>CP050234.2:9166055-10366055 GCA_012066045.3 Morus alba
ATCCACAACATTTTAACTTTATAATTTACCAAATACTATTACACTGATTTTAGAACCAGCACAGCTACTATAATTATAGTTTATTAAACACTCGGTTACTTTTTATAACAGCTGCTTCTTCTTTCAGCACAACTAACAACAATTTTTTTAAAATCTACAGCACAACCAAACTAAGTCATAGGCCATTGCAAATTGATAATTCCGATTGTCAATTTTAGCTAGTAGTCAACGGTCTACTTTGACAGTGAAATTAACTTTTAAATTTTAATTCTCATACTACCCTCACAAACTTACCAATTTATAATTTTTTTTTCTCGTTTTTTGAAATGGAAAATATATTCTAAAGCATTAAACATCAATCTATACCTATAATGCCTACTAGAGAAAACACCATTCGGATTGACAATCGGTTTCATCAAAAAAACTCAAGTGAAGTGAAGTGAATATTGTACCGGACTCTAAAAAAAAAAAAAAAAAAGACACACCTAAATTGTGTATTAAAGATAGAGGGCATCCACCACTTTTTTAGGGTTCATTTGATACGATAATTTAAATTAAAGTGATTCGAATCATGATTCTGGAATAAGGATTATGATTCATGATTTTAGGTTTAAATCATGATTCTAAAATCATAATTCAGAATCAGGGATTTGAATCACCTTAAATCAAGAGGAGAGGGGGATAAATAGTTTTAGAATCATAATTTAGAGTCATCCAAACCAAACACTGATTCTGAATTATGATTTAGAATCACTGTAAACAAATACTGATTTTAAACCAGGATCCAATTATGATTCTGGATCCATCTACCAAACGCATCCTTATAATAACAACAAAAAATGTAATTAACCTATAAAACAAATCGAATGGATAGCCTAAAAATAGAAACAAGTCATTGTAAAAGTCACTGCTGTTACAAACCCAAAACAAACAAAATGGTAAAAGGAAAAAACGACCACAAGAAAAAAAATGATAAAACTTCTTGTAGAGACATGACCATCCGTGTTTGAAACATCAAGGAAAGATGAGGCCCGAACGAGTTGAGAACTGTTGTTAGCACAATGCCAAACCGGCCAATGCACGCGGTGCACGTGCAAGTCAATATAACCACTCAACACAACACTTTCAACACTATCAGATGCGCTATACAAGCGAGAATGAGACTTAAAAGAGCAGGGATCTCAGAGAAAAGACATGTTTAGAACGGCGTATAAGGCAACACGCCTAAATCCCATTACTACGTCTAAGATTCAATAAATGTGTCTCGAAGCAACCAAAACAGCCGCTATTACCATATCGACCAGCTCATTGTTGCAAGCTCGTGGATGAAACACGAGCATAGTGGAAGCCCAAACGACGTTCCTAAAGACAATGTCATGACTCCAGCCAAAACACTCCTCTCTCTCTCTCTCTCTCTCTCTCTCTCTCTCTCTCTCTCTCTCTCTTCAAAGCAAGCTCTTTTAAGAGAAGTCGCGTACGGGTTAGACTTTTTGCCCCTCGAAGAGCTTCTAACAGCATAAAGTGTTCAGTTAAGATTTAAATCAGTAGTTCCAAAAACTTAATTTGGTTTCAGAAAGTAAAACTAGCACGTAAAAATTATACTAAATGTGCCTTAATATGAGTATCAGAATTCTAATTGAGAATACAAGGGGCTATCGCTTAAAGAAATGTATATAAATCGTGCACGAAATTGATAACAAAAAATAATTATTAGGACTACAAAAGTACTATAAATGCTCATTATCTTCCCATAGCACAAAATTATGGGTGTGTTTGAAATCCGTTCTAAAATAATTTTGTTTTCTGTATGTAAATGAAAATAAAAATATTTTCATTCGCACACAAGAATCATTTTTAAAAATGTGTTTGTCAATTTTATTTAGAGATTGTTTTCAGTACATATAAGAAAAAAATTAAAACTGCATTTGCTTTTACATTTTTAAAAACTATTTTTATTTTCGTGTCTTGATGTGGAGAAACATTTTTAAAAATAATTTAAAATTAATTCTAAATGCACGATAAGTTTTTTTTTTTTTTTTTTTTCAGATTGTTTTTCTGGTTTTAGAGAGAGATATAGGAGGCTAGTCAGAGAAAGAAGAGAGTGAGAGAATTGAGAGAGCAGAAGGGTCAGTGAGAGAATTCATGAAGATCTGGGTTTTGCTTTTGTTCTTGGCTCTTGTATTGCTGTGAATCTTGTAATTAATAAAAGTTGACTTTCTTGGTTTTTCTCAGTTGAAGAGACAACTTCAATTTCTCTGGTGTTCTTGTTCGCTCGATTAGAGTGTTGGTTTTCTCGATCGTTCTGGAATTGCAAAGTGAGGAATTGTTCTGATTTCCTCACATATTGCAACATTTTTCTTTGTTGTTTCCAAGTGGTACAATTTCAAATTCAAATTCCCTTTAATTCCATCAATATTTCTCTGCTGATCAGTCTCTTTTTTGGCAACATCTTCTCTGCGATCTTCACCTTCTTCTTTGCTTTAGGTATTTATTTTTCTCATTTTGGGGTTTTATTTTGTTTATGTCACTGTTCATCAATTATTGAATCATATTTCTTTGTCTTGATCTGTTTCGAAATCAAAGAGAAGAGAACGGAGAAGAGGTGAACCGGTGAAGGAAACAAAATAGCCTATGAAAAATGAAAACAAAAAAAAAAAGGAAAAATTGTTTTCAGAAATGTCCCACTTTTTGGGATTAAGACAAAAATGTTTTTATTTTGTGTTTCTATACGGTGCTCTCCCAAGCATAATTTTTACACCATTTTTATTTTTTTCTCCTCAAAAAACGTAAAAAATGTTTTTAAGATCAATTCCAAACGCGTTCTATATTTTCTCTCTGCTTGGGTTTTGGGGCAAACATTTGTCCACGTTTTGTATGGCCTTCGCCTTCGTCTTTTAGCTTAAATTGAGAGGATTTGGTCTTATATAATTCAATCCTTTTTTTTTCGGAGCTTAAGTTACTGAAATTGGCTAGAGTACCTATAAAGTTGAATAATGTCTCACGAGTGCTTATACTTACATTATACACAATATATACCTTAAGGTCCCGTTTAATGCCCAGGATAGGAATACATTAAATAGCATAATTTTTGGGCAATGGATTGAAATGTATAAAAAATGATGCATGGAGGTAGATTTTAGTTTTAATCCAATTCATGTTTGGTGTTCCGTTATTAGGATGATGTCATTTTTGTAAAAATTTTAAAATTCAGGGTTAAATTGTAATTGTACAAAACTTGAGGGGAAAAATATAATTTTTTTTAAAATATTACTCATATAAAAAATTATAATTTGACCCCTCCATTTTCAAAAATTATAATTAGACTAAATTTTTTAAAATTACAAATAGATCCATAGTGTTTTTCACAATATGCTTTAGTCAAACGTCATCTCATGCTTTGGTAGGGAATAATAATATTTCCTTCTAAGGGGATTTGATAATGGGCTGGAAAAAAGTTTATTCAATCCAGTCCTTTGAAAATGTTAACCAAACACATAATTAAAATTTAATCTCATCCATTTCTCTTTAATCCTGCACATCAAACCGCCCTACCTATAAACAATTCCCCTACCTATAAATATGTAGTCCTTCACAACTAAGGATATGGGCGTCGTTAAGGAAAAATAATCTCATCATGCGGCTATATATACTATCCTCTTGTATTATAGTTTCATATAGAATAGCTCTAATGTACTAAGTTCAATACCAATACGACCTACAGTGAATATTGTCCAATATTTTCAATAATAATAAAAAAAAAGAAACTACTCTTTGAATTAAGATATTTAGTTGCTTTCACAAAAGAAAGTTTGGAATTTTGATTTACTGCTCAAAATATGTGGTGTATATATGTAATAAATTAAATAATGCAGGAAGAATTTTAAAAAATTCCCATGTTTAAGTAAAATTTGACATTCGATTTCGCAGTATGCGTTTTTTTTTTTAGTAAACTTCAGACATTGTGGAAGTGTGTATTTGGGACGATTTCATTTCTATGAGAAGATCATGTTTCTAAATGCAGGCATAGATTAGTACTCGATTTCAAATATAATCATATTTCAAAAGGAATTCTACCTATATATCATTATCTCTTATTTGATAAGAAATAAACACTGAGAATCTTGACTCCTTCTACTATTACTATAGTTCATAATGTTAGGAATTTATAAATGATCTAAACATGCTCATGAGGATCCTAAAGGGCAATTAGATCAATGCGGAATTGAAATGGATTGATCGAGAAAAACAGAACCTCCGGCCATTGAAGCTCTCGGTGGAAAAACTGAAACTCGATTTTGGCTCTTCTAAACCTCTTCAATCTCTCACTGATGGTGTGTGTTTTATCTGAATAGAGACAGTAGGCTTAGGGACCCAAAACCAATGTCCTCATCCGGTTTTATAGACTCTGCCCATCACGGAGTCTTCCCCGGACAATCGGACGTGCACCGATCGTGGGCGTCGTGCACAACTGCGAGGGAACGTGGAATGAACGTGAGCAATCACGTTCCTTAAGTGGGAAATACTATGGACCACGTTTTGAGGTAAGTTTCGGTTAGTTACCGAAACTTACGTGCTTACGTGAAAAAATCTAACATTCTCCCACTTGGTCCATATATTTCATCGTTCACCACAATAAGAAATAAAATACATGAATCATGGCGATAGGTCCTCTAAAACGAGTATTATCTTCCATGTATTACAATGCATAATATTTCTTAACTATAGCCCATATAACTTAATGAATAAACCCTATGTTTATTCTAGGTCCAAACATTAATGATATTTCTCAACAAATAAATGAATGTGTACACAAGGAAAACAAATATGAGAAAACATCACAAATAAAGTTTCATTAAAAATAACATTCGTTCTTACAACGAAATTTACATAAAGGAACCAAGTCCCATTCTCTACATGATCCTTAAATTTCAATGGTGGCATGCCTTTAGTCAAAGGATCGAAGAATCATCAATTCGGTGCTAATGTGTTCAATAACCAACTTGTTTTATCTTTAACACGTTCCCTTATGGCTAGATACTTGATGTCGATGTGTTTGCTTCGACTACCTACCACTTTTGTTGTTCTTAGCCATAAAAAACAAAGAAATGAATTGTCACAATACATCCTCAATGGCCTAGAAATCGAATCCACAATTCTAAGTCCGAAATGAAACTTTTCATCCATACACCATGCGAGGTAGCCTCAAAACAAGATACGAACTCAGCCTCCATAGTGGAAGTAGCAATCAATGTTTGCTTTATGCTTCTCCAAGATACAGACTCCAATCGGCTAGCATAAAAACATATCCTGAAGTTGATTTAAGCGAATCAATGCAACCAACGTGTAGTCTGAATCGGAGTAGCCAATCACCTCCAAGTTTTCAAATCCGTCTGTATTTAAGCATGTAGTCTTTAGTCCCTTGAAGGTATCTCGAGCACCTTCTTTTGCGACTTTCCAAAGGTCCACACCTGGATTACTCTCGATATCTTCCTAACATCCCAACAACAAATGCAATGTCGGGTCTTGTGCGGACTGAGCATACATCGAAGCCCAACAAATGAAGCATAAGGAATGTTTTTCATTTGTTCCTGTTCAAGATCATTCCTCGGGCACTGGTTCAAATTGAACTTGTCACCCTTCACAATGGGAGCTATACTGGGTGAACAATCTTTCATCCGAAATCTCTCTAAAACTTTATTGATATAGGTCTCTTGAGACAGACCCAAAATACCTTGAAATCTATCTCTGTGTATTTTGATGCCAATGACATACGACGCATCACCCATATCCTTCATGTCAAAGTTTTCTGAGAGAAATTGTTTCACTTCATATAGCAAACCCTTATCATTGGTTGCAAGTAAAATATCATCCACATATAGAATAAGGAAACAAATTTTGCTCCCACTGACCTTCTGGTATATACATTGATCCATGATGTTCTCCACGAATCCAAATGAAGAGATAACATCATGAAACTTCAAATACCATTGACGGGAGGCTTGTTTCAATCCATATATGGATTTCTTGAGCTTGCATACCAAATGCTCACCACGACTAGAAGAGAATCCTTCTGGTTGTTTCATGTAAACCTCTTCTTCTAGTTCTCCATTGAGAAATGCCGTTTTCACATCCATCTGTTGCAACTCTAAGTCAAAATGTGCAACTAATGCCAGAATAATACGAAGAGAATCTTTCTTAGATACAGGAGAAAAGGTCTCCTTGTAGTCGATTCCTTCCTTTTGAGTGAATCCTTTAGCAACGAGTCTTGCTTTATATCTTTCAATGTTGCCCAATGAGTCTTTCTTTGTCTTATAGACCCATTTGCATCCTATGGCTTTGACACCATCAGGCAACTCAACAAGATCCCATACTCCATTAGTTGTCATAGAATTCATCTCTTCTTTCATGGCATCAAACCATAAATTTGATTCTTTGCTATCTATGGCTTGTGAAAACGTTTCAGGATCATTTTCGGCTCCAATGTTGTAGTCAGACTCTTGTAGATACACAACATAATCACTAGGTATTGCTGATTTCCTTACTCTAGTAGATCTCCTTAAAGTTGTATCAACATTTTCTTGAGGATCATGTTGTACAACCGGTTGTTCAATAATTTCGGCAATTCTTGAACATCTTGATCTCTTGGATTGTCATCGATAATTTGTGGAGCTTCAACAATTGGTTGTCCAACACCGTTTGAACTTGAGGGGTGTTGTGAATGACAATCAATCTGTCACTTGAAGTGGAAGGCTGAATATCGTTATGATTTCTTTTCGAAACAATGTCCCGAAATCGATGACTCCCACTAATCAAGTCATTCTCAAGAAACTTTGCATTTCTTGATTCCACAATCCTAGTCTTTGTGAGATGGACAAGAGAATCTGTATCCCTTAGACCTTTCAAAGATATCCGATAAAATATCCACCGATGGTCCTTGGGTCCAGTTTCTTTTCATGTGGGTTATAAACTCTTACTTCAGACGGGCATCCCCAAACGCCAAGACATGTTGCAAACTCGGTTTCCAACCTTTGAATAACTCAAAAGGCATCTTTGGAACAGCCTTGGTTGGAACTCGGTTCAATATGTACGCAGACCGTTTAAGAGCTTCTCATCCACAAGAATTCGGAAGCTTAGAGTTGCTACGCATACTCCGCACCATGTCCATTAAGGTTAGGTTTCTTCTTTACGCCACACCATTACGTGCGGAGAACCGGGCATAGTGTCTTGGGCAACTATCCCATTTTCTTGAAGAAACTTAGCAAATGGACCAGGTGCTTGTCCATTTTCGATGTATCTACCATAGTATTCTCCACCTCTATCTGATCTCACGATCTTAATTTGTTTTCCACATTGTTTCTCTACTTCAGGCCTTAAAGACCTTAAAGGCATCCAATGCTTCGTTCTTATTATGAAGCAAGTAGAGATACATATAACGTGAGTAATCATCTATGAATGAGATGAAGTATTTTGGACCTTGTGAGTCCATGTCTGGACAACAAATATCTGTATGTATGATTTCTAATATGTCTGTACTCCTTTTTGCACCTTTCTTGGATTTGTTAGTCTGCTTTCCCTTAATGCAGTTCACACAAATTTCAAAATCAGTAAAATCAAGAGTGCTGAGTACTCCCTCATTTACCAATCTTTTAATCCTTTGAATGGAGATATGCCCTAGTCTCCGGTGCCATAACATAGAGGAATTGTCATTTATAACACTTCTTTTAGTGCCAGTGTGAACATGCATAGCATTATAAGTGATATTATTTTGCAAGTTAATAGAGAAAAGACCATCAGATAATGTACCATTTCCAATAAGATTAGATTTATAAAACAAACTGAAAGAAGTTTCATAAAAATTAAAGGAATATCCCAAAGGTACAAGTCTTGAAACTGAAATTAAATTCCTAGAAAAACTTGGAATATAAAATGTCTTTTCTAAATTTAAAATAAAACCACTACTTAAAACTAATCTGCATGTTCCAACAGCCTCCACATGTGAGCGCATCTTGTTCCCCGAATAAATGCACTGCTCACTTTCCACTGGCTTCCTTAGGTTTCGCATACCCTGCAAGGTATTTGAAATATGGATTGTAGAACCAGAATCAATCCACCATGTGTTATAAATAACATCAACCATATTAGATTCATAACAGACAAATGAGATTGGCATACCTTTCATCTCAAGCCATTTCTGGAATTTAGTGCAACCCTTCTTCATGTGCCCCTTCTTCTTGCGAAAAAAAAACTTGGATTCCTTCTTGATTCCACCTTGGGGCGGTATTTTACCTTTCCCCTTCCTTTTGGCTTGAGTCTGATCCTTTCCTTCTATTGCCATCATTGCACTTTCTCCTATTTCCATTGACAGCCTACCCTCTTCCTGAACACACATGGTCATAAGTTCATTAATTGACCATTTATCCTTATGTGTGTTGTAGGATATCTTGAAGGGTCCGTACTGCTGTGGAAGAGTGTTTAGAATGTAGTGCACAAGGAAAGAGTCAGACATTTCAACCTCAAGTGTCTTCGATTGAGCCGCAATGTCTCTCATCTCGCATGATGTGCTCACGCACACCTCTCACGATGAGTGAGCCTTAAGGATGAAAACTTCATGATTAGGGTGCTAGCAAGTGCCTTATCTGAAGACTCAAATTGTTCATCAATGGCCTTCAGTAATGTCTTGACATTGGTATGCTGATCAACTGAACCACGAATGCCAGCAGAGATTTTGGTCTTAATGAACATCACACTGAGGCAATTGGATCGCTCCCATTGTTCATAAAGAGCAATTTCATTTGGGGTGCTGGTCGGAGTAATGACTGGTTCGCCTTTCCTTATAGCATAGTCAATGTCCATCCACCCTAGATGAAGAAGGACTCTCTCCTTCCACATCTTATAGTTATCACCCCTCGCCTTCGAGAATGTCACACTTCATATCGTAGAAATTTTGAGGTTGTATAACTGCAAAAATTAAACACATGCTTATAATTAAAATTTTGAGACTCATAAACTTATATCATGTTTTACCAATGTAAATCATGTTTTGTTGATCTAGTGATATAAAACTTGCCTGTGGGCTAAAGTTTTAACTTAATTAGATCATTCTTTGACCTTACGATAAAACTATCAAATTATACTTTATTTCCTAATTCCTGTGGGTAAATTAAGAAATTTAATTTGATATTCTATCCTAATTAATCATACAAATATAATAAAAATTCCTGTGGGATAAGATTTATTATATTACATATGATTAATCACAATTAATGTCATAATGTAATCCAAAAATACTTAATACATATAATTTTAAGTAATTAAAGATGTTGTGGCTACTCCCTAATTAATTAAAATTATATGGATTACTTAACATTAATAAATCATAAAGGTTCATATTTAATTGCTTGAAACTATATGCAATATTAACCCAAATATTTGAATATCAATGTACTAACACTACTAATAAATAAATAGTGTATGCACATAAATATTCAAATTAGTTTATTAAACACATAAAAATTAATGAACCTTTCATTTATATGTTTTATTTATGAAAATTCCATAAAATCATAAAATGGGTGAACATATACTAAATACCCATATATATACTGAATTTATGATTTTTTTTTTATTTTCGGATTTCCCTTTTTTTTTTTTTATCATCCAAAACGACACGTCGTTTTGGTCTTGTGGCTGATTACTCTAACAGGAAACGACATGTCGTTTTTCTTTCCAAAAGAAAACGACATGTCGTTTTGAGGTTGTCTGCATGAAGGAGCTTCAACAGAAATGACATGTCGTTTTATATTACCAAAGGCAAAACGACATGTCGTTTTTTCACACTGTTGATGCTTCTTCAACCTCCAGCCAGGTCGATTTCGACCCGGTTTCAACCCGAACGGAAACCCGACTGTTTCTCTCGATTTTGACGTCCAAAATTGATGTTTTAAACTCAGAAATGATAGGAATTCGATTACCCAATGATTCCTAATCTCAGTTTCCATCAAAAACGTCAAAATCAAGAGTTGCCAAAAAAAATTTTCTTCCGGCATTTAACGTGAGCAGAACAAGGCAGAGGAAATTTAAGGCTCTGATACCAAATGTTGGTGTTTCTAAATGATCTAAACATGCTCATGAGGATCCTAAAGGGCAATTAGATCAATGCGGAATTGAAATGGATTGATCGAGAAAAATAGAACCTCCGGCCATTGAAGCTCTTGGTGGAAAAACTGAAACTCGATTTTGGCTCTTCTAAACCTCTTCAATCTCTCACTGATGGTGTGTGTTTTACTGAATAGAGACAGTAGGCTTAGGGACCCAAAACCAATGTCCTCGTCCGGTTTTATAGACTCTGCCCATCACGGAGTCTTCCCCGGACAATCGGACGTGCACCGATCGTGGGCGTCGTGCACAACTGCGAGGGAACGTGGAATGAACGTGAGCAATCACGTTCCTTAAGTGGGAAATACTATGGACCACGTTTTGAGGTAAGTTTCGGTTAGTTACCGAAACTTACGTGCTTACGTGAAAAAATCTAACACATAAATGCCAATATTGTAGTTAAACAATCGTAAATACACTTGTGAATTGGCAACCATCATTCAGTTTTATTTTTGTTTCCTTTAGCTATTGGTCTTTGTCTGTCTTAATTTTTTTTTTCCCTATTCTCTTTTCTTTAACATCATTTTAATTTTATTTTCTTATTAATATTATTTAGTTGGGAATTTGATAGAGGACAAGATTGCTAGTTATAAGTGTCTACTATTTGATATGTACTAGTTGTCTTTAATATTAGCTACTCACTCTCTGATCACTTATTATAAAAAAGTGAAAGTAATCTAGCATAAGCTTTACTTGGTGCTAAATTTTTGAGCAAGTATGGTAAATGTCAAATTTAACACAATAATAGCATTGCATTGAAGAACGATTTTTCTATTCATAAATACTAAATACTAAAAGCATCGACATACTATTTGGTATTGTATTAGAGAAATTCTAATTGGTTAATCTTTACACTATGATTAGTGGGAAAAAAAAGTGAAAGAAAGGAAGAAGGTGGAGAGATTTTGGGAGAGAAAATAGATATGTAGGTTGGTTGAAAGGAAAAGAGAAACAGAAAGGAAGAGAAAATAGAATGAAAAATAATACATGTGGGTCTCACTATTTTTGCTCCCTCCATAAATAGAGATAATTTAGGATGAAAAAGTTACAACACGTAAAATAAGACATTATTAGTTATTTAACCTTATTTTGAAGCTACATATTTAAAAAGATATTGGTAAAATAGTAATACACAATAATTCATTTTCTTTCCCTCTTATCACACCAAACAACTAAAATAAAAGTTGTTTTCTATTCCATCACTTTCATTTTCTATCCCTTATTGTTTCTCTCCGTCCTATTTTCCTTCATTCCTACCCAACATAGCATTAATGATGGAATTACCCTATGAACGGCCTAACAAGTAGTATTAGAGATAGATTCCAAATGTAGTCTCTTGTACGCACAAGCTAAAACCCCTAATTAAGTGGAAAATCGGACAAGGGTTGATGAGCCTCTGGAACTAGATGAAAACTCTTGAGATGGAAATTCTATGATAACATGGGGCACACCGATATGATCGATGGAGAGATGGGGGTTGTTGGGAATGTGCTCATAAAAGTTTTATATTGACTAGACATGCATCAACGTGAAGCTTAGGACAACATTTTTTTTTCTTCTTTTGAAGGAAGAAGCTGACGAGAACTTCAGCCCGTGTTACTATTTCTAAAAGATGGTTTTCGTTATTGATCTACGTATGTTTATATGTATGCATCTTAAACTTCATACCGTCTACTGACTCGATCAATCTTATGTTTCGTATTGCATAAAACAAGTAATTATTTAGGTTTCCACACACAGACAAATTAATCAAGCATAGATACAGTATTACTGGTAATTAGCTTTTCATAAAAAAAAAAATAATAATAATAATGCCATAGCTTTTAATCATTTTCAATGGGAAAGATTTCACTTCTAGATGAATCCAAGCCATCTCCATGCTTTTCATTGCATCATAACTTAGTAGTATATAGCACGCCCAAAATCACAAAGGGAAGCTTGCGTAATAACGCACTAAGATTCAAAAACTATATATATATATATATATATATATATATATAAATATTTGGCACTTTCTTAATTAAATAATCTCTTTATCATTGTTGGTCATGGAAAGAGGGGAAGGAGAGGAATGTTTGACTAATCTGAACGACAACGACATACATACCTAGCAGCAGAACTTTATAAAAAGTAAGAGATGGGAGAAGAATTTTCCTCAAATTGGTTAATCTACCATTCAAAAGAGAAAGCTAGAGAATTGAGAATTACACAACCAATCAATAACATGTCTTTGACTCTAGTCCACGATCGAACATTATGAATTATAATTTCTTAATTTGGATTTGTTTTTTTAAATCTAGGTCATGACCAACATGATGTAGTTTTTTGAAAACATGATCAACAACGAACGGAATACTAAAACAAGCTAATTAAAGAGGGCCATCACTATCATCTTTTCGTTTTATTTAATACTGGTCAAAAGTTAATGGCTCAATAACACCGGATAGACTATTGTATGTAAGGGTTAGAGAATAAATGTAGTATATGGGGTATGCGTGGACGTTTCATTATTACATATTACTATAAGCGTGATTCACGCTGTTTGTGATCGTATATTTTTACTTGATTATTAATTTAATACTCGAATCATAAGAGTAATTATTAATTAAAATTGTAATGAACATTGTTACTTCTACTAAAACTAAAATGGAAATATTATTTGAATATTAATCTTGTGGGCATCCCATGTGGAAGCAACCATAAACAGCTACAAGTCTATTGCTATGAATTTTAGGGGATAAAATAAAATTAAAAAAAAAAAAAAAAACCTTTAAGGGTTTAGAGCTAGAGATGGTTAAATTCTATTTAACCACCTAGTTTTAGTGATGGGATGGGACTTTATTAGCACTAGCTAGCTCACTGGAATATGGTCCTAACTCCGAAATCGTAAAAATAAAATAAACTAGAAAACAAAGATCTCCATAATCATTTCCGGTGTGGGCGATCATTTTTAACATGATCATGACCTTTGACCGATCGAGGGTATTGAAGGCCACACTTAGAAAAAGGATGTGGTATTATAATTAGTTCATAAAAATAGTCTCATTAATAATTAAGTGGAGTTTGAGTAAGGAACATTTATGGGCTACCTTTATTATGTGAACGTGTTGTGACCCAAGAGGACCATGCAGAATTCCATTATTTGAATGCAACTCTAGTTTTTATCATTGGGGCTTAATCACTCAAAGCAATTGAAGGGTCCTACTTTTGCTTTTTCAATTGTGACATGTTTCAACTTTAATCTTAAAGTTGATTAGCCTTTGGATTTTTGGTGGGATTTGAAACATCATTTTGTCTCTTTAAATTATATAAACGATTAACGATAACACTAGTAATCATAAAAATAATTAAAAAAATAAAATAAAATAACTCATCAAAATGTCATTATCAGAAATGAGCGTTATGGCTAATATATAGCTAGCCATCCCGGGGTGGAATGGTTTACTTAAGTGAGATAAGTTTGAAGTACCTTTCTCCTTCTGCATGTCTTTAGTACTTATGGACTAAGACTAGTATATTTGAAAATAATTCTATTACACATAGTTCTGAGCCCCTCCCCTTTTTGGAGCAACTGATATCAGAGGTTACTAATATATCCAAACTAAATTGGTACTTATTAGAGATTTCATCCCTTATTTAAACTCCATATCAATCTATATTAATATTAAGAGAAAAAAGAAATATACAAGGGATTTTAACATATGAAAAGAAAAGGAAAAATCAAAACCACTGCTAGAGAGAACATGAGGCAAACAACAAAAAACAAAAAAAAACTGAACATTGGAATTGAGTTAAGAAGCGGAAGCTTGTTTAAGTCTAGACTCACACCTATAAGTAAAGGTATTGATATACCTAGTTAAAAAGCTTGTAGCTATTGGAAATAAAGGGGGAAAAAATTAGAGCTAATTACAAAATCTACAACATAGAAAACCCGTCATATCTATGTAAGCTTTTGTAGACAGAAATCTGTAATAGAGAACCACTACGAAGAAGAATCCAAAGTGACCGCCTGCGAAACATGGTTTTGAGCGTCATATATGCCTTTTAAACTGCTTTTTCTTTGTTTTTTTAGCCAAAAAGAGGGGTATATTTACATTTTTTATACCCTATATTTTAAGTTTATTCAAAATTTATACTTTCAGTTTTTATCTCATTAAATTTATACCTTCAAATTTGATTTAATATATAAATATATCCCTTATCTCAGTCGATAATTAATTTAAACCTTTAAAAGGACCAAACAATCATTAAAAAAAATAAATAAATAAAACTAAAACTTTTCAATATTACAAAAAATAAAATTAAAAACACAAAAATCCCATTTCAATGGTATTTTAAAAATTTGGATATTTTTAAGATTAAAACCGTAAGTTTAAAGTTTTTTTTTTAATTTTTTTTCTTTTTCCATTTTTATTTAAGGGTACTTTAGGTATTTTATGCTTAAAATTGAGGTTTGACTTTGAAAAGGTATAAACTTATGTATTAAATCTAATTTAAAGGTAAAAATTAAAAATTAAAGGTATAGTTTTTGAATAAATTTAAACACATGATATAAAAATGTAAATATCTAAAAAAAAAAAAAAAAAAAAAAAAAAAACTGTTTTTTTCTTTTTGGTAAGGCATACGGTGAACTATATACAGAGTTAAGATTAAGTAGCAAGAATTCAAAGGGTAAAGTAATTATAGGACGAAAAACAGCCAGGGGGACAAAGAAAACCGTCAGTTTTGCACTTATTTTGACCTATGATTAAGTATGCTATATGCACAACTCGGGGAAGAGAGAGTCTGTTTCTTCCTCTAGGGTCACTGATTTTAATAATTTGTAAGTGCGAGATGCACATTTGCAATATTTATATATTAAATATAGATTTTAAATCTTTTTGAAAGGAACTTAACAACGTACGTGATTGATTTTTATAAGCATGTAGTGTCATAATTTGTTATTTTTAGGTCTCTGACGTTGTTGTATACAAGATAACTACCGAGTCTCGCTTGCTGTCTTCGTACTAATTCGTAGCTTATACCAAAAAGAAATGTATATGCCCATATAATAGTGGAGAGCCACATTGATCTAGAGTACTATAAAGCTTAAATTTGGTCCGTTCAATGGTGAAAAATAGTGTAATTTAGATCAGATACGGCTTTGAAAGTCTAGCTATTAACCAGTATTCTTTTAATTATTTGTAAATTAGATTTAAAATTTTCATTAAAATAACATATTCAAATTCCAATGCTCTAAAGGTGGTATTCATCTTCAGAGCCAAAAAAAAAAAAAAAAAAAAAAAACAATAAAAGGTGGTGTTTCTCTAATTCACCGTGGACACTATGTTACTAGAGAAAGCACCTTTGTCAAATACTGGCTTTAAAGTTAACATGATAGACGTCATTTTGAGACGAAGTCACTAGAGATGGCCTGGCCGAATAGCAATATCAAAATCTTTAGGGCACGCGGAATTCTTTGGATTGACAATGAAAAACTCCACCTGAAAGTCCTTTATTTATTTATTTATTTATTTATTTATTTATTTTTGGTAGCTTGAATCATTTTGTAAGTTATTTTGGTAAACTGGTCGGTGACACTCTGTTACCGAAACTGTAAATCATCGGAGTCACCTGCTAAGCTATTGATGGTAACATAGTCTGTTGAAGTTCACCAGAACCATGTTGCAGGTTACCAACTGTCACCTATGTGTAATCGGTTGTATCACCAACGTGAGTGTGTGCAACACAAATCTGGTTGACATGAACTCCCAAAAGCGTTGCACTTGGCGACCGGTGCTAATGAGAGGCAGCAATGCCAGATTTTCACTGGTTCATGTGGCATGTTCAACTTAGATGCTAGAGCTGTGCAGATTTGGCCGTTGTCAACATGATATATAGCCGTGCGGTACAAGTACAACTCTCTGGCCTTATATTGGTCTGCTCAGGCCAAATTCACATAGGATCTATTGCTGATGGGCCAGCCAGCAATGCAAGCATGAGTTAATTTCTAGCTTTGCACGGAGAAGTTATGGCTTGATTTGGACCGAATTTAATTGGCAATAGCGTGCAAGCGTGAGGTGAGCGCCAATAGGCTGGCTGCAACACAAAAGTGATAAGAGGGTGTAATTTAAAAAATGCAAGTGAGGAAGAGTGTAATTCAACAACAAAAAAGAAAAGGTTAATTTTGTAAAAGACATCGTAGAAAGTGTCATTCCTTGCAAAATATACATATATCTGTGCACACACAATAAATAAATATATATATATATATATATATATATATATTGCTTGAGTTGTGGTAAAAACAAACACAAGCACCAAAACGGCGGTCTTGCCCATAGTTTCAAAGACTTTAATTTTTGAAAAGTCTGATTTTCACCTAGATATTACAAAGAGTATTACAACACTTTTAGTAACACCTGTAATTAATGATCAAATTCTAAGTTGTACAATGAACAATAAAAAGAAATGTATAGGAATACAAATAATGCAGAAAAAAATTAAAGAATACCAGAAAATAATATTACAGCTCGGTGCACACACCTACATTTGTGGGGCCATGTCTAGACAGTGAACAATCTGATAAGATCAAATGATTACAAACACCAAACAAACTTATACACCCAAAGACTCCCTCCTTGACGTTGTCGCCACCGTGTCGAATCTCCTTAATGGCTTTGTCTAGTGAGCACCACTCGTCTTCAAATAGCACGGTGAAATCCCTTCAGTTGACAGTACACTTTCTCCCAAAAGTTTCTAATCCTTCTCCTAAAAGACGATCTTCAACCAACACTCAAATGCTCACTATCTTATAGACGTTCCTCTTAATATTTTCTATTAAATCCCTCTCAATTGTTTTCTATGAAGTTTCTCTTGAATAGCCGCACTTTATTTTCTGTTTAGGTGTTATATATAAAAAGTCTATATTGGACTCCTTGTTCAAATCCGCTCCATGATTTGGTCAATATAAATCCCACTGAGATAGCTCTTCCAAAAACCAATTATTCACCCAGCAACACATATATAAAGTTTGATATTATTTCTTTTGAAATCTAATCCACCAAGACCAAATGTACTCTACGTGATAATCTTCAACTAATACTCCACGTGATTAGTTTTGCCTCCTCTATTAATTTGCATTTGTCAACCAAAATTTGCTGCCCATTTTCATATAATTATCTCTCGTAATATCTATAAAATCTCTTAATTTAAATACCTCAATCATACAAAAACTATTTTTTCTTTTCTCAAATAAAACTTATCCCAAATCTCTAGGAATCTTCATGATTTCACAAGCAATCAAATCTTCTCAAAATGCCAATTATTGATTGTATCTGTTTTTAAATTTTTACATCCAATTTTCAAAACATGCCAACTAAAATCCTAACAATTTCTTCAATTTCTCAAGTATTATGAGAAACCGTGTTTGCCTTGCCACATCTTCACATATAAACCACATAAGGCGACGATATAACTTGAGCAAATTAAACGAAGTTTAACCTAGCTAATAACCAACTGGTGTTTTGGTTGTGGAATTGAAGATTAGAATTGAGTATAATTATGATACGGGAGTTTTTTCGGTATTTCCTTTTTAAAAAAAATATTAGTGTTTTATGTATTTTTAGTCGTTAAATTTGTTTAAAATCACACTAAATTAAAAATATATATATATAATAAATAAATTTTGATATAAATCTAATGACTGAAAAATTAAAAAAAAATCCATATTTTTTTTAAAAAAAGGAAACACAAAAGTCCTTTTTAATATTTAAAGATTTGACATTTCGAAAAACAAATTACACAGTCCCTTGCATTTGACTAATTGCAATGACTTCATAAGGTCAATGCATCGAATACTTCAAATGAGAACTAATTAAAAACACCTGTTAGTGAGATTAGAATGCGAAGTCATATCCGGCTGTACCAGCTAGGAAATTCAGAGTACTATCCATATTTGAAAAGATGAGGTAGAATAAAAGTCAAACGCCAAAGTACGTCCAGTAATGGAATATCTCCATTAATTTAATTTAATTTAATTTCGGAAATACAAAATGTATCTTTTGAATTTTTACAAAATACTTTTATCCCATAGTTTTTTAGAAAGTCAAACTTGCCTCGCGTTTTTTGCAGACATCCAGAAAGAGTTCCATGAGTTAAAATGCTGTTTAATCATTTTCTTTATTCCCTTAACATGGTAAAACTACCCTCGTCCATGTACACAAAGTAACACAAGTAGTGTTTGTATGCACTTCATTTTTACAAAATACTACGGTTGTCCTCAATTTTTTTTTTTTTTTTTTTTTTTTTTTTTTTTTTTTTTTGAAATGCCAAAGGTATCCATGAGTTTTTCAAAAGAGTTATTGACGAGTCAAAATTTTCAAAATACCAATTTCCCTAAACAAAATTTTAAGATTAATAACGCTCGCAGCAGCCATATTAAACGTTGAAAACCATAGACATAGATCGAGTACTATTAGAGGAAGTCGTATCTAAAAGCACAACGTACGTAATAAAAGTTCACAATATATATTATAACAAGAAAGATTACTGATTCAAACTAAGTGCAGAATTAAGCAATTAGGATACATATATATGGGTATATATACTTGTGTGTAGTAAAGTTATGTTACACGTCCATACAAACGTATATTTATAACAAAAAGTACCTTAGAGGGATACTGTCTTCATAAAGTATTTTCTTACGAGATATCAACTTTCCTGATCCTTACTTAGCTCATTTCTTGTTCATTGATGCCTTCGTTAGTCTCTCAGTAACCTCTAATTAAAAAACATGGAATATTTATATTTTTATACTATATGTTTTAAATTTATTCAAATTATATACTTTCAGTTTTTAATTTCATTAAATATACACCTTCAAATTAGATTTAATATACAAATTCATATCTTATCTCAGTTAATAATTGATTTTGACATTTAAAATGACCAAATTATCTTTAAGAAAAATAGAGAAAATGAAACAAACTTTCAAATATTACCAAAAAAAAAAAAAAAAAAAAAAAAAAAAAAAAAAAAAAAAAACCCCATTTCAATGGTAATACTTTTAACGTTAAAACCGTAAGTTTAAAGTTTTGTTTTTATTTTTTTCTTTTTTCTTTTTTATTTAAGAATACTTTAGTATTTTATACTTAAAATTGAAGATTAACTGTAAAAAAATATAAATTTAAGTATTAAATATAAATTAAAGATATATATTTAATGAGATAAAAAATTAATAATATAATTTTTGAATAAACTTAGTATTAGCATATTAGGGAATCTGTTATTTGTTATTTTGTTATTTACTTTTGGTAATTATCTTTTCTGTTATGCTATAAGACAAAAGGTAGTGGTGTATTATGGAGAAGTTTGTTATGAAACAGATTGCCTCCTAGGATGCTGCGCCCCTGTGGCCTTTATATGTAATACCTCTCTAGACTGTTGAGATTTGAATGAAAGCGAATTTATTCATTCCTTCTTTTCTCCATTTGTAATATGGTATCAGAGCACTTCCCTCTTTGCTGCTCTATCTTCCTCTGATTTCTCTAAGCAATGGCCCGTGGTGGTCAAAATAATAACAACAATACTAATCGTTTCCAACCAATCGCTCCTATCTCTCCATCAACTGATTCTTCTTCTCACATGGACAATATTCATAGTCCCTTCTTTCTCCACAGTGGAGATCACCCCGGTTTGACCCTTGTCTCTCATGTCCTTACTGGCCCTAATTACAATACCTGGAGCCGTTCTATGGTCATGGCTCTTAATGCTAAAAATAAGCTTGGCTTCGTTGACGGAAGTCTTCTTCAACCACCGACGACTGATCCGACTGCAAACATTTGGTCCCGCTGCAACAGCATGGTCACTTCTTGGATTCTCAACGCCGTGTCGAAGGAGATTGCAGACAGCCTCCTATACCTCGACAGCGCTCAAGCCGTTTGGTCTGACCTTCATGATCGTTTCCACCAGAGCAATGCCCCTCGGATCTTCCAGATTAAGCAACAGTTAACTGGCCTTGCTCAAGGATCCCTCGACATCAATACCTATTATACTCGACTGAAGATACTTTGGGATGAACTGAAAAATTTCCAGCCGATTCCAGTCTGCCAATGTGGAGGCATGAAAGCCTGGATGGATTATCAACAACAAGAGTACGTGATGCAATTTTTGATGGGTTTGAACGACTCTTATGCTGGGATGCGTGGTCAGATCCTGATGATCGACCCTCTGCCCTCTGTTTCGAAGGTATTCAACCTCATCGTACAAGAGGAACGCCAACGCACCATAGGATCTGGATCTCCTTCACCTGGTGACTCCCTAGCTTTTAGTGCTCCCTGTGCCCCCTCGTCGTCCCCCATCCTTCCGACGCCAGCCACCGCCGCCGCCTCTTTCTCTCCGGGACGGCCGAAGCGAGATCGCCCCATCTGCTCGCATTGTGGAATTACAGGGCATATCGTGGACCGTTGCTATAAGCTCCATGGTTTCCCACCAGGCTACAATCCCAAGCCCAAGGCCTCCCAATTTTATCAAACACAGGCCCAGACACAGGCCCGGAATTCTTCGGCCCAGCGCTCCCTTCAATCTACTTCACAGGCACATGTTGATACCTTTAAATGACAGTCGTATCCTCCCACAGCCGCAGCAACCATGGCTTCCCCATCTGGATCTCTCTCTACTGACCAAGTTCAGTAGCTCATCGCTTTCCTAAGCTCGCAACTCTCCACCTCTGAGATCTCAACAGCTCCTGGACCCTCTGTGTCTCACATCCATGGTAATCCTCCTTTTGCCCTTTCTCTTTTTCACCCTTTTATTTCTCGAGATAGTTGGATAATAGATACCGGAGCCACTCACCATGTTTGTTGCAATCTTTCCCTTTTCTCTCATTCTACAATCACCGAGTATACTACCATAACTCTGCCCAATGGGAATACCGTTGCTATAAATTGAGTCGGTACTGTAGAATTGTCTGATTCTCTGGTTTTGCACAATGTTTTATTTGTTCTGATGTTCACTTTCAACCTCCTCAGTGTTAGCGCCCTTACTTCAAGCCATCGTTGTTGTGTTAATTTCCTTTCTACTTCGTGTCTCATTCAGGACCTGAATCAGGGCTCGACGATTGGGAGGGGTAGGCGCCATGCGAATCTTTATTTTCTTGAACTAGGAATTCCTGTTTGTAATTCTGTTTTCTCATGTTCTGTTTTTTCCAAAAATGATGTATGGCATTATAGGCTCGGACATCCATCTCTTGTAAAACTTCAAATTTTACAAAGTGAATTGCAAATTCCAGGTTCTTTGTCTCATTTACCTTCACATTGTCAAATATGTCATATGGCAAAGCAAAAACGTCTTCCTTTTGTTTCCCATAATAACTTGTCTGCTAAACCGTTTGATCTAATTCATATTGATATTTGGGGAGCTTTTCATGTTCCAACGGTTGCTGGACACAAGTTTTTTCTCACCATTGTAGATGATTGCCCTCGTGCCACATGGATTTATCTCTTGCATGCCAAATCTGATGTTCTTAAAATTTTTCCGGATTTTTACAACTTCATTTTCACTCAATATAACACTACCATCAAGTCTGTAAGATCCGACAATGCTCCAGAACTATCATTCACTGATTTCTTTCGTTCTAAAGGAATTCTTCCTTATCATTCTTGTGTGGATACGTTTGAACAAAACTCTGTCGTTGAACGAAAGCATCAACACATCCTCAATGTGGCTCGTGCCCTTCTCTTTCAGTCTTGTGTTCCTCTTGGTTATTGGGGGGACTGTGTCTCGACTGCCGTTTACTTAATTAATCGAACTCCGTCCCCTCTTCTCTCCCATAAGACGCCATTTGAACTTTTGAACCATAAAAAGCCAACATATGCTCACCTTCGCACTTTTGGCTGCCTATGCTATGGTTCAACCTCTCCCCACCATCATTCTAAATTTTCCCCTCGTGCTCGAGCCTCTGTATTCCTTGGCTACCCCTTTGGTTATAAAGGATACAAACTCCTTGACTTAGAGAGCAACAAAATCTACATCTCACGCCACGTCATGTTTCATGAGTCAATCTTTCCCTTTGCAAAATCTCAGCCACACTCCACTCTTCATGATTTCTTTGCTGACCGTGTTCTTCCTACACCCATCTCTATCTCCTCTGATGTTCCCTGTCATGTTCCTGTCTCCACTGATGTCTCCTCCCCTCTTATCTCATCAGCTCCTCCTACATCTCCTCCTCGATCCCAACGGGTAACCAAACCTCCCTCCTACTTGTCTGACTATCACTGCTACTTAGCAACGAATTTCCCTTCAACTTCTGATGATAAACCTTCTCCTTCCATCACCTACCCGATTTCCCATTTCCTCAGTTACCACAAGCTATCACCTCCTTTTAGGGATTTTGTTTTGGCCATTTCCTCCCACACTGACCCTAAACACTTCTCCCAAGCTATTACTTCTCCGGTATGGCGTGATGCGATGAGTGTTGAGTTGCAGGCTTTGGTAAGTAACAACACTTGGTCTGTGGTTTCCCTTCCCTCTAGAAAACGTCCAGTGGCCTGTAAATGGGTGTACAAGACCAAGTTCAGATCCTATGGTACGGTTGAACGACATAAAGCCCGTCTTGTGGCCAAAGGCTACACATAACAAGAAGGTATAGACTTCCTTGACACTTTTTCTCCTGTGGCCAAACTTGTCACTGTTAAGTTGTTACTTTCCCTTGCTGCTGTTTTTGGTTGGTCCCTCAATCAACTTGATGTCACCAACGCTTTCCTCCATGGTGATCTCACCGAGAAAGTCTACATGACTCTTCCTCCTGGCTACTCTTGTGGAGAGGGGGAGTATTTGCCTTCTAATGCGGTTTGCAGGCTCCACAAGTCCATTTATGGCCTCAAGCAAGCGTCTTGGCAATGGTTCCACAAGTTCTCCAAGGTATTGATTTCAGAGGGCTTTACACAATCCCATTCTGATCACTCTTTATTCACATAGTCTCGTGGTACTTCTTTTTTGGCACTCTTGGTATATGTTGATGATATAATTATTACCAGTAATGATCAAATAGCCGTAGACTCTTTGAAAGTGGCTTTGAATAAACGTTTCAAGATGAAAGACTTAGGCTCTCTCAAGTATTTCTTGGGTTTAGAAATTGCTAGATCAGCTTCTGGAATCTCCATTTGTCAGAGAAAATATGCCTTAGAATTGCTGGCTGATACCGGGTATTTGAGCTGCAAACCAGCCTCTGTTCCAATGGAACCCAATCTGAAACTTTCTCAATCTGATGGTGATCTACTAACTGACCCTACAAGCTACCGTAGATTGATAGGCAAGCTCATCTATCTCACCATTACTCGACCAGATCTCAGCTACTCTGTGAACCGATTGAGTCAGTTTCTGGCAGCACCTCGCACTGCTCATCTACAGGCGGCTATGCGCATTTTACAGTACGTCAAGAGAACACTAGGTCAAGGCATCTTCTTCTCTTCAACATCGGCGATTCAGCTCAAAGCTTTCTCAGATGCAGATTGGGGCACATGTCCTGACACTCGACGTTCTCTCACTGGTTTTTGTATTTTTCTTGGTTCCTCCCTTATTTCCTGGAAATCCAAGAAGCAATCTATTGTCTCACGTTCTTCAGCGGAAGCAGAATACCGATCTATGGCTAACACCACTTGTGAGATTGTTTGGCTACTTGGTATGCTTAAGGACTTGCAAGTGACTCATCACGGCCCTGCTCTTCTTTACTGTGACAATCAAGCTGCTCTCCATATTGCTGCCAATCCGGTTTATCACGAGCGCACCAAACACATCGAGCTCGATTGTCATTTCTTGCGAGAAAGAATTCAAGCAGGAGTTTTAAAGACCATGCACGTTTCCACTCAAAACCAACTTGCTGATCTTCTCACCAAGGCACTTCATCCAACCTGTTTTCGGTTTTTATTGGGCAAGATGGGAATCCACAATCTGTATTCTCCATCTTGAGGGGGAGTATTAGCATATTAGGGAATCTGTTATTTGTTATTTTGTTATTTACTTTTGGTAATTATCTTTTCTGTTATGCTATAAGACAAAAGGTAGTGATGTATTCTGGAGAAGTTTGTTATGAAACAGATTGCCTCCTAGGATGCTGCGCCCCTGTAGCCTTTATATGTAATACCTCTCTAGACTGTTGAGATTTGAATGAAAGCGAATTTATTCATTCCTTCTTTTCTCCATTTGTAATACTCAGAACACATAATAAATATCCCTAAAAGCTTTAGAGCACCGTATAACTTGCTAGCTGCATATCTTGGTATGAATTTTAGCAAAAGTAATTATTTCGAGGGAAAACATATTAATTAATATACATATTATTGTCCGATCTTTTTTTGTTTACTTTGATGAGAGGCCGTGATGAGTTCAAATTTACAGGCCTCAAAGTTGGAGGTCAATTAAAACGACTAATTCCAGACTTCTAAGTATATAATTACAATGTGCACAATCTGAATTTAAAAAAAAAAAAAAAAAAAAAAAAAAAAAAAAAAAACAAGGCCTTTTCTCTCGGGAAAAAAAAATTCCACGTTAAGATTTAAGGTCCGTTTAATTTGTTGATTCGAATTTTTAATTTAAATTGAGATGTAATTTTATGTGAGAATTTTTTACTGTAATAAAAAATTAAATGTGATTATTTATGAGAGATTTTTACTATAACAAAATTCAAATTTTAAACTCAAATGAATTAATAAATAGGACCCCTCACATTTATTTATACAACTTGATATGATTTCGGCTGTCCTACTGACTTCATGATAAGGATAAGGTCAACGTCAGTATAGAACTTACAATGACAAACAAGGACACCTATTTAACAAGGAATTAATGTTATCCTTGCCACTCTCGACTAAAATAAAAAAATAAAAAAATAAAAAAAAAAAGAAGAAAAAACTATACCTATTTGAGAATATGACCAGTTAAAAGCAGACATTAATAGATACCAATCATTGTCTCATGACAATATATATTGGTCCAACCACGGCATCCTGGTTTCTAAACTTACATTGCCGAGTGATCATAGCGTGTATATACGTGAAGCTACGCCGAACACTCCGCCAACAATTGTTGAATAACCCATATAACTACAACCATTAGCCAATTGATCAAGCCAAGCGCAAGAGAATTAACATAGTCCACTTCCTTTTTTTTTTTCTTTTTTTTTTCTTGTGGTTGGAAAACCCATAAAATTCTAAAGAAGTGAAATTGGACAACTGGGATAAGATGCGAAGTAACCCTTTGTTTCAAGCGGAAAAAAGGGGAAAAAACCTTGGATATGATAGGTACCCAAACTATACATGTGCTATTTTGTCTAGGGATGCATGGTGACCACCTGAATAATAAAAAACGAATTATTATATAAACTAAAGTTTAGGAAAGAGAATTCTATTTTAAAGTGTCTTAATAAAATGGACCAAAGCTCTGTCTTACAATTTAGTAAAAAGAAGTGTACCAGTTATTTTTAAAAACAGCATTAATAAGAAATCAAGAGGTATTTTTTGATATATTACTAAAAAAAAATCGACATAATACAACTAGTTGATTGGAATTGAGAAAATTTTATCCCTCTTCTTACAAGCATATGATTCACAGGGAGCCAAAACGTAGATTGAATCGATCGCTCGCGTATCCGCCTTTCATTTTGAGGGAGATCAAAAACAATATAGGCTTAATTTGGTAGAGATTTTGGAAGGCTAAAATCAATTTTTTACTCGATCAAAACTGTTTATTGTGTTTGGTAAACATTTAAAAACTACTTCTCGAAAAATTCTAGAAGAATTTTAGGGGAGAATCAGAAGCAGCCCACTTGCTGCTTCTGATCGTAGATTATGTGACAATCTATACTTCCTCATTAATAAAATTTTTAGTATTCCCATAATAACCCTGCTGAATTAAAAAAATTCTCTCAGCCTCATTTCTTTCTGCTCATTCGCCACCTCTCCTCTTTCGAACCGAAGCCTCCTCTCATGCTCTCTCTCTCTCAGCCAAAGCTCTCTCCTTTCGTTTCTCTTTTTTCTCTCTCTCTGTTCTCTCAGACTACCTCTCTCCGTTTCTGGCTTCGTTTCTCCTGCGATTGTCAACGGTGGAGTCTTTCCTCTCTCTGTGTTCTCTCAGCGTTGGTGGTTTTGTTCGCGTTAGGGTTTCCAGATTCATCCTTGGCTAAGACCGGATCTAGTTGGAGCTCACTATCTCTACATCTATAAGTACTCAATTGAGCCTTTTTTTGAATGTCGATTTGGTGGCGTTCTCTGGCTTGATGAATTTTTTATAAATTTTTTTTTCTCTGCTATGAAAACCCTTTGTTTGGACCGGATTGAACTCTATTTTATGGGTATTCACATACTTGGATTATAGTTCATGGATATAGTTATTTAAGCATTTGAATCTTTCGTGCATATTGTTCCAAAAACTGTGAAGGAAAATGTTTTTTTCCTCTGCCCTGTATTTAGTGGTAAATGGGAATGTTGCCCCCAAGTTTATATATTAATCTCTCTTACTAACATACTTTGATTGCAGTTGATTTTTTGGTTATGGTTCGTTTTTTTTTTTTTTTTTTTTTTTTTTTTGGTGGTTATTTGTTTGATATGTTTGGACATTGTAAATCCTTATTGAATAGAAATGAAAAGTTATATTTGGTGGGTTATTCGTTTGATACATTTTGACATTTTGGTAGTATCCTTATTGAATAGTAAGGATACGAGCAATTCGAGTAGGCAAACCGAGTCGGAAAATGATAGTGTTGGAAATGGAGGATCAATTGATGACAAGCGGAAACAAAATGCGGGAGTTGGAGTGGAGAGAGTTTCGAAGGAGGACGGAAATAATGGAGATGGTGTCACTTTGGATCCGGCAAAGAAGGAGGGTTCTAGCGGTGATGAATGATATTCTTCTAATAGGTGCACTGACCAGGAGAAAAAAATGATTGCCTGTTTGAGAGTCCCAGGAAATGGTATGTGTGTCATTTTGTGGCTAAACTTGTTTTCTTTGTGTAAAGTTGAATATCTCTTATATGTTTCTCTATTTTTTTTTTACTTGTGTGATCTTTGGATGAAAAAGATTGTTGAAACTCTTATCTGTGTTAATAAATTTAATATCTGAGATTGTCTCCTTTATTTCCACAAGATTGATAAGACACTTTAATGATTTCTATTTCCGTATAATTGTTTGTATATGAATTATTTTATTTTATTTTATTTTTGAAGGTGTTTGTATATGATATTGCAGTTCAGTTGCTGAAATATTTATGAATTATCATTTCAATATGTTATAGTTTACTGTTTGTGTTTCAGAATCTCCACGCCTTTTTCTTCTAATTCAGAACAAGGATTCTTAAATATAAAACACCTTCCCAAGTGCTACTTACAGCTTTCCCAAACAGCCGAATCATATCCACAATCCCTGTTAAAGTATTTGGGTGCACTTCCTTCGTCCACATTAGCCAACACCAGAGGGGAAAGCTTGACCTAGAGCTATTAAGTGTATATCTGTTGGATACTCTTCACACCAAAAAGGGTACAAATGTTATTCTTCCACTACCAACAAATTCTACACCACAATGGACGTTACATTTTTTGAACAAGTACCATTCTATCCCAAAATTGCTATTCAGGGCCGGGGAGAGGGAATTTACATAGGAATATCAGTTCTGGAATAATGACACAACTAGCCTTGAGTGGTCCTGGGAAATATCCAATGATATGGATGGCTCTCACACTAACCAACAATGTCATCAAGATACACCAGTACCTAGTTCTGATTCTTGCTCAAATGACCAAATCACAACTCAAATTCTATGTCCTGAATCTCAAGATCATCCTATTCCCAACAAAGAACTTATTGTCTACTCAAGAAAGAAGAAAAGTCTGGGAGAGGTTGAGTCACAAGCTCTTCTGAAGCAAAACCAAGAATCTGAACTGAATTCAAGTACAAATTCATCAGGTAACACCAAATCTACCTCTATAGTAATGAGTTTACTAATGATGATCTTAATCGGCCTATTGCTGAAAGGAAAGGGGTCAGATCATGTACAAAGCATTCAATCTCCAACTTTGTATCCTATCAAGGCTTATCATCGAAAATGCAAGCCCTGGTGACCAACTTGGACAATGTTTAGGTACCTACTTCCATTTCCGAGGCACTTAATCAATCAAAAAGGAGAGATGTAGTTTGGGAAGAAATTCAAGCATTAGAGAAAAATGGTACATGGGTAATCACAGATATGCCTCCCAATAAAAATCTAGTTGGATGCAAGTGGATATTTGCTGTGAAATGCAAAGAAGATGGAAGTGTTGACCGGTTTAAAGCCCACTTAGTTGCTAAAGAGTTTACACAGTCATATGAGATTGACTATCAAGAAACTTTTGCTCCTGTAGCAAAACTCAATACCATTCGAATACTCCTTTCTTTAGCAGCAAATTTGGATTGGTTGTTACTCCAACTTGCTGTAAAAAAAATGCCTTCCTCAATTGTGATTTAGTTGAAGAAGTTTATATGAAGATTCCACCGGGGCTAGAAACTCAAGCCACAACAAATAAAGTCTGTAAACTCAAAAGATTGTTATATGGACTTAAACAGTCCCCACAAGCTTGGTTTGATAGGTTCACAAGAGTAGTTAAACGATATGGATACACTCAAGGCCAGGCATACCACACACTGTTTGTCAAACACTCTGAAGGATCTAAGCTGTTGTAGAAATAAGGAAAGTATGATGTTTTTAAATAAAAGAGATTTCTTAAAATAAGGATCTCTTTTAATTGAGGGATTTTTATACCTAATTAGGTGGTATGTTTTCCCTATAAAAGCTGTGTAAATGTTATACATTTCAATAGAGCAATATGCAATTTTTCTGCCCTAAAAACTTACATGGTATTAGAGCCAACCTCTCCTTGATGGCTAAAATCGTGGCTACAGAGGAAAGGAGATCCTCAGCTTCATCTAAGGCAGAGAGCTCTAATACTAGTGAACCATACCGAACCACCATGAATCGGGGGGGGTGCATTCTTCTCATATTTTGTTCCAACTAACCCTCCACAAATTGAATGGGAAGAACTACTTAGAATGGGCGTAATCCATGAAGCTGGCTATCGACGGCAAGGGAAAGGTAGGCTATTTGATGGAGACAAAAAAAAGTACTTGTAATTCGCAAATTATTAAGTTCAGCTGGTTTGTTATAATTAACTAGTCCACATGCCAGAGCTTGTTAAGCTCATTTAATTTTATTTTGACAGAAATACTTTAGTACTCTCTCATTAGAAAACAAAATTTAATCCAAATTTCCTAATTTGAACATAAAAAATAAATTTTATGGACAGATTATGTTGTACATGCTGGTGAGTGGAGCTGCCACAGGGTTTGCTGTGACGGTAGATTTATGAAGTTTTTTCTCGATTTTATGACAAGTCGTCTGTATCAGCAAGCATTCTTCTTCTTGCATTTCTGTGTAGCGCCGTGTTATCTGTGCACTCTGCGTACGCACTCCAGAAAAAAGAATCTGAAACCAGTAATTGATCGAGGGTATAGATGTACACATACATATATTCTATATTTCTGTTTTGGAATGTGATTTTTAATGCGTTTTGTGTTATCTAGTTTAATTTCGTTTCTTTCCTTCTAATAGATGCATTGAGACTTGTGATGTGATTATCGTTGTCTACATTTGGTCTAGTATTATTGATTAAATATATATTGAAATATTGTTAGTATATATGTCAATTAGGTAATCTATGCAGTATATATATATGTTAATTATTCAATGTTTGATATACTATAGCTACCTACTTAACTTTCACGTAGGAGTATTGATCCAATCCATCCAAGAAAGATTAGATCTCAAAAGACTATTTGATCAGATTTAGATGCTATATTAATTTTCACTAATCCGATTTAATTGGGTTGGATGTATTGGATTCAAATTCTAATTAAAAATCTAATAAAACCAATCAAATCCAATGTATTATCTTATATATAATATCATATACAATCAATTTTTTTTTTTTTGAAAGGATATACAATCAATTATGTATATAACAAACAATAATGAAAGTTTTTTAGCATATAAAATATATATATATAAAAAAAAAGAAACCGCTCATTAATTCAATTGAACAAATAAACAAATTGTCTTGAAAATATATGGATTCATCATTTTGTTTGCTATGTTCGAAGATTTTGATTTTTTATGTTGGATGATGAATGTATGATGAGGAACTAAATTGTCTTAAAAATAATAGATTTATCATTTTGAGCAAGTTTTACAAAATTTAGTAAGTTTTAATAAGTTTCAATGAAAGCTTAGGCTAATCAAATCATCTAATCCAATCCAAATCTAATAGATATTGGATCGGATGGAAATGAATAATGATAGTGCATTGGATTGAATTGGTTGGATTTCAAAGACTTTTTTATTGGATTGGATTGGATTATAGATGGTAAAATAATATTGGTTTCCATCTAATACCTACCCCTATTTTCACGAATTACATTTACAAATTGAAGGCTTTAAGATTTATTTTCCAAATAATTAAAATGAGAAACTAAAGGAGAATATTATCTCTATAAATGAATTTTATGTTATTTTATTTAAAAAGATAAAGTGTAGGAAGTACTAACGCTTAATATGAAGAACAAGTAATGAACTCAATGTTGTTTTTACCAAAAACGACATTGAAGTAAAACGACAGGTTTATATGTGAAAACCGACCACATCCACGCAGAACGAAATTAACGACGCTTGACAAGAATTATTGGCGAAATGAGTGGTTTTATACTTGTACTTCAATTTTCAGAGATAAACAGTATCAAAGAAGCCGAAATGTCGTTTTGTATTCCACGAAACGTTTTTTCTTTTCCTTTGGAAATATATGCAGTGATATTTTTTTTAAGCATAATTCTAGTAGATGTTCATAGTTTTTATTAAATTAAATAAAAAAAGTCCGTGACTATTGTTGGGGCTCTTTTGGGGAGGACCTGTCGACGTGGAAGGCTCGTGACTCGTGGCCTCGTCTGGTTGGCTGTGACTGTGCTCTCACCGGCTGACGTGGTCGGTGAGCTACTGAGGGTCCTTCCTAGCGTCGACGGCGGTCAGAATGTTGAGGTTGGCCCCGGCTGAGGTAGGCAGAACCCGGATGTCCCCGAGGAAGACAGTATCCGAGGGCGACACCCGTTGCGGCTTCGGCTCCGTGAATGTTGAGGAATTTCCGATGAGGATCTCCCAGCGAGCTTATGGTGTGGGAGAGAAACATGACCAGTTTATGGAGGAGGTTTCTAAGTGGGTAATGGGGTCTAAATCTGTCCGTTTGTAAATAAAACGAACCCGACGGACGTAGTGCGAAAATGGTTTAACTTCTGTCCATTTGTAAATTAAAACGAACCCGACGGACGTAGTGCGAAAATGGTTTAACTTCTGTCCGTTTGTAAATAAAATGAACCCGACGGAAGTAGTGCGAAAATGGTTTAACTTCTGTCCGTTTGTAAATAAAACGAACCCGACGGACGTAGCTCGAAAATGGTTTAACTTCGAGGTTTTGAGATGTGATTGAGGGTTTTTGGTGTTTCAGGAGCCTTTGTTACCTCTTCCAATAGGGAGGACACCTAGAAACTTGTTCTAGGGGACTCCGCCGGAAGTTATGGAGAATATGATTCTCCGTCGGTCGCTCTGTTAGAAACCGGAAAACTAGAAGGGTTAGGGCAGAGCACCTTGATCTGCCTTTCTCCTTTTCTTTTCCTGTCTTTCTCCTCTCTCTTCCGTTCTCCCCCCCTTATGAAGTCTGGGCACTATTATTTATAGGCTAGGATCATGGAGCTGAAGGGGAGGGAGCCTCTCCACCAGCCAGCCGGGACCTTGGCCGAAATTCCCCCTCCAGGTGTCTCTGTCGGTAAGGCGTTTTTAGTAAGGTTCAGGGTGAGCTTTCCATATTCTCAGAGAATGCTTACCTTAGAAAGGATGTGTTTGATCATTGGTCAGGAATATGGCAGCTATCGTGGCCAGTTGGGCGAGGTCAGGGGGGCAGTAGCCATTGTGGCCACTTGGGCGAGGTCAGGGGGCAGCCATCGTGGCTCTGCGGCCACTCAGGCGGGCAGTAGCCATCCTGGCTTCGTGGCCACTTAGGCGAGGTCAGAGGGCATCCATTGTGGTTTTGCGGCCACTTGGGCGAAGTCAGGCGGACAGCAGCCATCGTGGCTTCGTGGCCACTCAGGCGAGGTCAGAGGGCAGCCATTGTGGGCGGAGTCAGGAGGGCAGTAGCCATCGTGGCTTCGTGGCCACTCAGGCGAGGTCAGAGGGTAGCCATTGTGGGCGGAGTCAGGAGGCAGCCGCCGTGGCCTTGCGGCCGCTTGGGCGGAGTCAGGAGGCAGCCACCATGGCCTTGCGACCGCTTGGGCGGAGTCAGGAGATGGCCGAACGGCCAAACGTGACCCAGCGGCCATTCTGGGTGAGGTTAGGGAGTGACAGAGGTTGTCTTCTTCTATTGTATATGCCTTGTCGAAAATGCTGGAGAAGTTTTCTGTGTCTTATTTGCAAGCTAATGGGCTAATGGGCTTTATTTTACCTAATTTCCTCCACAACCCATATTATCCTAATTCCTTTATAGACCCAAGACCACCCCAAGTGGGCCAAGGATCTAATTGGGCCGGATAAAAATGGGTCTGGTCACATTTCTTAGCCTGCCAAACCACGGCCCACGTAGAAGTCCCCGAACGTGGCTTGGGTCCACGTACCATCCCCTAAAACATACATTTAATAAATATAGCCCTTAAAATATTTTTTTCCACCCATTCAAATAATTATTTAAAATACATCCTCATTTGAATTTTTTTTTCTTTTAATTATTTCTTAACCTTTGATTGTAATCCTCTAAAATGTACATCTAACAAATGTAGTCCTTAAAAATCTTTCAAAAAAAAAAATAGTCCTTAAAATTTTTAATTATTTCAACTACATCCTTATTTATTTATTTATTTATTACTTTCTTTCCTAACCTTGCATTCCAATCCATTAAAATATACATTTAACCGTTAAATTTTTTTTACCCCACTGAGATAATTATTCAAAATACACCCTTATTTAAAGTTTTCTTCATATGTACACTTTGATTAATTTTCTACATGATTCACTTTAACAGAATAGTTTTATCAATTAATATGTTATACTTATCTATACATATATAATATTCGACTTTAAAACAAGTTTAATTAAAATGTGTATTTTAACGCATCTCTTTTTTCATTTTTTTTCTTTTTTTGAAATTTTAAATCATATTTTATATAATTTAATAATAACACGATAATTAAAACTTAACACATAGATTATTCTTTACATACATAATACGTGGAGTCCAACTAGTCTTAATAATAGATCATATATGTAAAATCTTTTTGCTAAACTTGAAAAGCAAGAAATTTGACCTTTTTTCTTATGAATCAAATATGAAGCTACCACTAGACTACTCCTAACCAGCATCTAAACCAAATTTTGATAAGGACGAGTGAATTAAGCCAAACCTTTTATATGTAATGGGAAAAAACAAAAAAATTATATAAATGAAAGCTATACGATGATATCTAACGGTTGGAGTGCCGATGAATTCAATTACCAGTCAATTTTGGCCAGCTCATGAGATATTTACTAATTCCGACAATTACTAATTGACATGATTTAAAAAGACAGTTTTTGAGAAAACTAAGCTGATGAAGAAAATTTTTAGCTATATTTTTGTCCATTCTCAAGTCCCTTTCACGAAAGACTTGTGAAGAGGAACAAAACAAGCGCAAAAACATTGTTGGAAAATTCAAGATGACAAGAAATTGAGTACTATATATAAATAGGGCAACAAAATAAAGTCAAAAAAGGGCGACACAGAATCGATCCCTAATTTGGTTTAAAATGGCTAGCAATGAAAGTACAACTCCAGTTGATAATAATCCATCTGAAGGATTGAAAAAGGTGGAAAAGTCTTAAGGTTTTATGGATTGTGAGTCTTGTATTGTGGGTCTTTACCTTTATTCTCCGATCAATTTTCAATAATTACGTTTTTATGATTAAATATATATAAATATAAATGTGACATGATAAAAATCTAATCTCATTAATTGCATACATTTTTTGAGTCAATTACTTAATTTATTACAATTGTTTGATCAAATATCATACGATTAAAATAATAATACTTATTGCGGATAAATATTTAAGCAACCATTAAAACTATTAATTAAATGTTATTTGGTCGTTAATATTAAGTTGAAATACTGTTACCTTGGGTATATGAGACATTATTTGATATTGAAATGCAGATATATGCTTTCTGTGATTGTCTTTGGAATTGCATATAGTCTCCTTCGACTCGCATTCTCAATCTACCATTATATAATTAGCGGTTGTAAGGCTGGCAAAGTCAACCTTTTGTTCGACTTTTATGGTGACAAGGTAATTTCATTTTGTGGTCTCTAATTTTGTTTCTTGTCATTTTTATGGCACCTTAAATTATGCTTCTTGTTTCATGTTTTGCCCTTCAGTTATAAAAGTCGTTTAAAATTTAACATAATCGATTGTGTGAACGTCACATTAGTAGTGAATAACAGTGTTTTACACAAATCACGTCTTTATAGGATGAGAGATCGTGCAGAGAGAGAACAACCTAGCTAGTTGCCTATGTTGCCTAATGCATTATTATCTTTATTGCCAATGGTTTCTTCTGTCATCTGAGTGGCTTTTCTTTGCCTTCTAAATCGGAAGATTCGGTGTGAAATGAAGCAGTTCAATCTAACTAGTTTAGAACTTGAGATGTAGTTGTTGTTTTTGTTAGTTTATGATCCATCTCAAAATTTTAAAAAATTTAAGTTGATTGGAAGTGGATCAACAATAATTTTATATTTTAACAGTTTTTATTATACTCGAGTGTCCTTTCTCATAAAACCTCTCCATACTCATTTAATATGGCTGGGGCATATAAAATTTAAAATGGGGTAATTATCTTAATTGTCCCTTAGCTATGTGCATTATGTCACTTTAACCCCTGAATTTTTAATTTTAATAATTTATCCCTGAACATTTGATTTTTGACCATTTTGATCCCTAGACACTAAAATTGTCAATTGACATACAAAATTTCTTATAGATAATCTCGTTCTAGATGCGTTAACCAAAATTTTTACATAAATAGTTACATTAAATGCGAGATGCTCTAATTTTAATGGTTTGTAATAACAATGAAGAGAGTATTTAGCATTTAATTAATGTAACTATTTCTATAACTATGCATCTAGAACGTGATAATATCTATGAAATTTCAAATATCAAGAATTAATTTTAGCGTGTAAGTGGTCAAAATTAAAAATTCAGAAATTAATTGTTTAAAGTTTAGAGACCAAAATAATAAAATGCACACAAAACTTTATAATATATACAAGTAAAGAAACTATTTTTTTGTTTCTAATTAATATGTGTCTCATTGAGAAAAATATATGCGTTTATCATGCGAAGTATAACGTAAACTTCATAAATATTACTTTCTTTCTGGTCTTCACAATTTCCTAAATTAACTTGAAAGAATGATACAAAATATGTTCTAATTTGATCAAATTATAAACAATTGTTAATTCAAATCATGATTCGTTGAGAATTGGAATTCAACCAAGAGAAATGGAATGGAAACAAGGATTAATGTGGCTAATCCACTTACTCTTTAAGTTCCCAAATGAAGTTAGGTTGGTTCAACATCGAGTTTCAGGGTCAAAACAGGGTTTTTAGAACATCTTGGGTTGGATCAAAAACCCTCAAATTTCATTAAGATTTCATCAAAACCTATTCAAAATAAAATCTAAATCAAACTTAAATCAAAACTCATTAAAATCCAAACCAAGAACCAGATCATCAAGATAAAGTCGAAGATCAAGAGCGAGTTTTCCAATACTGACCTTGATCTTTGCTTTAGGGTTGAAAACTTCTTGGAAATCCTTAGTTTTGTTCTTGATCATCAAGATAAAGTCGAAGATCAAGAGTGAGTTTTCCAATATTGACCTTGATCTTTGCTTTAGGGTTGAAAACTTCTTGGAAATCCTCATTTTTGGTTTAAATCCAGCTCAAAACGCCCAATGAGAGAGAGAAAGGAAAGGGAGATGAGTGAGGGAGAGAGAGAGACCGAGAGAGCTGAGAGAATGAGAGGGAGAGAGAGCTGCGGGAAAGAGGAAAAAAGAGAGAGAGAGAGAGAGAGAGAGTGAGCTGAGAGTGAGAACGAGAAAAAGAAGGAGGGAAATAAGGAAAATAAGGAAAAGAAAAGAAAATAAAAGTAAAAGGTAATTTAAAAGGGTAGTTAAAAGAAAAAGGTGGAATTGTAAATACTGAAAATAAGTTTCTTGATTAATAAATGAAATTAAATCAGGTACACTAATAAATCACAATAAGTATAATTAAATATATTTAATTCTTATGGGCATTACATTAAATGAGGGTCTGTTTATTTTAAGAATTCTACATGATACTTTAAATTAGGGAGAAAGAGAAAAATAGGCTAAGACTTGAGATGAATTAAAATTAATAGGCCAATAGTTTACTTAAGTTAATAAATAGGCTAAATTACTGTTTTTGTCATAACTTGTCTGGTTATGAACCATAACTTGACAAATTATTCACGATTTTTGTCAATAACTTGTCTGGCTATGAACCATAACTTGACAAGTTTGTTCATAACTTATCTGGTTATGAACTATAACTTAACAAGTTATGGCCTATTAATTTCTATAACTAAAAATTGACCTATATACTTTCTTAAGCTTTTTATATTGGCTTATTTTCTACTATTTTCGCTTTAAATTATGGCTCTTAGTTCTATTATAATATTTTCTTCTCACAAAAAATTTAAATTTTAAAAGTCAGAATCATGAACCATAGTTTAAACACATGAACTAAACGGACCCTAGAAGCCCAATCCATCTAATGCAAGATTCATGATTGCAAAAAGAACACAATTTTGTGATGACGCATAAAGGATAAAATAAACCCGAGTCTTACCTTTTATAAATATAAAAAATAACATAAACTCATAATGACATTGGACACCTGATCACTTAAATTTTTTTTTTTTTCTTAGAAAGATACCTTGTTTGATTGATCTTTTAATAGGCACACCCAAACCTTTAGAAAGCTCAATTTCTATTATACGCCTTCCGTAGTCAACATTATGTACGGTTTTGTAAAAGAACGTTGAATTTCCTCCAATCCCTCTCTGCATCTTGGGGTGGTATAGCTGATGTTGAAAATTATGAAAAGACGAGTATAATGGAAGCATCAAAATAGTTTGATAAAACTTGTCAATTATGCTTTTGTTCAGAAAGAAATTGAGATAATCGTCTCAAGACCTTGGAATAAATTGGCGACACTTGATAATTTACAAAAGATTTGTGCTCAAAGTGAGCAGGGTCTTAAGTTGTGTAAACAAGACCAAATTAGCCAGATCATGAACTCTTATTCTCTCTGAATTTCAGAGGATTTAATGAGGCCCCTCTTGATTTTTCATTTAAGAGAGTTGAACTTTTTCATTCCAGTGGTTGCTTTCATTTGTGCATGGTTATAATTCCTAGTTTTCTTTATTGTTTTCTTGTTTTATTAGGTTTTGTTGTTGGATACCAAATCTCTGTATTTTCTGTATTCTTAAAATTAATAAATTAGAGTGAGCCGAGGTTGATATAGGATAAGTTGCTTAGTAGATGCCAACTTAGTTGGGATGTTCTTAATTTAAATATAGTAAGTACTTCAGAAGCTCTTTTTTTTTTTTGTGAGTACTTCATAAGCAATTTACATGTTAGACTTTCAAAAGAATTTCAGTTTCTTAAATAATTGACGGTTATAAATTGGAAGTTTGATTAATTAGAGGTAATTTCATATATATATGAAATTACTTCTATATATGAATGTTAAAGTCTTAAAGTTTGATGGCAAGTCTTCTCTTATTTACTTGTACTTTCTACCATCTAATGAAGGTCATTATATCCTTGGCCGGAGACCAAAATTACAAGTAATAAAACAAGTAGGCTCCTCGATCGTCACTAAAACCTTGACCTTCATTTTGGCGTTTCCCAGCAAATATATTTTTAAATATCTTACAGAGATTGCATACATATCTATTTAATTTTGCACATGGATTATCTCTATCTGATCTTAAATTTATGTAAAGACCACTAACATGATTGATGAATTAATTGGCTAGATCTGATCAATTTCCAGATGATGCACAAAATAGTGAATGAAAAGAAAAGGAAAAAAAAAAAAAAAAAGTACTATTGGGATTATCAGATGAATATTTGACACATGAAATTATAGTTGCAGCAATAATTTCAGAAGCACTAAGACTAACATGTGGACATATATCAGAAAAGTCTTCTTTGAAGCCTTCGAATTAATATCCATACAAATTGTATAGGAAGATATAGTAGCAGCGAGTGTGTGTATTAAGCTTTCTTGACCCTCAACTTTCTGTTTAATTAAAGAAAATCTAAAGAGAACAAAACTAGTGACGTCTCCAAATTAATAGAGTTTCTTGGGGAGAGCGTAGGATGATATGACCGATAATATCGAAGAGCAAATGAAGCTAAGAAGAAGCAATCCTGCTGATCCATACGATCTCTTAAAAAATGAACTTTGATAGTTGGAATAGTCATGACCAACCCATTTCTCCTTTTCTCTCGTCGCGATAAATCCTGCAACAGCACCTGTGGCTAATACATTTGTTATCACCTGCATGCCCGTAAAGTTGTACTGTTTGATAAAAATGTCATGACGATAATCATTTACAATAACAGGTACTTGTGGAAGGACAGAAAGAATCATACACTATGTTTCTCTCTATCAAGATTTTTCCATTGAGTTCTCTCTCTCTCTCTCTCTCTCTCTCTCTCTCTCTCTCCCTCTTGGTGAAATTAGAAGGGTTTTGGAGGATTCTCTCTCTCTCTTTTTTTTTTTTTTAATTATAGTAGATCCAATTATTTCCTGTAGCTACTAGCTAGAGACACGTTTATATATAGTATTTTTGGTTACTTTTATCCTCATTGGTCCAGTTTTTTTCTATCTTCGCTTTGATGTTTTTCTTTTTTTTTTTTTTTTTTTTTTTTTGCCCTTGGTTGTTTCTTAATTATGAATTTATCATTATGCATTTTCCTGAGATGTTAATCTAGTAAGCTCTGATACTAGTTAACTTCTCCTATCATTAAAAAAAATCGTGTTCTCCACAAAAATAAAATAAAATAAAAGATGTTGTGTATAATATCCTACATAAAAATTAGCTCAGTGATTTTGATTGGTTGAAAAATCGGAATATACCTTATCTCCTAAGAAGTCAAGTAGGGAGTTAACGATCGTATAATTTCCTTTCTTCATGCAACGAATGGTGAAGACGGTTTGCAGTATTTGATAAACAAATCCAAGGATAGTTGTAGCAAGCATGTACCTGTATTGAATTTCAAAGAAATACAATTAAGAAAATGAAATCAAACTGACTAAAACGCAGTATGCATAAATATTGTTTGTAGGAAGCAAAAAACAACCATCATGGCTATGAGTAATAGAACATGGGATTTTTTTTTTTTTTTTTTCAGTGTTTGCTAGCTTACTTAAATCCAAGGACGTCGTAAAAGTGAAGTTTTTTGGTGTCCTTTCTATCATATCGTAATGGCAACACATTGCTGATGAGGATTACAAATGAGATTAACAGTAAAACAGTTGTAGTAATCCTCAATGCAATAGTAGCGATATGCATTTTCCTTGACCAAAACTTTTGTTCCATATCTGATCTTTCCATCTCTACTTAATTATGAGTCTTATGTATGTAATAAAATGAGCGATTTGGATATCTTTATATAGCTACGTACAAGGGGGGGAAAAGAAAAAATTACTTTTGAGTTTCTTGGTCACACCTAGTATCCCAATTCCCAACATTTGTTGGCTGAAGTTTCTATCCTCCACAAAATTACATGAAAAAAATGACAACAGATAACAAACATGTTTTCAGTTTCTATAGTATCCCCATAAAATTTAAGCAGGAATTGACAAGGAAAAACGACAGAAATTTCATCGTAATGAACGAACATGGCGTTTCAATGGCTATACATAATATACCTTCTGTTTATATGATTCCATTTGCTTCATTAAACCAATATGATTTGTAGAATGGATTCCTCCACCGGCCCAATTTTGTCTCCTTGCCCGATAATTGAGCCCCTAGTACTTAAACTTTGTCTTTTTTTCTTTGCTTCTAAACTCTTCCAACAAATCCAGGTTGGAGATTGAATAAGGTACTATAAGATTCTTGCTGATATATAAACAAGAAGGAGGAATATAATATGTTGTATTCAATTTAGTAAAATGACCGCACAGGTCCTAGGTCACGTAGGGTTTTTATATATTGCTTGTTGTACAAAGAATAAAACAAGAATATTCTCCTAGGAAGGGATAAGAGCCTTCATTGCCAGATAATGAATCTTTGGCAGTGTATGCACGAATACAAAAACTCTTAAAACAACAATTGCTAGGTCCCACTTGTCTCTGTTTGCTGAGTGTGCTGCCAGGTGTCATTATTCTCAACAGGACCTCTCAAACGAAGCCGCGGTGAAGGCGATTGACAGACTACCTCCGCTGTTTGGTCACAAATACTTTAGGGTCCATTTAATTCACTGATTTAAGTTTTTAATTTGAGTTGATATGTGATTTTATGTGAGAATTTTTTACTGTAGCAAAAAAATTAGATGTAATTATTTGTGAGAGCTTTTTACTATAGCAAAACTCGAATTTTAAACTTAAATCAGCGAAATGAACGGAGCCTTAATTATGCAACCAAGCTTTCATCGCAAAATCTAATTTTTTGGCGAACAAATAGACATTTGATGTAGATTTTAATAGTTCACTAAATAATTTTAAAGCATTTTAATTACAGACTTTTATTCAAATTAATTTTTTTGAATGCTATTCTACACTCTTATTACTCAAAAATAATTATTCATTATAATTAGAAATCAATAAGAAACGTACTTATCTAATTACTTCCTACCTTATACTCTTCAACATATTTACTTGAACTCCTATTTCTAAAATTAAAATCATACCAAAGTTATGCATGATTGTTCCAAAAGATGTTTTACGCTATTTAAAATAAATTAGCAATATAAAAAAATTATAAAAAAATAAAAGCTTTAAAATTAATTAAAAACAAATCTGAAAAGAGTCTGCGACCAAATATAATGTACAAAAGCCCCTTCTACGGCCAAAAGTAGGTTTGGTCAAAAATAATACATTTTTGCGACCAAAATTTCACCGCTAAAAGGAAAAAGAGAGAGAGAGAGAGAGAGAGAGAGAGAGAGAGAGAGAGAGAGAGAGAGAGAGAGAGAAGACGGACCAACTTGCCAGGAAAAAAAAGAAAAAGAAAAAGAAAAGAGGAAGAACTAACTTGTCAAATTTGAAAAGTATAATTTGCGGGTGTTCGTATAAAAATCCTATTTGACTAATATTATTAAAAGAAAAATGCAACAAATACGTGCACTTTGTACGATATTATCTGTTTTAAACCTAAGCATACACAATTTTATTTTTGGACGTTACTCTAAAAGACTCCATACCATTAAGAGATAGTCATGTCTTTCCTTATAAACTACCACTTATAATCTTTCTCACGTGGATTACACATACTCTATTTAAGCTCGTTTTGCCTCAAGGGACTGATAACCTATCATCTTTGTGGCCCACATTTCCGACTAGGTATAAGCTCTATTATTGTCCTCTTTGAGCTTAAGCTCGCATGACAAAATATATAAGATGTAAAAATTGTGTCAAAGAAGAGTGATTCTTATTTTATCTCGAGATATTTTTTCTTTAAGTAAGTGAGCAACATGAGAAGAAATAGATGGTTTATCAAGCTTTGCGTTTGGCTTTCAAGAAAAGGATAACTTGATGGTATTTCCATATAAATAATTAAAATTACAAGAAATTTAAAAAATCTCAATGTCGTGGTGTAACCACAAACAATACTAAAAGGACCTTTGAATTTACACGTTTTTGTAACCACAAACAATACTATGATATTTAATTATTGTTTACTTACATGTCAAATAAATTAGAAATAATGCATATTTTGTTACCTTGAAACGCGGATCTCCACTATTGCGTTGAGGATCATTACAAACGGTTTTACTATCAATCTCTTTTGTAGTCTTTATTGCCAATGTCATGCCTTTGCGATATGATTCACATCACACCAAAAAACTTCCCCTCTTACAGCGTCCTTAGATTAAAGTAAGCAAACAAACACTGCAAAAATCCCATTAAATATCTATTACTTATGATCACCTGAATAGTTGTTTATTGCTTCTTGCAAACAATTTCACAAATTTATGCATTCAATCCAATTCAATCGGATTGAATTGGATTGAAAGCATTTTGAGTGATAATGGAATCAATAATTACTATAATATTTATCCATTGATAGATATCAATCTCTTTTGTAATCTTTATTGCCAATGTCATGCCTTTGTGCGATATGGTTCAAATCACAGCAAAAAACTTCCCTTTCTACAATGTCCTTGGATTAAAGTAAGCAAACAAACACTGCAAAAATCTATTACTCATGATCACTTCATGAATAGTTGTTTATTGCTTCTTGCAAACAATTCCACCAAGTTATGCTTCCAATACAACTCAATCGGATTGAATTGGATTGGGAACATTTTTGATTGAGAGTAGTTTTGATTGATAATGGATTGAACAAAAATTTCAATCCAAACGTCTTAGATTAAGTTTGGTTTTAATGGTTACTCTAATATTTACCTATTGATTGGTATCCCTAACCACCAAGCCCTAAACCCTAAACGCTAACCCCTAACCCCTAAACCCTAAAACCTGACCCTTAAACTGAACATCCTAAACACTAAATCCTAAACCTTAAACCTAACCCCTAAACCCTAAACCGTAAACCCTAACCCCTAACCCCTAAAACCCCAACCTTTAAACCCGTAAACCCTAAACACTAAACCCTAAATCTCTAAACCCCAAACCTCTAAACTCGTAAACCCTAAACCTTAAACTGTAAACCCCTAAACCTCTAAACCCCTAAACCCTAAACACCAAAACCCTAAATCCTAAATCCAAAATCCTAAACCCTAAACCCCTAAATCCTAAACGCTAAGCCTTAAACCCATGAACCCCTAACCCCTATACCCTAAACCCCTAACCCCAAACCCTAAACCCCTAAACACTAAACCCCTAAACCCTAAACTCTAAACTCTAAACCCTAAAAACCTAAACCTAAACTTCAAAAACCTAAACTCTATACCCTATACTCCTAAACCCTATACCCTATACCATATACCCCTAAACCCTCAACCCTAAATACCTAAACCCTTAAACCCTAAATCCTAAATCCCAAACCCCAAACCCCAAACCCTAAACCCCTCAACTCTAAACCCAAAACCCAAAACCCTAAGCCCCAAGCTCCTAAATCTTAAACCCTAAACTGATTTAGAGCTTTAATAATAACTATAGCAAAAGATGGAGAAATGAGTTGTTTTAACTTGTTTTCTCACTTCACTTACGTTATTTAGAGCGATCATTCGTTATTTGAAAGCCGGAGGCGTGCAAAATATTTTAGTATAAATGACTTACTCATTTTGAAAGCTTTAAGACAACAACCAATCGACCAAACCGGCACTCAAAACCGATCAAATTCATCGCCCATGAGACATATTTGAAGTGGGTACCTCAAAGAATCATTTCTTTGAGCTAAAACACATTTAAAATTTTGAATTTTTGTTCCACCAAAAATTAAAAAAAAAAAATCTGAAAATGCACAGCCTCAAAACTCAAATTGGAGGCTATGATACCAATTGCTGAAATTAAAACAATGAATCAATTGAGAATTAAAACGTTTACAAGGGAATAACAAACATGCCCCAACTAGGATTCAAATCAGTAATATTAATTATGACTTTTGACATTTAAATTTTTTTGAGAAAAACATGAACAAAATTATGACTTTAAACTTTGATATAAAGAACCATGAAACAAACATACCCTCATTTAAAAAAAATTTCAAAAAAAAAGTTTAAAGAAAAAACTACCATACATAGCATATTTTGTGATCCACTAGATATGCATCAATCGGTCGAAATTAAAGATTTCATTAGGTCTGCCAAATACTACCTTAAACTCAATCTGGAATTCTTGCAATTTGATGCACCTCGTGCACCATTAGAGGACTAGGTTTTTTTTTTTTTTTTTTAATGTCATCTGAAACCAAGACCAGCATGAGCATGCCAAAAAATGTGACAAATTGGCAGTAATTCATAGTTTCTTTTGGAGTAACAGAGTATTTGGGCAGGAACAAGATATTAGTTGTATAAATTTAGTACTATTTTTCAGCCCAAAAAAAAAAAAATAACATTGGTACTGCACATTAAATTTTAATCACTTGCCAACTGATATTTAACCAAGTACATTATAATATGATTCCACTGATGATATTTATTAACACATTACATGAAAGAAGAATGAATTTCTTATAGGCTTCAACTGACCGCTGAGCCTGAGGAGATTTCTACTTTCTTTTAACCACCTTTTTAGCTGCTCCAACCACATTTTCAGCTTCTGCTTGGTTTTCAATCCTAGCAAATACTGGTTTAGGTTGTGCCATTACCTGACCTCCCTTTAGCCCGCCCCACTTGGTCTCGCTCTGCAATGCAAAACCAGTCATCAGATCACAAGAGAATGGTACATATCAATGATTTACTATATAAATAAGCATGTCTACGAAAAATAGAAGTATTCATGATTACAAAGTCATGAGAGAGAGAGAGAGAGAGAGAGAGAGAGAGAGAGAGAGAGACCCAGGTTACAGCATCAAATTGGTCCTTGGTGAAGCCAAGCTGTGAGTATATTCTCCAACATAAACTTGGTGCCACTGGTGATAATGCAATTGCTATAATCCTCATGGTTTCTAATATAATTACAAGGTCCTGATCCAAATGGGAAAGCTCAGTTTAAAAAACCCAAAGAAAGCAGGAACAATCCAGCCTTATTGCAGTCCAAGAAAAACAAAAACAAAAAACCAAAAACAAAAAAAAAAAAACACTTGAGACACTGGATATTGACCATCAATTAGTTCGCTTAAACATGAGAGTGAGCCGAGATGATTCAAAACTTGAATTTGTTTAACCTCGAAAAAGATTTGACTTTTGTTTGGAATGAATTATACTGGTGTGAAGGGACGTTTCAGGCAAAGTACGGAAATGCTGAAAAGATGGGTAATCATGTATGCTTTTACAAACCTTTGCAGCAGATTCAGCAGCAGCACCCCCTTGCCTAAAGAGGGACCATGGTGCTCGATCATCCATGTACAGATTTCCCGCATTACCAATCTCTAGCACAGCCTCACAAGCAGATGATATTAAGAGATTTTCATAATGAACTCGAGCTTTTTTGACCTAGTAAAACAATCATTAAAAAAAAAAGAAGTTATTAAAGTATACTATCTATAGCTGCCTCAAACCAAAAGGTTGCTGACAAGCTGTCAATCTGATGTATTACAACTACAGGTTTACAAAACGAATCAAGGCTCAGAGTTAATTGGAAAGACGTGAAACAATAAGTTTTAATAACTTCACTTTCTTTTTTCTCTTTTTGATGGATTACTCGTCCATCGGATCTTGCTTATGTATTTTTCTTTGTTTCAATTAAGTTTTATCTTTTCCAAAGTAAATAAATAAATAACAACTTTACCAATTTTTCTACATCTTCCATGAATCTAGTTCCTTCAGCTGCAATACTTGAATCAACAACCAAAGTTGATTGACAGTTCTTCTTTAGAAGTCCTAAAGTACGGTTAAGCAGATTTCCTGCAAATTAAGGGTACAGAGCTTCAAAATCCAAACAGGGATAAACTAATTAGAAAATATAATATCAACGGAAAAGAATTCTGACTTGAAATTAACGCGATACCTATAGTGTTAGCAAGATGTGCATTCACAGTGTTGATAAAACGGTCTTCTGAATAGTCTCCATCCCCACCAAATTCTACCTCCCTCAGAAAGAAGTATCTGACTGCATCTGAACCAAATTTATTGACCAAATCATTCGGATCGATTGTATTCCCTAGTGATTTTCCCATCTTCATACCATCCTATATTACAATAAAAGGCATTGCTGGATGAAGTAAAAAAATTAGGTGAATGGAACAAAAATTAAAAACTCTAGCTACCTTACAGAGATATTTTCGATTCAACTTGACTGACAATTAACTTCTATCCAAAATCATGAATTCTAGAAAGACCATATTAGTACCCCGAATCATTTTCACAACCAGAAAGGCAGAAACCAAGGACTAAACCAGTTGCAGAACTCCCCCCTCCTTTCTTTCTGGGAATGGGGGGAAAGTTCATTTGATGAAGCATAAAAATATAACACGGCCGCGACTGTGTAGATGATATATGATGAACGAAAGTTTGCATGACAAACAACTAGCCCTATGATTTCGATTTCAGTAGCTCTCTCTAGAGATTCTTTTGTTTGTGAAAAGCAATTTCATATCAAGATACTTTCAAAGAAACCATAAATTTCATGCTAAAAGTAAAATACCTTTGTCAAGAATCCATGGCCAAACACCATTTTGGGAAGGTCTAGTCCCGCAGACATTAACATCGCTGGCCAATAAACTGCATGGAAGCGTAAAATATCCTATAGACAACGTAAATATCCAAGTATCATATGAAGTAGCCTTGTGCAAGTAATAATAAGAAATAACAATGTTAAAAACTACCTTCAAACTGCAAACATAAGGAGAAAGCACATTTGCAAGACAAACAAAAGCAAACCGGAAGAATATAACAATTTTTCAAATAATTTTGGCGAAAATGACCCCAAATCTCATTTGATTTTGACGTACACCATCTACTCCAATGAATGTAACAACAACAATTAATATCATCGCAAACAACACCCTGGTGATCTGCGATGAGTTTGAGAAGGAATAAATGAAAGTCATAAAGTATTACTAATAGATTATAAAGAAAGTTAGAAAATTAAACTATTGCATGCGCTAGAGAGAGAAGCTCTCCCTTCTCTCTAGAATTCTAGGAGTCATCTTGTTTCATTTACTCATGATTCATAATGGCTAACACAGCCCAGAAATTTAGAACTAGACAAATAAGGTTTTCGTTTTGACATTTCATAAAGAACTCGTCTAGCTAGTTTCAACCTCGACGTGAATTTGGGAGGTGTTGCATGGCTACTCGAGACAGTGACTCAAGCAATCGATGCAGGGAGGAACGCTTCATTCCAGAAGAAATTAAGGGGATCGTCTTATCTCTATATGGTCGAAATTAAGTAGAACAAAAGAGGGAGCTTCTTGAAGGTCATGAAGATTAATTGTTATTCCCGAAGAGTGGAAGGATCTCAGGTTGTTTGGCTAACATTTTTGGGAAGGAGAAGACCAGTAATAGACAAGAACCAGCCAACTTCAAGCACGCTGATGCTAAAACATGGAAATTCAGGAACAGATTGAAGAACGAATGGGATTTAATAAAGAAAGCTATAGAAAGCAGGTTGGTTATATACAGGAACAGATTAAAGAACGAATGGGATTTTATAAAGAAAGTCATAGAAAGCAGGTTGGTTATATACACAAACAGATTAAAGAACGAATGGGATTTTATAAAGAAAGTTATAAAAAGGAGGTTCAAAAGAATCACTGAGTAGTTCCAGTGGCTGCAGAGAATAAATGATCCATAGAAACTTAGAAGATCTTGTTGGAGAAGACGATGAGGTAGAGGACAACTGGAAACGTGGCAATATTTCGGCTGTGAGACTGATACAGCGTGGAAAAGAGGTCGATGGCAAGAACGTCGGTTCGAAAATCAAGAAAAATATGGAGGATCAAGGAAAAATCTGGAATACAAGGAGAAACTGGAAAGTCCCTCGAGAAGTGGAGCCATGCAGATAAAACGGTGGTTAGAGAGGCAAGGTAAGGGCGCCAAATGCTGATATTCAATAAATGGGAGGGTCCCACCCTAAACGGTGAAAACAAAAGGGCAATTTTAGAAGATTCGATCAAAATGCCAAACCGTTTCGATGCCTTGGAGTTGCTTTGATTATACGTCAAAGACGACGCCATTAGCCCATTTAAAGAGAATAACCCTAGTGGGCATTTTTTTGGGCCCAAAGTTGGGTTGTCACCATCTAAGTGCGCATCTAAAGGAAAAAAGGACATTTGAGATAAAATCCCAAGGAGATTGAAATCATTTATTTCAGAAAAGGATGCAAACAAGTCTCAGAACCTAAAACACATATTTGTTTTCACGTCGGGAAAAATTTCCACCAAACCGACTTAAAAATGACTTGCAGTTGGATAAAATCGTTGAGACAAGAGCAAAACCATAGAGTCTCAAGAATATCTCTGAAGAATCGTGATTTGTTTTCACGTGGGGGAAAATTTTGACCAAATTGACTTAAGGAAAATGACTTGCAGTTGGATAAAATCGTTGAGACAAGAGCAAAACCATAGAGTCTCAAGAATATCTCCGAAGAATCGTGATTTGTTTTCACGTGGGGGAAAATTTTGACCAAACCGACTTAAGGAAAATGACTTGCAGTTGGATAAAATCGTTGAGACAAGAGCAAAACCATAGAGTCTCAAGAATATCTCCGAAGAATCGTGATTTGTTTTCACGTACGGGAAAATTTTGACCAAACCAATTTAAGTAAAATGACTTGGAGTTGAATAAAATCGTTGAGACAAAAGCAAAACCATAGAGTCTCAAGAATATCTCCGAATAATCGTGATTTCTTTTCACGTACGGGAAAATTTTGACCAAACCGACTTAAGAAAAATGACTTGCAGTTGGATAAAATCGTTGAGAAAAGAGCAAAACCATGGAGTCTCAAGAATATATCCGAAGAATCATGATTTTTTTTCACGTGGGCAAAAATTTTGACCAACCCGATTTAAGGAAAATGCAGTTGGATAAAATCGTTGAGACAAGAGCACAACCATAGAGTCTCATGAATATCTCCGAAGAATCGTGATTTCTTTTCACGCACGGGGAAATTTTGACCAAACCAACTTAAGGAAAATGACTTGCAGTTAGACAAAATCGTTGTGACAAGAGCAAAACCATAGTCTCATGAATATCTCTGAAGAAACGTTATTTGTTTTCACGTGCGGGAAACTTTTGACCAAACCGACTTAAGGAAAATGACTTGCAATTGGATAAAATCGTTGAGACAATAGCAAAACCATAGAGTCTCAAGAATATCTCCGAAGAATCGAGATTTCTTTTCATGTACGGAAAAATTTTGACCAAACCAACTTAAGGAAAATGACTGGCAATTGGATAAAATCATTAAGACAAGAGCAAAACCATAGAGTCTCAAGAATATCTCCGAAGAATATTCACAGAGGAAGGAGCCGCAACGAGCAGGGAGAAGTGGGATTTCTCAATAAATGTAGTACTGGAGGTCAACGGCAGGTTAATAAGGTGGGAGGATGTGATGGAATTGTTAGGGAAGATGAATTTCAAATTGGTGCCAATAGATAGACGACAAAAGGCTATGAGTAAAAGCATCAGAAAAGCAAAGTAAATAAGAAGAGAAGGGGTAATCGGGAGCTGCAGAATCTGACTTTTAATGTGAATTATGAGAAGTCAACATCAAAACGGGGTTTAAGTGGTTTCAAAAGTTCATGTCCAGTTCGAGGAGGATACTCCCTCACAAAAAGAAGAAGCACCAAGGAGTTGGTGGGAAAAGAAAATCCGGATGTATTGGTTTTACAGGAGATAAAAAAGGAAGAGGTGGATAGGAAATTTGTTGGCAGTTTAGTTTATGGAGGTCGAGGTTTAAGGAATGGGTACTCCTCCCTTCTGTGGGTAGATCTGGAGGTATTTTGATAATTTGGGATATGAGGTGAGTGAAGGTTGTGGATAGCCTAATTGGGGAAGTTTCCGTATCAATAAAGATTCAACCAGAGGGGAGTGAGGATTGGTGGTTTTTGAGGATTTATGGACCTTGTAATAGTGCAAGGCGGAATTCTTTTTGGGATGAGATTGCGGGATTGTTGGAAATTTGCGGTGACAAGTGGTGATTTTAACATTGTAATAAGTTTGGAGGAAAAGGCGAGCAGTACTATAGTCACCCATAGCATGAGGTTGTTTGATGAGCTGATTCGGCAAAATGGAACTCATGATCCACCACTAGTTAACGTTTGCTTCACTTGGTCTAATTTTAGAGAGACTCCTATTTGTTGCCATTTGGACAGATTTCTATTTACTCTGGGATTTGGCAATATGTTCAACTATATAAGACAACAAGTGCTAGTCAAATGCGTCTCCGACCATTGCTTTGTAATTTTGCCGTCTGATCCACCAACTTGGGGTCCTACAAGGATTTGGAAGTTTGGTGGCGGGAGGAAATAGTACACAGATGGGCTAGCTACAAGTTTATGAGAAAATTGAAAAATATTAGCAGCCGCTTGAAGATATGGAATAAGGACGTCTTCGGAGATTTAAGGATTGAAAAAAGGGTGAGAATGAAGAGGATTTTGAAGATAGATAAGGGTGAGGTCACCCCGGAGTAGTCTAACCAACTAGAAGAAGAAAGACCTAAACTCAAGAGAGAATGAAGCGAGTTATTATTACAGGACGAGTGCTGCGAATGAAATCAATGTTTAAATGGGCACGAGACGGTGATGCTAACTCTAAGTTGTTTCATTAACTCATGAACGCTAGGAAAGCAAAAAAAAAAAAAAAAACAAAAAAACAAAACTATTTCAAAGCTAGAAACAGCAAACAGTAATTTGCTTGATAAGGAAGAGGATATTTCAGCAACTTAAATTTTGTTCGTCAGGGGTTCAAATTAGAGGCATTGATGGGATAGATTGGTCACCAATATGAGAGATTGAGGCTGGTTTTTTGGAAAAAAAAGGTTTGAATAGGAAGAAGTGAGAAGAGTTGTGTTTGACTGTGATGGTAACAAAGTGATAGGCCTCCTTTACGATTTACTTATGTGAGGAGGAGGGTTCGGGAGAGGGGAGTGGCTGATTCGGGAAATGACAAGGGACAGGCGGTTGTTTTGGCAGAACAAGAAGCTGAGTTGGCAAGTGGTGTATGAGCTGGCAGGCTTAGTGGTTTAGCGAGAGAAGTAGGCGGGAAAGTTAGTTACGGGAATGAGGATTGTATAAATAGCAAGAGAGGGGGGATCCGGGAGGTATCTTGGAATTTTCTGTAATCATCTAGACTTTGGGAGTGCACGGGGTCACTCGAACACCCCCATACCTAGGTTTTGGTTTCCTTAGATCTGTAATAGTCTGCCATTGTTTTAGCTCGAAGAGCTTGTCTGTAATTCTTCGTGAGTAATACCAGAAGTGAATTTACCGGAAAGTTGTCAGTTTCTGTTCGTGCTTATCAATTGGTATCAGAGCGTCTTTTCTGGGATGACGAGAAGGACGGACGATCGCGACAAGGATAAGACGGAGGGGAGTAGGGAAGAATTATTGAGAGAGATGGAGTCGATGCGAGAGGATGTTGGGAAGATTCCTCGATTGGAACAAGGTTTGGAATTATTACTTACGAGGATGGAAGAATTGTTGAAACAACGAAATCCCGCAGATCGAGATTCGCCGGAGACGGAAAACGGAAATCCGGCAGAACAGTCAGATCCTACGGCGGAAATGGGGGAGAGACCGATGAATTGGCGGGAGGGGGGAAATCGAGCAGAATTCCGGACTCGGAGAGTCGAGATGCCGGTCTTCGACGGAGAAAATCCAGACGGCTGGATATTTAGGGCTGAGAGGTTCTTTTCCATGAATAGGTTGACAGAAGTGGAGAAATTGGACGCGGCGGTGGTGAACTTCGAGGGAGAAGCCTTGGCCTGGTTCCAATGGGAGGACCGGAGACGGGCGATCCGCGATTGGACGGAGATGAAGAGAATGCTGTTGGAAAGATTCCGCTCGGCTCAAGAAGGTACTCTTTGCGAGAAATTTTTGTCCTTGCACCAGGAAACCACGGTGAGGGAGTACCGCCGACAGTTCGAAACTCTGGCGGCGCCGTTGACGGAAGTTTCAGAACAGGTATTAGAGAGTGCATTTGTGAATGGACTCAAACCGGAGATTAGAGCAGAGATACGAATGTTGAAGCCTATTGGGCTGGGCCGCATCATGGAGCTCTCCCAGCGAGTGGAAGAGCGTAATCTGTTAGTTCGTGGGCCCAAGGCCCAAATCTCTACATCTAATTCCTGGTCCAAAGGGGGCTCGAGTTTAGCTGGACAAGGGCTGAGGGGAAACCAGTTTTTCAGCGGGGGATCGAGGAACACGACTCCGACTCTGGCGGCGGGACGTGCCTCGACAGCGACGGAAAAGGCCGGGGGCGCGACCAACGCGACGGCGCCGTTCCGGAGACTGACGGATGCGGAGCTTCAGGCGAAGAGGGACAAAGGCCTGTGCTACCGTTGCGACGGGAAATACTTTTTTGGTCACCGGTGTCCCAACCGAGAGCTGCAGGTACTAATCGTGCAGGAGGACGAAGAAGATGCAAAGGAGAATGAGGCCGAAGCAGAAACGGTGAGGGAAGAAGAAGTAGTCGAGCTGTCCCTAAATTCGGTGGTCGGATTGACTTCTCCGAGAACCATGAAAATCAAGGGGAAGTTGCGAGGACGAGAGGTAATCATTTTAATTGATAGTGGTGCCACACATAATTTTGTTTCCGTGGAATTAGTTAAGCAATTAGAGTTGTCGGTGGATCGAACTTGTGACTATGGGGTAGTGATGGGGACTGGGTTATCTGTAAAAGGAGAGGGCGTGTGTAGAGGGATCAGGGTTTCCTTGCAGGAAATCGAAATTGTAGAGGATTTTTTACCGTTGGAGTTGGGAAGTTCTGACATGATTCTGGGCATACAGTGGCTTGAAACATTGGGGGTTACTACGGTAAATTGGAAAAATCTTTCCATGAAGTTTACCATGGGAAACCGGCAGGTAACCTTGAGAGGAGATCCAGGCCTGAATAAAACATCAGTGTCCTTAAAGGCGTTACACAGAGCCTTTAGTCAGGAAGGACAGGGGTTGTGGTTGGAATGGAATAGTTTGGAGTTGAGTGGTCGGGAGAAAGATTGGAAGATACCGAGGGAGTTGGAGGAGGTATTACACCAAAGATCTTCGGTGTTTGAAATGCCTGCGGGGTTACCCCCGGAACGCACAAAGGATCACGCGATTGTGTTGAAAACGAGGACCTCCCCGATTAATGTACGTCTGTATCGTTACCCCCAAGTCCAGAAGGAAGAGATTGAAAAATTGGTAGGTGAAATGTTGGCAGTGGGGATTATTCGGGCAAGTGTGAGCCCTTACTCTAGCCTTGTCCTTTTGGTAAAAAAAAAAAAAAGATGGGAGTTGGAGATTTTGTGTGGATTACAAGGCTCTAAACAAAGATGCGATACCGGATCGTTTTCCTATCCTGATAATTGATGAGCTCCTCGATGAGCTCCATGGGGCAACAATCTTTTCAAAGATTGACCTTAAGTCGGGTATCACCAAATTCGAAAGTTAATCGGAAGACGTGCCCAAGACCGCTTTGCACTCCCATGAGGGCCATTATGAGTTCTTGGTGATGCCATTTGGCCTTACCAATGCTCCAAAGAACATTTCACCATCATGAATGAGGTGTTACGAGTTTTCCTTCTTGAAAGTTCGTATTGGTTTTTTTTGATGACATACTGGTGTACGTGTACAGCCAAAGCTTGGAGGAGCATGTGGCTCACTTGGACCAAGTGTTAGAGGTGTTGCAGAGGCACCAATTGTTTGCAAATGGAAAGAAATGTAGCTTTGGCCAGCAGTCTTTGGAGTACTTGGGACACATCGTCTCCGGTGAGGGCGTGTCGGCGGATCCGGCGAAAATTGAGGCAATGTTGAATTGGCCGACCCCGACTACTATACGAGATTTGCGTGGATTTTTGGGTTTGACGGGCTATTACCGTAAGTTTGTGGCGGGCAGTCACATTGCCGGGCCCCTAACAAATCTTTTATGAAAGATGGATTTCAAAGGGACGGAGGAGGCCACACTAGCTTTTTTTTCTCGCTTGAAGCGCCGCTTATGACGACCGCATTGTTAGCTCTTCCGGATTTCTCAAACCGCGTTGTACCGAGACGGATGCGCTGGGTATGGCGTGGGGCGGTATTGATGCGTGATCAGCGCCCATTGCATTTTTTAGCCAGGCCCTTTCCTTTATGAGCTCAAGGGAAATCGGTGTATGAGAGAGAGCTTATGGCCATCGTGTTGGCGGTGCGTAAATGGCGCCCTTACTTGTTAGGGTGTCATTTTTTAGATCCGAATCGACCAAATGGGCCTTAAGTACTTGTTGGAACAACGGCCGGTCGCAGAGCATCAAAAGTGGCTTACAAAGTTGATGGGGTATGATTTTGAAATCCAATTCAAGCCCGGGCAGAAAACAGGGTGGCGGATGCGCTTTCTCAAGTTGTTTACTCACCCGGTCTTAGTGCCTTATTGGTCTCATCTATTGTGGACACGCGAGTTGCAAAGGCCAGTATGTCGATGAAAAACCGAGTAAGATTATTGCGATTTTTACAGGCTCGGTCAGATGCACACCCGGGCTACTCGTTTGGCCAAGGACGGCTGTTGTTTGAAGGCAGATTGGTGGTTCCTCGAGGTTCGTCATTCATTCCTAGGCTCCTTCATTCATACCACGATGGCGTTCTTGGGGGACATTCGGGGGTTCTAAAGACTTACCGACGTTTGGCGGCGGACTGGTTTTGGTCGGGGATGAAAAAGGATGTGACCTCGTATGTGGCTGCATGTGACGTATGCCAACGTTGCAAGACCTCGACGTTAGCACCTAGTGGACTGTTGCAACCCTTGCCTATTCCCGACCGAGTGTGGGAGGATATTTCGATGGATTTTATAGAGGGGTTGCCCCGTTCGGAGGGATACGATACTATTTTGGTTGTTGTGGATAGGCTTAGCAAATATGGACATTTCATTGCCTTGAAACACCCGTTCACAGCAGAATTAGTAGCTAGGAGTTTTATTCGAGAGGTGGTGCGCCTTCATGGAGTTCCGAGGACGATTGTAACAGATCGAGACAGAATTTTTCTAAGTCATTTCTGGACTGAACTTCATAAACAAATGGGGACTACACTTGCGCGCAGCACCGCGTATCATCCACAGACGGATGGCCAAACGGAAGTCGTGAATAGGTGTGTTGAGACCTATCTGCGTTGTTTTACGTGGGAGCGACCTGCTAAGTGGCATAAATGGCTCGCTTGGTCGGAGTATTGGTATAATACCTCGTTCCATACGGCTGCGCGCACCACTCCTTTTCAGGTGGTCTATGGCCGGTCTCCTCCGCCGCTTTTGCGCTATGGGGTGGGCACATCCTTGGTAGATTCTGTGGACCGGCAATTGCAGGACAGGGATGCCATGTTGGACGTACTCAAGTCCCATTTGCTGCGTGCTCAGCAACACATGAAGGCTGTGGCGGATGGAAAACGCCGTGATGTGCAGTTTGAAGTTGGTGAGTTTGTATACCTTAAGTTGCGCCCTTACCGGCAGGTTTCTTTGGCTCGACGCCGCAATGAGAAGTTAAGCCCAAGGTTTTATGGCCCGTTTGCGATAGTCACTCGAGTGGGGCCTGTGGCATATCGTCTCTGCTTGCCAGAGGGGGCGGCCATCCATCCGGTCTTTCACGTTTCGCAGCTTCGCCGGGCGGTTGGAAGTGGCCAGTTTACGTCTGCGGTTCTGCCACAGTTGTCCGGTGATTTGGAGCTGTGTGGTACACCGGCGGCGGTTTTGGGTGTGCGCCAGCGTGTCGTTGGAGAGCATTCCGAATCTGAAGTCCTGATCCAGTGGGAGCATCAGCCGGACCATGACGCGACTTGGGAGTCCTATGGAGCCATTGAGCGTCAGTTTCCTGATTTCTACCTTGAGGACAAGGTGCGTTTTTTTGGGGAGTAATGATAGGCCCCTTTACGATTTACTTTATGGAGGAGAGGAGGGTTGGGAGGGGAGTGGGCGATTCGGGAAATGACAAGGACAAAGGTTGTTTTGGGCGTAACAAGAAGTTGAGTTGGCAAGTGGTGTATGAGTGGCAGGGCTTAGTGGTTTAGCGAGAGAAGTAGGCGGGAAAGTTAGTTACGGGAATGAGGATTGTATAAATAGCAAGAGGGGGATCCGGGAGGTATCTTGGAATTTTCTCGTAATCATCTAGACTTTGGGAGTGCACGGGGTCACTCGAACACCCCCATACCTAGGTTTTGGTTTCCTTAGATCTGTAATAGTCTGCCATTGTTTTAGCTCGAAGAGCTTGTCTGTAATTCTTCGTGAGTAATACCAGAAGTGAATTTACCGGAAAGTTATCAGTTTCTGTTCGTGCTTATCACAAAGCTCCAGCTCCTGATGGTTACTCAATGGCCTTCTTCCAATCTAATTGGGAAGTGGTGAAATCGGAATTACTGGAAGTGTTGATGGAGTTCCACTCTAAAGGTGTGATCAGTGGAATAACAAATGAGACCTACATTTCTCTTATACCCAAGAAATTAAATTCTTGTAGAGAGAAGCTCCTCCTCTCTAGAATTTTAACAGTTTCAGCCTTTAGCCTTTTCATCGATGTTTCTATCTTAACAAAATGAGTTACAAACACTTTGATCAGGATTTTAGAACTAAGCACAAAGTTTTCATTTTAAGATTAGATAACTAAGAGGAACAGAGTGCAGGGTTTTTCAATACAAGTAGACTTGGGATGTACGGCTTGGCTATGTACAGTAGTCAATGAAGAACTTATCAGGGATAAGAAGGGAGGTTTCAGCAGGTTTTACAAAGGGTCTAGCTACAGGTTGATATTAGAATGCTGTTGGAATAAAGGCGGCAACTTCTTCAAAATTTTGAAGATAAAGAATGGAGGAATAAGGAATATAGTAATTCCAGGGGCGTTTGCTTTTCAAGGATGGGAGAAATTTAAAGGATGCTTCAAAGCTTCTTCAATAGGAACAGTCATAAGAAAGTTGAAACGGTAGAAGTAGGATAGAGTAAGGGATGTCCTTCCAATGGAAATAAGGTAGGAGTGGTAACATCTTGGAAAACTGCAGTGATTGTTATAAGGAGAAGTGTGGATGCTGATTGGAAGATGATTAAGAAATTAATAGGTAGTAGGCTATTGTGGTTTGTGGAGGTAGTTCCTATGGCTGCTGATAGGGCAATTGTTTCGTGCAAGGACAATGCAGAGAGACGTATGTTGCTGAATGAAAAGCCTTTGTTTTCTAGAAAAAAACACAGTAGCGAGAATGGAGCCATGGACAATTTTCCTAACTAGGAGAACGTATAGATTGTGGTAAGGAATAGTTGGATTGGAATTGAAGGACTGCCTCTGAACTTGTGGAACGTTTATCCTTTTAAGATTATAAGCGAAGCCTGCCTGCGGAGGTCTCTTGGAGGTCGCCAAAGAGACTTTGGACCAGTCTTTTCTTATGTACACAAAAATCAAGGTCAGAGGCTTCAGGGAAGGTCTAATGCCACCAGTTTTGGAAGTCACATGTGAAGGAGAGAAAATCCATCTGGGTTTATTCAATTTGGAGAATAGTCATTTCCAGTCCAATGGAAGAACAAGAGGATTGCTTATTAGAAGTGTTGAAGAGTACACTGTGAAGGTTAGAGGAAATTATGAAACCCGGGGGATGAAAATACTGGAATTCGCTTGGTGATGCAAGGAAGGAAGTCCGGCGAAGGAGACACAACCGTCAACAATAGGGCAGGAATTCCGGTCAGCAGTGACAGAAGGATAGAATCAAAGAAGCAGAAGGAAGTTCCAAATTGGAGTCTTCTTTGACTTGGATTCCATGCATTCCTAAGAGTTCATCCCACGTTGTGGACCATACAGGTGAGCCACTGCTATTAAAAGAAGTGGTAGAATCGAGAGGAACAACGGTCGAGACCATTTTCGGTTTTGATGCCTATCACGTACCTCTACCTCCTAAAAATAGGCATTTATTCCTCTCCAATAAATATGGAATTCTAGGAGATTTAAATAGTTCAGGAGGAGATGAGACCGCAATAAGCATTCAAGCCCAATTAGATATTAGGCCTGTAACAAGCAAGGTTACCAAGGGTAATCCAGGCGTGGGTACCATGGGTAATCCGGTACTGGATGAAGTGAATGGAGACTGTGGCAAGGCTTGTTCAGAACCGATTAAAGCCCAAAAAAAAAAGCAAAAGGTTGGTCTGTGGAAGACCAATGCAAGTCTGATTTTATCAAGGCCAAAATTAAAAAGTGGGAAGATTTTTAAAGGAAAGATCCTAAAAAGCGTGCTTTGCAATATTTGAGCGATGGAGAATTGGAAAACTGAAGAATCAAATTGTTTCCTTTCTTCTACCGGAGAACGAGAAAATTTAATAAAACTCATGTAGCTCCAATCAAGCTAGGGGGTGACAAGGGATTGGAGGGATCTTTTCCCCAAGGGGGTCTACCAGATCAGACGGGGACAATGATTTTTAGGATGAAGAGAGTGGATGTCGCTCAGTTTCCTCTTTTTGTTTGACAAACAAGGAAGAAGAGGCGGAGGATCAAGGAGGCTTTGTTGGACTCAAGAAAATAAGGATTCTCACGGCAGCAGATAATTCAGAAGATCTAGTGATCGAGAACGAGAAAGGTGAAAAGTCTCTGGGATTTTATGAAGAACAAGCCCTTAGCTCGAATATCCTAAATCTGTCTTCTTTAGCATCACTGGAACCAGCTGAATGGGAGGAAGGTTTGGAGGATTGTTTGAGGGGCGGAGCATAGGCATGAGTTGTTTTAGAGGCTGGTGGGATCGTAAGGAGTTATGGTTAGACAGGACGATGCAAACACGAAGGAAGAAAATTGGCAAATATCTAGGGTAAATCTGAGCAGCAATGTTTCAATTGGTGGAAAAAAGGTGGAGTGGAGAAAGGTTAGTGCAGTGCTTCAAAAGATGCAGGTTCAATTGTCAGCATCGAAGAAAATTGAAAGGGCTACAAGGTCGATTAGGAGGAAAGGAAATGAGAGGGAATTGAAGAATTTGGAGTTTATCGTTCAATATGACAAGAGCGTTAATGGGGAATTAAGAGGTAATTAATGAAGCTGATGTCCTAAAATATTTTAGAGGAGGAAACTCGTCTCTAAAGAGAATGGGAGTTCGGGAGGTAGTGTGTAAGGAAGCTCCAGATGTTTTGATTCTTCAAGAAGTTAAGCGTAGAGAGGTGGACATAAGATTTCTAGGGAGTAAATGGAAGTCAAGATTTAAGGAATAGATATTGTTGCCGGCTAAGGGTCGGGTTTGTTTTCCTGTAAATCTTTTTCAGATTCACTAATTGACAATCATTCCTATCCTACTTTTCCCCTATATTGTTTCATTAGGAAAATCTCAGTTCTGATGAAAATTCAAGTTTTTGGTGGCTGCTTGCTCTTTGCAAGCTGAATGCTCATGAATTGTTGTAAACAAGGACACCTTACCTTTATATTTCCCCAAGTTGGTGTGTTCTTGGCAGGAATGATAACAAAACGTTGAACCATCTGTTCCTTCACTGCCCATTTTCATCGAAGATTTGGTACGAGATTGTAGGGATATTTCGTTTCTTATGGGCTCTTCCTAGCTGTGTTGCTGCATTATTGGATGTTGATATTCTTATTGGGCGGAGTAAGAGATGTAGGCGGTTTTCGAGTATTATAGGTCTTGCTACGTGTTGGTCATTGTGGACGGAACGAAATAAACGCATCTTTGAAGGAGTCGAAAATGACGATGCTTTTGTTTGGGATAATTTAAATTATTGGGTAGCTTTTTGGACATGTCAAGATAAAGAATTCGCAGATTTGTCATTATCAGATTTGGTGAGGAGTTGTGATCTCATTTTGTGTTAGATAGGTTGTAATGTTCTATGTTTTTCTGTTGAGTTTTTGGGTTTGTTGCGTGAGGACCTCTTGTCCTCTGTTGTACCTTATTACTTTTATTATTATCAATAAAGGTGTTTCTTATTATTAAAAAAAAAAAAAAAAAAAAAAAAAAAACAAAAAAACTAATAGCTTATAATATTTTATGATTTTCATAAAACACTAGAACACATAAGGTATCTCAGGTCTAAATGAAAATCATAAATACAATGAATTATTAATAGATAATATTTGAAAAGGATATTTTAGACAAGCATGATCACATAATACCTAAGAGTCTACAACTGCACAAAGATAGGTAAAAAGTGGAATTGAAAAGGAATAAACTAAAAGCAACTAATAGCATAAACAAACAAAAAGTCACTTTGGCAAAAATTGTGTCATGAAAGCATTATACCAAAAAGCTCATCCCCAAGGAATCATATAAGTCCCGTTTACTTCACCGATTCGAGTTTAGAATTTGAGTTTTGCTACAATAAAAAGTTCTCAGAAACAGTCACATCTAACTTTTTTGCTATAGTAAAAAGCTCTCACATAAAATCACATCTCAACTCGAATTACAAATTCAAATCAGCGAAGTGAACAGGCCCATAGTATACTAGTGGGTAAAATTACAAATCCACAAAATGACGGAGAAAATATCATACCTTCCCTATCAAGTGTAGTGTGGCAGGCCAACCTGATGAAACAGCATTTTCTAAGTTAGGTTCCTCTGAGTCCTCTGATAGGGCTGATATATAACTGTTTTAACAATATTCATGCGGTTTCCGTCAAGCCCAGTTATAGGATTATGTAGGAGAAAATGAATATTGACGAGTTGTACTTTTGTATTGTTTAATAACTCATAAGCTAAAAAAGAATACTATAGTTTGATATTACCATATTAATACGGAAAAATGTCTTACCCGAGTAAAGCATCAAACCAAACATATATAGTTTGTTTGCTGTCGTTAGGAACCGGGATTCCCCAATCCACTGATGCTCGGGAAATGGAGAAGTCCCTTAGGCCACTTTTAATCCAACTTTGCACCTGGAGAAAAGGAAAATTGAAATTTAAGTACCGACATCACAGAAATCTACAGATCACGTTTCAAACTACAATGCTTCAACATCATAGCAAAGTGAAGGTTTCATAAGACTCTGTGCCTATTCCTAAAGTAGAAACCTTAACTGTTAATATTCTCCAAACAATACTAATACATAATTCTAAAAGAAAGCATGCCACTGCAAATTAGAACAACAGACATTTAAAGTAGTGTTCGCTAAACGCCCACAAAACGAATGTTCCGCATCCTGACCTCATTTAGACGAAATGAAGGCTTCACGAAATCTGGATTTTGTGTTAGAGTGTCCTCCAGAAAACTTTCATACTTTGACAATGCAAAAAAGTAATTATCCTCTTTCCGTGGAACACATGGCTTTAGGTGCGTAGGGCAACAGTTGTTATCAAGCAGTTCTTTCTCATCCTGCAGACCAAACAAAACTGAATGTCACCCTCTGGAAAATGCAGGCAGATAGCTCTTCACAACAAGCACAAGAAATCAATGCTTCAATTAAATGGAAAAAGAAAAGTAATTATAACACACAAAAATTATAACCCATCTTATTTGCTTCAGAAATTTAAAGGAATAAAATGAACGCATAAGAAACAATGTAAGTCGAGTTAAAGTGAGCAGAGGTTTTAAACTAGTACCCAACATAAGATATGAAGAAAAAAATTAAAACATCGAAAATTAGTATTGTTGCTACAACTAAAGACACAACTTCAAATGGAAAAGACCACCTTATACTCTTCGCAGTTGACACAATAAAGTCCCTCATAGTCAGCTCGGTAAATGTCTCCATTGGCAAGAACCCTCGAGTAGAACTCCTTCACTATTGCTTCGTGCTTCGAATCAGTTGTCCGGATGAACTTGTCATAAGCTATGTCCAACTACAAGGACATTCATTTGAGCATTCAACAAAATTAGTCACAAAAAAACTGGCATCAAAATAACAATGAGCAGCTAAAAAAATGTTACATCTTTCCAAAGATTCTTGTAAGCCTGTGAAATGACATCACAGTGTTCCCTCGGACCCGAACCATTAGCGGCAGCTGCAGCGGCAATCTTCTCCCCGTGCTCATCCGTGCCGGTTACAAACACAACTTTGTTCCCTAAAAGCCTCTGAGACAAGATATCAAATATGCAACAAAAGCATTATTAGCCCTTCTAAAGCTCTTCTTTTAGCACAAAATTTACCGATTTAACCAAAAGAATTGAACTTCCTGCTTCCACAAATATATCATCCAATACCAAATTCTTGAAACCCCATTAAAAATCACTTAAGAGTGAATTGGAATTCTTATCGCAAACACTGAAATCCTAGTAAATTATAACAAAAATTCGGACTTTCTTATTCCATTAATACATCAAATAGAAAACTTCTTAAAATCCCATCAAATACAGAAAAATGAAGTACCTGAAAGCGGGCAATGGCGTCGGCAGCGATGGTGGTGTAGGCACTGCCCATGTGGGGAGGGGCATTAACGTAATAAAGCGGCGTTGTGAGAACAATAGGCTCTGCCTCTGCCTCGCCTCCATTGCTGTTGGTCACGGTGGTGCAGAAAACAGCTCTGCGAGAAGATGATGATAATAGGAGTTTCCGGCGAAAGTGGAGGTGGGTCCTGAGATGGGAAGCTTTGGAATTGAGCGAATAGCACTGCAATGGGTTCAGAAAGCAGAGCGTGTTTTGTACGGAGGAGCAATTTATTCTCGCCGCCGCCGCCATTTTCTCCATGTATAGTGTAGAGTCTTTCTGCTATGAAAAGCTCTGGACCCAAGTTTTTTTTTATTTTTTTTCTTTTCTTAAAAACCCTTTTCTTTTCGATTTTTAGCACATTTACCCCTGAACTTAGTCATAGTTTAACCAATTTCCTCTAAACTTTTATTTTTAACAATTGTTGTGTGAGAAAATGTGATGGAGACCTGGACCAACAAAATCACGACACGTGACAATATTCGCTCTCCGCCAAGCACACAACCCTTGATGCTTCAACCCCTCAAGATCAGCCGCAGAGCCTGAAGCCGAGGTCCAGATTAGGGCGACGACCCCATGTGGCGTCGACGGATGCGAACTGCCTGGACTAAAGTGTTAAGATCCCTCGACTGCAAAAAAGGTCGCTCGAAAGGACGAAAGAGGCTAAGGTAGCACTGGTGACGAGGGAAGCCTTCTGTCGAGACATAGCAGGTTACGTGCGAAGGTGAGAGACCACTGACAGCATTAATGGCAAGTTTACAAACCGCCCTCTGGGGGACAGAAAAGCATTACGGAGACTCAGAGAGCCGTAATAGAAGACTAACTTGTTGAGTGAACAGTACAGATTAGTGGGCTATGACTGGGCCTAAAAAGGAAAAGCACTTGAGTGCATCTACCTATGAAGGAAAACCCCCTACGAAGAAAGCCTAAGTATATAAGGAGAAGAACCCCAATGGAGAAAGGGTCCAAGATTTCCCGAGAGAAGAAAAAAAAGAAGAAACGAGAGAGAGTAATTTGTGTGTAAATTGTAAAACTCCTCAAAAGAAATATAATACATACAATGTATGTAACTCTGATTCAATAGAGTGAACCACTATAAAATTTCCCTTGTGTATTTACATACAGCTCATCCACACACAAATAACCAGAACAAACACGAATCCCACTTTCATCACATCTATAAGCCAGTAATCCGAAGGGTAACCCAAGGTAACCCGGCAGGTTTATTGTTGATGAAATCCTACCGTCAACAACAATCAACCCCCTTAACTTATAAAACTGTTGCATTTAACCTCATTTGACAAACTTCTTTTAAAAAACTAACAGAAAGAAAGGTAAAATTGGTATTTTGATGCCTTAATTATCAAATAAAATAATAAAACAGGAAAACAAACTCATTTCCTTTTTTTCCCTATTTCTTGATTGATCTCGCCGGCTCCAAGAAGAAGAGGGGACAGTTGAGGAAGTACTCACCGGATGGCAATATTACGTTTGGACTGTCTCTGTAACACCGAAAGAATTAAACGAGATTAATTAAGATAATTACGATGAAGCGAGAGAAGTGGAATAGAGGGTGCTAAGAAAATCGGGGTAGAATAACAGCAGTTATTAGGAATCTTGATGGAAATGGCTTCAGTTTGAAGCAGACTTATAAAGGGTTAGATGGAATCCTAGTGAATCCAATAGCGGGAGCGATCGATCAAGATCAAACGACAATGACAAAGCGGGAGACTGAAAAGATGCGATTGTACGATTCAGAATTCTCTATTCAAAAATGAGAAAAATCAGCGAAATGATGAGCTAAAACCAATGTGACTGTTAGCCTTCCCAAGAAGCCGCCCTAATGTGAGTCATTATTACCTAGGGGTGCCAGGCTGGCACCGCCTACGACAGGTTATCAAATGCGCAAAGGCTTCAAGCATGAGTTCCCTGTGAATGTCGGCACCACCTAAAAGGCCGCCTCGACCTGGGGGGCAAATGTTGTGTGGTAAAATCTTAGGGGTTGTTCTTTTAGAGTATAACTTGAGTATAGTTTTTGAGTTAAATTTGAGTTATAACTTGAGTTGAAGTTAGAACTTGAATAAAGTTGAGTAAAATTGAATAAAGTTGAAACTTAAAAGAACGTGAACTTGAATAAAGTTGAAACTTAAATTATCTTTTTTTGAGTTTTATGGACAAAAGAACATGCCCTTAAGTCCCACACGAATCAATGACTGGGCGCCACGTGGCATGATTAAAGAGGAAAATAACTAAGACAAAGATACAGAGTGACGGTAGAGCGCATTGGATGAATGTTAACCCTTAGCGGTCAAGTATTCCCGTCCAAAGAGTCGACTAGAAGGAACATGAGCCACACCGTGAAGACGAACGCTTCACTGGCCATGAACGAAGAGCACTTCCAAGGAGCCGAAGGCGACGAACCCACCCACGTCTAAGTTGAAGTATGACTGTGCCAAGATTTGACGTGCATTAAATGCATGCAGAGTAGGTGGTGAGGCCGATGGAGAAAGTCAGGCAGATTGGCTGAAAATCTTGGTGATTAGAGATTACTGTTCCGGAGTAAGGAGAAGATATCACGGGATTTGATTAGATGGTTAACAACTGGCATATACAATATGATAATGTATAAAAGCAAAAAGAATAGGTTAAAAGGGGGTCAGATTCTTGAACACCTCTCTCTCCATAACTTGTATTTTCTACCCAGAATAGAGAAAAAGCTCTCAGTGAATGTAGCACTATATTGGAGTGAACTACTATAAATCCCTTGTATTGGTTTTGTTTATTTTCTTCTTATTCGTATTTATTTTATTTAATCCGAGCACAAATCACAAAAGCTTGTTATTAATATGTTGACAAGTTTTTACTATGAATACGAGTGAAATTGAAATTGTTGGTTTAAAGTGTCTTTCATTTTTGGAAAGGATGGTCATTTTGTGTGTTTTTTTAACAGGTTCTGGTGGAGTTGGGCTTGCTCCATATGTGATTATGTTGAAAGCCGGCGAGATATGTGAATCATTAATGGGTTAAGTTTTTGTTGAGATAGAGAAGTTTTTGGACGCGTACGATGGAGGAAAGAGGGAGCGAGAGATTGATTTTGGTTTCCATGTTTTTTAAAAATTGAATGGATGGTTGAGATTAAAAGATTCTAAGATAAATGGCTGAGATTAAGTCTAGAATGATTTTATTATTTTATTTAATAATTAAGGCATTAAAATACCAATTTTACTCTAGTTTTTTAACAGAAGTTTGTCAAATAGGGTTAAATGCAACAATTTTACTTGATCATTGTGAAAATTAAAAATTTATAGGATAATTTAGATTTCGTTCATTTTATTAATTTTTAGTTTTAAATTTTTACAATAAAATTTTTTTTATAAAATATCACATTTAATTTTTTCTATTATAATAAAAAACTCTCAAAAAATATTATATCTCAATTTAAATTAAAAATTCAAATTTATAAAATACACATGCCAAATCATAATGAGTTTCGGGGCATGTGTTAAAAATCCTTCTCTTGCAGCTCGGGGCCCGCTCCATCCTTGGCTTAACCTACATATATCCACTACACTCCGCAGGCTCCATAAAGCGCCTTCCGCCAAAGCCTCCGATCTCTGACCAATCCTCACTACCAAATGAATCTTCTGCATATTTGAACGAATCTCAGCAGGCTGATGGCAAGATCGAAATCATCTGCGGTACTGTCGAGGCCAAATCAGTGATAGAGTCGTCATCATTTAGAGAGCTCAAACTATGTGAGTTTCTTCGTCATTGTCAATAAACATTACAAAAAGCTAAAACCGAACGCCTTTTGTTGCTCTGGTTTGATGGGGTTATAATGTCTTAAATATCTGGCCCTAATTATATGAAAAATGTTTTCTTTTATTCATCTCGACTTTGAAATGTTCTCTTTATCTTGACTTAAATATCTGGTACTTCTCATATTTTATGGATTTTTTGTGTGTGTTTATAGAGTAAATAAATTGGTAGAAATTACTAGGAAACTAGCAGACTTTCTAATTTGGCCAATGTAATGTGTTCTACAGTCAAATCAAAATTAATTAGAAGTCATATAAATTCAGTTTAGGGCCTTTGATCACCGTAGTTAAGGATTAAGCAAATAAATTTACGAAAAATAAAGTAAATGAAAATACTGAATAATAACACCATAGCGGTTCACTATAGAACAATAGCTACGTCACTTGTACAGAGGGGGTTTCACTATATGGATTAGTAGTACAAATTCTGGGAAAGGATCCCGACTATTACAAGCAACTCTCGATACCAAAGCCCTTTCCTCCCCACCCACAGCATAAAAATACAGAGTAAGTTTTCTTGATCGTCCTCCTCTTCGCTAGATGTCTTGCCCTCTATTTCCCCTTCCTGGGTTCACCCCCACTCTCCTAAATATGTGGGTAGTAGAGAAACTGTGGTACCAACATGTTTTGACACGTCCTCTGGAAAGTCATGGGTTCATGTGCGGTTATTGTTGTGAATCTGCGAAATCCTTTCGAGGAGTCGACTTCTTAATACAAGTTGATTTGCTACATATAATCTCGACATCGGGAATCTCCTAAAGGTCGAGCTTATTCGGTTGTTGTGGAATCGTGCTTGTCGTCAAAGCTTCTAGGGTCCGGTCTCTAGTTCTTGTTAGGCTTTACGTCAGTTGATCTTGGCTCGACAATTAGTGTTCGACTGATGATTTAGGCCTGCCAAATAATTCTGGCATTGCAGGGACAAATATTACCATAGAGGAAGAAGAAAAGAATGCTTACCTCGTTTAATTTATCAATTTAAATTTTTAATTTAAATTAAGATATAATTTTATGTGACAACTTTTAATTATAATAATAAAAAAATTAGATAATAATTTTTTATAAAATTTTTTAGTTGTAACAAAATTAAAATTAAAAAATCGAAACCATCTTAATTTTCTTTAGGGATGACATTTAATTAATCAATAATTTGGTGCTTTAAATGGTGTCTGGCTTTAACAGTTGTAATGCGATTGCGCTATGTAGTGATGGTAACCTATAAGCCGTGGTTATTAAAAAGATCATATTTGGCGCACTTTAGATGGATGGGTAAAATGCAGTTCAATGAATTTGAAAATATGCATTGGTATAGATTGATCATAGACTCATAGTCGAATTATGGGAATCACTATCCAATTACAAAATACAAATTTGCCTGCTTAATCTGATGTCATTCAGGGTTTGAAATGTGCAGGATAAAGGATGCAAAAGTAAAATCTCTATGAATTTTGTCTTGGTGTTAGCTCCTAGGTTTTACCGAGGGACAAAATATTACCTTGTGGCTTAGTTTTTCACGCCTCTGAAAGATTATGTTCTTCTGAATTGGGTGTCCAACATTTTACTTCATCCTTCCTTAACTATTATCTTTTTTTTATTCTATAGGGTGCTGAGGTGCTTGAGTTATTCTTTTGACAAGGATGTAAAGTTTGATGATCTAGTAACCAGCCATTTTGTCCTTGTTCACGGAGGCGGATTTGGTGTTTGGTGTTGGTGGATGTAATGGTTGTCTTTCTCGAAAGCTTTGTGCGTCGAGCTTTTTTCTCTGTGGGAACTGGGAGGCCTTTTCTGTTTTTTGTCCCAGTTCATTCAATAAATATCTATTCCACCAAAAATAGAAGTATCAACCAAATGTGAATATTGATGCACTTTAACCAATGTTGTTGTTGATTCAGTATCTATAGCAAGGTAAATAACATTTAAGATCACTCTTCCTGTAAGAAGTATGCTTTATACAAGCTAACAGTAACAAAAAACAGTCTCAATGGTATGTGGGAGTAGCGGACATGTTTAAATCACAGATTTAGCATGCTTTATCTATTGCATGAAATTGGACGACCATGTAAACCATAAACCACGATTAGCAGATAGAAATCGGAAAAAGAAAAGGGGGAAAAAAGGGGGACAACGCAACAATCATCAGAAAAAGTAACTTTTGAAGCAAAAACGTATTGATCCTCGGACACAAAAGGTTGCAATTTAGACTCTTAACAGCAGCATTGAACACTCTTAACATGTAAAAGGAAATCAGCATGGATGTTCAAGTCAACAATGTTTCATGGACCAGGTTAAAATTGAAACATCTATAGCAAACATTTCGAGCTGCATTATGGAAAGAAACAAACATATGTAAAGTCCTGTGCCAGTTGGGGTTAACTCAACAAGCTCCAAGCAGTTGCAGAGTAACCTAAAAAGTACAACAGAACACTGCCATTAAAAATACATGAAATAAATTCAATTTGACACAAAATAGACTCAAGTTCCACAAAAGCATGCTGCCTGAGCATAAACTAATACCCAACCAAAAGTATGATTTCACAGATACGAGTTTTTGTCCATTTCTCGTTAACCTCAACCCAAGCTCACAAGGAACAGATTAACTAGCAGATACAGTAACCAACCAGGAATATAAAAGTATACAGTGCCAAGTGCTACAGAGCCAAGGCCACTCTATATTCTCCGTCGTTGATCATCTTATAAACTACAGTGATTGAGACCTTAAAAGTTACTCTAAACAAGCAAAACAACATGCACACGTCATGTTGCAAAACTTGCGATAAACACCACCCCCATCTCAGTTACCCGATTTCTCTAAATCTTATAGTTATTAAAGGCAACAATAGTACAAACAGCATCCAAGTCAAAAAAAATCAAAATTTTTCTTTGGGTGTTAATATCCAAGCATCCAACTTGATCCTCTGTAATAACCAAATTCATCTTCATGTAGGCAGAAACAAATGCCTATGGCTATTCCATGAAAGACCACACCCAAATTTGTTTCTTTAAAGAGTTCTTGATCTCAATCGCAATAAACAAAAGAACGATCGTAATAGAGCATGCTACTATATATCATTTCTCCAAGGTGTGCATCTTTTTAACACAAACTTTTATAGTATGAATTCATTGGTAAGAAACTGAAATCCACTAAACATACATCGAAGGATTATTGGCCCATCTTATTAGTGATCCTTGCAGGAAAATTAGTATTACTGGTATCTACTAACACTATATTGAAAATCAGCTTTTGCATTTAACTTATTTAGCAAATTCCATAAAAATTGGTACTTTTCCCGTAAAAGTTTGAAAAAATTAGGACGTCAAGAACAACTCGAAATTAGCAACCAAAGCACCTAGTCTATTCGCACTCCGCCCCCAAAACCTCATGTTTGTTCCAAATCTGAAAAACAAATCGACATGATTAAATATTTAAATATATTGAAATTCACAATTAGCTGAGTAAACTCTCAAAAATTGGATTGAACAATAAATTTCATATGCTTAGATAAGCAATTCATCTTACAACAGAAATAATAAAATTAACAAATAAATTGAAATTAAAAGTAGGTATATAGGTTTACAGAGACATACTGACTCAGTGCTTCTTGTGCCTCTGCACAAAGGGAGAATTTTTCGCATCCTCCTCTGCGAAAACGTATTCAGAAACGAATCGATCAGATCAAATCCTAGATATACATGTATGCACGCACAAAAATATATGGAGAGAGAGTACTACCAGTGAGACCAAGAGAAAATTTGGTGATGATAGTGCCGGTAATGGCGAAACCGAAAAGGAAAGGCCAGTTCCTGTTCCACTCACGCCTGAAGAACACCGGCCACGGATCGAACTTTCTCATCTTTACCGTATTTTTTTTCTCCTCTTCGCTATCGCTTTTCTCGCTTGCCAAACAGAAATTGTCAACAAGCTTGGTGGCATTTTTTAGGTTTATTGTGGAGAAGAATCGGGCGTTGAGGGGGTGAAATGACGGACGGGTCCTCGCAGTTTGGGTTGCAAAAGGTATGGGCCAATTCGGTAATTTTGTTAAAATGGTTTTATTTTAAATATAAATATAAAAATGAGATTATTTTGAGAATTATTGTGAAACTGATTTTAAAATTATGTTAATTAATTTTTTAATAGATTATTTTGAGTATAATAAAAAAATAAAATTATGTTTGATTGTAATTAATAATTAATATATCATAACTTTGTTGATAAGTATTAGGAAATGAAAACGCAAAAAGAAAAATAACTTTTAATTGTTTTTTAATTACTTCATAAAAATTAGTCTCACTATTTTTTTGTTTCCGTTTTTAAAATATTTACTAAATAAACACGGTTTAAAAACCGTATTCATTTTCGTACCTCAAAAGGTGTGTAAAAACATTTTCAAAAATAAACAAAAATCAATTCTAAATGCACAATTTGTTTCACAAACGGGATAAAATCATTTTTTTAGAGAAACGGATAAAATCATTTTCATGCCTTGTATTATTATAAAATATGTTTTTAATATTTTATATTTTTTATAATATTAAAATGGAATCTAACTTTTTAAGAACATCTTTTTATGGCTTAGTTTGGTATTATTTTTCACTCTTAAAATTAGCTTCTGCTTGTAGCAAAAGTTGATTTTAGTGTTTACTAAATCTTTTCAAAAGTGTTTTTGAAGAATCTATAGTCAAATCAGAAGCAATTTAAAGGCAACTTTAACTTTTAGATTGAGTGGGAATTAACATAGTACAATTAATAAAATTTTCATAATACTCATAATACCCCTAATGAAATTTAAAATTTACAATCTTCACAATCTAAAATTCAGAGTCAGAATATAATATAATATAATAATATAATAATATAATATAATATAATAGTAATATTGTAACAAATAATATCATAATTGTATTAATAACTCTAATAATATTATATTATCATATAATATGATATTATAATGATATTATAATTATTATTTTAAAATAATATTATATATTATATTGTGTTGATATAACTATATTTCTTATATTATTAATAATATTATATATTATATTGTATTAATATAACTATATTTATTATAATAATAATAATATAATAATAATTAATATAATTAAATATGAATATAATCTTATAATTTTAATATTATTATTTATATAGTTATATAATATATTAATTATAATGTATTTATTTAATATAATATAACATAATTATAATTTTCAATTAGATTGTGATATTATAATATGTTTTATAATATTGTAATTATGTTAATCATTTTAATAATATTATTATATTCTATATTATTATTATATAATATGTGATTTAATAATAGTTTTATTTATATATATTATAATATAATATAATCGTACTTTTAATTATTTTAGTTACTATTTTAATAATATTATTATATTTTATATCATAATTATATAATATATTATATTGTAATTATATATTATATTAAATATAATAATAAATATATATTATATTGTAATTATATATTATATTATAGTATAATAAAATATAAGACTCGTTTTGTTCGTTCATTCGAATTTTTAATTTAAGTTAAGATGTGACTTTATGTGAGAGCTTTTTATTGTAGTAAAAAGTTAGATGCGACTGTTTTTGAGAACTTTTTACTGTAACAAAACTCAAATTATAAACTCGAATCAGTGAATTGAACGGAACCACAATTGTAATTTTAACTATCTACAATCATTTAACCTCATAATTTATCAAACGCTATTATATTACTTTTAAAACCAGTACAACTACTATAATTATAATTTACTAGCTAAAAACAATTTTTCTAAAATCTACAGCAATACCAAACTAAATATAAATCTCAAGACTATTTTTAAGACCCATCTTTTTATATCCTTTCTACCCTCTCATTACTTAACTAGTAACTAATTACTTTAAAATATTTTTTCTGAATATTTCTTACCTTTTTTTTTAAACTCCTTTTCTTCCCATTCTCAAAGAATTAGGATGCAATCTCTCTCTCTCTTTGTTTTCGGGCACTTTGTATAAATAGACTAAGTAAAAAGTGTTTTTAAGTAAATAAACCAAGAAAAAAAGGTAAATAGGCCAACTTCCACATCAGCTATTCCACGTCATCAATTATACTTTTAGGGTTTTCTTTCTCCTCCTCCTCTTCCATTTCGTGCCATTTTCTTCTCCTAGCCGCCTTCCATTTCTTCTCTCTTCTTCTTAAGTCATCGTCGTCGCATAACCTCATTAACATTATTATCTTGACCATTCAGCATTTTTTTTCTCGTCCAAAATGAAGTTTGAAGAAGAGCTACTAAGTAAGTCTTTCTTTTTCTATATCTCTCACGGTGTTTTTCGTTGTTATTCATATGTTTTTAAGATGAGAATGTAGTTAAAAATGTTAAAAATTCATAAAAAATAGTAATTTTAAATGGTAAAAGACTAGTTTACATTGTCTGATATGATGAAGATATATTGGGTTTAGAAAAAAAAAGGTTTGTTCTTGGTCGGTTCGTGATCTGTTCTTAGTCTGTTCTTATAATATGGTTGGTTCGTTGTCTGATCTTGGTCTATTCTTATACATGGTCGGTTCGTGGTCTGTTCTTGGTATGTTCTTGGTCTGTTCTTATAACATGGTTGGTTCGTGGTCTCTTCTTGGTCTGTTCTTAGTCTGTTCTTATACATGGTCGGTTTGTGGTCTGTTCTTGGTATGTTCTTGGTATGTTCTTATAACATGGTCAGTTCGTGGTCTATTCTTGGTATGTTCTTATACATGGTTGGTTCGTGGTCTGTTCTTCGTCTGTTCTCATTACATGGTCGGTTCGTGATCTGTTCTTGGTCTATTCTTGGTCTGTTCTTATAATATGGTCAGTTCGTGGTATATTCTTGGTCTGTTCTTTTTGCACAGTCGGTTCTTAGTCTGTTTTTGGTTTGTTCTTATTGCACGGTCAGTTTTTAGTCTGTTCTTATTGCAGAGTCAGTTCTTGGTATATTCTTGGTATGTTCTTGGTTTTTTCTTATTATATGATTTGTTCTTGGTCTGTTCTCATTATATGGTATGTTCTTAGTCTGTTCGTGGGATATTTGGTTTAGTTTAATGACATATTATTATATTGATTAAATTTTTACAGTTTTAAAATCTAAATAATGCCTCAGTGGAAGATTTTTTTTTTGACATTAGAGGAAAATGAGAGGAGAATGAAAGTTGTTGGGTATGGCATACAGACTGTAATTTAATTGGCATATATATGGATGAGAAGGATACTCTCAAAACATTCGTTGATAAGATTTGTAAAAAATGTGGAATTGATAGACAAAAACATTCTTTGTAGTCATCGTGGGTACCAAATTTGAAACAGAAATCGTTGCCCGTCATAATAAAAGACAATGATGATTGTTATTCTTCAGGGATATAGCCCACGAGGTACTGCTACACATGATAATCACATGGATCTACCTTCAGTGACGGATCTAGTTTAGAAGTTGGTCAGTACTCTACAAGTAAGAATGATTCGAAGGAAAAGCTGCATTTAATAGCTTTGAGGAGAAGTTTGAGTTTCGAACAATAAAATCAAATAAAGATGTGCTTGTAGTAGAGTGTGTGGATCCGAAATGTGTGTGGCGTATCCGAGCCTGCAAACTGAGACTATCGAACGTGTTTATAATCCGCAAGTATAATGGTGTTCAGTCTTGCTCGTTAGAAAAGCGTTTGGCGAAGCACAGGCAAGCAATGTACTCCGTTATTGGAAATTGTTTGAAAAACCAATTTATAGGCGTCAAATAGGGTCCGGTTCTCAAATCAATTCAGAAATATGCCTGTGACGAATTCGGGACAGACTTCAGTTATTACAAAGGATGGAAGGCTCGTGAGCATGCACTTCAACTCGTAAGAGGTACGGTCAAAGAAAGCTTCACTAAGCTCCCATCATACTTTCATATGATGTCTCTTACTAATCACGACAATATCACTAATATTCATTTTGATGAACATAACCATTTTAGTTATCTTTTCCTAGCATATGGAACTTGTATACGAGATTTTGGTTGCATGAGGAAAATTATCAATGTTAATGGAACGTGGTTGAAGGGAAAATTCAGAGGTACGTTGTTAGTTGCCACTGCACAAAATAGTGAATGTCATTGTTATCCCATCGCATGGGCCATTGTAGACTCAGAGAATGATGCATCCTGGGTATGGTTCTTCTCAAACTTGAAGGAAATTATCACTGGTTCTGAGGAATTAGTTTTTATTTCTTATAAGAGCCCAAGGGAAATACAATACACAAGTGGATGTAGCTCTTTATTAACAGAGTGAACTACTATAAATTTTGTGTGTCCTCTCATTCAAGCATTATTCTCATGCTTCTAAAAATGCAACAAACACTTCATAGTATAATTTTAAATATACAACTAATTTCTAACCGGTAACCCAACGGAATACCAGAGGGTGATCTGGCGTATTCCTATTGACGAAATTTCACCATCAACAGTATTTTTACAGGTTGAAATTGGTAATGCATTTAGGTCACTTTTGTTTTTTAATTACGCCTTTCTCTTTTCATATATATATTTTAAAAAATTTAAAAAACATTTGTTCTTTCATTTTTGTGTTCTAATTTAGGGTTTCGTTTTTTTCGTTTGATATTATCTTTTTTCCTCTGCCATTCAATATATTTTTTTCCCTTTGATTTGTTTTTTCTCGAATATATTCTTTTCTGTTAAAAAAATTCCTTGTTTTTTTGTTCCTGGAGATTTTGTTTCCTGTTGTTGTGTTTGCTTTTTGTTTTAACGTGTATTTTCCTAACACTGTAAAATTTTATACGGCATTTGTGGGTTATTTATGTCTGCTGATTATTGGTTGTGTTTTTCCATGCTTCTGATGCACTGTAACACCTATTGTCCACTAACGATTGCATCGATCACTCTTTGTTTGTAAGATTTTTTTTTTATCGAGATTGTGATTTGTATAACAAGTATTTGGATATTCATAATTATAATTTAAAATTATTTTTAATTTATATATATTTTTTATAAAAAATATATTATAATAAATTATAAATTATAATTTAAATCTCATGCTAAACACCTTTAATTTTTTTGATTTTGTTTGGTTGTGCGTACAAGTTGCACATGATTGACCTTTCGTACTTAAGTTATCGCTATAAATATATCTTAAATATTAGTGCAAAAGCTGAATGATTTTTTATTTGTTAGTACTGCTCATACTTGCCAGTAATAATAATTTTATAAAAGATCCATGTTGGGCGGCTGTTTTGTTTTTGTCTCGCAAATTAGCTTTTCGTGGTTGTAATGTGAAAGCTTAGCGATTACCTATTAATTTATGAGGCGTGGCTTGTTTGAAGTAATCGTAATGGAACAGCTACATGATTGTTTTGTGGGGTACTAATACTGTCGTTTCATCAATTTTGTCCGTCTATACTCTATGCCCTGGGGCTGCTTCTGCAACTTTTGCAACTTGAGGATGTTTCGTCATTTCAATGCCTAATTTTCCCAAGTTAATTTTTGTGGTTTTAGTTCTATTATAAGATAGTGTAGTCACATGTTTGTACTTTGGTATCCTAGGCAAATTAAATTGACACTCCACCAAACAACGGACGTTATTTAATCGTGTGTATGTTTTAATTTTAAACCATTTTTAATGTAAATATTAATATTAATTATATATTTATTATTAAAAAGTGTGATAAATTATGTTATTTTTATTTTTATTTTAATGTATCATGCTATTTGAATTACTAAATTTACTTTTTTTAATAATTATTAAATCTTAAAAGTTATAAAAATAAATTTTTTTGTTTAAAATAATTAGAAAACGTAAAAATTACAATTATTATATGAAAAGTAAACATTTTAATTAATATCAAATTATGTTAAATTTCTCATATACTATAATTAGTGAGAAATTTACCATAAAATATAGTATATAAGAAATTTAACACAATAAATAGCATTGCATTATAGAGTTTTTTTACACTCAAAAACTAAATTTATAATTAACACATCAATTATAATATTACATTAGAGGTGCTTTTAATTAGTGTGGTTGCTGCTTGAATATCTATTAGATACTAATGTGTTTCTTTAATGTTTCAAACCCATGATTATGACATTTTGATACGTCTAATGCTTCAAAGAGATAACTAATTATCTAAAAATTAGAAAATATTGATCTTTGCTTACAGAATTATATGAAGAAATGGGCACATGACTAATTTGAACATCAAAGCTTTTAGTAGTGTTTTGTAAGTAGAAAAGAAAATAGAAAAGGAGACGTATATTGTGTTTTGTGTAAATTCCCCTTCCAAAAAAAAAAAAAAACCAGCGTCAAGATTCTTTTTTTTTTAAAAAAAAAAGAAGAAGGAGAAGAAGAAAGAGTTTTTCTAATGACTTTAAATTTCTTCACTAATCCATTTGTTTCTCCTTCTCCTGCTACCAAACGACTGGAAGTAATTATTCTGCCCCAATCTCTTCTTCTATTAATTTTATGAAAAACTTTGCTGAATTTTTGCTAATGACACCAGATTGCAGAAGTACATGAAATTGAAAAAAAAAATAAAAAAACCAAAAGGAGAAAAGAAAAAAAAAAAAAAAAAGAGCCACGAGAAATGATGTATTAAATTGTTAGAGCTCGTTTAATGTTTTAGGCCTTGTTCACTTCACCGATTCGAGTTTTTAATTTTAGGTTTCTACAGTAAAAAGCTCTCAGAAAATGTCACATCAAAATTTTCCGCTACAGTAAAAAGCTCTCAGAAAATGTCACATCTCAGCTCGAATCGAAAACTCGAATCCACGAAGTGAACGAGGCCTTAATTGAAATTAAAATATAATTTTATGTAAAAAATTTTACTGTAATAAAAAATTAAATATAATTATTTATAATAAAATTTAAATTTTAAATTTGGACGGTGTCTAAAATAACCTTAAAGAAATGTGAAGTCACTAGTCAGCGTCGTCGTTGACCATTTAGACGTGGAAATGACTACTTGGTGGGCCCTATGTTTCAATAGCCGACAAAAAAACACAACACTGTGATTTTAATAATTTATTCCGTTTCGTTTTGTAATGTATAACCTCACCGCCGTAGGATCCAACGAAAGACACGGACCATCCAAAATTACCACCCACTCAATATGATTATGAGCCGCTCTCATCATAAAACAAAACCACCCCAGAGGTAAACAAGAAGAAGAAGAAGAAGAAGAAGAAGAAGGGGAGAAACCTCAAACTTCAATTCCAAATCCCTAGAATTCTGAAATGCAATTCTGAAAAAAGAAATCAGAATTTGTGTTTTGTTTGTTTTGAAATTCCATTCAAAACACAAGACAAGATTTATGGGCATCGCCTGCGACGACGTCATTGTGATCCAGCCGGGAAAATCCGCCGGCGAGCCCTCCGTCCTCACCGTCAATTGCCCCGACCAGGCCGGCCTCGGCTGCGATCTCTGCAGAATTATCTTGGAATTTGGCCTCTGCATTACCAAAGGAGGTAACTTTTTTTATTTGTTTTTTACATATAGATTTTGTGCATGATTTGTGATCACAAATGTTTGGGGTATAATCACCGCAATCGTCACCATTTCAATAATTTTTAGCTCATTTCAACTATAAAGGACCATTACTATTTGTTTGCTTTTACTAGGAACAAAAACTTTTGCTTTTGAAAGAATGAGAGGTCAACAAAAACTTTTGCTTTTGAAAGCATAAGAGGTCAATTTTTTGCCTGGCTGCAGGTAAGAGCCACGAATAATTTTATCACGAACATATCAAAATTAAGTAGGTTCAATAAACCTGGGATGATTGGAATTGAAGGGAGCCCAACTTTCAGCCAAAAATGGCTAAGAGCCAAGGATAAGAACAAAGATAGATTTCTGAATATTCTGATTTCTGATGAAAAGCGGCGTACAACTCTAGTCTTGTAGGGTTTAAGCTGTGCTTCCATTAGCCTAAACGCACCGTAGATTGATTACAACCATAAAACGTCAATAAACTTAGAAGTCCTTAAACGGCACAAATGCATAAAAGAAAACGACACAAGCTAATTAAAGAAAGTAAAGCTGCAAATCAGTTGTGGGCCTAGCACGCAGGCCCATGGGCCCTGCATCAGTCTTCCCCACCGAGAAAAGAACTCTCGTCTAAGAGTTCTCAAGAGCAGTTGGCGCGTCATCTGGAGGATTGTACTCAGAGATCTGCAACATCGAAACTGTTAGAGATCTGCAGGTCCTTAGGGAGGTCAACTACATAGGCATTTTCATTGATCTTGCGGAGTATGCGACATGGTCCAATTTTCTTGGCCTGTAGCTTGTGATGAGATCCAGCAGGTAGACGTTGCTTTCGGAGGTGAACCATGACCAAGTCCCCTTCGGTAAAAACTTTGAAGCGGTGGCGTTGGTCTGCTTGTTGCTTGTAGCTTGCAGCGGGCATTGGCTTCCTCGAGTTTTTCCGGCACTTCCCGGTGAACCTGCACAAACTGATCAGCAAACTCTAAAGCAGATTTGCTCTTGACGTGGGGAAAAGCCACAAGATCAACAGATTGGTTCGGAGGCTTGGTGTAGACAATGGAGCAAGGAGACTATTCTAGGAAAATTCAACTATACAATCAATCTGTCAACTAATACCATCAATCTGACAACGAATACCCTGATTCTAATACATTAACCTATCTAGATAAGGGAATATAATTATATAGAATTGTACAGCTGTACACACAACTGACCTGCTAAAAACCAAAATATCATCAAAACACACAACAACAAATTTACCAAGAAAGGGCTTGAGAACTTAATTCATAAGACGTATGAAGGTGCAAGGTGGGTTGCTTAGACCGAAGGGCATGACAAGCCACTCTTACAACCCCTCTCACCTCTTGAAAGCGGTCTTCCACTCGTCGTCAGGCTTAATGCGAATCTGATGTGACCGGACTTGAGGTCGAGCTTGGAGAAAATCTTAGATCCGTCAAGTTTATCAAGCATGTCCTCTAGATGCCGAATTGAGAACCAGTACTTAATAGTAATCTTGTTAATGGCTCGGCTGTCTAAGCACATCCTCCAAGAGTCGTCCTTCTTGGGTACTAAGAGGGCCGGCACAGCACACAGGCTAAGGTAACCCCGAATCAGTTGTTTTTGTAGCAATTCATCTATTAAGCCTTGTAAAATGTCACGCTCGTGAGGGCTCATTCGGTAGTGAGGCCGAGTTGGTAAGCTTGCCCCAGGCTGCGAGTCTATTTGGTGTTGAACTTCACGCATTGGGGGCAGCTCGACTGGCAACTCTTCCAGGACTATGTCGGCATAGTTCGCAAGGAGATGCTGGATTTCGGGAGGTATAGGGTGCTCTTGCGTGGCAATCTCTTTGAGGAGGAGAACCATCGCAGGCTTGTTGTCTTTGAGCTCCATAGTGAATTCCGCACCACTAACTGTGAGAAGAACCGGCTGTTCTTGTTTGGGGGTTCGAGGGACTGGAGTTGTCGAAACCAGCGGACGGACTATTTTCCTTCCCTTGCAAGGGAAGATAAACGTGTTGCCCTTGTGAGTTATGTCCCGGTCAAATTGCTAAGGTCTACCTAAAAGAAGGTGGCAAGCGTCCATGTCTAGCACATCAAAAGTCAATTCACCTTGATAAAGCTTGTCGATAGAGAAAGAGACCCGGCACACCTCTGTCACTTGGCCTGCTGCCCCTATCTTAATCCAGCCCACCTCGTAAGGATTTGGGTGTTTTTCAGTTGGCAAAGAGGGGGCCTTAACCAAGGCCTTGGAGACGATGTTCTCTGTGCTGCCGTTATCAACTATGAGATCACAAACCTTCTGGGCAACGGTGCATCGAGTGCGGAATAAGGCATTCCTTTGAGTGTTGCTAGACCTCTTTGGAGTCATTAATAGTTTCTCAATAATGTACTCAACATGCTCTCCCTCATCCCCATGCACAAATTCGGCCGCATCATACTTATTTCCCAGCAGGTTCGTATCATCAAACTCATGCTCAAACTCACAATCATCCTCCACTAAAGCTACTTGTTTCCTGTTAGGACACTCGTGGACCTATGGTTTGGCTCATTGCATCAGTAGCACTTTCCCACTGGTCTTGCATAAGGATTCACAGGCGTAGGGGCAGGGAGATTTACCTGGCTTCCACCAGTGATTCATTCGCCCGATCCTTTCGGGACAAAATTATTCCCAAGGACAGGTGGATGAGGTGCTCTGGGGTGGTCTCCAGCGCTCTCAGCAAATGAACGTCGCTCTTGTGAGCTTCTACTAGCAGACTTGGATAGGTGTGCCTTAGCCCGGTAAGGTAGGTTGACCACTTCTTATAGTGTCCAAATCGACTGCAGATCTAGTTAATCTTCGATTGGTTCCTTTAATCCCCCAAGGAAGCGATCTACCTGTTGCCTTTCGCTCTCGGCCAAATCTATCCGAGCACTTAGCTTGTAGAACTCCTCTGTGTAATCCACCATAGATCGGTTCCATTATCGACACTGCTGGAGCTGTTGGTATAGGATATGCTCGTAGTCAATCGGAAGGAAGCGAGCTTTGAGGAGTTGCAGCATCCTAGGCCAAGATTGAATGGGCTATCTTCCTTTCTTAATTCGATCAAACTGGATCCGTTTCCACGAAGCCGACGCACCACCCTTGAGCCTATATGCAACAAATTTTGCTCGTTGCTCTGTAGGGGTCCCAGAATAGTCAAAAAAATTTTCTATTGTTTGCAGCTAGTCCAAGAAATCTTCTATGTGCAAATGGCCATCAAAATACGGCAGGTCAATTTTAATTTTGAACTCCCGGTATGTCGAGCACGACGGTTTTGGGGTTCTCTCTCATGCCTCATTTCGTCCTTTAAGAGTTCTTCCAGATCCTCACTGGTCTCAGATTCGGTCGTTGGAGCTCATTGCGGGGGAGGATGATGGTTATCGACGCCGACATCGTCTGACGAGTCGTCTGGTTCCCGCTGTCAAATTCTTCTTCGATGGTGCTTCTGAGGTTCAACAAGCCTTTCGTGAGCTAGTTCTTGATCCCGAGCTGGTTGGTCTCGCTGGTTCACCAAAGGGTCATTGGCGATCTGAGCCAAGCTTGCCACATTTCTTGAGCAAAATTGGTAAACTTCCGATCCAGACCACTTACAGCCGCCCACCAGGCCTTCACGACGGGGTCTTTGCCATCGCCGAGGTGACTGCTACCCTCCTTACTCATCATCTTCGCCATGGCTATAATAGAGGCTCTGATACCAGATATGGCGCAACAGTCTAATTAGAGTTGATGGGAGCTCAACTTTTCAGCCAAAAATGGCTAAGAGCCAATGATAAGAACAAAGATAGATTTCTGAATATTCTGATTTATGATGAAAAAGTGGCGTACAACTTAAAAGCTTAGTTCGGTAGTAATGTGAATTTTAAAAATATTACTTTTAGTTATACTAAAAAAATAAATAGTTGATATAAAAAGTAATTTTTTAATAAATTATAATTATATTAATTATGTTGATTTTAAAATTAGTGTAAAAATATTTGATAAATTATGTGATTAAATTATTGTGAGTTAAAATGATAGATATAATATGAAATTTAAATATATATAATTATTTTTGGTATTTAAAAATACTTGTTTAACTTAAAAAGAAAAAGAAAAACATAATGCTTATTTAACTTAAAGAAAAAAACAAATTTAAATAAGAAAGGAAGCATATAAAAATATGTTTGTTATTAAGAAATACTTGTTTAAATTAAAAAATAAAAACTTGATTTGGTGCTGAGGTATCTAACATTAAATTTATAATAATTTCTTTCCTTTTTTTTTTCATTTCTTCATTGACAATATCTAGTTACAAAAAAAAAAAAAAAATAGCATTAGTGAGTAATTCACATATACAATCTAATTTATCATCAAAGTAAAGACAAAATATACATTCCACTCTCAAAATTGTGCTAAATTGTATATTTCTCCTTTACATTATAAACTTGCTTCAATAAGAGGGCCTTTCCTATTGGCCATGGGAGATCGGAACAATATATCGTTTGAGCGGAACTACCATCACTTCCCACCCAGAGTTCATACTTGACATAATTGCATCAGTAAGCCACGAAGTGAGCATCGTCTTTGTCGATATCCAATCTGGAATTGAGTAGAGCTCATTATCCAAATCAATAATTCCATCTTTTTTAATTCTCTCAATGAGTCCACCCTTCTCATTATTGTAGGCCACATAATCACAAGACTCAATGTAAGGAATTTGATCTAACAGAGAAACAAATCCAAATATTAGTGATCAATATTTTATCTATATACCTTTTTTCTTTTATAATTATGCTCATCTACACACATTCCATCAACAAAGAAAAAACTTTATGCTAAACATCTATAGAACCATAGAATCAAGTCAAGTGTGCAAAATATCCATATTCTTGAGTTCTCTAGGGTTTGAGTTCATAAAAAATTTGGGGCCGGAAATTCAATTTACATAACCATTTACAAGCCAATTCTTAACCAAGAAATCCGACAAAATCCCAATTACCCAACAAAAATCCAAACATGAAAAACAGAGAAACAACATTAAATTCTGAAAATACACACACACACACACACACATACATATAAAGAAACGAAGATTGAATGTTTAGTATTTTACCAGAATATGGATAAACAAGATTGAAATCCAAGTGAAAAGGAACATTGGCGAATCGGAGGAACCCGCCAAACCCACACCCACGCCCACACGACAACGACGTCGTTTCCTTCTTCCTCTAACCAACTCCGACAGGAGCCGGTCATCATTTACACCGTCTCTCCCAAACCAACGAAATATAGAGCAGAGAAAAAAAAAAGATTTTTTCCAAAATCCATCAATCTAGAGAACAAAAAACCAAATCGACATTCAACACGAAACTAAATGGAGTACTTACAGAGGCTATTGATCTGATAAGCTCCCACCGGCAATCTGACGGTGTCCAACTAGCTCGAAATTAGGTCATCCCAACGAGAACAATCCCAGTCTCACCGAAAGAATAGAGAGAGGAGAGACTCCGCCACGTCGAAAAGCGCAGGAACAACTCGGAAACGAAGAAAGGGGAGTCCGAGAGAGCAGAGTGAGAGAAGAGAGAGAAATAGAGAGAGAGAGAGCTTTGCCTGAGAGAGAACACGTGAAGAGCAAGAGAGAGGAGAGTGCGAAGGAGGTGAAAATTTGTGATGGACATTTCTTACATTTAGCAGGGTTAATTTGGGAAATAAGAAAAATTTCATTAAATGTGGCAATAGATTCCCGCACAATCTAAAATCAGAAGCAACCTTTGGGCTGTTTCTGCTTTTGAGCCCAAATTCCACACAAATTCTTTAAGAAGCACTTTTTAAGGTTTTTATTAAACACAAAAAACAGCTTTAATTAGGTAGAGAATTAATTTTAGGCTCCCAAAATCTCTACCAAACCCACCTTTAGTCTTGTAGGGTTTAAGCGATCCTTCCATTATCCTAAACGGACCGTAGTTTGATTACAACCATAAAACGTCAATAAACTTAAAAGTCCTTAAACGGCACAAATACATAAAAGAAAACGACACAAGCTAATTAAAGAAAGTAAGTGTTCGTTTGGTTCGCATATTCAGAATCATGATTCAGAACCATTTTGTCTCAGGTAATTAAAGAAAGTAAGTCTTGCCCCTGCATCATTTTGTCTCAGGTTTTGTTTTTGTTTTTTTTAACCTCCACAACTTATATTTGAGTTTCATGCAGTAGGTTTTTTTTTTTTTTTTTTTTTTTTTTTGCGCCAAAGTCCTGAACTAGAACTGTTAATCTCTTTTACAAATTGTTTTTACTGGTTAATGGTTTGGTTTTCCATTTTAGATTTTTCAACTGATGGAAGATGGTGCTACATAGTTTTATGGGTTGCTCCGAATCCTAGCTCGCTTAAAGTTGATTGGGAAAGCTTGAAAAGCCGGCTTGTTTCCATATGCCCGTCATGTGCATTCCCAGTTTACTTAAATCAGCATTCAAACAATCCATTGCCTTCTCCTGTTTACCTGTTGAAGTTTTTATACCTTGACTGGAAAGGACTTTTACATGGTAATCAAAATGAGTGTTTCAAAGTATTTGTTCTTAGTTCTTTGATTTTTTTTTTTTTCCCCTCAAAAAGAAAGATGGTAGAGTAGAATAGCATTGCTTTTGCATTTGGGCAGATGTTACTAAAGTCCTCTGCGAGCTTGAACTAGTAATCCAAAGAGTAAAAGCGATGCCGACCCCGGATGGCAAAGTTTTGGACCTTTTCTTCGTTACAGATTGCATGTGAGTTTTGTATATTGTATACTAGGGAATCTCACATCTAGTTGCATCATATAAAACGCAGTCTTTAACTCAGAAGTCATTATGCATATAAGGATTCTTTTATGTTGGCTATTTTGCTTCACAGTCCATCCGTTTGAACATTGAAGTTTTTTTTTTTTTGTTCGCCTTTTGAAGTGATTCAATTTTTCGAAGAGTTTTTCACTTCAACTAGTCAACCAGAAGTTTTTGTTGGCAATATATTGTTTGCACTTTTTAAATAGTTTCTATACCAATAATCACTTCATTTTTTTGAGGGAAAAATAAGAAGTTTCAAAAATTGCAACATGTGATAGGGTCGTACATCATAACAGTAGTTGATTCATGATTGTAATTACCCTGACCATTTTATATTTTTGTACACATTACCAGGGAACTATTACACACAAAGTTGAGAAGAGATGCCATATGTGAGCACCTGATGGCTGCTTTGGGAGATTATTGTATTACCTGTGAGATTCAACTGGCTGGGCCTGAATATGAAGGTTTGCAAGGGTATTCTTCTCTTGCACCAGCCATTGCTGATGAACTATTCGGTTATGAGTTGTCGGACTCAGAAGCCCGTCTGCAAGCTCTTAGTCCGGATACGAAATTGAGAAAGACAGCTACTATTACTGTCGATAATTTATTGAGCCCCTCTCATACCTTGCTTCATATAGAGTGTGTTGACCAGAAGGGCCTCTTTTATGACATTTTGAGGACCTCCAAGGACTACAACATTCGGGTACTTCTCATAACTTCATTCTTGGCTCTTTTTAGTTCCTTTTGACACAATTAGGAATCTAAATCAGTGTCCTGACTCTTTACTGGTGCTCTGAGCTATTACTCTATATGCCTTTTGTTAGACTGTTTTCTATTAGTTTCGTAAAAGGATCAGCGGGATGCATTATCAATAGATGGTTCCATTTAAGCGCTTTGCTGAAAAGGTTTCCTGTTGTTTTCTCATTTAGATCGCATATGGTAGATTCACTTCCAATGTGGAAAGCTTCCGAAAAATTGATCTATTTATTCAGCAAACAGATGGGAAGAAAGTTTTGGATCCTGAAAGTCAGACTGCATTATGTTCTCGCTTGAAGGAAGATATGATTAATCCAGTCCGAGTAATCATTGCCAACAGGGGTCCGGATACAGAACTCTTGGTTGCGAATCCGGTTGAGTTGTCTGGAAACGGAAGGCCCCGTGTATTCTATGATGTAACTTTGGCTCTAAAGATGTTAGGAATTTTTATTTTCTCGGTAAGATATCATTTCAATCTTTTTAACTACTATAATTATCTTTCATCTCCCAAGTGATTGAACTCCTTTCTTTCCTTGGTTTACAGGCTGAAATTGTTCGGCATACGACTCCTGTTCGCCAGTGGGAAGTATACAAATTTCTTTTGGAAGAAAGCCGTGAATTTCCATTGGCGAGCAGTCGAGCTAGGAGTAAGATTGTGGATAGAGTTAGAAGAACTTTGATGGGTTGGTAAGGTGGTTAGTTTCACATGGGAAAGGTCAAGCAGTGTTTCCATTTAGTAACTGAGCCCCTTTTCTGGCATATCTGTCCTGTCAACTCAAATTTACATCTCTGAATCAGAGATCATGTTGGTCTGGTATAAGCAAGTTCAGAATGAGCAGAAGACGCTTCTCTGAGATTGTAGAAGTATTTTGTTATAATTTTTACATTAATTAAAATTCTGCAACTGTTTTTTCTTTTGCTTAAGAATTTGTCTCCAATGATTTCTCGCCCCTCCCTATCCCTCTTCGTTTGTTGTCAATTTTCTGTTGTCTATGTGGATTCCAAATATCTAATCCAGATTTGAAGTTCTGTGGGCCGTTTGGTAAACTAGTTCAAATGTTTTGAACCAAGTGTTCGGCAAATCTTTTTAAGGTTTGGTTCAAACCATTGATTTGATGTTTTAACCCCATGTTTTCGATGGTTTGAAGCAAAACTTTGTGATGTAGGGAACAACACTAGTGCTTCCTAAACGACCTGTCGTTTCCGATCTTTTGTGTGTTATGTCGTCTGTGTATGTTTCATTAAGTTGCTTGTCGTTTTTGGTTGTAAGCTGAACGCATCGTCAATGTTAGCATTGGCCTGTTTGTTTTATCTCTCTCGTTTGCTGTTTTAGAGACTCAGTTGTTGTTTTGTGATGAATTTGGCTGAGTGCCTATACTCTGTAATCAACATGGCGCTGCAGTGCTATGACGCGGACAATTCCGTGTTTTTCAAGCCAAAAGTGATCCGGACTTACCCTATTTTGATTCCCAATTTGAAAACCTATAAATAGGCTACTTGGGGGCTGATTGGGAGACTTTTTTTTTTATCAGAAATTCCATCCACCTTTTGGAGAGAAAGAGAAAGGAGGAATTCATCAAAAATTGAAAGAGGATTCATTCGCATGAAGATTTTTTCAATAATTAACAAGAGTTTTTCTTTTCTCCTTCTTTCTTTAAACTCCAAGAAGTTTTTCATTTATTTTTCTTTGCTTTATTTTAGAATTATGCTAGCCTTTTTCTTTTTTTTTTTTCTTTTTTTTTGGAGTTAAGGGTGATATCCAAACCCTAGACATGGAATTGATTTTTGGGTGATTTGATATTGTTTCTAATTTCTCAATAGAAATGGTTTACGTTCTTCTAATTTAATTATTCATGATTATTTTCTTATTTTATTTAGGTGAGCAACCAATTAAGGTTTGAAAATAAAAAATTTTATAAAAAATTTTGTAACTTAAGCTGGACGCAACTCAATCATTTTATAAATAATTTATTTATTTATTTATTATCCATTTTTTCGGCGAATGTCACTTGTTTTGTCATGTTTTAACTTAATCTATTTTGTGTTGTTTAATTTTTTTTATTTAATAAAGTGTTATTTTATTTATTTTAGTGTATTTTTGTTAAATTTTACTTTAATCTAGCAATTTTATCTGAATTGCTCTGAAAATTTGGTGCAAAACAGTGTTAAAATGGACAAAAGTAGCCTAAAAAATTTTCAGAATAAATAAATAAATATAAATTATAATAATAATTAAAATAATGATAAAGGGTTTTTTTAGGCCGTCGGAACAAAAAGATTACGACCACGATTGGTGCGTATGATACGCGCGCGAGAGGGTGGCGCGTCTAGCGGGCAGGACGCAGACAATTTCGTCAGTGTGGCAGTAGCGGGCCCCGCGGCTTTTCCCTCCAGCCAATGAGGAAACGACACGTGGCCACATAGTCGGCCACTTAGTCGGCCACTTACTGGGCGTTCAGGATCAGATGTTCTGTACATACATGAGCTCAATTTTTTAAGCCATTGACCTTTTGACACATGGCAATCTTTAATCCAATGGTCCTCTTTCAACTGAGGCGGAGCCCACCATTGACACTAGCTAATTACTTACGACACGTGGTGGTTTCACTGTAATGCACCACACCGGATCATTTTTCTCAGCATAAAAGAAAATTTAGGGTTGATTTTGGAGGAGAAACAGACGACAGGCTCTGTTCACTTCGCTGATTCGAGTTTTTAATTTGAGTTAAAATTTAATTTTATGTGAGAGTTTTTTAGTGTAACAAAAAAATTAGATGTGATTGTTTGTGAGAGCTTTTTATTGTAGCAAAACTCGAATTCTAAACTCGAATAAGCGAAATGAACGGAGCCTTAATTTATTCATTTAGTAAATTTAAATTTTTAATTTAAATTAAAATGTAATATTTTTTTAAAATTTTTATTATAATTAAAATTTTTATTATAATTAAAATTTTTATTGTGATATTTTTTTAAAATTTTTTATTATAAAAATTTAAAATTTAAAATTTAAATTAATAAAATTAACGAGTCCTTCTCCCTCCCTGAAAAACGGATTCTCTCTAAGTAATTGTGTGTGTATATATAACATCTAACAATATATAAAAAAGCTAAGTGCTCTTTCTTCCAAACAATCACGTCGCAGCACATCCTCCTCCTCTCTCTTTTGTTTTTTCTTTCTTTTTTTACTTTTTCTTTTTTCTTCTTTTTTTGTTAAATTTTTTGTTTTGCTTTTTTTTTTTTTTTTTTTTTTAACAATACGTACAAGAGCCAAGTGCTCCTTCTTTCAAATTACCACGTGTCAGTCCCTGTCCCCATCTCTATTGTTTGCTTTTTCTTTTTCACCTTTCCTTTTATTTTTCTTTCTTTTTTTAAATGTTTGATTTGCTTTTCTTTATTTGTGTATTTTTCTGCAGTTTAATTTTTTACGTGTATTTTTAAATATATTTTTTTTCACTTTAGTCTTATGAAAGTGTTTTTTTATGCACTTTTATTTTTTTTTATCAATAGTTAAAATAATTTTCTTTAAATATCAAAAGAATTATTCTATAGCTGATTTTTATAGTCAAATTGAGAGAGGCATCCAAACTTAACTGTTTTTTACATAATTTTTATAATATCAAAATTTATCTTGATACATATTTTTTTCTACGGTGCTTCCGTAGAACATTTTCCAAACTGCCACATGATAATTTTTCTATTTTTTTTTCTTCTTTCACCTATTATCTTTTTTATTTTTACCTTAATATTCTTTAACAGTGTATTTTTTTTTTTTTTTTTACAATATCCTTCTTTAAAATACATTTATTTTCTTACTTTTTTAATTAAAATAATTCAATTTAAATATGTGCCTTTTTTATTTGCAAAAACTCATATAGACCTTTAATTCATTTTTTTCCTTTTTTAACTATTTCTCGTTTCCTTTTCTTTTCTTCTTTTTTAACTTTTTTTTTTTAATTTTTTCTTCTTTTTCTTTTTTTGCTTATATTCTTTTTTTCCCTTAATATTCTTTAACAATTCATTTTTTACAGTATTTTGTTTGAAATACTTTTTTTCCACACTTTCTTTTAACTAAAATAATTCCTTTCAAATGTCTCCTTATTAAAGTTTTTTTAATCAAAGATTCCTATTTAACTTCAATTTTTTTCAATATGATTTTTCAAAATATTTTTCTATTGCTCTTATTAATGGATTTAGCTTCTAAGTAAACTACACATTTTAATGCAGGATCAAACTTATAAAGTTATTCACCGCGTGTAATACACGTGGCTCAATTAGTATATCTAATCTAAATCTAGACATACATAAAAGAGCCAAAGAGATTATTTCTCCTTTAGCCATGTGTCAACCTCTAATTTATTCCTTCATGTTTTGTTTTTGTTTTTGTTTTTATTTTTGTTTTTTTACTTTTTCTATTTTTTTCACTTTTATTTCTTGTTGCTTCTTTTTTTTTTTTTGGCTTAAAACTCCTATACTTTTTATTTTTATGCTTTTCTCTGTTTCCTTTTTAAATTTTTTTCTTCTTTTCTTTTGCCTATTGTCCTTTTTCACCCTGTAATATTCTTTCACAATTTATGTTTTTTTACAATATCATTTTTTGAAATACTTTCTTTTTCTCACTTTTTTACTTAAAATAATTCTTTTCAAATATTTCCCTACTTAAGTTTTTTTCTTGTCAAAACTCTTATATAACGTTTATTCTTTTTTTTATGTTATTTTTTGAAATATTTTTTCCTCTTGCTCTAATTAATGGACTTAATTTTTAAGAATGCTACTTGTTTTGACGCCGAATTGAACTCATAAAGTTATTTCTACATACGTAGCACGTGACTTATCTAGTGTGTGTCTATATATATATATATATATATATATCCACTATATATAAAAGAGTGAAAAAGAAAGTTATTGTGTGTTTTGGTCGTCTAAAACACACAACTTTGTTTTTTTCTTTTTTCTTTTTACCTTTTTCGTTTTCTTTCTTTTTGCTAATTTTTTAACCATTTTTTCCCTTTCTTTTTCTTGCATTACCTTTTTTTTTTTACTCTATTTGTCTACTATAGTTTGTTACTCTTAGAACCGCTTAAATCTTTATTTTTTTAACTCCAACGTTTTTGTGTTTTACCTTTTTTTAGAGAACATTATTAAACTTACCCTTATGGGTCTGAATTTTTATTTCTTAGCACTCTTGATTGTTATCTTTTTTAGTCAAATAACTATATTAGGCAAAATGTTATTAATCGAAGCCTTTGTCTGTCATTGTATTTTACAAACGATTTTTTACCCTTTTTTTTCTTTTTTGGTGCTTTATTTTTTTCTCTATTTCTTTTTGGCATCATTATCTATTTCACTATAGTCTCTTACTCTCATTGCTCTCCTACCTCCTTTTCCTCTTTCATTTTCTCTACATTTAAACTTTATCTCTCACAAAATAATCTCTTTAGTTATGATCAACTATTACTACAATTACGGTTATTTGTGTGTCGAGTTATTTTGTCGTTTCGTTGTTTATTCCTTTTATGGTTATCGAGTTATTTGTGTGTGTAAGTATGTGTCTTTATGCTTTTTAGTTTCTTTGAATAGAAAAAAAACTATATAAAAATTTATTTGGTTAATGAAATATATAGTTTTGACTCCTTAATTAATAAACCATCTATTTTCACAATGAATCTAACACAATAATTGTGACAACCTTAACTTTTGATTATCATCATAAGTTCATACTTAGCATTACTCATTGTCTACTACTTTTTTATTTATAACCTCTTAAAAATTCAAGCTATTTTTTCCAACCATTCATACGTCTTAATGTTGTAGCATTTTGGTAGCATTCCGTTAATGTTGTAGCATTTTGCTATACATTTCATTAATGTTGTAATATTTAGATACATTAATCATACCTTGTAACTAGAGGTTGCTATGCATAGCCTTACTGTCTCGTAAACTCAACTTTCGTTACATAACTCATCTATATTCATAAAACATTATTTACTTTATACACATAAAGCTCAGCAGCATTTCCAAAACACGTGATGCATCCATTACCCACTTGCCCATACTCCGCTGCTACATCCTCTCTGCATGCCCATCAACAAGTTTCAGGGAGCTGGTGCCTTACCTGAGCTTCCTACAACACGAATAAACTTAATGAGTTTTTACTCAGCAAGTAATAGTAGGTCATAATAGATGCAATAATTATGCATACCCATATATGCATTCATGTCATATATCCTAAGATACTCTGTACTACTAGAACATGTATTGCTTATGTTCTTCTTCTTTCATTACATACTTTGTTTAGCTTTTGTCTCACTTTAGTCGTTCATATTATATTTTCACGTTCTGAATGACTTTCATATTGGGTTTCTCATTCTTCTTTACAGATATTGCACCTTTATATGGAACAGTTTCTGTTTTTCATTTTTTTGTCTTTTACTTCTTATGAGCCCTATCTTATTGTACCATAGCACTCATAACCAATGAGGAGTGAGGTAGCTAATCAATCCAGCTCAGTCACGGTTTCATCTCTTTCAGTCTCATAATAACCTTTCCTTCGAAGGCTGGTACAATCATGATGTTTGGTCTCTTACCGTTTATCAATTTTTTCATTGAAACGGTAACTTTAGTTAAATCTTATGACTTTGTGCATTTTTGAGCAATTTATCATGAGATTAACTTTTCGTTAAAGTTTTAACTTTTCCTCTTAACTTGACCTCGACTTGGCATCGATACATATTTTTCGTAGAATAAAATTCTACTGCTACTTAAGTCTTGTAGATACATGCATAACATTGTATCCAACACTCATCAATCATCTTTCACATTCTAGCATACATTTAGTCTATAATATGCTCGGATTGAGCAACATAGAGAAATAATTTTATTCGCGTTGTAGACAAGAAAACTACTGATACTTATAGAAGTTTTACTAACGTCGTGTCATTTGTCTCACTTGATGCCTTCTAACTTCCATCGTTAATCGATCCTATTGCATAAATTTCTGATTATTAGATTAAAAATATAAGATCAATAGTTACATTAAAATTTAATTCGGAAAGATCTACAATCCTTATGTTTGGTATTCAATGCCAAAATAGTTCCTATCTCAAGAATTTGTACTAAAACCGTGCACCTTCCTTAGTCATGGGCCAAATTTTCAGTTTGGTCAAAAACTATGAATTCTCATTGTGTTTGGTTTCTATACATCACCGATTATCGAATCGACTTATTTTTTACACTTTAATCCCTTATTCCTCTTGAAATCCGATTGTAGTTCAAATGCTCAAATCAAATTTCAGAAGAGTTCCACCTTTCTCGAGCTAACTTTAGTTCGCTTTATCCATTTCTTAACCTTAATATTCATGTATTTACCCACTTGTGGATTTAATATAGTGTTCCATACTCATTCTTAAATACAATCTGAAAATCGGTGACTGCATCATACCTCAAAAATTTCTGAATTTAGCTTATAACTACTATTCCATATTTATATCAACAAATACTTGTCAAAACAATATTCATATTGATAATACAAAGGATTTCAGAAAATTTTATCTCATAAAATAATTCTGATAAATTTTTCGGTCATGATAATAGTAGTATGTAAAGGTTTCAAAATGATAACATAAAAAAAATCAAGTTTTGGGAAAAAAAGTATTTGAAATAAAAGGTCAAAATGTGTCACTAGTCCCTTTTTTCTTCTTTTTATGGATATATTTGTTTCTTTTACTATTTATAATCTCTCATAAAATCCTAACCCTTTATATTTTACTTGTGTTACAATTGGTCTAAAAATAGTAAATTTATTAGAGGGAGGACACAATCTCTTAAAAATATATGGGTCAAGATTTTTACCCCTTACTCTTGATTAATAACTTTTTTAATTAAATAGCTATACTACCAAATGGGCAATAAAAAATGAGGAGTAAAAAGTCAGACGTGTGCACTCTTAACGGTAAATTATGTAATTTTCTCAATTTATTATCAAAGACTATTTGTGCAAATAACCCTTTTTCTTGTTCAATTTCTAAGTAAAATTTTATTTCCGCTAAAGTTTTAATATTTAATAGAATTATAATTTCATTGATTTTTAATTATTATGTTTATGAATTATGAGAATGAGGTTTTATGTTTTGTTAATAATTTCAGGGTTTAGAGCTTTAAGACTTGTTTCATGGTTATTTATATTAAGAAAAGTTTCAAGTTTTATTAGACCAAAAAAAAAAAAAAGTTTTCCGTGTTTCACAATTAAGGTTTTGTTATTTAATTAATGTGTTGCTCCTTTATAAGTGTTTTCTTTAAAATTATGTTTCTAATGAACATTTCACGAACAACTGTAACAATTTGTAAGGGAGTCGTTATAAGGATAAATTTTCTCCTTTGCTTATCTAAATGTGGCGCTAAATCTTCTCATTCTCTTATCTGAATGTGGTGCCAGTCACATAGATATTTTCCTGTGGTGGCTGAAAATTGCAAGAGGGAATGAGAGAAAATTTTATTTCAAAATTTAAATTGGAAACTATCTATGATTTTTTAGAAACTTTATCTTTTGAGATAAGGTAGTCTTTTTATGTTGCAAGGATATTTGGACTTTTGGCAAAGCAAAAAGAGAGCCTAGTCCTACATCTGTTGGAAACGAAAATAAGAGGGAACAAGCCTATAAACGTAAACCATGTACGTGAATAAGACTATCAATATAAATTTTATCTAGTTACACTTTTTAACAAAAACACATATTACTTGAGGTGCACTAGATTTAAATCATACATCTAAAAGTTTTTAAGTCGATATACTTTTTTTGGTAAAAGTAGAGGTTTCTGAAACCAATTTACTGTTAACTTTTGTTTCGGCTCTTTCCTTGCCCACTCTATTCACGAACACTATTTGCTACCTGTGTGCCTTTCGGAGTCCGATTACTTTTGAACTTGATCACCAATCTTTGTTGACACTCGCCTTGGTCCCAGACTGGCATTGACGTCTTTTTTGATAAATTAGTTTTATTTTGTGTGGTCTGTGTATTAAAATTAAATTTTTGTTATTTTAATGTTGGTTTGAAAAGTTAATTTTATTGTTCCGGTTATATTTGTGAAATTAATTTGTATAAGTTTTGATTGTTGGGAGATACTGAAGTATGAAAATACTCATTATCATTTTAATAAAAAAAAAAGTTATCATTTCGGGAAAAAAAATGTGTGATTTTTTTTTAGTATAAAAAAATTGTGATTACAATTGAGGGTTTTGAGGGATAAAAAATAAAAAATCCTTAGTTTTTCTCTTTTTTTTTTTTTTTTTTTTTTTTTTTTTCAACAAAAAGGATAAAATCAAGTATAGTATAAGTATCCAACCATAAAACACATTATCGCTAATCACAAAATTAGAATGTCAAATATTAGCAGGGTATTCCCTAATTCCCTTGAAATTGTTACATGAAACGGCCAAAAAAAAAAAAAAAACATTTACATGGCAATATTACAAGATTTGTAAGATTTGAGTTGAAATATAGTATTTTTTTAAAAAATATTTCGAGAACAATAAAATTGTGTAATAATTATCTTAATGATATTTACATTTTTATGGTATAAAAATACTTAGTAATTATTCATATTGTGTAATTTTTTTAGTTTTTTTTAGTTTTTTTTTTTTTTTTTTAATGTTCAGAAGCACAAATTTAAAAGAAAAGGGTATAACATATTATGTAGTTATGTGTAGGCTATGAAAAATCTGTATCTTAAATTCTTTTATAAATACCAAGCGCTTGTTTTTTTGGAGTAAAACTCAAAAAAATTTTAAATTTAAGTTACAACTTTATTTAAGTTTATGTTTGTTTATAAAATTTGAGTTTGAAATTGAGTTTTAACTTGAGTTTGAAGTTAAAATCTGAGTTCAAGTTTATCATTCAACTCAAGTTCTTAAACTCAAAGTTAAGTTAATGAACAATATTTTTTATATTCTTAAAAACGTCATAACTTTTTTGTTTTAATTTTGATTAAGATGATTTTTTTCTATGCGTTCACAACGAAAAAACGAATAAAACTCCATCTATATACCCTATTAAAATTTTTTATCATTATTGAGTTTTTAATTAAAATACTATTTACATACAAATTCAAGTTTTGACCCACTCAAACACAAACTCAAATAGATTCTTAATTCAAATTATAACTCAAATGTACACATCCAAATACAAACTCAAGTTTTACAAATTTAATTTTTTAATTAGGGAGTTTCTCTGGTAATCCATTCAACCGGAAATCTCAGTTTTTACCATTAGATATGATTAAAATCACATTATATTACAAAAAATGCATAACAGACAAATTATGATATAGATTTAACGACTGAAATATAAGAGACTCATTTTTAATAAATCAAAATAAGTCATGTGATATCATTTTTCGTGTCAAAGTAGTTTGTTTAACATAAAACGACAGGTTTTATTTAATGTTACTCAAGTGAAAAATACAAGTAGTTTTTATTTTATACATTAAAATTTCTTTAATAACCTGTCTTATTGATAGTCTTAATTTTTAATTATTAAATTTAATTAAAATCACATTAAATTAAAATATATATATAGGCAAAGTCTCTAGTTAGGCACTTAGAAAGTGCCTGACCAGAACGACACTTGTACATTTTTGTATGAAGTGTGTATATTTATGTGTGAGTCGTGTACATATTTACATATAAAGATGCATATGTTAAGTTATAAAATGACAATGTATATTAATCATCGAAACATGTATATTTTATAGTAATTAAGTGAATATATAGCATAAAAATATGTATATTGGCTGATTTATTATATTTCATGTTAATGAATGTAAGTGACAATGTATATTAATTATAGAAACATGTATTTTTTATAGCAATTAAGTGAACACATACGGAAATAAGATGTATTTTGGTTAATTTGTTGTATTTCATGTTATTGAACGTCGTTTGAAAGTTTTTTTTTTTTTTTTTTTTTTACGTTATGCTGTAGGAAATGACAATATACATGTATTTCTTATTTAAATTAAGTGAACATATAACATAGTAATATGTATATTGATTGAACTTTGTTTGGAAGTTATTTTTGCTTGAAAAAGTCTTTAGTCATTTGAAGATTGAAAAAGTTATTTTTGCGCCATTGAGGCCCGCCATGTTTTTTCCCGGATATAATGAGAGGTAATATTTAGTAAAATGTAATAATAATTAGTAATAATAAAATTGCAAAACAAATGAAGCGTTGAGAATTGGCTCTAAAATAATTTTATTTTGTATATGAAAATGAAAATAAAAATATTTTGATGTTCGTATAGAAATTATTTTTAAAAATATATTTAATAATTTTATTTAAAGATTATTTATAGTATAAAAAATTAAAACTATGTATGATTATTCATTTTTAAAAATGTGTAATAGTATTTTAAATAATATATTAAATAATTAATATTCTTCCCAAATAATACACTAGTAATTAATATATTATAAAAATATCTATTATATATAAATATTATACGTCTTAATTATCAGTTATAGTGGTACACACAAGTAATAAGCAATTAGAATATTAATTACCATACACATATAAAAGATTAATTTATATATATAAGAACGTAGTAATTACCATTAGTAATAAAGTGAATGCCTATATTACTGTTGTATAAATCCCTCCTCAAAATAACTCTCCCAATCTCTTCCATGGCTTCCGGCGTCGCTAATCGGGATGGAACTGGTCACTGTGGCAACGTCAAGTTGGATCACCTTGCTCTCAACCTTAGAACGTCGTTGTTCAAGTCCAGACTCCCTCCTTCCCCTCACTCCTCTGGATCCACCGATTATCAACTAAGAGGAAGGAGAAAACCTCCCGCGCGTTTGGACCAAGAAAACTGAATATTCAAAGCTTCATAAAACCTTAGGCTAACCCCCTTATTTATAGTGTTTAGAGGTTGCCTGTCAAATAAGAAAACAAACAATAAAAATAGAAAATTACAAAGGAAAAGGAAACAAAATAAAATTACACATAAATTAGGAAAAATCATATATTTAATTTGGGGAAGAAATCCGGTAATTTGCTTATGATTTTTGGGGAAGAATTTCGGATTCAGCACCAAGGGGACACGTGTCGCAACGCAATTGGAAGGATGGAGTCAATTCGCCACGTGTCGCGCTCAGAGTGGTTGGCGTGTGTTGGCGCGGTTAGAGTGGAGGTGATGTTGGCCGACATATGGGGTCCCATTGAGACATGTGGCACATGCAGAATGGGCGGTCGGCTGGCACTTAGTAGGCGTGGGACCCACGGGAGCTTGGTTTGGAATGTGCTGGAGATCGCGCGTGCATGGGACGCACTTCCTGCAAGTCCTGCATATAGGTGACGCATGCGAATTGGAGTGGGGAACGCAGGAAAGGTGGGGCCCATGCGGAAATCAGCTTGGCTGAAGGAAGGCGTGGCTCTCTCTGATTGGCTCGGATTGGTTAAAAATATGGCTTTCATGACTTTTCTTGTGTAGTTTCTCGCACTGCTTTTTATCTGTAAATAATTAAGCAAAAATTAGACAAATTCTAATTAAAAATATTATGAATAAAAATAATGGAATTATTTAATTAAAGCTTAAATATTTTAATATTTTATAAATCAAAAGTAGTATTTATGGTACATTTTCATGCACTAATCAATGCTAACAAGAACAATGTGGTTCAATGGTTAGTTGATGCTTTTCTAACCTCTAGGTTGAAGGTTTAAACCTCCACTTGTATAAATTTTTGTTTTTTTTTAAGTGTGTAATAATGGTCGGTCGGTTTTGTTTAATCTACGACCTCGGCCACTAGAACCGACCACCGACCGCCCATGTGTGGTGGGCGGTCGGTTAACCGACCGACTATGATCAGTTTTGTTTTCAATCAGTTTTCTTCAGTTGGTTCTTCGGTCGGTTAGCTTTTGGTGTCAATTTTACGGTTGTTTTAAACAGCATTAACAACTACTAACTCATGTTAAAAATATTTAAGTCTCTCAATTACGTGATTAATGTGGCTATTTATAACTCACATTTGATGATAACAAAATAACAATAAAAATAATTCACATACTAATAATAAACATAGTTAAATTAGAAAGCTGGAGAAAACAACAATAAAATATGAAAAGGAGACTATTAATAACCAAATCTCCCTACACCGGCCAACTTCGGCAATGACATCATTTTTGGCGGCAAGATTGAGGATGCCAGGGAACGTCGATTCATTCAGTTAGAAGAAGAAAGGAGGCTAAGCAATTCAAAATAGGTTTTTGATATATATATATTTTTTTGGATTTTCATTGCTTTCTTCCTTCTTTTCTTCAACAGTAATCGGATCTCAATACATTTAGACATGGAAATCCCAAAGCAAAAAACAACCCCTTGAGTTTTTTATCTATTAATTTGAGGTTTTTCAAAATTTTTGTATTTTGGTTTACATGAAAATAAGAATATTCACTTTCTTGTGAAGGGTGAATTTGAGTCGATCGGGAATTTTTGAACTCCTGATCGGTGTTTCTCTCTCTCTTCTTTCCTTTTATTAATTTCGTTGATGATGCGGTGGTGGAAGAAGACTACCCTGGCGATTTCAACTTTTCAAAGAAAAGTTGGAGGCTTTCTCAAAAACAAACAAGAAGTGCCCTCTTGGACGTCCGATTTAGAGGGGTGGTGGGGTCGCTTTTGTGATTCTTTTTCGCGTCAAACCTGTACCATTCGATCACCACTGTGGGCAGATCCCAAAACAACTTTGAGTTTTTTTATTAATTTGGGTAATGTAGACATATTCTTTATTAATTTTTATTTAATAATTAACACAATTAAAATACCGCTTTTATCCTTTCTACCCCAACACGTGACTAGAACGTGTTTATTTTCATTCATTTTTTAAACGCCGTTATTTAAAGGGAAAATTAGCCAAATAACCCGTTTCTTACTGCTTTTATTCATAAATGGCCGACTCTATTTTATTTTACAAAAATGACTGAAAGTTTTTTATTTTATGAAAACGGCTGTTGCTTGAGGAATCAATTGTGATTCATTCACTGTTAATCAGTGATTGAATTATAATTTATTGATCGAAATTAATTAATTACTAATTGATTTAATTTACATTATTAATTAATGTTGATTAATAATAAAGCATCATCAAGTTAATTAATAACAAATTAAAATTAATTAGCAATGGACCACTAAGTTAATAATTGATTGACCAATAAATTAATAAAAACAATCATTTTTGTAATTTAACAAAACTTTGACCATTGATTACGCCCAAACGTGTTAAAAATAAAGCGGTCGCGGTAGCACAGTTAGGGCGGTCGTATCCACAAGGAGGTGACAAATTAAACAAGAAATGATTAGCAAATAAAAAGCTTTAGGAGATAAATAACAAAGTAAAAATAAAAGAGAATGGAATTTTTGTTGAGAGGTTAAAGTTAAAGAAAAATATAGGAGAAAATTATATTTAAAAGTGGTAAGGTGTCGAGATTCCCCTATATGCTTGGTTCACCCGAATGAATTTTGATCCTTGAGATTACTCAATTGAAAGTTTCACATCCCAAACTAACAATCGGAAAATAAATATTTGAAGAACATGTGAATTAAAATGTATTCGAGTGAATAAAATTCTTACGTTTAGTATTAGGAAAAATCATCTTAAGAGAAATCTTGTCACGCCCCCAACCGGGGTGGGTGACGTGGAGCTCGATTAGGGATTAATAAAGCAGATCCCCAACCGGGTCCCACACTTAACTGCATTAAAATATAAATAATCTACATAGTCCAGGAGCCTCTGACACACAGGGCTCCACCCCACAGGATATACAGTATCATACATACATGTTCATGTAAATAAACAATTACAACAGACATCATCCACAGTCTAGTAAATCCAAATATTTATTTAAGTTTACAGAATTTCTCAAATTCCTTACATTTGCTCAAGAGGATAACACAATCCTCGCTTGCTCGATCCGTAGCACCACTTTCCACGATGCACCGCTCCTCGAATCTCCCAGGAGGGGTTTAAACATTTGAAACATGAGCGAAAGGCCCAAAGTGGGATATAATTTGAAATAATTTAAATAAACGAGTAAATAAATAAGTGCGTAAATAAAGTAAATAGACATTCAGCCCCGACAGGAGCAGTAGGAACCTCACATCCTTTTTCTCAAAGGAAATATAACGAAACTAATCAGACATACGGGCTTGAATGAGTAATTAGTACAAATTACTCACCTCACCAAGTGCCTCGCCTACCCGGACCGGTTTGGGTTTACGCCCGAGGATGCACTCTCCGCATCCTATCTAGGCTTCTGACAATAGACTCTATTACCAGTTCACAAGATCTCTTATCTTAAGAAATCATCCGTTTAACATTATGAAATCGTTCATATGACCCCACGAACTACTCAAGTCAAGGGCCCCATGACCCATGGTGAACAAGCCATGAGGTTCCATGATCGACAAGCTATGGATTCCAAGGACAGGACAAGCCAAGGAATTCCATAAACTAACAAGCCATGGTTTTTAAAACGTTTTTCTTTTCGCAAATCAATCCCTTTCTTTAAAACATTTTCAAGGCCAAAACCCTTTTTGAAAACAGGCTCACAAGGAAAAGGGATAGAAATCCTACCTCGCACAATCAAACACAGGACTAGCGTTGCCCTATCCGGCTTCCGCTTCCTCAAGCCCCTTCATCAAATCCACAGCGAGCAATCGATACAAAACACCACTTTAGGATCAATCCTCAGTCCTAAAGTAATCCAATTTCAATCATATACCAAGATTCTCAATTAGTGTGCCCTAATCCATTTTCATGTTCAAATTCCATTCCAAGGGTTTTGAATATCAAATCAGGGTTTAAGGATACTAATCCTTTCATCCCAAGTCCCCAAATGAAGCTAATTTGGGTTTTCCCCGAAAACAGGGGTCAAAACGACAACTTCAGGCCAAACAGGGTCAAACCCCGTGTACACCGGTCGACCGGAGACAGAGGAGTGCATTACCACCGGTCGGCCGGTGGTGTGCACTCCGGTCGACCGGTCCGGTCGGCCGGTGGCCTCAACAAAGTCCGGTCGACCGATGCGGTCGACCGGTGGACATCTCCAGTTCGTGAAAACTCGCGGAAATCAGTCCAAAAACCTGCAAATCCAGTCCCAATTCACACTATCTCAAGGGACAACCACTAGATCCGGGTTCTAGGTCCTAAAACAAGTCCAAAGAACCCAAGATCTCCAATTTCTACTCTAGTTTTACTCGAAAATCATCAAAATCCGTTTTGAACCAAAAGTAAGTTTTAAATCCGAAAAACTTGAAATCCAAGAGAGGTTCTTTCAGTAATCTTACCTTGAATCCTTCTCTTGATGTTGAAAACTCTTTGGAATCACTCTTTGGCTCAAAACTCGTTCGATTTGGGATGGAAATGGGAGAGAGAGAGAGTGCTCGGGAGAGTGGAAAGAGAGAGAGAACGTGGCGGGAAGGAAAGAAAGGAAAGAAAGAAAAGAAAAGAAAAAAAGGAAAAGAAAAGAAAAAGGAAAATGAAAAGAAAATGACGTGTAAAATATAACAGTCCAGAAATGCGCCCATACACACTTCTGGATTAAATAAATTACTGTAAATAATTTAAATACCTTGGAATCATTTAAACTCAATTAATTAAATCAGATTAGGCACACTAATAATCTTAATTACCTTAATTAATCTCGATTAATTCTTCAGGGTGTTACAAATCTAAGAGCGACAATATACCATTGACAATAATGCAGTAAAAGACTACTCATAAAATAATATCTATCAATATATAGTATCATGCAACAATCACATAAAAGAGCGTGACTAGATTTATATAAAAGTTGACAAGAACATATATCAATATGAGAAATTAGAAGAAGATAGAAGAAAATTAACCACTCAAATATATAAACTTTGAAGAACAAATGGAGAATCAAAATCCACCCAAGATCACTTCACATATAGGTTTCTCTCTAACCTCACCAAATAAAAGAAAATGTTTAAACTTAGGCTAAAAACTCTAACACTAAACACCTTAACATGACCCTATTTATAGAGTTTTGGGTCATGATAAAAGTAATAATCAACAACAAAAATAATAAAGAAAATAAGACTAAAAACGTTTTCCTAATTAATTGAAATTTATAAGGCTTTATTTGGTGAGTAAAAGTTGATTCGGTGAGGCTGAAAGTGTTCCAAACGGCAAAGCAACGGACACAAACGCATCAATTGGCTGAAGAATTCCAAACGGGTGGACACGTGGCGGACGAAGATTGGCGGAAAAGAAGAAATGCCGACATTTGCTTCCGTTGGAGACACGCGGCGCACCAAGATTGGAAGCTTAAACACCTGCTGGGCCCACGCGGAGAGAGGAGAAGAAGCGCCTAACGCGCGCGTGGAGAGGAACTCGCCCGGGAACGTGGCGGTGCGGTCTTGGCGCCAAGCCGCTCCGCGTGGGGAAATAACGGGGAGCACTGGGCCCGCGCCTGGTTCGTGCAATCCGCGACACGTGGCACCGGGATGGGCATGCGGCTTGATGGCTCGGCGCGCGGCTCGGACGGGCGGACTGGGCTTCTGAGTGGGCTGAATTGGGCTGAATTTGGGCTCGTTTTGGGTTCAACTTTCGGATTATGCTTGGTAAACTAGCCCAAATCTAATTGTTTTCTTTAAAAACCTGAAAAATAAAATAAATCTGATTAAAATTAAATCCTCTAAATTTAGGAATATTTAAAATTAAAGTCACAAATGTGATAAAATAATTTGACAATTATGAACATTAAAAGTGCAAATTTGTGCACTTATCAACCATCTATGGAAAAAATCCATTAAATAGGATCACTTGTGTTGAAATTCCCTGTTTAAATAAGGTTAATTGCAGCAATTAAGTTCAGAGATTTTTTTTTGCTACTCAAAAAAGGGAATTTAGTGGTACACTTTATGTCCCCAATCCCTTCGATTATAGTGAGTAATCTCAAGGACCACCGAATATGTAGGAATGACCTTAATTAGTACCCTACTAACCATCTAATCAGTTTTCACCCTTCCATCTTGTCGGGCCCGCAAAGACCCATTTAATTTCCTATAAGTTTAATTGTCAAAATTAAAAGTTTAGAAAATAATTTGCTAGACAATTTCAAGGACAAATGTCCTAAAAATGAGTAAGACGATAAACTTTCAACCAATCGCCATGAGTTATTTTATTTTATTATTTATTTTTATTTTTTGAGAATTGAATATTTTAAGTCTAATTCATTTAATTGATTTGAGTTTTTACTTTTAATTTTATTATAGTTAAAAGCTCTAATAAAAAAGCATATTTAACTTTTTCTAATACAGTAAAAACTCTCTTATAAAATTATGGGCGCATTTAGAACTCGTTTTAAAATGATTTTATTTTTTTGTATGAAAATGAAAATGAAAACGTTTTCAATCTCAGACAGAAGTCATTTTTAAAAATATGTTTGGTAGTTTTATAAAGAGATTATTTTCAGTGTAAAAAAAATCCATTAATGTGTCTATTTGTCTCTCTCTGCTCGAGAGAGGAGAAAACAAAAATAAAAAATAAAAAACGACTAAAAGTCATTTTTCATTTATCTCTTATTTTACACTAAATTAAAAAATAATTTTTATTTCTGGTTTTTATCTTTATTACACTAAACATCATTTTGAAAATATTTTTATTTTTTCTTTCTTAAAAAACATAAAAAATAAAAACAGAATCAATTTCAGACACAGCGTAAATTTTTAACACAAATTGAAAATTAAGGGGACATTTATTTTTTGTATTTATTTCTAATTCTGAATCATAATTTATGATTTTTTATAATATTTTTTTAATAAAAACTATACATAAAATAAAAATAATTTTAAATTATGATTCTGAATACATGAACAAAACGTCATCTAAGTAACCGACCACAAAGCCTTATTTTTCGGTCCCTTTTTTTTTTTTTTTTGGGTCGTGTCCACGAAAGCGCCAAAACCCGCCATCTCAGAGCTCTGCAAAACCCCTTCTGCTACTTCGGAAAAGGACCAAAACCCACCACGAGCCTCTGTCGCTGACTGTTTGCCCACGAAAATGCAGGACTTTCTGGACATGTCTCTCGACGACCTCATCGCGAAGAACAAGAAACCCGGGGGCTACAATCGCGATGCCAACTTTAGGCCCAAAGACCGAGACCGAACCGCCCGAGTCGCTGGGTCAGGACCGGATCGTCGCTTCTTGAACCGCCTCTCGGCCCGGACAACGCCGTACTCTCTCATACGGGTAAGATACGGATTATTTGTTGTCTACATTTTGGAGTTCCATGAGTTTAAACGATGTTTGGTAGCTGAGAAAATTGGGGAAAATGAGAAACATAAAACACAATTTCGGATTCGACTCTTGTTTATAGTTTTGATGCACTGTTTTTGATAGATCTTTGCAAAACGTGATATTTGCATGTAAATGTTACAGGAGAAAGTGGTTCTGAGCGGAGGAGGGTCTAAGGCGCAGGAGGGCACCAAATTGTACATTTCGAACTTGAATTCTGATGTCTCTAATGATGATCTCGGGGTATGGACATGTCCTTTTCCAGTCAAGTTATTGTGCCCTGAATAAGTGGACAAGACTTATGTTTATATGCTTGTTAAGGTTTTAGATTGTTGACTTGTTTGGATTTTAAAATGTGGAATGACTTTGTTTCCCATGATGCGTATGGTTTTTCAAAATTTGATTAACTTTCTTTGTGTTCTATTGTGGCAGTTTGTCAATTAGTGAATGATTGTGTCTGGGTTTTGTTTCAACCGAGTGTTTAAAAGAATATAAGAAATTGAAAGGGTACTAGGTATTGTTTTTAGGTCTTCAACATGAAAATGTCACCATAGGATTTCCAAATCTCGAAATATCCATTTTAGTTAATTTCGACCAGCTTTTATGATAAAAGTTGCGGCATTTTTCTTCATTTTTTCTTTCTCCAACACTGGCCAGTTTCTTGCATATTCTTTGTGCTTGTACCCTGTTGTTCATCTGTCTGTACACTTTATCATTTGAAGATGAAGCTGTTTACTTGATAGCATCTGAAAGCTAGGAGTGGGTGCAGAAACTATTGGTAATCTTTTATTGCACCGCTTCTTTTGTAGAGGATTATGGATATGGATTATACAAGAGTTTCGGCTAAATTGGATTTCTCCTTCAAAATGTGCTGATATGTTTGTATCCCCTTTCTTATAAAAAAAAATATGAAAAGAAAAAGATGCGTTTGTATCTGCTTATGACTCCAGTTTCAACATGAAGGGAAAGAAGATTTGGGACACTACTATATTGTGTTTCTGTTGAGCAATATGTTTAGAAAGGAATAAGAGGATCTTTGAAGAATTAGGGGAATGTTTCAGTGAAGTATGGAATAAAGTGAAATTCTGGGGTGCAGTTTTATTTGACGAAGATGATTTAATAATCTCCTATTGTCTGATTTGGTTAGGCCCTTTAGAAATGACAATTGTTGATGCAGTTTATTCATCTTTTATTATTGTTATCTCTACATTCTTTTTCTTTTTTATTTTTTGTTCAGGTGGACATCTTGTTTTCCTTGCATTGTACTTCATTTTTCTGTTTCCTTTTTTTTTTTGTCTAAATATTTCTAAAAAGAAATAAATAGTGTTGATTTTGAATTTAATAATTCAAGGTTTCTGGATTCTTCTCACTGGTTAGTTTCCTGCCGTTGATGTAACTTGGAATATATTCACCAATCTTAGTCTTAAAGCTCAAAAGATGTCTTTAATCATGTCTCTAGAAAGGGCTAAGACCTACTTCTCAAATGGGCAGATTCTCTTCTCTGATGTTGGTGAAGTGATGCAGAATACAATCCATTATGATAAGAATGGAAAATCAAAGGTATTTTCACTGCTTTGCATTTTTGAGATTCCTTTTAAGAAGCATTCAAGTAACTTAGAAAGCTTGCTTTTGTTCAGGGAACAGCAGAAGTTGTCTTTGTACACTACTTGGATGCTCTTGCAGCTATCAAGAGGTACGACACTGTTCGTCTCGATGGAAAACCACTGAAAATTGAACTTGTTGGAGTGAATGTGGTTACTTCACCTGCTCTTCCACCAACTGGAGATGGGATCTTGGGAAAACCTATTAGCGCCTTCAAAAGGTATGTACAGTTTATTTTGTTTTTGGTTTGATCAGTTTTCCATATATTCTCATATTCTTTGGGTTGGAATTTTGAAGGGTAAGATAACTTATGTAGCTTGAAAAAAACTTAATAAACTTAATAGTTTTCTTCTTTCTTTTTCTTTCTTTCGTTCTTTTCTTTTCTTCTCTCTTTCTTCTTCTTCTTCCTTTTTTTTTTTTTCCCCTCTCCATCACATTTCACCTTCTGTCTCTCTTCTCTTGCATTCTAGACCATGTCAGATTTTAATGTATGTAGACCAACTCAAACAAAAGATGCTCTTTCTTGTCATCGAATATTTAGAGATCAGGTGGAACAAAGGATTATTTCTGTCGATCAGTACTGGTTGAGATAGAAACAGTAAAACATGCACGGTATTAAGGTTCTTGCAGTAGAGAGAGAAGCTCTACCTTCTCTCTAGAATTTTAAAGTCGGAGTCTTATGGTTAGCAATCCTTATCTAGTTCATAATGAGTTATTGTGATCAAGATTTTAGAACCAAACATAGGGTGCGTTTGGAATTGGTTCCAAAACATTTTTGTTTTTTGTATAAAAATGAAAATGAAAACGTTTTCATTTTCATTTTGAAATCATTTTTAAAAATGTATTTGGTAGTTTTATTTTGAGATTGTTTTCAGTTTAAAAAAAACTAAAACTGCGTTTGGTGGTTTAATTTTTAAAAATATATAATAATATTTTAAATAATAAAATATAAAACATACTTCCTAGTAATCTTCAAAAATACGTCTAAAAAGTAAAAAGGATATATAAAACATGATGAACGACAAAAAACCTGAGAATAGCATTAAATTTTAATGTCGTTTATTGTACTTTAGAAATGCAGAACCATTACCATCTTTCAACTTCCAAGTGATCTTTACAATAATGGCCGCCTGAAGGAACAAAATGAGCATGATCCAAAGCCTATCAAAGCTTCTAAATAAGTTCCAAAACGACCTTTGCTCCACAAACCCGGTCTTACCCACATGCCTACTCCTACTAGAAGTCACAAAGAAATTGCTCCCAACATCAACAAGCCATTTCAACCCGGTCGGAGATCCAAATGTTGGACTTCTTGTGGAAGCGACGCAGGACGCCGGCATCGAGTGTATAGATGTTGGCCGGTGGCGGCGTGAGGCGCATCTGGGCGTTGGCGAGGTGGAGGACGAGGTGCTCCCTTTGGTTCCGAACTCTATCGTTTTGGAAGTCGAAGAATAGGGCGAGCCAATCGAGGAGGTCCATGTGAGGGAGCCATTGCGTGAACGGCGGCCGACAGAGGATCCCGACGGCTTGCAGCGCCGCCGCCGCAGCTCGAGCCATTGCGCAAACGTTTTCATTATGTTGTACGGCTCCGACTCCGGGTCTCCTGCCGCTGCCGCCGGGTCCAGACGCGACGGTGGGGATGGTCGCTGGCGAAGGCTCATGAGAGAGAGAGAAGAGAGAGAGAGAGAGAGAGAGAGAGAGAGAGAGTGAGGAGAGAAATGCTTCGAAAGATGCAAATGGGAGAAGAAGGAAACAAAAACGAAAACGAGAAAATGAAAACGGATTTTTTCCGTTTTCAAAATTCCGCAAAACGACAAACATTTTTGTTTTTGTTTTTTGACACAAATTTCGCCAAACACGTTTTTAGGCTCCGTTTTCAATTTTTTGCTTCAAAAAATGTGAGAAATGAAAATGAAAAGGCTAACAAACAGACCCATGAGGTTTTCATTTTACAGATTATAGATTATGGGCAAAGTATTAAAATAACAGGGAGAAATCGCCAGTTTCGAGGTTAGTCTTGACTTGGGTGGTGCTTTTTGTTTAATGGAAGTTGCGTCTCAGGTGATGGTTGCAAAAAACGTAGGAGTTTTCTTGCGAAAATAGGTTCATCTTATGTCCTAGTGGTGGAGATAAAGAGAAATGTCACGAGAGAATTTCTGAAGGTGATGAGAATCACCAGAGGCGAGGTGAAGAATGTTACCATGGGGAGGATAATAGAAGAGGGTGGCGGGAGTTCAAAGGGTGCTTGAAAAACTTCTTTAACAAGAAGAGCCAAATCCTTGAGAATGAATATCTCAAAAGGAAAGTGATCAATCGAGCTGCTTCTAAGGATGAGAGCATATCATATGCAAAAGAAGAAAAGGTAGAGGTGGGAGAGAGATGTGGTTGTTTACAGGGATTGGTTGGAAGAAGGATGGATAGAGATTTTGAGTGAAAAACTTCATAGGAAAACTAACATATGTCCTTTGTTTGCAGACAGCAATATTATGGTGTCAAAACGATCATGAACGTGACATGCTTGTGGAGGAAGGCAGTGCTCGTCTCAAAGGTCGTCATGCGATTACGATCAAGATATGGTGTATCAAAACTCATTGGAAAAATGATAAGCTCACAAACAACGTAGAACAATTAGAGAAATAGGACACGTGAATTGTGCACAACAAGCTCAATCTCTCTCTTGAATGCTGTTATTAATGGCGGAAATGTACAGAATCAAGGAATTGGAAATGGAAATTGGTATGGGGGTGTTCGAGTGACCCCTTGCACTCCCTAACAACTTGTCTAAGAAGTTTTCATGAGAAAATGACCGAATGCCCTCCTCTTGCCTTGACTAAGCTACTTATAGTATTTCTATATCCAGTAACTAACTTTCCCCTAACAAACAATCTAACCTCTCCCGGAAATTGCCAGCTCAGCTTCTCCCCGAGTAATTCCTTGTTGACTCGCATCCTCACTGCCAGCCCCTGCACCAGCCACATTCCTCTCTCTAACTCTCCTTCGCACGTAGGTAAAATGTACAAGAGGCTTATCAAAAAACGTTAAATTGTAAGGCATGAATAGTTGGATTGGAATAGAGGGACTTCCATTCCATATGTCGAATAGACACGCATTCAATGTCATCGAAACAAGCTCGGAGGCCTTCTCAACGTAGCTAACGACACGACGAGTTTGAAGTTCTTATCTTACGCCAAAATTCAACTAAAAGGTATGGCAAAAGGTTTTATACCATTGACTCTAGAAATTAGATGTTGGGGAAAGAAAACTATTGGTTTCTTTAATCTGGATAAAAATTTGAGGCCAAAGGTAGCTGAAGGTTTTGGAGGAGCAGGAAAATCGAGGTGGTGTTCGAAGGTTGATGATGATGATGAGGTGGAGTTGATGAGCTTCATCGTGAGGAGAATTCCTATTCTGGTCCTATCACATGCTCTAGGGGTAAATTAGTCAATTTACTCTATTTTTTGGATGACAAAGGAAGGCTGGACATGTTTGAAGAAAACCCTAGCTTCTTGTGGAAGAAATCTACACGCCAGAAGGAAAAGGAAGGAGAGGTCAATTGTTATTTCCCTTTTGTGGCTGATAGGGGCGGTAGTAAGCCGTTATTGAGGCAAGTATATGTTAGGAGAAATAATAGAGGATGACGTGGATAGTTTAGTGTTATTTCTGTATTAGTTGCTGATTGTACATGTAGGTGCGGAAAAAAGAGAGGTATAAATAGGTGGGAGAGACAAGACTGAGGTAGGAAATTACTGGAGTTGAAAGGAAGACTCGGCTGTGGCTGAGCAGGAGAAGGAAAATCCTTCGGTAGTTGTATTTTCTCTTTGTGATTCAATAAAGATTTCTTCTTTCATTCTCAAGATCATTCGCAGAGCAATACCTGTGTAGATTCTATCATTTTGGTATCAGAGCGTCGATTCTGGCAAGAAATGGCGGCTAGGAAAACAGAGGAGAGGTTCGAATTGGTGGAGAAAGAGATTAAGGAAGTTAGGGTTTCCATGGAGAAGGGGATGGGCGATATGGAGAAGGGACTCGGAGAAATTAGGGTGGAATTGTCCCAGAATAGGATTGATATGTCAGAGATCCGCCGGTTAATGGAGGAACAGATGACACTTCTTTCATCTGCCACATCGGTGCCGGAGAAGACGGTCTCGACAACCGCCGAAGTCGTACAAGGATTAAACGGCGTCGGAGAAGGTCGCGAGTTGAATTGCGCTGGCGATCGCGAACCCAATCGTACCGCTGAAGAGCGGATGCGATTCGCGATGGAGATCGCGCGGGATTTCGTGCCGGTGAGACTCGGGAGGCAAATCGAGTAGGTGAAAGAGGAGAAATGCGTTTGGGTGAGGAGAGATCGCTCAATCCTAGGGTTGCTCAGCCGGTGTCGTGTCCAGCGGGGGATTTTGGTTGGCGAGAACAAAACTCAGATCGCGCGTTGGAAGGGAGAAATTCACGTAATCCAGGTCGCGAGGTAAGAGAGGAGGGTCGAGGGGTGACGAGAGGGGGTCCGTGGGGATTTCAGGGAAAAAATGTGAATGTACATCGGTTTGAGGGGCGTGGCTCGTACATGGAGGGTGATCCTCTGGAGTGTGATGACCGGCGTTTTGGGACAGGGTTTCCGGTTCACCGGGGGGGGAGAGGGGACGTTACGGAAACACAGGAGATAGAGGCAGGGAAAATTGGGAGGGCAGAGGAGTGCTAGAAGAGCTGCCGGTTAATGAAGATTGGGCAGGTCTTCGTAAGGGGCAGGTTGAGTGTCCGATTTTTGGGGGAGAGGATGCGGATGGGTGGTTGTTTCGTATGGAACAATTTTTTTCCATAAATCGATGTTCGGATAGGGAGAAGCTAATCACAACAGGAATTTCTTTGGAGGGGGATGCTCTGTCGTGGTTCCAATGGCAGAATGGCCATAGGCCCTTCCATAATTGGTCAGATTTTAGGATAGCTCTATTGCAAAGATTCCGCTCTTCGCAGGAGGGCAACCTTTGCGAACGGTTTCTGGCAATTAGGCAAGGGGGAACGGTTGCCGATTACCGTAGGCAGTTTGAGATATCAGCGGCTCCACTAAGGGATGTGCCGGAGGAGTTATTGGAGGGAATTTTTGTTAACGGACTCAAAAGCATCAATTCGGGCTGAGGTGAGGCTCTTGAAACCGGTGGGATTAGGGGAAATCATGGAGATTGCCCAGAGAATTGAAGAACGGAATGATTTGCTGCGGAGGGAAGGGGGTGAAGTGAGGTTTTCCCGACCACAGTTTCAAAGTATTCCGAGGACTGAGACTGCTACAAATGTGGTCCGGACATTGCCAGCGGTGGAGAGGCCGCTGCGGGTCCCTACAGTGTTGGAGAAATCGACAACACAAAGAAGGGATTTTCCTTTCCGAAAGCTCTCCGATTCAGAGTTGCAAGAAAAACGGGATAAAGGACTGTGCTTTAGGTGCGATGAGAAGTTTGTTTTTGGCCATCGTTGTAAGAAGGAGTTTCGGATAATGTTGGTTAGTGATGAGGATGCCATCGATGGGGAGGAGGATGATACCAATGTACTGGGTTCGGATTGGGAGGAGGGGCAGCCAGAGCTTATTGAGTTGTCCTTGAACTCAGTGGTCGGTCTTTCGACACCAAAGACAATGAAGCTCCGAGGAATAATTGCTAAACAAGAGGTAATAGTATTGATTGATTCCGGTGCAACTCATAATTTCATTTCATTGAGATTTGTGGAAAAAGTTAGTATTCCTATTGCACCTACTGCGAGTTTTGGGGTTCAATTAGGGACGGGGGAATCGGTAAAAGGGAAAGGAATATGTAAGGAGGTGGCATTGACATTAGCACACTTGACCATAGTAGAAAATTTTTTACCGCTTGAATTAGGAGGGGTGGATGTTATATTGGGCATGCAATGGCTGGAAACACTAGGGGGAGTGCATGTAAATTGGAAATCGCAGGTTATGAAATTCAGGGTGAGGGGGGAGACAGTTACATTAAAGAGGGATTTGAGTCTTTCTACCGCAATGATCTCACTTAAGGCCATGTATAGAATCATCAAGCATGAGGGCCATGGTATCTACTTAGAATTAAGTGCCTTGGATGCCAATAGTGGGCCGGATTTGGGGGCAGATGGAATTCTGGACCAGCACTTCCAGGGGGCGGTTAGCGAGTTTTTGCAGCGTCATTCGAAGGTTTTACACATGCCGGAGGGCATTCCACCACAACGTATGCGTGATCATCGCATTATTCTACAAGAGGGAACCGGTCCTATTAGTGTGAGGCCTTATAAGTATCCTCATTTTCAGAAGAACGAGATTGAGAAACTGGTGAGAGAGATGCTTTCGGCGGGTATTATACAACCGAGTAACAACCCATTTTCCAGTCCCGTTCTTTTAGTAAAAAAAAAAGATGGGAGTTGGAGGTTGTGTGGATTATCGGGCATTCAACAAGGCTACAGTTCCCGATAAATTTCCAATTCCGGTTATTGAGGAGTTATTGGATGAGTTGAATGAGGCTACTATATTTACCAAACTGGATTTAAAATCCGGTTATCATCAAATTCGGATGTGCAAAGAGGATATTCCGAAAACAGCCTTTCGGACGCACGAGGGACATTACGAGTTTTTGGTTATGCCTTTTGGGTTAACCAATGCCCCGGCCACTTTCCAATCCCTTATGAATGAGGTATTGAAACCTTTTTTGAGGAAATTCATTTTGGTGTTCTTGGATGACATATTGGTCTATAGTAGAACTCTTAAAGACCATCTCACTCATTTGGATGTGGTCTTGTCGGCATTGGAGGACAACCACTTATATGTGAACCAAAAAAAGTGCATTTTTGCTAGTGGCAAGTTGGAGTATTTGGGTCACATTGTCTCAGGAAGTGGGGTGGCTGCGGATTCAAGTAAGATCCAAGCGATGGTTGATTGGCCTACTCCTTGTTCACTCAAAGAGTTGCGGGGGTTTTTGGGATTAACGGGCTATTATTGGCGGTTTGTGTCGGGGTATGGACACCTTGCTTGGCCACTTACACAACAGCTAAAGAAAGACAATTTTCATTGGAATAGCGAGGCGGATGACGCCTTTCAGAAATTGAAGCGAGCCATGACCACAGTTCCGGTTTTGGCGTTGCCTGATTTTGGCCAGCCCTTTGTAGTGGAATCGGACGCGTCCGGTTTTGGTCTTGGCGCAGTTTTGATGCAGCATCAGAAGCCCATTGCTTACTCTAGCCAAGTGTTGTCATCTCGTTCTCGAACTAAGTCGGTTTATGAGCGTGAGCTCATGGCCGTGGTCCTTGCCATTCAAAAATGGCGTCATTACTTATTGGGACGCCATTTCATTGTTCAAACGGATCAAAGGAGTCTAAAGTTCTTGTTGGAGCAGAGGTTAGTTAGCGAGGACCATCAAAAGTTGTTATGTAAGTTGTTAGGATACGATTTCGAGATCCAATACAAGCCGGGATTCGAAAATCGGGTGGCTGATGCGCTTTCTAGGCTGTCACCGGGGCTGGAACTTACTCATATCACCACTTCGGCCGTCTATGACTGGGCTGAAATTTGTCTCCAAATTCAGAAAGATCCTCGGCTGGTCGCTATTCGAACTGCTCTTATGGCTAACTCCCCCACGGCGAAGGGGTTTTTGTTGCGTAACGGCATGTTGTTGTATAAGGGGCGGGTGGTCCTACTCAGGCATTCCCCTCTTATACCAACCCTACTGGCTGAGTTTCATGGTAGCAAGATTGGGGGCCATTCGGGGGTGTTAAAAACCTTTAAAAGGCTATCTTCGGAATTTTTCTGGTATGGCATGAAGCGGGATGTGCTCTCTTTGGTGGCTGCTTGTCCGGTTTGTCAGCAAAATAAAACATCGACTTTATCTCCAGGAGGGTTGTTGCAGCCGCTACCGCTTCCAAGCTTGTTGTGGGATGATATCTCTATGGATTTTGTGGAAGGACTTCTAAAATCCGCTGGCCATGATTCCATTTTGGTGGTTGTGGATCGGCTTAGTAAGTATGCCCATTTTTTGGTCCTATGTCATCCGTTTTCGGCAAAGTCGGTGGCTGCATTGTTTGTTAAGGAAGTCGTCCAGCTCCATGGGTTCCCTCAAACCATTGTTTCCGATCGCGACAAGGTTTTTCTCAGTCATTTTTGGAAGGAGCTTTTTCGTTTGCAGGGGACCGCGTTACATCACAGTACAGCGTACCACCCTCAATCGGATGGTCAAACGGAAGTGGTTAATAGGTGTTTGGAAGCTTATCTACGTTGCTTTGTGTCCGGGAAACCGACTCACTGGTTTTCGCACCTTGTGTGGGCTGAATATTGGTATAATACAAGCTTTCACGTCTCCGCGGGGATGACTCCTTTCCGGGCATTGTATGGTCGCGATCCTCCCAAGCTAGTTCGGTTTGAGTTAGGTTCTACAGCTAACTCCTTATTGGAACAACAAATGCAATCCCGGGATGACATTTTGGACGAGCTTCACGCGCATTTGTTGCAGGCCCAGCACACAATGAAGACGCAGGCTGATCAAAAAAGAAGAGACGTGTCCTTCGAGGTAGGCGATTTGGTATTTTTGAAACCGAGGCCCTATCGCCATCGTTCCTTAGCCAAGTTCCCAAACGAGAAACTTTCTCCAAGGTTTTATGGCCCCTACAAGGTTCTCATGCGTGTGGGATCCATGGCATATCGGTTGCAACTTCCTGCGGCTGTGAAAATCCACCCGATTTTCCATGTGTCGCAACTTAAGAAGGCCATTGGCCTGTCTTTACCAGCTTAGGAAGTTCCACGGAGCTTGACCGCTGACATGGAGCTGCGCGTTGAGCCGGAGAAGCTGTTGGCTACGCGATTTTCACCGGTATCCGGGCAGTTGGAAGTTTTGCTGCAATGGCGTCACTTGCCGGACTTCGAGGCTTCGTGGGAACTGTTTTATGTTATTCAACACCAGTTTCCTGAATTTCACCTTGAGGACAAGGTGACTTTTTTGGGGGCGGAGTAGTTGATAGGGGCGGTAGTAAGCCGTTATTGAGGCAAGTATATGTTAGGAGAAATAATAGAGGATGACGTGGATAGGTTAGTGTTATTTCTGTATTAGTTGCTGATTGTACATGTAGGTGCGGAAAAAAGAGAGGTATAAATAGGTGGGAGAGACAAGACTGAGGTAGGAAATTACTGGAGTTGAAAGGAAGACTCGGCTGTGGCTGAGCAGGAGAAGGAAAATCCTTCGGTAGTTGTATTTTCTCTTTGTGATTCAATAAAGATTTGTTCTTTCATTCTCAAGATCATTCGTAGAGCAATACCTGTGTAGATTCTATCAGTGGCTTGTTTCTTGTTTTTGTTTTATGTTTTGTTTCCTGTTTTTGTTTCAATCAAGTTGTAATGGGAATTAAGGCAATTTCTTGGTCACCAAGTATTTTCTCTAGTTTCCCAATTTAGGACAAATCTAGATTATTTTCTAGTTTTCTTTTCTTGTTGAAGTTTATTTCCTTTTTATGGAACAAGGTCAAGGCTATAAATAAAAGCCCCATGCCTAGCATTGGAATGTCAATAAGAAAATACTGAGTTTGAATTGCTCTTTTTCAGAAAGTCTCTCTTTTCTCTTATCCAAGTGTCTTTGGTGGCGAGAATCCCTAGAGTTCTTATCAACTAGAGAGCCAACCTAGTTGTGGCGAACTAGCCCTTGTCCTTTGTTTGTGGCGGAGCTTCTTTATCAAACAACTGCAATGTTCGATCTATGTTTTCTTTCTTTCTTTCTATCACGTTTTTCTTAATAATTCCCTGCCCCTTTCACGTGTGCTCAACCCATAAAGAACCTAGAAAATACCTTTCCTTCCAGCCCCCACACGTTTTACTTGATCTCCAAGTAATTCGAATTCCACAAATCCCGGCCAATTAGCCGAAGCGTAGCCAACCAAATGAGAATCCTCTCCTCTTGATCTAGTGATCCTTAACTGACCCTATCCTACCTTTTGGTTCCTTAGGGCACATCAGGAGTCTTCGGATGACGGTGATGCCGCGTGTCTAGGGCAAACTGACGAGGCAAGCACACTGATAGACAACGCGGATGTAGCATGTCCAACTAGCAAGCCACGCCAACGCTTTCTAGGAGAACCTGAAGAAAGAGGAGTCGGATGTCACATGCTGTTCATTTATCAAGAAAACAATTGGCGAGTGCTCTAATAATTTAGGGGGTAATTATAATACAGGGAACAATAGGTTTGAGGCACTAAATCTGATTAAAGTGTATGAGGAAGATAAGAGATTAGAGGAAGGGTTTCTACTCAACAACCAATTTGGGCTGAATAGCAAAAGCCCAACCAAAAATGGACTACCTCTTTAAGAATTCAGAATTTCAAAAAAATTTGAGAAAATTGCAGAATTTTTGCAGGATGTTTACCCCCCTCATTCTTGATTAATACGCTTTTGTTAGTATACTTATTTGACTAAATAGGTTACTAATCAAGAATACGGGGTAGACATCCCGATCCCTACACTTTTTAAGGGGTATTTGTTTTCCTTTCCCCGTTCAAAGTAGAATGGAAGTTGGGCAAATATGAAATTTAATTGTCGGCCAACCCAGACAGTCTAGATCAACCCCTTGCCCCAACAAACCCAAAATGTCATAGGTTGGGAGTCAAGTGAATCACGAGCAGTTCACGTGGGAGAAATTTCCGATCAAATTGACTCAAGGAAACGACAAGCAGATTGGGAATTGCGACAGAATTTTTGAGTTCAAAAGCAAAGCCACAATTTCTCAAAGCATCACCAAAGAACCTTGAGGATTTTTTGTTGGGTTAATTTAGCAGTGGGATGAAAATTGCAATTCAAACCATTTAAACAAAGAAGTGATAGTTAACTGTACTTTGCAATTGTGTGAGGATGATGGTTCGAACGAGGTAGATGGTTTAGAAGGGACAATAAAGCATTTTAGACAATCCTATTCAAAGGATGATTTGCAGAAAATATGGTACATGTGAGAGGATCATTAATTACATGGCATTGTTGATGCGGGTTGCAAACATTTCACAAGGGAATCAAGTGACAACGATTTTGTCAGGAACGGTGCCTCGAACTCATCACTAGAAGAAGATAGTAGTTCCAACGAAGATAAGGAAGCTTTGGATATATACAGAGGCTCAAATGGAAAGGGACCCACAACAGTTTGTTGGGTTAGAAGAGGTAAGGGTAATTCTGTATGACAATCAAGATGGTTCGGGTTACAATGAATCATGTAAGTCATTTTGACCCTAGCTTTAATTTGAACCAAGAAATTTCTGTCGTTACTCCCTTACAAATCTTGAGTACCCCTAAAGCAATCACTCATAGTGAGCAGTCCTTAGGTCTTGTGTCGGGTGAGGGTGAGGAGTGTGTGGGCGTTGAAGGCAGAGTATCGAAAATGTTGGGAGAGGTTAAAGAAGGTTCGGGTGGTGAGCGAGAAAGCTTGGGTGGAAAGATTGGGAAGGATGGAGAAGCCCTGGGTAATGTAGGTGATTTGTTAGGAACAATCAATGGAAGGAATGGAGTTGTCGGAATCATAGGAGGAACTTGAATGTTGAGGAATGGGTTAGTGGAGATACAATGGCAAATTGGTTAAGTGGGGGGATGTGGTGGACATTGGAGAGGTTAAATGTTATTGGTACCGAACAGGAAAGAAGGAAAGGAAGAAAGCAAAAATAGACAAGGAAAAAAGTGGGAAGTAGAGAATTGCAAAATCTAACTTTTAATGTTAACTATGAAAAGTCAGCCAGTAAAAGGGGCACGCGCGTTCTTAAATGAAGATTATGTCTTGGAATGTTAGGGGAAGTGGCTCCCGTTTGAAAAGAGGGAGCATTAAGGAGGTTGTTTTCAAGGAAGATCGTAATATTTTGGTTCTGCAAGAGCTCAAGAGAGAGGAAGTGAAGAGGAGGTTTATAAGTAGCATTTGGAAGTCGAGATTCAAAGAATGGGTTTTCTTGCCATCTATGGGAAGATCTAGAGGTATTTTGGTGGTTTGGGATGTTAGAAGAGTGAATGTGGTGGAAAGCTTGATTGGCGATTTTTCAGTTTCTATTCATGTTAGGAGAGATGGAGAGGATTGGTGGTTCACAGGTATTTACGATCCAACCAAATCTTTGGCCATGGGCTCTTTTTGGTATGAAATTGTGGGCTTATGGGTAGTGTGTGGTGGTAATTGGTGCTTGGGCGGAGATTTCAATGCGGTTCGGAACGTTAATGAAAAAGAAAATAGCTCGACATACACTCGGAGTATGAGAAGATTTGACAAGTTGATAAGAGAAAAGGAAGTGATAGATTTGCTTTTAAACAATGCTCTATACAATTGGTCTAACTTCAGAGAAGTTCCTATTTGCTTGCGGTTGGATAGGATCTTGTTCTCTTCTAATTTTGGTGAGATGTTTCAATTATATTCGACAAGAAGTGGCGGTTAGGAATGTTTCAGATCATTGTCTGATTATTTTGATGACAAATCCACCACCATGGGGACCTTCACCGTTTTGTTTTGAAAATATGTGGTTGGATGATCATCGTTTCAAGGAGAGTTTTACTGGTTGGTGGAGGGAGGAGACTATTCAAGGTTGGGCAGGGTACAAATTCATGATTAAACTTAAGAACATTAGAAGTCATTTAAAGATTTGGAATAAGGAGGTTTTCGGAGACTTAAGAATTGAAAATCAAGGTTATCCAAGAGAATTTTGGAGATTGATAAAAAGGAAGGGAGTTCGGAGTGGTCCACCGATTTAATGGAGGAAAGAAGCGAACTCAAAAGGGAATTGAGTGAGGTAATATTGAAGGAGGATAGAGCTATCAAAATGAAGTCAAAGTTCACTTGGGCTAAGGGAGGAGATGCAAATACTACATTGTTTCACCGCTTTGTGAATTCTAGAAAGGCAAGGAACTCAATTTCTAGATTGGAAACCATAGATGGTAGAAGCATTGAGGGAGAGGAAGTTTTTGAGTGTGACGGGAATACGTCTCCAGGTTCAGATTGTTATTCATTGTCCCTTTTTCGATCTTGTTGGGAGATGGTGAAAAATGATCTTGTAGAGGTATTGGAGGAATTCCATTCTAATGGTGTCATTAATGGAATCACCAACGAAACCTACATTGCTCTAATTCCTAAGAAAATCAACTCATGCAAGATTAGTGATTTTAGGCCGATAAGCCTTGTCACTAGTTTGTACAAGATAATTGCTAAGGTGTTGGTTTCTCACCTCAAGAATGTTTGGAGAGTACGATTTCGGAGGAGGAAGGGGCTTCCGTTGCCGACAAAAAAATCTTAGATGTTGTCTTGATAGCTAATGAAGTAGTTAAGGACAATCGTGCGGGAGGCAAACAAGGGGGCGTGTTCAAAATTGATTTTGAGAAGAATATGATCATGTAGAGTGGGATTTTTTGGAGTTTGTTTTAGAACAAAAAGGCTTTGGTGAGAGATAGAGGAGGTGGATTAGAGGGTGTCAGTGTCCTTTTCGGTTATGATAAATGGTAGGCTGAGGGGAAATTTCGGGGTTCAAGAGGGTTAAGACAAGGGGATCCACTTTCTCCTTGTTTACTTTGGTGGCAAATGCTCTTGGTAGAATGGTTGATAAAGCAGTAGGTCAAAGGGCTTTGAGGAGCTTAGTTGTTGGTAAAGAAGGAATCAATATTTCCCACCTACAATTTGCTGATGATACCTTCTTCTTTCTGGATAAAGAGGAAGGTGATCTTTGTGTCTTAATTAGTATTCTGGACGTTTTTTTGTCTTGTATCTGGTTTGAAGATTGAAGTTGGCAAGAGTGTTATCTTGGGAACTAACTTAGAAGTGGAGGAAGTGGAGAGGTTGGCTGGTTGTGTTGGATGCTTAGTGGGAGTTTGGCTGTTTCAAGAGTTGCAAAGCGTCTCAACGGGTGGAAAAGAGGGTTTCTGTCCCGAGGAGGGAGATTGACTCTAATCAAATCGGTTATTGTATTTACCTATTAATTTTTTTATCTCTTTAAAATTTCTAAAGGAGTGGCAGAGATTATTGAGAGAATGATGAGAGATTTCCTTTGGGGAGGTTTGGGGAAGGCTAGCTCGGATCACCTTCTAGCTTGGAAGAAGGTTTGTAAGTGAAGATTTTAGGAAGAAATAATCTTCTATTTTCTCATTGAATAACTCGGTAACATGTACACATATATATACAAGATTTACATAACCAATAAGGTAACAAATCCCTACAAATAAGGGAAGGATAATCTTTTCCTATTCTAATGGAATTTGGATTCTCTAATCCCATGATTTCCTCCTAGATCCTTCTAGACGTAATCCTAGATAACTTTGAGGGAAATTCCGCACTCCCCCTCAAGTTGGGTTGTACATATTGTACATACCTAACTTGTTGCATAGTTCCTCAAAGTTAGGTCCGGGAAGTGCCTTTGTTAGGACGTCTGCGAGTTGTTCCCGGGTAGGAGTGTAGATCACCTGCACTTCTGAATTCTCAATCTTCTCAGCTATGAAATGTCGATCTATCTCCACGTGTTTCGTTCTGTCGTGATGAACCGGGTCCTTTGCGATACTAATTGTAGCTTGATTATCGCATTTGAGTGTTACTAACTTCTCAAACTCCAGTCCTAACTCAGTCATAACTCTCCTGATCCATATTCCTTCACAGATCGTTACTGCTAAGGCTCTTAATTCAGCCTCTGCACTACTTCTAGAAACTACTGTCTGTTTCTTACTCCTCCATGTAACAAGATTCCCCCAGACTATCGAGCAATACCCTGTGGTTGACCTCCTGTCTACCTGACTTCCTGCCCAGTCTGCATCGGAGTAGAGGGTTATATTTCTGCACTCGTTCTTCTTGAACAATAACCCTTTCCAGGAGTCATCTTTAGATACCTTAGGATTCTGTATACTGCTTCCATGTGTTCCTCTAGTGGATGGTTCATAAACTGACTTACGACACTCACTGCAAAACCAATGTCAGGCCGAGTATGAGAAAGATAGATGAGCTTCCCTACTAGGCGCTGATATCTTCCTTTGTCTACTGGGGTTCCTTCCTTTCTGTACCCTAACTTCTTTGTAGAATCCATAGGGGTGCTTGCAGGTTTGCATCCTAGCATACCGGTTTCTTTAAGTAAATCTAGGATGTATTTATGCTGAGAGACCACTATTCCCATTTTTGATCGAGCCACTTCCATGCCTAGGAAGTATCGTAGAGGACCAAGATCTTTTACCTCGAATTCTTTTGCTAAGAATCGTTTAATCTTCAGTAATTCTTCCTCGTGATCTCCGGTTAGGATGATGTCATCAACGTACACAATGAGAATGGCTATTCTTCCCTTGGGAGAACGCTTTACAAAGAGTGTATGATCTGTTTGACATTGAATAAATCCATGTTCCTTTACGAATCTTGAGAATCTACCAAACCATGCTCTTGGGGATTGTTTGAGTCCATACAACGACTTCAATAACCTGCATACCTTCTTATTGCTGTTGCTTATTTGTAAACCCGAAGGAATCTCCATGTAAACTTCCTCTTCGAGTTCTCCGTTAAGGAAAGCATTCTTTATATCAAGCTGATGAAGTTGCCAATCCAAGTTGGCTGCTAATGAGAGCAGTATTCGAATGGTGTTGAGCTTTGCAACAGGGGCAAAGGTCTCTTGGTAGTCCACTCCGTAGGATTGAGTAAAGCCCCTTGCCACTTGCCGAGCCTTGAGCCTCTCAATGCTTCCGTCTGCCTTGTGCTTTACGGTAAAGACCCACTTACAACTCACCTTTTTCTTTCCTGGCAGGAGTTCAGTAATAGTCCAGGTTCCATTCTTCTCCAAGGCCATGATTTCTTCTTGGACTGCCCGTTTCCAACGCAGGTGATTCAGGGCCTCTTGAATGTTTGCTGGAATTTGAACATCATCCAGCCCTGAAGTAAAGGCTCGATAGGATGGAGAGAGACCTGCATATGATATGAAGTTCTTGATTGGATGTTGAGTACAAGTTCTAGTACCTTTCCTCACGGCAATAGGTAGTCCCAAATCATCTATAATTTTAGTCTCAAGTGATCCTTCCTGTTCCGGCTCATTTCCGCCTCGTGTTGTTTTCTGCAGTCATTGGATCTAGTTTAGATTCATGAACAGGCATGAGATGTGCCACGTTCTCCATCTCCCCCTGAGGTTGCTTTTTCCTCCTGGTGTATACTTGGAGTTCTTTAGTTGGTGAGGACTGACTCACTGCAATTTCAGGTACAAGGGCTGGACCGGATGGAGGTGTTTCTGGCTGATTTAGTGGTATCTGGACTGAACTGGCCGGCTGATTTAGTGGTACAAGGGCTGGATTGGACACGGCATTTTGTGGCCGTATATTTGGACTCATTTCCGGGTGATCTAGCAGAGAATCCGAATTCCAAAACTGAAGTTCCCTGCGATGATTCTCCCCCTGAATTTCAGTTTTGGAGAAATAGGGAGTGTTTTCGAAGAAAGTCACATCCATTGTGTCATAGACTCTGCCGGTGGCTGGACAAAAACACTTGTAACCTTTCTTATTTTTGGAATAACCGATGAAGACACATTTTATGGACTTTGGATCAAGTTTACTCCTGTTTTGGGAATGGATATGGACAAATGCGGAACACCCAAAAATTTTGAAGGGAAGGTCGGAGGCAAGAATTCGAGCATGGGGAAAGATTTCAATGAGGGCTTGCCGAGGTGTTCTAAATTTCAGGACACGAGATGGCATTCTATTAATGAGATATGTAGAAGTAAGAATGGCTTCCCCCCAAAGATATTTTGGAACACCGGTGGAAAACGTAAGGGATTGGGCTACTTCTAACAAGTGTCGGTTTTTCTTCTCAGCCACCCCATTTTGCTGCGGTGTGTTGACGCATGAACTCATTTGGACAATTCCTTGTTGGGACAAATAGTTACCTAACACTGAATAGAAGTATTCCCTAGCATTGTCAGACTTAAGAATTTGGATTTTAGTACTGAATTGTGTTTGGATCATGGAGTTGAATGCTTGGAATATTCTATCAACTTCTGATTTTTCTTTCATAAGGAAAACCCAAGTGAGTCGGGTATGGTCATCCACAAATGTGACAAACCATTGTGCTCCATTAATATTTTTTATTCGAGCGGGTCCCCAAATGTCACTGTGAATCAATGCAAATGGTTTTGATGGACAATAGGGAACACTTGGATAAATAGAACGTGTATGATTTGCAAGTTGACAGATCTCACAGTTGAAAATTTTGGACTTTTTATTGATGAATAAATGAGGAAATAGCCTTTCAAGATACAAAAAATTTGGATGACCTAATCGATAGTGCCATAACATAACTTCACTATCTTTATTGACACTGGAATTGAAGACAGATTTGGGACTGAAAGAACTAATTGACTGACTCGTAGGAAGGTTTTTGCTCCCAACTAAAGCTTCTCCAAGTTGAGGTATCTTGAAGAGATAGAGTCCCGAGCACATCTCAGCACTGCCAATCTTCTTCCTCGAACCCAATTCCTGAAAAACACACATTTGGGAGAAATTTAGTAACGCAATGATGATCACGAGTCAACTTACTAATGGACATTAAGTTGCAATCAAGTTTAGGGACATGAAGCACGGATTTGAGGATTTCTGGTGATAGCCGAATGGATCTAGTCCCTGCCACCTTTGCTAGAGAACCATCGGCAATGCGCACCGTGAGATTGGTGTGGCTTGGTTGATATTCATAGAAGAGAGACCCATCTCCCGTCATATGGTCGGATGCCCCTGAATCAATAATCCAATATCTCGAATTTTTAGCACACACAAAGGATGCTAACTGTGAATTACCTGCTTGTGCATGCATGCTAGCGGATGGTGTAAGAGCACCGTGCTGCGAGAGTGTATTGTTTAGAATTCTTTGGAGTGCATCGAGTTGTTTCTTGGTGAAAGGACTTGACTCGGTTGTGGCTGATTTTCCCTCGGCTGTAGTGGCTGAATGAGCACGGTTGTCTCGGTCAAATCCTGGTTTTGATGGCTTCCAGTCGGCTGGTTTGCCATGTATCTTCCAACACGTATACTTGGTGTGGCCAGGTTTAGCATAATGATCACACCATGCCCTTCCCTTCCTTTGTTGCCGAGAGTCAGGCTGATTTTGGGGACGTGGACCACGAGCAGCAAGGGCAGAACCGGCAGCAAGGGCAGATCCAGCAGATCCTTCCTACGGTGGGGATGAATGCTGACCACCCATCATGACCTTCTTCCTGCTTTCCTCACGGTGCACTTCAGAAAAGGCTTCTCGGAGGCTTAGGAGAGGCTTAGTTCCCATCACTCTACCTCTAACTTCATCCAGGTTTTTGTTTAACCCCAATAAAAACTTAAATGTCCTTTTTTGCTCTACTATTTTCCGGTACAAGATATTGTCTTCAGGGCACTTCTATCCATGACTTTCAAACATGTCTAGCTGCTGCCAGTGACGGGTGAGTGTGTTGAAGTATTGTGTTACGGCAAGGTCTCCTTGCCGTAGATCATGAAGGATGGACTCAATTGCGAATAGCTCCGATGTGTTTTCGGAACTAGAATAGGTTTCTCTTACTGCTTCCCAAATTTCTTGTGCAGTTTCGTAGAGAAGAAAATTCTCACCAATATCAACATTCATTGAATTGATGAGCCAAGACATAATTTGATGATTTTTTGCCTTCCACTTTTTGTAACCTGAATCATCCTTCTTTGGAATTGGAATCTCCCCTGTTAAGTAATCCTCCTTGCCTCTGCCACAGATGAACATCCGGACTGATTGAGACCATTGGAGGAAGTTTTGCCCATTAAGTTTGTGGTTGGTGATCAGGAGAGAGAGGTTTTCAGAGGTTCTAGAATTTCCAGAATGTCCAGAGTTTTGAGAAGCAGATGCTTGATCGGAATGAGAAGAAATTTCAGAGGGAGAGTTGGTTGTTTCGGATGCCATAGCTATGCTTGGCTATGATGGGTGGCTGAGAATGGCTAGAATGGCGGCTAGGGTTTTTTTTGGGGATTGGAATGGAGGCTAGGTTTTTTTTTTCTCAGAGAACCGGCTCTGATACCATGAAGATTTTAGGAAGAAATAATCTTCTATTTTCTCATTGAATAACTCGGTAACATGTACACATATATATACAAGATTTACATAATCAATAAGGTAACAAATCCCTACAAATAAGGGAAGGATAATCTTTTCCTAATCTAAAGGAATCCGGATTCTCTAATCCCATGATTTCCTCCTAGATCCTTCTAGACGTAATCCTAGATAACTTTGAGGGAAATTTCACAGTAAGTTTAAGGAGAAAGGAGGTTTTGGAGTTGGCAACTCGGTTTCTCAAAATAAAAGCTTTTCTTTCAAAGCGGCTTTGGAGGTTCTCGATTGAAGGAGGGGCACTTTGGATTCAGGTGATTAGTAGCAAATGTGGATCGGATTTTGTTGGTTGGAGGTCAGAGAGGGTGGTAGGGTAACTTTTAGATGTCCTTGGAAAGCAATTCAAGCCTTGCCGAATGAATTTTCAGCCATGTTAAAATTAAGGTACGGGATGGTAGTAGAGTGAGAATTTGGGAAGATGTGTGGTTGGGGGAAGTTTCATTCTCTATTCATTTTCTGAGTCTTTAGAATTTTAACTCTTAAAAATGCTCCAATTCCTTCGTTTTACTCTATTGATCATGACAACAATGTTTCTTGGAATTTTTTCTTTAGTAGGGATCCTAGTGAGAGAGATGGGTGAGATTTTGGAGTTGTTCGGCTGTTTGGAGGGGGTTAGGCTTAATGTGATGTTGACAGATAGATGGGTTTGGAATCTTGAGGGTCATGGGCTGTTTTCCAGTAAATCATAGTTTAATTCTTTGATTGATGATAGTTCTCTTCCTGATTTCAAATTCTATGATTTCATTTGCAAATCCTCCGTTCCTATTAAAGTTTAGGTGTTCAATTGGCTGCTTGTTTCAAGTGAGCTTAACATTCATGATTAGTTACAAAGAAGAGAGCCTTACTTGGCTTTGTGTTGAAAGATTCCGAAATAATTATGGTCAATATGTATTGTAAATAGAATGTAGATAGGCTGTCATAAACTGTCACTAAGCTATCCTAAACTGTCATAGTAGCTATCCTAGACTGTCATAGTATATCCCGGTTGTCAAAGAGGGATTTTAAGAGATATTTGCTAGCTGTTCATTTCTCTTTAATTAGGCAGATTAGTTACATTATTTGTACATAAGCAGGGAACTTTATATTCCCGTGTAATAGAGCATAATGCAATTGAGTTGAATCCCTATTTTTAAAATATATGTTCTCTGTTTTTATGGTATTAGAGCAGAAAGAATTCTAGGGTTTAAACCTGCTCTTTCCTCCCACAATGTCCACAACCACGTCCGAATCCACTCAGTCTCGGTCATCATCATCTTGGCCTGAACCCCAAACTGCCCGAAATCCATATGAGAATCATCCTCTACAGATAACTACCATTCGGCTCAATGGAGACAACTTTCTTCGATGGTCACAGTCAGTCCGAATGTATATCAGAGGAAAGGGTAAGATCGGTTACATAACAGGAGACGCAAAGAAGCCTAACGTGAAGGACCCAACTCTTGCCATTTGGGATGCTGAAACTTCAATGGTATATGACCTGGTTGGTTAATTCCATGGCCGAGGAGATTGGTGCCAATTACATGTGCTACTCCACCGCCAAAGATCTGTGGGATAATGTGTCACAAATGTATTCTGACCTCGGGAATCAATCCCAAGTGTATGAGCTAACATTGCTGCTTGGAGAAATTCGCCAAGGTGAGGATTTCGTTACAAAATGTTTCAATTCACTCAAAAGAATTTGGTAGGACCTTGACTTGTTTAATGATTACAAATGGAAATCATCAAAGGACTGTAATCATTACAAGAAGATGGGAGATGTCAGCTGAGTGTTCAAATTTCTTGCCAGTTTGAACATTGAATTCGACGAGGTGCGTGGCCGAATAATTGGAAGGAACCCACGACCTCTGATTGGTGAAGCCTTTGCTGAAGTACGCCGAGAGGAGAGCCGCAGACATGTGATGTTAGGCAAGAAGAATTCTGGTCCAACCAGACCTGTAGAGGGGTTAGCTTTGGCTATTCCCGAAGCCCAAATCAGTCACAGAACATCTCAACCCGCATGGAGCAGACAGAAATCTTCCACGCTGTGATTATTGTGGGAAAGCACGCCATACACGAGAGACCTGCAACAAATTGCATCGAAGACCGTCCAATGGAAAGGGAAACAAGCCAAGTGTGGCGCCGTCTGTGGGAAATCAATAGAACCTGAAGAATTTCTGAACTCCTTTATTAAATTATTCGGTATACACCATACACATATATATACACAAACGGTTGAATAAGAAAATATCTATCTAGCTTGATTTTCTCCTAAAAAATAGGAAACTGAATCCTAAGGAAATATCCTAAATGATCTCTCCTAAAATACTTTCCTAAATTAAAACCCTAACTTAGAATGCCGAATTTCAACACCCCCCCTCAAGCTGGAGAATATATATCATATAATCCCAGCTTGCAAGTTAAGTCTTCGAAGTTAGGCCTAGGTAACGCTTTGGTGAGGATGTCTGCGGTTTGGTGCTTGGTAGGAACGTAGTTTAGTTTAACCGTCTCACTAGTCACCTTCTCTGTGATGAAGTGTCTGTCAATCTCAACGTGCTTGGTCCTGTCATGATGCACGGGATTCTTTGCTATGCTGATAGCTGCCTGATTATCACGCATCATCAGAATTGGAGATGAACTTGTTTGTCCCAGTTCACTAAGAACCCTTTTTATCCAAATCCCTTCACAAATTCCCTGTGCTAGAGCTCTGTACTCAACTTCTGCATTACTTCTGGCTACAACTGATTGCTTCTTACTCCTCCAGGTAACAAGATTTCCCCAGACAAAAGAACAGTATCCAGAAGTGGACCGCCTGTCAATGATGTTTCCTGCCCAATCCGCATCTGAGTATACTTCAGTGTCACAATTCTCTGTCTTTCTGAAGAATAGACCTTTCCCTGGTGTCATTTTTAAATATCTAAGAATCCTGTAGACTGCTTCCATGTGTTCCTCAGTGGGGCTGTGCATGAATTGACTTACAGCACTCATTGCAAAGCCAATATCTGGCCGAGTGTGTGAGAGATAAATTAAGCGCCCGACGAGTCGCTGATATCTCTCCCTGTCTACCGGTGTACTCTCTTTCTTGGTACCAAGTTTCTTCTGACTATCCATGGGAGTGTCAATTGGTTTGCATCCAAGCATACCGGTCTCCTTAAGAAGGTCGAGTATGTATTTTCTTTGAGAGACTACAATTCGCTTCCTTGATCTAGCCACTTCCATACCAAGGAAATATTTCAAATTTCCAAGGTCTTTAACTTCAAACTCTTCTGACAAATACTTCTTCAAATTCTGTAATTCCTCCATATCATTCCCAGATAGAATAATATCGTCGACATAGACTATCAATATGGCCATTTTCCCGGCATGAGACTTCTTGATAAATAGAGTATGATCAGCCTGACCTTGTTTGTAGCCCAGCTTCAAAACTGCCTTTGTGAATCTATCAAACCAGGTTCGGAGAGATTGTTTAAGGCCGTACTAGGATTTTTGGAGTTTGCAAACCTGATTCTTTGCCATAATTCCTTCGAAACTAGGTGGTATTTCCATGTAGACTTCCTCTTCTAGGTCACCATTTAGAAACGCATTTTTTATGTCCAGTTGTTGCAAGCACCAATCTTGATTGACAGCCAATGAGAGGAGAATCCTGATAGTGTTTAGTTTTGCCACAGGAGCAAAAGTCTCCTGATAATTTATTCCATAGGATTGTGTAAACCCTCTAGCTACCAAACGAGCCTTGAATCTCTCGACTGATCCATCAGCTTTGTATTTTATGGTGAAGATCCACTTGCACCCCACGGGCTTCTTCCCAACCGGCAAATCTGTGATAGTCCATGTCCTATTCTTCTCAAGTGCATCAATCTCATCTTGTACTGCCTTCTTCCATCCTGAAATTTTTAATGCCTCTTGTATTGTGTTGGGAACCTGAGTATCATCAAGAGAAGTCACAAATGCTTTGTAAGATGGTGATAGCCCTTCATACGTAACATAATTCCCAATTGGATGATATGTATTTCTCCTAACACCCTTCCTCAATGCAATCGGCATAGTAGAATCATCAATGCTGGGAATTGACACCTCTCCAGTCCTATCCTCACCTATGTTCTCTTCAGGTAGACTTGAAATGGAGTCGATATATTGGCCACATGTTGGCTGTGATCCGTGCTCTAATTCCTGTCTTTTCCTCCTCCTGACATATACTTGTAAGTTCTCATTAGCAAGTTGTGGGGCTATAGGTTGAGTAGGTGTGGGAGACTGGATGGTCACGGAAGAAGGAACATTTGTGGGTAGGGCTGGCTGGACTGATGACGGCATAGGGTTGGACAACTCAATAGGCGCGGATTGGGAAGGATTTGATGACTCTGAGTGAGAAAAAGGTACAGCCTCAAGAAGAGACTCCCAAACTTGATGTTCATTCATGCTCTCCCCCGGAACATGAGATTTGGGATAGAAGAAGACATGTTCAAAGAAAGAGACGTCCATGGTGGTGTAAAATCTTTTGTTGGTTGGAGAATAGCATTTGTACCCTTTTTGGTTTGGAGAATACCCTAAGAAAATGCACTTATTGGCTCGAGGAGCGAATTTGCTTCGATTTTGAGGATACACATGAACGAATGCCGTGCAACCAAATACTTTGAGTGGTAAATCAGAAGAGGCTGCACGGGTGTGAGGGAATTGTTTTAAGAGAAGTTGACGTGGGGATTGAAAGTTAAGCACTCTGGATGGCATACGGTTAATCAAATAGGTAGCTGTGAGAATGGCTTCCCCCCAGAAATAGTTTGGAACATTAGAAGAAAACATAAGGCACCGGGCAACCTTCAAGAGATGTCTATTCTTGCGTTCAGCCACCCCATTTTGTTGTGGGGTGTCAACGCAAGAACTTATGTGGATAATGCCGTGATTTTGAAGATAGGTGCTGAGACTACTAGTAAAGTATTCTTTTGCATTATCTGACTTGAGAACCTGAATTTTGGAATTGAATTGATTTTGAACCATAAGATGGAATGTTTGAAAAATATGCCCGACCTCTGACTTCTCTTTCATAAGGAAAACCCATGTTACCCGTGTATGATCATCAACGAATGTCACAAACCATCGAGTGCCAGAAATATTTGTTATCCGTGAGGGACCCCACACATCACTATGTACTAAAGAGAAAACAGTCGAAGGTTTGTATGAGATTTGATGATATACTGTTCGAGTATGCTTTGCAAACTGACAAATTTCACAGTGATAAGATGCTGGACTTTTATTGATAAATAATTTGGGAAACAATTTTGCAAGGTAAACAAAGCTATGATGACCAAGGCGATAGTGTAACATTATAATCTCACTATCTTTATTGACTTTAGAATTTGACACAGAATTGAAAGACTCTAACAGACTCTGAGACTGTACACAACTTGCTTGAGAGACTTGATTTGAGGATCGACCACATGGGAGGAGGTAGAGCCTGGAACACAGTTCAACACTGCCAATCATCTTCCCCGATTTCAAGTCCTGAAAAACACATGAGTTTGGATAAAATTTAGTAACACATTGGAGATCATGGGCCAATTTGCTAATGGACAAAAGATTACAATCCAAGTTTGGAACATGGAGGACAGAGTCAAGATACAATTCTTTAGTAAGTTTTATGGAACCTGTCCCGGCAATTTTTGACTTTGAACCATCAGCAATATGGACGGATGAATGACCATTACTTGGCTTGTAATTTTGAGGAATGGCTGCATGTCCTGTCATGTGATCAGAAGCACCTGTGTCCACTACCCACGGCTTCATTCCTCCTCGATTAGCAGTGAAGGCTGTCTCGGTAGTACTGCCACTGCTAACTTGGCTTAATAGTTTATGTAGCATCTCCATCTGTTCTTTGTTGAATGGACTCGGCTCGGGAATAGATGTGCTCTCAGCGTTGGCAGCCATGTATGCTCTGCCATCTCTGTCAAACTGTGGCTTTGGTTTCCAATCAGTCGGTTTGCCATGAAGCTTCCAGCAAGCTTCCTTATAATGGCCTGGCTTCTTACAATAATCATACCAAGGCCTATCCCGTTTCTGATGATCTCCACCACTACTATTACCTGACCGAGTAGCAAGGGCAGAGGCATCCAATGTTGGGGCAGGTTGCTCTTTGGATCCCATCATCACTTTCTTTCTACTTTCTTTACGCCTAACCTCTGAAAAAGCCTCCCTGAGACTTGGCAGGGGTTTAATGCTCATGATTCGGCCTCTAATATCATCCAATTCCCTGTTTAGTCCTAGGAAAAACTTGAACAGTCTCTTCTGTTCCACAATCTGCCTGTATGTTGTTGCATCATCCGGACATTTCCATGAGTGAGTCTCAAATAAGTCAAGTTGCTGCCAATACCTTGTGAGTGTGTTGTAATACTGAGTAACTGACCGCTCTCCTTGGCGGAAATCATGTAGGGCTGATTCAACCTGAAAAAGCTCTGAAGTATTTTCAGAACTTGAGTAAGTTTCTTTGGCTGCATCCCATATGTCCTTTGCAGTCCCAAACAGCAAGAAATTTTCACCTATGTCATTGTTCATGGAATTGATAAGCCATGACATGATCATGTTGTTTTCAATCTTCCACTTCTTGAAACTCGGTTCTTTAGTTTCTGGCATGGCTGCTTCTCCAGTGAGGTACCCATCCTTCCCTTTACCGCAAATGAACAGCAACACAGATTGTGACCATTGTAAATAGTTATGGCCATTTAATTTGTGTCCTGTGATGAGAATAGGAGAGGAATCACTGCCACTAAGGTTTGGAATTTCAGAACTGCCCCCTGATTCTGGTGCTGTGACACTGGATACTTGTGATGATGCCATTCCGTATTTTGTCATGGAGATGAGGAAGATAGCCGAATATGGTTGCTGGAAATAGGGAGAGAAGAAAACCAGAGATACCGGCCTGAAAACAGGGCCTGATGGCCGGAATGAGTGATGGCCAGAGAGAGAGATGATCGGATTGAGAGATGGCCAGAGAGACTTGGCCGGTGAATGAGTGATGGCCAGAAAGAGAGATGGCCGGATTGAGAGATGGCCAGAGAGGTTTGGCTGGGATGAATGATGGCCTGAATAAGAGGCGGCCAGAAGGGATTAGGGTTTCAGAAAACTGGCTCTGATACCATGAAGAATTTCTGAACTCCTTTATTAAATTATTCGGTATACACCATACACATATATATACACAAACGGTTGACTAAGAAAATATCTATCTAGCTTGGTTCTTAAAAAATAGGAAACTGAATCCTAAGGAAATATCCTAAATGATTTCTCCTAAAATACTTTCCTAAATTAAAACCCTAACTTAGAATGCCGAATTTCAACAGAACCCTTTGTTGCAAATGAAGCCGAATATTCTCATTTCAGTAAGGAGCAGTTCGACCATCTTCTTAAGTTGCTGAAATCCCATTCATCACCTAGTATTCTTGTTGGTTTCGTGGCACATTCAGGTAGTGAACCTTTGACACTCTCTGTTCTTGCAAAATCCGGTGATTCAAGGGCTTCTAATCATATGACAAGTTCTTCACATTTGTTTAGCTCATATTTTCTTTGTTCAGGTGTTGAAAAAGTTAAGAATGGTTGATGTTAGTTTTTCACCAATTGCAGGCAAAGGACATGTTAGAATTTTCGAAAAAAACACTCTTAATTCAGTCCTACATGTTCCAAAACTTGCTTGTAATCTTCTCTTTGCCAGCAAATTATCAAAACTATTCTATCCTTTTTCTTCCTTCCCATTGTGTTTTTCAGGACCGAAGCTCGGGGAAAACGATTGGAACTGCTAGGGAAATAAATGGACTGTACTACTTTGATGAGTTTTCTTTTAGGAATAAAAAAGCTCAGGGATTAGGTAGTACTAGTTCAATCTTTGTTTATGATCAAATAATGTTGTAGCATAGGAGATTAGGACATCCTAGTTTTCCATATCTTAAACATTTATTTCCTGGATTGTTTAAAGGAATTGATTGTTCAAAGTTACATTGTGAGGCTTGTCATTTGGCTAAAGATCATTGAGTTTCATTTCCTTTGAAAACTTATCTTGCATCAAAACCATTTTATTTATTTCATAGTGATATTTGGGGCCCATCTAAGGTTAACACACTTTCTGGGAAAAAAATGGTTTATAACATTGATTGATGATCATACTCGAGTATGTTGGGTATATTTGTTGGAAAAGAAATCCGAAGTTGAACAATGTTTTAGAGATTTTTTCCCCATGATTGAAAATCAATTTCAAACTAAGATTGACATTTTAAGAACATATAATGGAACTGAATATTTTAACAAGTACTTGGGACGTTTCTTTTGGAGAAGGCGTTGTTCACCAATCCACCTGTCGTGATACACCACAACAAAATGGAATTGTCGAAAGGAAAAATAAACGCTTGAAGTTGCACATACCTTTGGGGTAATGCTCTTCTAACCGCCTCTTATTTATAAATAGAATGCCATCTCGAGTTTTGAAATTTGACACACCATTAAATTGTTTGAAAAAGGCTTTTCCCACATCTCGGTTAAGTGTTGATCTGCCTCTAAAAGTTTTTTGGTTGCACGTGTTATGTTTACATATCAACTAACTCGATCCAAACTAGATCCAAAATTTGAAAAGTGTCTTCATTGGGTATGATTCTAATAAAACGGGTTATAAATGTTTTAATCTTGTCACAAGGAAATTTTTTGAAAGTATGGATGTAATTGTTAGACTTGGAAGGGAGGGGCTGAAAACGTATTATAGGCGTAGGTTTAAGAACAGGGGCAGTTTGGTAAATTGACAAAGTCATTAGTGGGAGACTGAGTTTAAGAAGGTTGTTAGGGGAAGATTAGGGTTTCTCATGTATGTTTTGGAAAGTATTAGTAGTAGATTAGAGATTATTGGAGAGGTGTGACCTAACTCTCGAATTAAAGGTCATTTGTTTCTTTCAATTTCTATTTGATTTCCAATTTGATAGAAATCAAATTGGTATCAGAGCTCTTTCCTGGGGAGATGGCTGCCAAGAAGACGGATGCTCTTGGAGAAAGATTTGAATCTGAGGTTGAGGAGATGAAGACAACTATAGAAGGAAGATTTTTTGCCATGGAGGACAGATTCAACAACGTGGAAGGACGGTTCAATAACTTGGAGGAAATGTTGAAGAAATTGATGGATCTTCATGCTAACCCTCCGGCGGCGGCGGGTTCACCGACGCCCGGCCATCGACACGGCTGCGAACTCGGTCAGGCGAGGAAAGGGAGAGGCGATTGGGGTTGAGGGGACCCTGGGGAGGTTGGAAGTTCCCTGGGTGTTTGCCTTAGGGTTTCGTTTGAAGAGGTCGGCGACGGTGCAGAGGGAGGAGGGTTGGAATCCGCCCATTTGGCGCGGCCAGAGGCGGCAGGACATGGCCGATTTGCTACCGCAGAGGGCGGCCCAGGCGACGCGCGACTTGGAGGAGCCTTTCCTGGCGTTGGGGGCGGCGGAGGAGGTTGGGTCGCGGCTGGAGGCGGCAGATCCGAAGGATTCGCGGCTGGAGGAGGCGACTTATGGTTTGGGGCGACGTGATTAGGTGTTCTAGCGCCACCATGGGGCGCGCTAGGGTTGGGGACGGCTGGGCACAGTGTTTCAGTGCCGTGGTGGGGAGATCCGAGACCTGGGCAGGTCGGATCTGGGCCAGGGCACGCTGGGCAGGCCGGATCCGGACCTGGGCAGGGTGGATTTGGGGGCGTACGGCTGGGAGGAGGAATTTTCGGCGAGAGGGGGAGAATGGAGGAGAATCGGGAGGATGGAGGCCTCCAATGGCGCGAAATTGGACCGGGCATACCCAATTTGGGGCGGATTCTAGGGTACGGAAGCTGAAAATGCTCATTTTCGAGGGCGATGATGCCTACGGATGGGTGTATAGGGTAGAACGCTATTTCGCCATCAATGGACTCTCAAAGAGGGAAAAATTGATGGCAGCGGCATTGTGTTTGGAAGGCAAAGCTTTGACATGGTTTCAATGGCGGGAACAGCGACAACCAATAAGGTTGTGGGAAGAGTTTAAAGACCCATTGATCGAGCGCTTTATGGCTACCCAGGAGGGGGATTTGCACGAGCAGTTCTTTGCTCTAACACAAGAGGGGACCGTTATGGATTATAGAGAGAAGTTTGAACTGCGCTCGGGGCGTTTGAGGGGAATCTCAGATGCAGTATTGGAGGGAAATTTTATGAAGGGGCTGAAACCGAAGGTTCGAGTGGCGGTTCGGTTGTTGAGGCCGAGGGGGCTTGGCGAGACCATGGAGTTGGCCCAAATGATTGAGGATAAGAATAAGACGGAGAGGGCTAACAGAAGTAACTCCGGTGTTTTCCAATACCGGAATACTGTTTCAGGAGGAGGGGTGAAAACTCAGACGTTGGGGGTTCAAAGGGATACAACGAAGGATAGAATGGGAGGAGTACGACCAGGGGGTACTTTCAAACGTCTGACGGAGACAGAGATACAGGACAAGCGAGCGAAAGGGTTGTGCTTCCGGTGCGATGAAAAATTTTCTCCGGGGCACCGGTGTAAGGATCGCTCATTACAAGTCCTCACGGTATGTGATGATGAGGGCGACGAGGGGGAGACTATAGGAGATGTGATAGAGGAGGATGAGCATCCTCATTTGGATGTGGTGGAGGTCTCGCTCAACTCGGTGGTGGGGTTCACACCGAACCACACTATGAAGTTGGTTGGGAAAATTGGAGAGCAGGATGTGATGGTGGTGGATAGTGGAGCGACTCATAATTTCATCTCCAATCGAGTGGTGGAGAGGTTAGGTCTTCGGGTAGTCAACAACGGCAATCTTGGGGTGGTTATGGGTAATGGTACCATGGAGAGGAGTAGAGGAATTTGTAGAGGGCTGATTTTAATGCTACAAGGAATTCAAGTGTTGGAAGATTTTCTTCCTTTGGATTTGGGTAGCACAGACATCATTCTGGGAATGAAGTGGTTGCAGTCTTTGGGTGAGACGAGGGTAAATTGGAAGCTTTTGACAATGGAGTTCCAGGCGGGAGGTCACACTGGTACTTCGCGGAGATCCAAGTTTGTGCAAAGCCCTAGTGACCCTCAAAACCATGGTTAAGGCGATTCAGGATGGTGGGCTCGGTTTCTTGGTTGAGTTGCATATCATGGAAGGAGAGCAGATTGAGTCGACAACGAGTGTTACCAAGTCTGTTCAGCGGCTGTTGGAACAGTTTGAGGATGTCTTCCAAATGCCCAAAGGGTTACCCCCGAAGCGGGAGCATGAGCACGCGATTGTGTTGAAGGAAGGGGTATCACCAGTGAGTGTACGGCCGTATCGCTACTCACAGGTACAGAAAGATGAGATCGAGAGATTGGTTAACGAGATGTTGGAGGCAGGAATTATACAGCCAAGTGTGAGCCCGTTTTCGAGCCCTATTTTATTAGTGAAGAAAAAAGATAGGAGTTGGAGATTTTGTGTTGACTATCGGGCATTGAATAAGGAAACGGTGTTGGATAAGTTTCCAATTCCGGTGATTGATGAGCTGTTAGACGAGCTGTATGGAGCGACGGTGTTTACGAAGATCGATATGAAGTCGGGGTATCATCAGATTCGAATGCGGTGTGAGGATGTGCAAAAGACTGCATTTCGAACCCATGAGGGTCATTATGAATTCCTAGTCATGCCGTTTGGCCTCACCAACGCCCCAGCCACCTTTCAGTCGTTGATGAATAAAGTCTTCCAACCCTATTTGTGCAAGTTTGTTTTGGTATTTTTTGATGACATCCTAGTTTATAGTAGCACATTGGAAGATCATGTCCGCCATTTGTAGAGGGTGTTGACTGAGTTACGAAGCCAACAGCTCTATGCTAATCGAAAGAAATGCCTATTTGCCCAAACGAGGGTGGACTATTTAGGGCACGTAGTGTCGGCAGAGGGAGTTGCGGCAGACCCATCTAAGGTTGCGACAATGCGGGAATGGCCATTACCTAAGACGTTGAAGGAGTTGAGGGGGTTTCTTGGGCTCACAGGGTACTATCGGAAGTTCGTCCGAGGATATAGTTCGATTGCGTGGCCTTTGACAGAACAATTGAAGAAAGATAGTTTTAAGTGGGGGGAGGCAGCGACTCAGGCCTTTGAGCAGTTGAAGAGAGCGATGACAAGTGTTCCAATATTGGCCTTACCAGACTTTAGCCAACCATTTGTAGTTGAAACTGACGCTTCAGGGTATGGTTTGGGTGCAGTCCTCATGCAGAACCAGCGATCGGTTGCCTATTTCAGTCAGGTGTTAACAGCTAGAGCGCGACTCAAATCGGTGTATGAGTGCGAACTCATGGCGATCGTGCTCTCTATTCAGAAGTGGCGACCTTATTTATTGGGACGGCGTTTCATAGTTCGTACGGATCAGCGTAGTTTAAAATTTCTACTAGAGCAGCGTATGGTGACGGCGGAACATCAGCGTTGGCTTTCGAAGCTGTTGGGTTATGATTTTGAGATACAATACCGCCCTAGGTTGGAAAATAAGGCGGCAGACGCCCTATCAAGGAGGGTTGAGGAGCCTCAGTTGTTGGTGTTGTCAGTTCCTCTGGTGTTGGATTGGGAGGCTTTACGGCAGGAGAGCGAGGCCGATGAGGAGTTGGGGAAGATACGAGCGGCCTTGCTGAGGGGAGGGGCGGGGCAGCCCGGTTATGCGTTGGATGGCCAACGTTTGTTGTACCAGGGACGATTTGTTCTGCCACGGACTTCTATTCACATACCGAGATTACTACAGGAGTTTCATGGAAGTGCTATTGGTGGGCATTCAGATGTTCTCAAGACATATCGACGATTGGCGGTAGAGCTATATTGGGTAGGGATGAAAAAGGATGTGGAGGACATGGTTGCGCGGTGTGCTGTGTGTCAGCGTCACAAGTATATGGCGATGGCACCAGGTGGGTTGTTGCAGCCTCTATCGCTACCGGAGAAGGTTTGGGAGGAGGTGACGATGGACTTTATCGAGGGGTTGCCTCGGTCGGAGGGATACACTGTGATTTTGGTGGTGGTTGATCGCCTGAGCAAGTATGCTCATTTTATACCCCTCCGACATCCCTATACGGCAGTGTCTGTAGCAGCGGCGTTTATGAGAGGGGTTGTGCGACTACATGGTGTTCCGGAATTGATAGTGTCGGACCGGGACAAGATCTTTTTGAGTCACTTTTGGAGGGAGTTGTTTCGGATGCAGGGGACCGTTCTGAAGAGAAGTACTGCTTATCATCCGCAGACCGATGGCCAATCGGAGGTCGTTAATCGGAGTGTGGAGACATATTTAAGGTGTTTTGTATCTGACACACCCAAGCATTGGGCGAGGTGGTTGGCATGGGCGGAGTATTGGTATAACACCTCTTATCTTAGCGCGACGCAGACTACCCCTTTTAAGATCCTGTATGGGCAGGATCCACCACATTTGGTGCACTATGGGCACCACACCACACCAGTGTCGCAGGTGGATCAATATTTGGAGGAACGAGATCGGATGTTGGATGAGTTGAAGAAACATTTATTAAAAGTTCAACAGATTATGAAGCAGCAAGCGGATGCACATAGGAGGGATGTCCAGTTTGAGGTGGGGGATCGAGTTTATTTGAAGCTTCGACCATACCGACAGAAGACGTTAGCACGACGGAGGAATGAGAAGCTTTCTGCTCGGAACTTTGGGCCGTTTGAGATCACAGAGCGCATTGGTGAGGTGGCATATCGTTTGCGATTACCACCTGCGTCGGCCATTCATCCGGTGTTTCATGTGTCCTAGTTGAGACGTGCTATTGGAGATCATGCTTCCTCACCTTCATTGCCGCCTACGTTGACTGAGGACATGGAGGTTGTCTTGGAACCAGAGGCCATGGAGGGGGTCCGTCAAGGAACGTTGGGCAGAAGGGAGGTGCTTATCAAGTGGAAAGATCTACCGGACTATGAAGCTACATGGGAGCCGTTTGACTTGATTCGGGAGCAATTTCCTTGGTTCCACCTTGAGGACAAGGTGTCTCATTGGGAGGGGAGTAATGTTAGACTTGGAAGGGAGGGGTTGAAAACGTATTATAGGCGTAGGTTTAAGAACAGGGGCAGTTTGGTAAATTGACAAGGTCATTAGTGGGAGATTGAGTTTAAGAAGGTTGTTAGGGGAAGATTAGGGTTTCTCATGTATGTTTTGGAAAGTATTAGCAATAGATTAGAGATTATTGGAGAGGTGTGACCTAACTCTCGAATTAAAGGTCATTTGTTTCTTTCAATTTCTATTTGATTTCCAATTTGATTTCTATCAGTAATCTTTGTTGAAAAATTACCTTTCTTTTAGAAAAATTCTCTTTCAAGGGGAGAGTGTAATTGAGGAAGATAATTTTTTGGAAACTATAGCTCTAGTTGTTCCAAATGTTCTGAGTCAATACCTTTAATCACCCTTGATAAACAAATCCAGGAAACATCTGTTAAACATCTGGAAACTTGTGAATTTCCTAATCTTACTTTGCCAGATGTTGTTGCATCAGAGACAGGGGGAGAAGTACTCCAAGAGGGACATAATATCCCTCATTTTGAACTTCAGGTTTATACCCGAAGGAGACTTTGCAAAGACACTACGGCACTTGTTATTTCTCCGGCGGATGTTCAATCTGATTCACCGGGTAATGGTCCTTCCACAACCACTCAAAGTAATCCGTCCTTTCTTCCTACTCCTTCTCTATCACTTGAATTGCCTGATTCCTCCCCAAATGATCTTTATTATCCAATAGCTCTAAGAAAAGGAACCCAAACTTGCACTAGACATTCTATTGCTAAGTATTTGTCCTATGAAAGATTGTCAGACAATCATAAAGCATTTGTGTCTAGGATTACTGATTTGTTGTTCCAAGAACTGTTCAGGAAGCATTAGGTGATCCGAATTGGAAGTCAACAGTAATGGAAGAGATGAACGCTCTTAGGAAGAATGACACTTGGAGTATAATTGACTTGCCAACCGATAAGAAGACAGTTGGGTGTAAATGGGTGTTTACCATGAAACGTAAAGCCGATGGTAGTGTGGAAAGATACAAAGCAAGACTCGTAGTAAAGGGATTTACTCAAACTCATGGCATTGACTACCACAACACCTTTGCTCCTGTTGCTAAGATAAATTCCATCAGAATACTTCTTTCTCTTGCAGCTAATTGCAACTGGCATCTCCATCAGTTAGATGTCAAAAATGCGTTCTTAAATGGAGATCTTCAAGAAGTTTACATGGATCTACCACTTGGGTTTGAAGAATGTCTTGGGAAGGGTAAAGTGTGCAAGTTGAAGAAATCCGTGTATGGTCTAAAACAATCCCCAAGAGCATGATTTGAGCGTTTTGGAAATGTTGTCAGAAAGCATGGCTTCACACAAAGCCAAGCTATCATACACTATTCTTCAAACACTCAACTGAAGGTAAAATAGCTATCTTGATTGTATATGTAGATGATATAATCATGGCAGGGGATGATCTTGTAGAAATCAACAACTTGAAGAAGTTGGATGTTGAATTTGAGATTAAAGACCTGGGAACCCTAAAATACTTCATAGGTATGGAATTTGCTAGATCCAACGAAGGCATCTTCATAAACCAGCGAAAGTATTTTCTCGATTTACTCAAAGAAATTGGCATGACAGACTATAAGGCAACAGATACTTCGATTGAGTCAAATTTGAAGCTAGAACCAGCCATTGCCGATGAAAGTGACCGAGAACGATATCAAAGATTAGTTGGGAGAATAATTTATTTGGCTCACACATGACTTGACATAGCTTTTGCAGTAAGTGTGGTGAGTCAGTTCATGCACTCACCGGGGACTACTCACTTTGAAGTTGTTTTTAGAATTCTGAGGTATCTGAAGGGAACTCCTGGGAAGGGACTTCTCTTCAAAAATAGAAATCACCTTCAGATAGAGGCTTATACAGATGCAGATTGGGCAAATAGTGTAAGTGACAGAAGATCTAACTCAAGTTATTGCACTTTTGTTGGAGGGAATTTGGTTACTTAGAGGAGTAAAAAACAGAGTGTAGTAGCAAGAAGTAGTGCTGAAGTCGAGTTTCGTTCAGTGGCACATGAATTTTGTGAAGTTTTATGGATAAAAAGATTTTTGGATGAATTGAGGGTTCTTATACCTACACCAATCAAGGTCTATTGTGACAACAAGGCAGCAATATTGATCGCACACAATCCGGTCCTACATGACAGGGTAAAACATGTAGAAGTGGGTAAACACTTTATCAAGGAAAAAGTTGGGTAGTGGTGTGATATGCATGTCTTACATACCAACCACTGACCAAGTTGTGGATATTCTCAACAAGGGTCTTCCTAAGGCACAGTTCGAAAGTTTTACCAAACAAGGTTGCCGTGGACATCTTCATGCCAACTTAAGGGGGAGTGTTGAAAGATTCTGAAATAATTATTGTCAATATGCACTATATATAGAATGTAGATAGGCTACTGTCATAGTAGCTGTCCTAGATTGTCAGTGTATCCCGGTTGTTAAAGAGGGATTTTAGGTGATATTTGCTAGTCGTTCATTTCTCTTTAATTAGGTAGATTAGTTACCTAATTTGTACATAAGCAGGGAGCTTTATATTCCCGTCTTATAGTGCATAATGCAGTTGAGTTGAATCCCTATTCTGAAAATATATGTTTTCTGTTTTTATTTTGTCTCCTGGATGGTATGTCCTTTGTAAAATAAATAGCGAAACTTTGGATCATCTCTTCCTTCATTGGCCCTTCTCACTAAGCATTTGGTACTGAGTTTTAAACAAGTTCGGAGTTTCTTGGGTGATTCCTAGATTGGTTGCGGATATCTTCAATGGTGACTTGTTCTTTGGAATGTAGCAACACTTTTCGTTACTTGGGTTGTTTGGTTAGAGAGGAACAACCGAATTTTTGATGACTTAGAGGAAGATGTTATGGTAGTTTGGGAAAGAATTAAGGTCTCATTCATTTTACCAATTCGAGTTTTGCTACAGTAAAAAACTCTCATAAATAGTCACATCTAATTTTTTTGCTATACTAAAAAGATCTCACATAAAGGGCGCGTTTGGAATTCATTCCAAAATGATTTTTTTTGGTATGAAAATGAAAATGAAAACGTTTTCAATCTTAGATAGAAATCATTTTTGAAAATGTGTTTGGTAATTTTATCAAGAAATTGTTTTCAGTATAAAAAAAAACTCGTTAGTATCTGTCTCTTTTTCTCTCCCTGAGAGAGGAGAAAACGAAAACAAAAAATGAAAAATTACTAAAAGTCATTTTTCATTTCTCTCATTTTATTATAAACTAAAAAATCATTTTCATTTCTGTTTTTTATTTTTATTGTGCCAAACGCCGTTTTAGAAACGTTTTCATTTTTTCTTTCTTAAAAAACGTGAAAAACAAAAACGGGATCAATTTCAAACACGGCTAAAGTCACATCTCAACTCGAATTAAAAACTCAAATCAACAAACTAAACGGGTCCTAAATTTTGTGGGGCTTTGTGTTTGTCCCAAGTTTAAGGCTTAAATGCTCTCCCCTTTTCAAACTTACTTAGGGGATCGGATTTAGCTGTTCTTTAGTATTCTGTTGCTAGTTTTTTTTTTTTTAGTTTGCTCTGCTTTGGTGGACTCCTTGTCCCCTGTTGTTCTTTCTTTTTATTAATAAAATTCTCTCGTTTTGCATTTTTAAAAAAAAAATCAGTACAGTAGGATGCATTTTGTTAATCACTTTAGTGGTCTTTTTTGTATTTTTAGACAAGCGTTTTACGTTTTCTACTACAAGAATTCACTGGGATTTCATCATTTGTTAGTGTACCTTTCCAAAGAATTTATGTTAGCTTTTCATAGGTAGGCATTTCCATTTGTAACCAACTATAATCACGATATGCTCTTTGACAGGGGACCCGGACATGGACATGGACATGGACATGGAAAGATGGACATTATGAGCTTGCTTCATGGCAATAATGGCAGCAGCCGTGGGCGCTCCAGGGGTCCTCAACTGGGAAGAATCCATAATGAGAACAAAGTAACGGCTGAAGACCTTGATGCTGAATTGGAGAAATACCGCCTTGAAGCTTTGCAAATAAAGTGAATGTCAATAAATTTGAAATCGTATTCGAAAACCCTTTTGTATAGTTACACATTGCTTGGATAGTGCTACTTCCTAGCACGTAGTCATTGGTTTTCCTTGACGGCTGTTAAGATGGAAAAATAGTAGGATATACACTTATGCACTTACAATTCTAGTTGCTCTTGTGAATCTCAACAATGCAATTTTGTGACTGACCAGTTCAGAGTGGGGAAACAGACAGACGGATAGTTCTTTCGTTTTCTTTTTGAATTCTGAAGTCTATTACATGTACTTTTTTTTTCTCCTATTCTACTATAATGTTGTATTTGGATTTAACTTAAAAAGACAACATAAACAAAGTGTCAGGCAAGAAGCGGCAGGCATTTTTAGATGTTGGTCGTGCACACCGAGCGACTGTCTTCAGTGGTCACGTGTAATTTTTCTAAATGGGAAATTAAAGACCAGTTTTGTTGCATATAATCAAACTAAAATCATTAATTCTATTTTTTTCTTAAAAAATTTAAATTTTAAACATTAAAATTAAAAATTATGATTTGAGTATATCTTCAAAGCACAATAAGCTGTCTCCCCATTTGCCTTTGTTGGTTTAGTCATGATAGACTTGCTATTATGCACAAGATTTTTTGATGTTTAGTTGTGCTCAAATAAGCCGGGTTAAATGTGTCGAAATCTAAGCCTCATTGCATATCAATTCACTTAGTGAGATTTCAAGAAATCATAGGAAATTTAAAAAAAAAAAAAATTCATAAAAATGAATATTTGACTCATCTCATACCAGAAACAAAATTTCTCAACAGCCATACGTGAAGCAATTTTCTCAGCAGGCATTTTACAACAATCGCAATTTGTTGGATCTAATCATCAAGAGGGAAAAAAGGAAAGCCAAAAAATGAAATCACATATTTACAATGTCAAAACTATACTATGAAAAATTAGGGAGAAACGGGACAACTGTCAAGATGCCCCTAAAAATTGACATCTCGTGATTGCCTCTAAAAATGGCACCTAAAAAGTTGTAATCCAATCTAGTGTCTACCACCATCGAGCCAAAAAACGTACAAGACCATGTAATTTTGTTCCCACTGATGCCAAGATGATGAACCACTGCAGGAAGGGGGGGGAAAAAAAAAAAAGAAAAAAAAAAAAAAAGGGCTAGTTATCCAACTACGTCTTCACAAAAGCAATCTCAGTGCTCTGATTCTGTCGCAATCCAAGTGCTCTGATTCTGTACAACTAACGGATGTTCTGAAAGTCTCCCATGAAATCTATATGAAAATGAAATTCCGAACTGCTCCTACATGAAAAAGAAGTACCATTGATAATCAAGAAAATCAACTTTAGGAAATGGATAAGGTAGATTATGGCTCTATAGGATGTGCAACAAGGATTCCAGACTATTTTGTCGGAAAGTTGAAATAAGAGACGGGGTTAATTTGCAAGTGAAAATGAAGATAATAGCAATGCAGTATGTCTTTGCACGGTTATCAACAAGTGGAGATGATAGATATGAAGAATTGTTACCAGATGACGAGTTGAAGATAGAGTGCGGGTACCTGAAGATGTATCGAAGCTCTTAAGGTGCATCATCCAGGGCCAGGTTGAAAGCGAGACAAATCAACAAATCAGGTACCCTTTTCCTGGACAACTAGTTTGCTCCAACTTTCCATTACAAGCCTCATAATAAACCTTCTGAACATAAAACTTAATAGAATTTACACAACAAGGCAACCCCGCTACAAATTGTTACATTTCTGTACAAACTAGAGATGGAAACTCGGAACCAGACGTTAATGCTGTCACCATTTTTCAGAGATCTCTATGCAGAAACCAGTGGCAAACTTGTGTCGCAGTAATATAGTAATCTGAATAGATTTCCAGCATTATCCGATTCAGCCATCGACCACATGCAAAAGTTGTATACTCTTTTCCTATTATTTTTCTATCAGCACCACATCTTTTTCGGTTTAAAATCGGGATTCTAGAAAGAATAAAGTACTTTCGCAGACCAGGTTAGCACTTTGTGCATGGCCAGAAATCATGCATATCTCAGATGTATATATTTCAATCTTGAAGAAATAATGTACGTCACTCAAGACAGCACCAGTAGCCGCAACATGAAGCCACTCAGCCATGTGGCGTCTCCAAACAAAGAAAAACAATATCCGAAAATTGAACCACCAGACTATAGCACAGTTCCTAGATCATTTGCCAGCTGAAGTATACCACGCATCTGAAGGTATGGATTCTCCAACAGCTTTTCATTGTTACTCTATTTAAAAAAAAAGGGGAGAGCTTGCAGGTTAATTCAGAAAGCAGAGCCTTTGCAAAAGTTGAAAAAGAAAAATAGAAAAGAAATGGCTTATAAGAACCTATACGTACCCAAAAAAAAAAAAAAAAAAAAAAAAAATCTGTTTGGTTTACAAAACGGCAATGGCAGGTTTGCGGAGTCTAAAATATTGACGTCTATATTTGACAACTCTATTTTGATGAACAGTACGTAAGTTGCCTGCAGTTATTTAATAATGTCTATCGTGTGCATAAATTTCATAAACAATCTACCATCACCGAAATCTCATACTTAATATTATGATGGGCCTCCAAAGCCTTCGTTGCATTTTACTTGTGCAAGGAGGAGGCCCAAGATGAGGCGTGCTTATCTAGAGGAGTGATGACACGGATGGTCGGGCTGGAAAGGGAGCTGCTAAGATGGATGATGATGGAGGGAGAGTAATATTCATTTAGTATTCTTTCACAATTCCACAATCAGTAATATTCAGCTTGATCGATCAATTTACTCTAAAAATTTATTTGCTGTGACTACTTTGATTTTACTGGTGTTATCATACTACTGGATTTTTCCAGCCCTATTTGCTGACAAGTCGTACCTGCTGAGCTCGGACAACAAGATTCTGAAGCATGTGTTGGTATTTTTCTGGTTTTTCTGTCATCATTCGCTGCAAGACACGAACCTTAAAAAATTTAGCAAACATGAAGTTAAATCACATAGCAAATATTAAATTGAAAAAGAAAGCATCCTTGCCTTTAGAAGAAAAGCTGAAGAATAATATGCGACCCTTGAATCTGTATCATCCAAAAGTTCCCTGCCAGAAATAAAAAGCAAAGAAATCTTTGATAAACCAAAGCACAAAATAAAAGAAAATTTTGTTCACTAGGAGCAATGGAGGAAGATATCACCTAAAAAATTCTTCCCCACCAACTTCTTGGAAAGCAGCAGAATCTGCCGTGCATTTACCAATTAGAAGTAACAAAAGCGATGACCGAATATCTGATGTTGCACCAGGCAGGTTCCCTCTTCCTTTGCTTCCAACAGCAACACCCAATGAAATATTATCTGTGGCTGCACCAGCAAGTTGAATTAATGGCCAATAGAACAAGGCAGCAGGTACACGGGCAACTAACTGCATGGGAATAACAGCCTGCCCCTGGAGAAGCAGTGCTGCCAATGATGCTGTCTCATAATCAAGAAGATTGTAATTATTGTGGCTCAATCTGCCATCAGCATCTTTACTAACATCAGGAGAATTCTCCAGTTGAGATCCACACCCGTTAACGTTAAATTTTTTATTTTCATCCATGCTACTAATAGTTCTACTGTGGCTGATATCATCTCCAAATGAAATTGCAGTAACTGGAGGAACTCTCAAACACAACTGAGAGAATAGTATGTCACACATCTGTTTATAAGTAGTAAAAAGGTGAAAGAAAGTTAGTGCATAAAGACATAAAGGATGGTCAACGAAAATTCCATGAGAGAATTGCTGGCTACAAGCTTTGAGGATAAGCTAGAAAAGAGCAAACCCTGCTTTATATTGTTTTACTTAACTAATCAATTATTATTTTTGCTTCTTTCTGTTATCAACTATCATAAACTGTATGAAAACTGGAGCATTCATAAGGTCTGAGAAATTACCTTCAAAATATTGATGCGGTCTGTCTCGTTAATCTGAAACACAAGGGTTAAGGCACTACTCATGACATCTATCACTATATTAGCTTTCTCAAGACGGCTATCTTTGTCTGCACACATGGCATCACTACCGTTTGAGAGCTGCATTTCATTCTCATCTAGCAAAAACTTGCACCTCATGAGGAGCCTTTCTAGAACAAACAAAAACCCCCATCTGATGAAGTTGTGCTTTGATTTCAGAAGGCCACACATCAGCCAAATAGATAGAGGGACATCCAACGCAACAGATGAATCATGAACACCAGCATCAGCAATTTTCTGTTGCAGAGTTTTTATATTTGACCATATTGCACTCCTGTCCTCACTGATTTCTGCAATAAGCAGGTCCCCTAACCAGGCATACCCATTCTTCCGGTATGCAATTCTATCCGAATGAAGCAGGGAATGTAAAGTGGCCCATGATAGTTTTGCATTCATGTCAGTACCATTTCTCAGTGCTCCCCCTTCAATGCTTTCAAGAAACTTGTGAGATTTCGTTATCTGCAGCATATGGGAGAACTCTCTGTCCAAATGAGTAAACGAACTTATTATCTCATCAAATTTCTCTGTTACAGTCTCCAACAGCTGCAAATTCAAAACAAACTTCAGATAGCATCAATTTTGACAAAATGTCAAATTTAATAGAGTTTCAAAAATGAAAAGAGTACGTGATGTCCATGAAGAAGGTGAATAACATCATCCACGAAAATGTGATACTAAACATCAGAAAACAATAATATTCAAGAGCACAAACAAAAATACAAACGAAAGAATGGCGTATGGAAATATCTAAACGTCATCGTTAGCCAAATCTATCTCCCTTGGTCCAGCAATTGCTTTAGTATCAATTATTGAGCTTGAGGATGAATGGTGAATGAGTGGGAAGAAACGAGATTCTTTTAGGAAAAATAAAGTGATTATTTGCATTATTATTAGGCCCACAAATCACATGGTCCATAGGACTCTTATTAAGGCTAAACAAGACGATCCACTCAAATAATCAAATTAAACTAACACAGACTCAACCAACTAAATCATCGCCCAATTGTTCTCGCTAAAATTACTCTGTTCACTAATCACATCCAAACACATGCATTAACACATAGAGACATCATTACCATATTTAGTCGATCACTGTTGGGATATCTGGATAATGCAGCAGAAATTGACCTCCTCAAAATTTCTCCAATACCTTCAACCCCAAGCTTTACAGTAATATAAAACGCTTCAGGGGCATCTGCAAGAGCAAGCAGGGCAGCAAGAGGCTGGATTTCATCTTCACTATACTCTGTGACCCCTGTAGCTATGCATGTTTGATTTACTTGATGCAAAACATAGTCAAAAAGGACCAAATACAGACTTCTCCTTTCATCCCTCGAGTTTGCAAGTGTATACTGCATCCACAAAAAATCACATTGAAGTTAGATCAACTTCAGCAGTGAAACAAATTACTGATTTTTGTAAACTTTAACCCTCCATAATGAATGCTATACACAAGCATCAATTGGAAAGATTTTTTTTTTCTTTTTTTTTTTGTTTCCTGTAAAATTGGTTAAAAGATTTGTCAAATTATTGAATATATTTCTTGAATTTTCAAATTCTTGTAAGAAATTGTCTAGACATTCATATTATTGAAGTTTCTTTCAGGACCCACGAAGAAAATGGAGCACACATATGACAAAATCATTGTGAGATAATAATTGCACCCGTCATTGTTGAGGGCCTTGCTAATTTATTTAATCATCAAGCTTATCCTACCAACTAATTACAACTTCATAACACATAATTAGCATACCTCAAGAAAAATAAACTCGATTCCACCAATCAGATCAATCTGTTCAGCAAGAAACACTGGAGAACTTGCACCCATCGAAGGTCCTTCAGGGACTTGATAAAACATGTTTGCTAACATGGAGATAAGTTTGCAATGAACTACTTCTGCCCAAGAATTCTTCCTGCTAATTTCTAGAAGTGCCTTAACAACCTGAAAATGTGAAATGAAATTAGATCAAGCATAAGACTCGCCAACATGCAGCACAGTAATTATAAATAGAAGAATACAGAAAGGAGGACAGGAAATAGACGCGCAGGTCATAACTTTGCTCACGGGCATCCCTCTATCACCAATTTTATTCTCAACGTTCCTTCTCTAGAACTCTCATCTTCTTACTCTTCATATTTTTCATTGTTCTTTTAACAGATATAGTTTCCTTCTCTCTTAACAGACACATATATATACATGGAAAATGCATAAAAAATAAAGAACCGCAAGCGAAAAAACACATACTCATAAATTCTTGTATATATGGAAAATGCATAAAAAATAAAGAACCGCAAGCGAAAAAACACATACTCATAAATTCTTGGATTGGACCACTGGGGTATAAAAAAACATAGGAAAGACAAAAATAACTCACCCTTATGTCAAGACCGTTTAACCTGTTTCTCCAGATTTTTCCTCTGTCACAAACAAAATACAGCAGACAGCTTAATGCAGAAGCCCAAACAGATTCTTCCTTCTCTTCTATCTGTATAGGTATATCAAAGAGAATATATGGTTCAAGAACAGTGAGAAGAATTAACGTCATAAAAACTAGAAATATATTATAGTTGGTGAAGGTGATAGGCCTCCAATTCATATAATATATGTGAGGCGTGGAAGAGGGCAGGGTAGGATGGTCTTTACGGGTTGTGAAAGTTTGTCATGCAGTTAGCTTGTCTCGGTTGCAGCACGGAATTAGTTTTGAGTTTGTTAGCCTATGTTAGTAAATAAAATGAGGCCGAGAGAATTAAGGAGGTTAGGAAAATTTCTGGTATTCAGTAGAGCATTAGCTCAGGGGAGAGGAGGCAGGACTCTCGAATTTTCTGCCTCTATCTGTACTTGTTTTCTAGTAATTCAATACAAATTTCCCTCTCTTGGTCGCTTAAACCAGAGAGTTTTCATATCAATTCTTATCAAAAGATGATTTCCTTTATTTATTTACTTATCTATTTATTTTACTTAGAGCACCATTGTTCCAAGGCTGTAAGTGTTTCCAGCAATCTATATCTTGCATACTCTTATCTTATGTTTCAATTTTCCTGCCCTGGTTTTGTTACATCCCTTTAATTTTCTCGGTATACTGTTACTCTGTAAACCAAGTCATCTCCATCCATCCAATAAGTAACTACCAAAAAAAAAAAAAAAAAGAAACAGAACAAAACAACTCACTTTTTATCAACTTCAAACAAGAGAACTGCATAAATAAATAATAATAAGAACTTGTAAATTAGCTGCTAAAACTCTCTTTTTAGGAAGGGATCGAAAACAATGAGGCTATATTTGATACTAGAGCTGCTCAAGGAGAAATGAAACCAAATTATACCTGAACAAGAAGAAGCAGTATCTCATACAAAATGTTCAAAATCCATGACTCAAAATTGTAAATAGCTGCGGAAGTCCCCATCTTAACAGTATCTGTTTTCATGTTTCCTTGAGGTGCAAGTTTAGCTTCACTATCAAAGTATGATTCTTGAGAATATTCTTCCTCGACTGTAGAAACATTATCACTTATAATTGGCTCTAGTAATTGAGCATGAACACCTAGGTTCAAAATTAAATCAAATGCACGAGCTCTACAAGCTGTTTTTGGAGAACTGAGCATTTCCTGAAATAATTTCAAATACACTTAATAAATGATATCAGAACAAGCATAAAAGAAGTGAAACAAAAAAACTCTATATTCATGTATAAGTGAAGCATCACCTCAAGCATAGACAAAGTGAGAGGAGCAGCAGTCGCAGAATCCGAAACATACCTACAAAAGCATATTTCCATTGGCTTTATCCCAACTGATAGAAGCCCAAAGACAAGATAAACGGGCAGATTATAGGAGAATTGAAGTCGCACTTATGAACCCATGCAAACATTTACATATTGTAAAATGATAACTTAATGTACTGCAGAAGATAGCTGCGTGTGTCCAAGGCAACATGCAAATCCAACCCAAGTAGTTAAACCTGTCTATAGATATCCATACTCTAATACATAAACACCAATATGATAAGTACTTGCAAACATATAGGATAAAGTTAAATGTGACGCAGTATCGCACTACAATATAAGGAAATTATACCATCCAAATGCATAAAAACATACATGTCAATAATAAGTTTAACAAGGACGCTCACGGCGACATCCATTGATGGCTTTCCACTGTGACTATTTAACCTAGATGATATTGTCATGGCGTTAGCATTTGGTGTAGATGTCTCAGAGCAAACTGCAGCAATAACCTCGCATACCTCAGCAGGATTCAGTCGCAAAGGTTGTTGTTCACTGATCAAACAAAACTACAAGGTCAGAGAATAATTGTAGCAGTGATGAAGACAACTAAAGATCTTACAGAGAGAGAGAGAGAGAGAGAGAGAGAGAGAGAGAGAGAGAGAGAGAGAGAGAGAGAGAATAATTCCATTAGAGCTTGTTTGATAGAAGGGAAACATGGAAGGATGGAGACAGGAGAGGGGATTAGTGGAAGGATTTTGGGACCCATGGTTGTTTGGTAGGAGAAAGAAGAGGGAATTAATCGGTTGAGGGATTTCAAATCCTTCAAAGACCCCGGATTTTCATCTTTCCCAATACAGAGGGATTAGAAGAGAGAATCCATACCAAACATGATATAAGAAAAGCCCTCCCCTTCCTCTCCATTGTCCTCACCTCGATCATATGCCATTCTTCCTTCCTATTTTCTTTCCCCCCTACCAACACAACCTTACTGTTAAGGGGCAGGTAAGAATCATGGTGTCTTTCGATAACAAATTAAGACTATCCTCTATGATTAACTTGTCAAAGATTTTATTAGAAAACCTGTGTTCCTTTTAAATTTAAAGTGCCTGGTTGTGTTATTGGAAGAAAAATACAAGTGACCTGGTTCAACGGAAACATCCTTATATGCTCCTCTCGCCGTTTTTGGTGTGTTTTATGCAAGGAGAAAGGGGAGGATGCTGATCTTTTTTTTCTGCACTGCCGGATTGTGTGGGGTGTCTGGACTTGTCTATTTAATGCTGCTGATTTTCACTGGGTATGTCTGAAGAGTTGGGACTTCATTATTGGAAGAGGATCTCAGAGTCTTTGGAAATGGCAAGGGAAGATCATGTGGAAAACAATGGTGTTGACAATCCTTTGGGTGGTGTGGATGGAGAGATACCAAAGAATTTTTGAGGATAAAGAAACGGAGCATATAGAACTTTTTGATAAGGCCCAATTTTCGGCGTCGCTTTGGGCGTCCACAGACAAAGAATTTAAGCACTTAATTTTTAATTTTGTTAAGTTTGAGGGATGTATTTAGCCATTGAGAGAGAGTTTTGTTGTTTCATAGTGTTGAAAGTTGTTATGGCTTTTTATGTTTTTTATGTTTTTTGTTTTCTTTCTTTTAGAGTATCCCTCATCCTCATCTCCTTGCATTGAATCTATTTTCATTCAATAAAGGTTTCTGTTTATTGTCAAAACTAAATTATTGGAAAACAAAAAACCCTTGTCAAAGAATTAATCAATGAGAAGGATGCTTAATTCAAACCCCAAATTTGGATTTAAGCTAAAGGTCAAGAGGCCACAACAAAGCAAAAGGGCGATTGGTAAAGAGCCACTAGCTATGATGTTGATATCTAACTACAATAGCTTAACTTGGAAATTAAGTTGGATAAATTTGCCAATAGCTTCCGACTGAATTTAAACTTAAACACAGTACTAGTACTAGAATGGTTATTACTTAAAACATACAAATACTCAGTACTCACCGATCCAAAAGATCAAATGACTGTGAATGGTAATATCAGGGGAACAAATTGAAAACATAACTAAGGAAACTCACTAAGCTCATTATAGAAATAAAAATTAGAGGAAAATAGCCCCCTTTCTTTAACAATACAGTAGCCCATTAAGGTAAAAAAGAATTGAAAATGTTCACCACGCCCATTACTTTTAAGAAAAACTGTATGAGTTAGTACAAATTTACAATAATGATATATCTCAGTTGGTTAAGTGCATAGAAGACATGAATGTCCAGTGGCATCATTTAGTACTATCTCTGGTAAATAAAAAGGCAGAGAGAAGACAATATAGTATTTCAAGAGAATGTTAGGATTGTACTGAATAATTCCCCATTGATTACCTGTAGTGACGATACTGGAAGAGTGGTCTAGCTCGAGGACGGAATGTGCTCGCAGGAGAATCCTCCCTGAAATTTCAGATATTTTTCTTATTTAAATAGGAAAAAAACACCTTTATTGATGAAAATCAATTACAGGTATAGAGGATAAGGTATCCTCATGAGAAGCAGGACGGAAAGAACAATAACAGCTAAAACATCTAAGAACAATTAAACAAACAGATCAGTTTCCTATAACATTGAAAGCTTTATCAGGTAAATCCCATAGAGAGGCTGTAAATTTAGCTTTCTCAAAGAAGTCTGTTAGGAGCCTGATAAATCACAGCCAAACATCCCCAAACACACTCAAACGACCAGGAATTAGTCAAACAAATGGATGAAATCAGGGGGTTTTCATTAATCAGCACCAATTACACACTACTAACAGGAGGAAATTAAAGGGATGGATCAGAGAATTCAAGTACTCCGGGGACTCCTAAGCCACTAACACAAACAACACATCAGAAAACATGAAAAAGCATGAAAGAAACCCTAGCCAGCCCCCCTAACTACAAAACCCCACTATTCAAACATTCCCACGCCACATCAGCACCTTAGCCACTTTCACTAATAGCACTTTGGCCCCTAATTCTTCATTTCCTGCCCTTTCTTCCTCTTCTCGCATAAACTTGCTTAAGTAAGGGCCTAACAACAGTATCCGCACCCCTCCCCCTCCCCCATTCTTCAAAATCAACCTTGTCCCCCCAAGGTTGAAGTCGGGAAACTGTTATCGAATCATCTCAAGCGGCTCCCAAGTAGCCTCCCATTCTGGCAGGCCCTCCCATTGGATGAGGTCTAAGTCATGAGGGCTGCCCACGCGAGATGGTTGAGCTCGAGGGACAAACCAAGTGCTCAAGCTCTTCCACAAGCTGCAGCGGAAGGGGCTGTGGCGGAAGGGGCTGGACGACCGGAGTGCCGCAACGAAAAGCCTTAAGCTGCAAAATGTGGAACACCGGATGATTTCGGGCCTCCTCTGGAAGTTTGAGAGGGTAAGCAATGATGACAGTCCTCTCTTCAATCACAAAAGGTCCGTAATAACGCGGGCCTAGCTTCTCATTAAGCTTCTCGGCTAACGACTTCAACTGGTACAGGCGGAGTTTAGGAAGAACTAAGTCTCCAACAACGCAACTCACGTCCGTCGTTGGTCAACAAACTACTTCATTCGTTGTTGTGCCTTCTCCAATTGCTCCTTGAGTTCATCCAACATATTGTTCCGGAGTTGCAATTGCTTGGTGGCCTCCTCCTCAATAGATGGAGTATCTTGGAAGCGGTAGATACCGGTGGGTCTCGACCATAGACAACCGGGAAAGGAGTTGGCTTGGTGGAGGCATTACAGGTGGTATTGAACTAATACTCAGCCCATGGGAGGAACTTAGACCACAACTTTGGTTTGGCACTCACAAAGCATCGCAAATAGGTTTCTAAGCAAAGATTAACCACCACGGTTGGCCATCGGATTCGGGATGATAAGCAGAGCTAGTATGTAACTTGGTTCCTTGGAGTTTGAAGATCTCCCGCCAAAATGAGCTCATGAAAAGGGGATCTCGATCGTTAACAATTAACCATAGCAGCCCATGGAGCCAAACAATGTCCCGAACAAATAACTCCGCTACTTGCTTGCGAGAAAGGGTGCGCAAGGGGTCAAAAGTGGGCATACTTGGACAACCGGTCTACCACTATAAGGATGGTGTCACGGCCCTCAGACTTTGGTAGCCTGTCGATAAAATCCATGGAAATATCATCCCAAATTTGGTTTGGAATAGGTAAGGCTGCAACAACCCCGCCAGAGATAAGGCCTCACTCTTGGAGCGTTGGCAAACATCGCACTGGGCAACATAGTCCCGAATTGCCTCCTTCATTCCCGGCTAAAACAAGCTGCCAAAAATTCATATGTAAGTGTGGAAGCACCACGAATGGCCACCCACCACCGAGTCATGAAACTCATGCAACAAACGAGGAATCCAAGGGGACAATTTAGGCAACACCAGCCTATCTTTATAGAACAACAACCCATCTTTCACACTATAGCCTTACCGCAATAGTTCACCAGCTTGCAACCGAGCGAACAACTCTGCACACTTCTCATCCCCATGCTGCCCTCGCTTAATGTCCGCCAAATCCAACAATTGTAGAATAGAAATGGCCACCAAAGCTGTGGATTGATCCTCCCTGTGCCTAGACAAGGCATCTGCCACCTAGTTAGCAGCTCTCAGCTTGAATTGCACCTCAAAATCATAATCAAGGAGCTTACCCAATGTAGTTACACTGGCATAAGCATCCGTCGAGCCTTGAGAAACCAAAGGCTTTGTTGGTCGGAGCGAACCACAAAATGTCAACCCATCAAATAGTGGCACCAATTTTGAACGGCAAACACTACCGCTATTAACTCTCACTCATAAACCGACTTCATCCAACTAGTCTCAGCTAATGCCTGCTAAAAAACACAATCGGGCAGCCTTCTTGCATAAGTACAGTCCCATGCCCAGCTCCCAACACGTCCATTTCAACCACAAACGTCTTAGTAAAGTAGTGCGTGGCAAGTACCGGAAGTGTAGTCATGGCCCAACAGCCCCAAAACACACTCACACGACCAGGAATTAGTTGAGAAAATGGATGAAATCAGGGGATTTTTATTAATCAGCACCAATTACACTACTAACAACAGGAAATTAAAGGGATAGATCGAAGCATTTGAGTACTCCGGGGACTCCTAAACCACTAACACAAACAGAACATAAAAAAATAAAAAAAAAAAGAAGCATGAAAGAAACCTTAGCCAGCCCCCCCTAACTACAAAAACCCCCTGATTCAAACATTCCTACACCACATCAGCACCTTAGCCACTTTCACTAATAGTACTTTGGCCCCTAATTCTTCGTTTCATGCCCTTTTTCCCCTTCTCTCATAAACTTACTTAAGTAAGGGCCTAACAAGGTCTGTAATGTCCAACTCCTTTTCCTCAAAAATCCTACTATCCCTTTCCATCCATAAAGTCCACATAGCTGACATCACCAAACATTTCCACAACGATTTAGCCATCTTATTCAGGCCTAGACCCCCCAAATCTTCCTTTAACACTGAACTACAATGGGCTGGAACAACCCAGAATAAACCTGCTTCCAACAGTAAGTTTTGCCAAACTGAACCAGCCACCGGGCAATGGGCTGGAACAACAGTAATTTTTTTCCAACAGTAATTTTTCTTATTTAAAATAGTACTGAAATTCAAAAACTTTTTAACTTAGCTCAAGTCCATGGTATAAATTAGTATTAATAAGAACGCCTTTTCATGACAAAGCAACTGTACTAAAGATTTAAAAGTCCTGGATCAAATTTTGAAATTCTAAGAAGGTGACGAAATATTTCCAAAGAGCATTTATTACTTATTAAAAATATGACTTGTTCTAAGAGGTTACGTGTCCAGTTGTCCTAGTTTGCAGCTATGTTAGATTCCGTTTGTCTTATGGAAAAAGGCATCACCTTCTGGAAATAAATTATATGGAGTTTTCAATAACTTTTCAGCAAAATGAAAACTTCATATCTTGAATTTATTGCCACTCAACATTTATCCATAAAATGATATAACCAGTAGAGGTGCTTTTGTATCTTAAATGATATAAAACTTTATAACTTGAATTTATTGCCAAACATTTAGGGTATGTTTGGTATATGGGTTCTTCATGGGTTCAAACCCATGATTTTGATTTTGCTACAGCGTGTTTCTCTCACAAAAAATTAACTTTCTAGTCATAATCAAAACTGCTGGTTCGAACCCTAATTTGAACCCATATACCAAACGGGCCCTTATATCTTGAATTTCTTTTCATCTTTCTCCAGCCGATCCATGACTTCATGCCATAACAAAGCTTCATAATAGTTTATAGAATAAAAAAATACTTCCACCTGCATTTTCCAATATTCTCAAGACTGAAGAGAAATAACATCGAAGGTTAACTAAATGACTTTCCCAGCCTCATCTGTCACCGTGTAAATTTGTTATCTTATTTCTTATTTCCTATTTCCCTCATGCTTCTAAACAAACTTGCATTCAAATAAGTGAAGAGATTGAGTAAGGAACAAAGTTCAATAAAATGAGATGGGGATTATCCGAGGGAGGAAACGTACCATATTTGATGAGGGACTGCTCTGGTACGTTTAGATGCTGTTATTGCTCTTAAGTGGGGACGAGCAGAGGCAGAATCTGTTATTGCTGTTACTGGTGAAGGCTGCAGCAGCTGATCAAGGTAAGGCATATCAGCTGTTCCAAAATATTTCCAAGGATGACCTTTCATTTTAGCATCAATGTCCCCCACCAGCAAAGCTGCTGCACCAACTTCTATGAAGTTTCGTGTTCTCATGTCTTGAGGATTCACAACACGGTCACTGGTCATATCAGGGAAATGTTGGTAATCGAGTTAAGCTTATGGTCAAAAAATGGAATACATTGAGGGCCCGTTTAGTTCGCTGATTCGAGTTTTTAATTCGAGTTGAGATTTGATTTTATGTGAGAGCTTTTTACTGTAGCAAAAAAGTTAGATGTGATTGTTTGTGAGAGCTTTTTACTATAGCAAAACTCGAATTCTAAACTCGAATAAGCGAAGTGAACGGGGCCTGAGTTAAGGTTCTAAGAAACAAATTCAACTGTCAAACAAATATCTAGATTCTAGATTGAAAAGATGGAAATCGCCCTGTTTACCTTTCTGTTGGCAAAAATGATGACTGACTTTCCCCAAGCCAGCGCCATTTGAGAACATCGAGTGCAATGTACTCAGAATCATCTGTTCCATCAACCTTTTCAATGTTTGACGAGTTTGAAAGAGATAAACTTGTAACATCTTTGTTCTCTGAATGTTCCGTACTGTGTGCAGGGCTTAATTGGGTATTGAAAGATTTGCTTAACAAAGATGACAGTGTTGGAAGTGCCTGTCTTGAAGCAGATGGGGCTCCAGCAAAAGCAGCTGGTTGAAAAAGCCGCTTTGGAATATGTTGAGACACGAGAGAACGCACATAATTTAATGATTTTACAAGTGCCCCAGACGTAAAACTGGAAACAGGCAACGGAGAAGCATTTGTAGATGCTGTTGATGCACCAGATTGTTGAATTGACGAGCGTGGAGGCAATCGTCGGGTTTGAGTAGTGTCACACTCGGCAATTATGTTCACACAAAACCGATCTATGTGCTGTAATGTCTCCTCACTGGGTTTGTATCTGCAAAAAGGTAACATGCATAGAAAGAAAAAAAATAATCAAAATTCTAAGAGAAATATTAACGCAAAAGATCTCTTAATATAATCTTTGTGAAGACAAGATATGTATCCTCCATTTAACGTGTGGCAAACAGGAAATTTCAGGTTCCTTTATAATCAACAATAAACTAATCTGATTTAGCTACTGGTTCAATTTAAGTTCTTTTTTAGCTCGGTAAGGCGTTCTCACTTCCTGATTAAAATCAACAAGATGGAACCATGATTCATACGCATGCATTCATAGAATGTCACACTTGCACAAATATATGTAGGCATGCAACATAGATCTGGTCGTTCATACCATTGAAATTCAACAAACATAAAACAACATACCGTAGGAGGTAGCGTTTCAGAAGTGCCACACATCTTGCAACAACTGCAGGACTGATGAAAAATAAAGCAGCATTAGAGGCGAGCTCTACAATAACATCACCCTATGCATGATGCCTTAATTTCAAAGCTAAAAACCTAAACAGAAAAGTATGTAAGAGGGTGTACTTGAGACAATCTCCCTGTCATAAAATGCATTACATATCTATTGATGTTTAAAACTTGCTGGTTCAAATTTCACTAGTTTCTTACTACCTTTGCCTTGAGGAATAATGAATTGCCTTCAGGCATAACATGAACAGTGAAAAGTAAAATCAACTGTAGAAACTAATGCTGAAACATAAATTTTTCAATTGTACATCTGAAATGTACACAGAGTCAATTTTGAAAAAGAAAAAAGTTCAAAAGTTCACTGGTTTCTTAAAAGGAGGTTCATGAATTGTGTATGGATTTTTCAAGTTTACTAATTAGATACTATGGATTTTTCAAGTTTACTAATTCGATACACTTTCTCAAAAAGTTCTTCATATTAATCCAATTACTGACCCTTCAAAAAAAAAAAAGGGAAAGAAAACTCTCGCAATATGCTACACATTCGATAATGTTTTAACACCCTAACATTTCCATCATTACTCTATTCCACACACACATCTACGCATTTCTTGCATTTAAAATTAACTACATAATAAATAACTTAGTTCATGCAACACATCTCCATAGACCAAAAATTTTTCCCCAAAAGAAAATATTGTTACTAATTTTTTGATCCCTTAAAATAATAAAATATAAGTTCACAGGAAAAACCTTGTTCTACAATTTGTCCCCTCCTAGTTACTTTTCTGCACAATTTTCAATGTTATTGTATTGTAATTTACTTGAACTTTCAAGGAAGACCACCATCAAGACCTGTTTAGACTTAAAGACCTGCTGAAATGTGGAGGCTCATCTTCACACCACTTTCTATTTCTATATGCATAAAGTTATGTGAGAAGGCCAACTTCGGACCTCCAACAGTCTAATTTTATTGACCACAATGGATCTCAATTCTATATTTTTACAAACCACATTATCTTTTCCTAAGAGTTATGAGTAACTTTTCACTCTTTTTTTTTTGGCAGCCTAAGTGAAAGTAAAGCGCAAAGCATATGATGCTATACAGCATCTTCACATTGGTCCAAAGCCAAAACCCATTTGTATTGACAAATTGGATCAAGACATTTTCTTTTAATCAAAGACAACAAAAAATGACAAGACCAATAGATGATTATGCATCGTTTCACATAGAAGAAATAAGAAGGAAGCATATGAAAGTTCAACACATGCACAACATTAGCAAAGAATTTATAAATGTTACCTTCGCTCCCTCTCTGCAATTGTATGTTCTAAAATCACATTGTAAGCTAAGTCCATTGTAGAAGGCACTGCTAAATAGTCCTGTCCGCCACATATATATTTCATTTGTGACATCAAAAGTAAAAACTCATTCATGGAAATGATTACAACAACATTTAAAAGAAATTAAAAAAAAAAAGCTTCAACCATTATGGGTTTTCAGTATATGGAAGGGAGCAAAGTATGTTATATTTATTTACATATTATCATAAGGTTGAATAGATGAAAAGATAATTCATACAATTCCAAGTGTGTTATACAATCAGTAAGTCCAAAATATTTAGGCAGTTATAGAAATAGGGTGCGTAGCCCTCAGTTAGTTCCGAGTAGTGATTAATGGATAAACAAGAAAAGGAATTAAAAAATGCAATGGACACCAATCAAATTCACTCCATGCCAAATTCATGAAAGACAAGAGAAAGACTTAAGTTATAACTTACAAAAAAATTCAAATCTGCCTGGCATGCAATTGGTATATATGACAAGCGAAAAAAGTGCACATAACAACTTACCCTCGATTTTTTTTTCTTTTTTCTTTTTTTTTTTTTTTTTTTGAAAAGAAAAAGAACATCATTGAAACAAACAGAATACCTCACCATCGAGATTAAAAGAAACAACATAAACCAACGTCGAGGACAATAAATGTTAATAAATGTGTGGTTGTAGGCTTAGCATAACGGTAAATCCATGTTCACTTTTGATGTCAAGACTCAAGACTTTAATGTTGAACTCTAGAGTTCAAATCTCAGATCTTCAAATGACTTTGTCACCACTTATATAAACCAAATGCAGGAATTTGAGACTGCAAAAACCACACTTCAGTTCGGCACAACGAACTGAAATAAATTTATAGTGAAATGAGAAAGTAACACACCAAAAGAATGACCTCATTACTCACACAAGCATATACACTAGAAATGTAAAATAATTGCCCCAAAAGAATATATCTCAGCCTTACTTCTTTTGCAGAGAAAAAAAAAACACTTTACGAGGATCCAAGCACCCCTATTGCCTATTATTTTGACTTGATTATCCACAGACAGCATAAATTACGGCCCGTTTAGTTCGTTTTAATTTGAGTTAAAATATGATTTTATGAGAGTGTACCAAAAAAGTTAAATGTAACAAACGACCCAATTTTGTTTCATTTCTTTTCACTCAAACCAACAACAGTTCAAATCTCAAACTTCTCAAAAGCACAAGCTAACTAATTGATATAGACTTCACCAATTGAGAACAAAAAATCATGAACGCCTCAAACTCAATCCAAAACAAAACAGAAACGACCGAGAAAACCGAAAAATCTGACGAAAGATCTAAACGAGCAGGACCAGAACGAAAGAGCGAAAGGAGAAAATTGACGAACCCGTAGAGTCCTGGAAGCCTCAGAGAGGAGGACAGTGGAGGAAGCGGCGGCGCCACCGTGGTGAGAGCTCGCCGCCGAGGACGAGAGGCAATCGGCGACGGCTCGGCGCAGCGGCTCTGGCGGCTTCTTGTGGGACGAAGATCTCAGCCGCGAGACTCCGCCGACTCCGCCGACTCCGCCCAGCTGGAACCTCGAGCTGGCGCCGGTGCCGGGGCTCCACGACGGACTGAAGCTCGAAGACATGGCGGTTATGGCGGTTCTCCGACGAATCTCCTCTTCGTTGCGGCGAAGTTCCTTGCGCGGTGACTCTCGAGTCTTGTCAGTGCCGCACTACATTTAAGCAAAACAGAGAAGAGAAAAACAAAAGAAAATAACTGTTTGATGGAGAAGAAAACAAAAATAAAAGAGAGCGATAAATTTTGTTTTGTTAAGAGTGAGATGTAGAACTAGGAAGGAAAGGGAAGGAAAGATTTTATTTTCTAAGCTTAAATTTTCGCAAGTGTGCTGTTGTGTGTGTGTGTGTGCGCGCGTGTGTCTATAATCAATAATGTAGATTGTGGTATTAGCGGTACGTATAGGCGTTGTTTTACGAGGTTTATTAGCTGGCATGCGCTTGAATTTTGTCACTTTAATGAAATGGGCCATCTGCCACAAGCCCTTCTACTCTTTTGGGCTACTATAGGACTAGTTCAAAGGGTTTGTGTTTTTACATTTTTGAGTCAGAGTAATTTTAAGGCCGTTCATTTACTAATTTGAGATTGTAATTTAAGTTAAAATGTAATTTTATATAAAAATTTTTTATTATAATAAAAAATTTAGATGTGACTGTTTTTAAGAATTTTTTACTGCAGTAAAATTCAAATTCTAAACTCGAATAAGTGAAGTGAATGGAGCCTTAGTTATGATTTTAATTGAGTTTAAATTATAATTTGTGTTGAAGTAACTTAAGTTTTAAATGTGCACATTTAAGTTATGATTTAAATTGAGAATCTTTTTGAGTTTGTATTTAGGTAGATCAAAACTTAAATTTGTATTTAGATAGTATTTTAATAAAAACTTAATAGTAATGAAAAGTTTTAATAAGGTATATGGGTGAAATTTTATTCATCTTTTTATTGTGAATGCATAAAAAATCATCTCAATTATTATTAAAACGAAAAAAATATGACATTTTTAAGAATAGAAAAGATATTGTTCATTAATTTGAATTCGAGTTTATGAACTTGAGTTGAAGAAGAAACTTGAACTTGAGTTTAATCCCAAACTTGAGTCTCAAATTTTACAAAAGAACATAAACTTAAATAAAGTTGGGCTTGTTCTTTTAGAGTTTAACTTGAGTATAATTTTTAGTTGAGTTTGAGTTATAACTTGAGTTTAACTTATAACTTGAGTTTGTGTTTAGTTGTGTACATTTGAGTTATGGTTTGAGATAAGAATCTTTTTGAGTTTGTGTTTGAATGAGTCAAAACTTGAATTTGTATTTAGATAGTATTTTAATAAAACTCAATGCTGATGAAAAATTTTAATAGGATATATGGATCGGGTTTTATTCGTCTTTTCGTTGTCAACGCATAAAAAAATCATCTCAATCAGAATTAAAACGAAAAAGTTATAGGATTTTTAAGAATAGAAAAAATATTGTTCATTAATTTGAGTTCGAGTTTCTAAACTCGAGTTGAATGAGAAATTTAAACTCGAGTTTTAGTCCTAAACTCGAGTTCAAACTTAAAAGAATATGAACTAGAATAAAGTAGCATGTTCTTTTGTCCAAAAAACTCAAAAAAAAAAACAATTCAAGTTTACGTTCTTTTAGGTTTCAACTTTATTCAATTTTACTCGACTTTATTCAAATTCTAACTTCAACTCAAGTTATAACTCAACTTCAACTCAAAAACTACACTCAAGTTACACTCTAAAAGAATAACCCCGTAATAACTCGAGTTGCCTTTTTTTGAGTTTTTCACTCAAAAGAACAAGTCTGTTGTAACTTGAGTTTAAACTTTTTTTGAGTTCGATACAAAAGAACAACCCCTTAATTATCATGTTATTATGAAAAAGCATATCAAACTTAAATATAAAATTTCAAAATGCAGAAATTTTTTTAAAAAAATACAAGTTTTGAAGGAATGAAAATTAAAAAAAAAAATGAACATAAAATTAAATAAATAAGTTTTTTAGGGCACCATCCAAAATAAATATTTAAGTAGAATAACATCTGTCAAAAAAATAATTTGAAGTGAATGAAAGAAAAAAAGTTAGCAAGAGGCAACAAATATACAATTCTGGGACAAAAAAGCAAAATATACAATTCTGAGACAAAAAAACAAAAGAAAAAAGAAAAGATGAAAGAAAAAATTAAAAAAAAAAACCATCAAGAACAAAAAAAAAAAAAAAAAAAATGAACAGTTTAACATTGTTGATGATCAGTGATAGAGGGTGCATTTCGACCAAAACGGAGTCGTTTTGATCAAAATACTATACATGAACAGTAGGATTATTCACATTTCTATATTGTTATAGATGAAATGGGTTCGTTAACTTATAGGCCTCCTTTTTTTTTTAAGAAAATTGCTTAATGTGTAAAGATAAATATTATTTTGACTAATATAATTATTTAATTAAAAAGAATATTAATCAATAATAAAGGAGAAAAATACAAATTCATGTACTTAAAGAGGTATTTGTCTTCTTTTTTTTTCTTTCTTTTTTTTTTTTTTTAAATAATCACACTACATTCTACATGGCAAAATTTCATAACTTAAGTTGAAATCTAGCAAAATTTTTAGAATATTATAATATAACAAAAATAAAATAGTAATTATCATAATGATATCATATTTTATACCATATGATGTCATAGTCATTATTGTAATGATATCAAATTTTACTATATTTAAACTTTATTTTCTAAATTTTGCAATATGTGTAAATAGTCTTTTTTTCAAAATAATTACGCAAAGGAATAAAACCATCTTGGTAAAAAATCATTCTTTCACCTTCTTTTTTTTAAAGGACTTTTTGTACCATGAAGCCCCTTTTTTGGGACATAAAAAAAATGTTAGGGGTGAACAAAAAACCTGATAACCCGATAAGCCTGATTAACCCACCTAACCTAACTCATTATCACCCGAACTCGACCAACTCGATCAAAAGACTCACCCTACCCACTCAACCCGACTATTAATTGGGTGGTTTGGGTTGAGATTTTCTTAACCTAACTTGACTTGAACTACCAATCTATTTTTATATATAAATAAATACTTTCCTACCTCATAATATATAACATTTGTCTTATATTTTACATTATTTACTTGAAACCTATTATATTTTATGTTGTATTAGTTTTTATTATGGTTTGTTGGTTGGTTTACAATTTATATATTTGAAATTTATTTACATATATTTTGTTTTTATATTGTTTTATTACTTATGAGACAATTTTGGAACTTTACAAGACTAATATTATGATGAAAGTTAGTTTTCTTTTTATATATTTCTTATTTGGGTTAATGATTATCTTTATTTTTTTTATTTTTTATTTTTTTATTATGTTTAACCTGATTAACCCATCCAAATTTTAATTGGGGAGATTAGTGAAATAGGCCAAGATTTAGGAGGAATTAATAGGTCAATATTTAAAAGAAAAGAGAAAATTGCAGAACTTAACCTCAAGAGCGCATGAGTTTGAAATTTTACCTCTTATTCTTGATACATACCCTTTGTAAATATAATTATTTGACTAAAAAGGGTATAAATCAAGAGTAATGAGTAAAAATACAGACACATACACTTTTAAGGGATATTTGTCTCATTTTCCCTTAATAAAAGTTAATAAATAGGTCAATCTAATGTAAACCTGCATTTACAACAAGTTGAAATTCCAAAAATACCCTTTTAGAAAATTTTGAATTTACCGTGTATATCAAGGATTTACTATTAGCGTTTGTACGGTTTTTACAAAAGTGATGCTAACTTAGTAAATCCTGGATTTATCACGTATACCCAAGATTTATCACTACAATTCGTACTATTCTTTTTCAAATGATGCTAACTTGGTAAATCCAAGATTTACCACTAAAGTTTATAGAGTTATTGAAAAAGTGATGTTAACTTGGTGACTCTTAGATTTATCAAGTATATAATGGATTTATCATTAGATTTTGTACTGTTCTTTTTCAAATGATTATAACATGGTAAATCTTGATAAATCCAGAATTTACCGTTAGAATTTGTACTATTCTTTTTCAAGTGAATCTAACTTGATAAATTCTAGATTTACTATATATCCAAGATTTACTATTAGAGTTTTAATGGCTCTTGAAAGAGTGATGCCAACTTGGTAAATTCATGATTTACCAAGTATATCCTTGATTTAACTTGGTAAATCCTTGATTTACCAAGTGTATTTAGGATATACTATTAAAATTTGTACTATTCGTTTTCAAGTAATTCTAACTTGGTAAAATCTTAAATTTACCATGTATATCTAAAATTCACCATTAGAGTTTGTACGGTTCTTGAAAATGTGATGTGATGTTAACTTGATAAATCCTAAATTTACCAAGTATATATTCAGGATTTACCATTAGAATTTGTACAATTTTTTTTAAGTGATACTAACTTAGTAAATCTTAGATTTATTGTATATATTCATGATTTACCATAGAGTTTACACGGTTCTAAAAAAAGTGATGTTAACTTGGTAAATCTTGAATTTACCAAGTAATACAAGATTTGACTAATCTTGCTGAAATTTGAAATATAACAAAGATTTAGACAATTTTACAAATAGCAAAAATTATATCATTAAAATTAAAGAGTGCTAGATACAAACCCTATTTCATACTCTTTTCCAGGTGCTCTCCTAATTTTTTTTTGACAAGCATCTCAACTTTCTCAAATAAACCCACTAAATAACAAACATGAAATCTCACAAACACCACTCACGAGACACCATTACAAAGAACCGGTCTTACTGTTATGCGTTCTCTTCCCTTCAGAACCCTCACACAAACACCGCTCATGAACCTCAAGAAATTCGCTTCCTAAAGACCCATAAAACTATTAGACGATTAATCAATTTGATCCACTTTTTTCAAGCATTTAATCAACCATTCTTTATCACCAAAAAGGGGAAAAAAAAAAAAAATCAACCACTCAACTCAACCACTGCACCATTTTTTGTTGTTTGGCCGAAACCTCTCCACCTCTCTTTGTATTCTCCATGAGAGTCCACAACTATTCTTCACTTCATTAATCAATTTTAATTGCATTATTGCATTGAGTTTTATTTTGTTTATTCTCCTTTTTTTTATTTTTTATTTTTTATAATAGCATCATGGGAGGGTTTATTTATCTGAAAGCGAGAGAGATGAGAAAGCGGAAGGGGTGATGTACACAGAAGAGAGAGAATATGGGAGAAGAAAGGGTTGGCATCTTGTAAATAATTATGAAAGAAAGGACTTGTTATGGTGCGTTTGAGAAAGTCAGGATGAGACTTGTCAAGGGATTATGGTGATATCTGTAAAAGAATCTAAATAGTGTATTTAAGTACTCTTAAAATAATCGCTTCATTTTTTAGTATAGACATAAATATCATTATTATAATTATTTTCTATTTTTTTTTACTATTTTATGAATTTAGATATTTATTTTTTATTTTTAATTCATATCTTTTTAATTAAATAATTATTTTAATTAAAAAGATATTTATTAAGAGTCCAAATAAAAATCAAGATTCACGTAAGTTTAATAATTTTCTCATTTCCTCAAAAAGATTGTTATATTTCAACAACACTTTCATTAATTTGATATGTAGTGTAATTTTTACTTCTTTTTATTTTCTTTCTTTTTTTTAAATAATGAAAATTCATTTTTACTAATTAAAAGCGTTGTTTCTAAAACTAAATTGATATTAAAATAAAATAGGGAATACAATGACATGGTGTAGTTGAATTCAAGAAAACTACTACGTCTTTATTTTGTTTTCAAAATTTCTTGTCGTTTCATGGTTTCACCATAACGGTACGTCATTTAAGATACAAAAATCTTTCAATCGCACGAAAACGACATGTAAGTCATCTTTTACAAGTCTTGTTTTTTATCCCGTAAATCAAAATTAAAATACGTCATATCACACTTTTCCGTGTCAAAGTTTGTTTTGTTTAAAGCGAAACAATACGTAGAAAATCATGTCGTTCAAGCGAACATTGTAATCTAATTTTCGATTAAAAATCAGCACCACTGCCTTTTATTATTATTATTTTTTTAAAAAAGAATTTAGTAGTGCACTTCATGTCCTGACCTATAACAAGCAATCTACCACGTAGAAAGGACTCAATCAGCACCACCGCTTGATTCTTACCTAGATTGATGAAAAACATTGCTAAAATAATACATGTAGAAAAACAATTCCATATTCATTTCATCTATATGATTCAAGTACAATAGCCTATGTAATTACAGTTGCTTCACAGTCGATATAAACAAAACTTCTCAAGCAAAACCGAGGAAGGCAACAACGACAAATGAGGCCCAAAAGAACTTTCCTAGTCCAAAAAAAGTGGGAAAAGTGCTTATCATTCTTCTCCAACTTACACGTCTTCGTCAGTCTTTCACAAGCTGGTAAAACCTGCAACCTATTTTAAGTGTATTCCTGTCCTGTACAAGCTTTCTGTAGTTCCTACACTCAAAACTAAAGTTCGTAATCCTTTGTTAGCAAATAAAAACAAGAAAATGGAACTTGCCAAGGATGTGCACTGCGATATCATCGATGACTTGAGGCCTCATAATCTCGAGCAAATGTGAATCCTACCGGACTGGCTACTCACCTCAAATAACGAAGCTTCAATCAAGATCTATACCCTTTGCTTTAGCTGCTTCTGCAATAGCTTTAGTTTTTTCGGTATTCCCATAAAGGAGCTGATAGGATTTCCACAGCTTGGCAGAAAATGGATATGCCAATAACGCTCTTCCATAAAACCCCTGTGAAAGGACCTCAACACCCTTGACTTTGCCCAAGATGGTCGCAGCTTCTACCCATACGCACTCTGGTGGAATTGGGATGGCATGAAGAATTGTATTAACTAGGTTTGAGCTTGCCCAGAACCACATACTCACAGAAGTAACATGAGTAGACTCGTCACGCTTTCTGAACAGTTTACAGACAGACATAGCTAACACATAGTTAGATGGACATATATCCAACATACCTTCAACAAAATCCACCAAATGCTTTGGTTCAGTGAATTCTTCAGGTAAAAGAGATGGTCCAAACCACACCTCAAGAACCAAGTTTACCAGAAAAAAATCAGATGAAACTGGACTAAACATGTTATTAATTAGCTGTTGGACTCTTGGTTTCTTGATGTTGTTAATAAATTTTCTAGGCAAAGGCTCGGGGACAGGGAAATCCTGCAAAACACCTATGTAATGCTCCAAAATGTTCTCCATTCCACTGATAGAAGCCGGCTCCTTCAGTACTGATTCACCAGTGAGACATAACGTGGCATGCTCTCTAATGCAGTACTTAAAATATTTGGGAATAGCAGTCTTCAATGCCTTTTCAGCAGCTATGCGAGCCGCGACGTGATCATTTTGCAATAATTTATAGAGAGAGAGGTTAAGAAATCCAAACATTTCATCAATTTTATCAAGACCTGGAGAAATTTCCAAAATTGAATCAGAAGCTGATTCTGGCAACCCATCTTTGTTCTCACTATCCACGCCAGGCAGTACACCATTTTGGTGATAATGGACTTTCCAAACAGAGTGAAACCAACGGTCCAGGAGTTCTTTTCCAAACTCACATCCTCCATTCTGGAGAGCACATTGAGCATACTGATTCCAAACACACTGAATTCCTGGGACTTCTTTTGGCCAGCTAATAAGGATTTCCTCGAAACCCACACTCAGATCCCTGAATTCTTGTTTATGAGCTCGAGTTGATATTAAAACAAGCTCTAAGCAGAATGGATATAGTCCAAGATATCTATCCAACAAATTTCCACAATATTCCAAACTGCCTAGTGCAGCCATGCACCTTATGTGGCTGACGGCAAAAAGTTGTGCTGATTTTACATTAGCATCGTCACTTCTAAGTGATTCAATTTTCATCAATGAAGCAACAGAAACCGCTCCTTTTTCCATCAGCTTAACAGCCATCTGCTTCTCATCATCTGGTAAAAGAATCGAAGGCCATTCAATTTCCAAGAGTAGTTTCTCACATTCAAATTGCCTTACTACAGCTTCTGGTAGTTTCCTATAAATAACCAAATACACACTACAAACCCAGAATATGCATTTATCAGAAATTTTCAGGCATGAATGTATATCAGAGAGCAACAGTGGACGCTCATCAGAATTTTTGTCTGCAGCAGAGAATTCAAATATTTTCTGAATAGCCTTTTCAACATTTCCAGACATGCATAGGCAATCTATCATTTGCAAAAACAGATCCAAGATGCAGGCGCTAGTATGCACCCCATCCCACTCAGAAGCAGAAGCATTGTGGCAAAGCGCTGAGAGTGCTGCGTCATATGTAGCCAACCGATCATGAAGATGCACGCGGCTGTTGATATACATTAACCAGAGCTCATAAGATCCTGCATTGTATTTGACCTGAAGAACAAGAGAAGAAAGTGTTCCATAAAGTTTCAATCCCATATCACGATTCAGGAAATGCAGTAAAAAAAATATACGGCTTTTTCTCCATTTTAACTCCACTGATTAAGCAGCAATTTTGACGAATTAGGCAGTCCTAACAGGTGCAAAGGTAACTATTTCCGTTAGTGCTTCTGTTGGAAAATCGAAACTGTTTTGGAAACAATCCTTGTAAAGCTGTAAATTAGCTAATTAGTTGTCAATCTTTGTATTTTAAGAAAGTAGCTGTTAGAAGTTTTACTCTTCCTAGAATTAGCCATATTCCTTAAATCAGAAATTACTTTCCTGATTTGAAGGATTTGTGTATGCTGTGTAAATCCTATAAATACATGATCAATGAAAGAAATTAATTATTCCCTAAAACACTCATTTTCAAGTTGGTATCAAAGCGGGCGAATTGCTTGCTGAAATCATTCGCCTTCTTCTCTCATTCGATCCTCTGCTCTTTCTATCACCATGTTAGACACTTCAAATGAATCCACTACTGTTCCTCAATCATCTTCGAACAATCCCATCATTATTGATTCCACAAAAATCTGACAACCACTTCAGAATCCCATTCTGTCCAAATCACCACAATTCGATTGAATGGTGACAATTTTCTAAGATGGTCTCAATCAGTTCGGATGTACATCAGAGAACGTGGAAAAATGGGCTACCTGACAGGTGAAAAGAAGGCTCCTACAGTGGATGATCCGAACTATGCTACATGGGACGCTGAGAATTCCATGGTGATGACATGGCTCGTGAACTCTATGGAAGAAGACATTAGCTCTAATTACATGTGCTATCCAACGGCACAAGAGCTTTGGGAGAATGTAAATTAGATTTATTCTGATTTAGAAAATCAATCCTAGATCTTTGAGTTGACTCTCAAACTCGGTGAAATGCGACAAGGGGAGGACAACGTAACAAAATACTTCAATTCTTTGAAGCGAATTTGGCAAGATCTTGACCTCTTCAATACCTATGAGTTGAAATCTGCGGAGGATGGACGCCATCATAAGAAGACTGTGGAGGATAATCGTATCTTCAAATTCTTGGCTGGCCTCAACGTCGAGTTTGATGAGGTGAGGGGGAGAATCATTGGAAGACAACCCCTACCTTCAATTGGTGAAGTTTTTTTTTTTGAAGTTAGAAGAGAGGAGAGTCAGAGGAATGTGATGTTGGGCAAGACGAGACCTGGAGTTGCTGTTGAAGGTTCAACCTTGGTAACCACGGGTGGAGGCTATAACAAAGCCACCACATATCAGTGCAAACCTGATGAAAAACCACGTGTTTGATGTGATTTTGGCAACAGGCCTAGCCATACCCGTGAAAATTATTGGAGAATCCATGGGAAACCTGCGAATTGGAAAGGTAAAACAGGTGACAAACTAGGACGAGCCCTCCCTGCTGCTAATGAGGTTGAAACCAACCCCTTCACTAAGGAGCAGATGGAACATCTTCTTACACTGCTGAAATCCAACTCGACATCTGGTACTCCTAATGCTTCTGTGGTACACACAAGAAATGAATTATATGCTCTAACTTGTCATTTCAAATCATCTGCTCCATGGATAATCGATTCTAGAGCATCCGACCATATGACCAACTCTTCAAATCTGTTTGAATCATATTCACCGTACTGTGTCTTGGAAATAGAAAGGTTAGGATAGCTTATGGTAATTTCTCACCAATTGCAGGAAAAGGTCTGGTAAAAATTTATGAGGGAATAGATCTTAAATCTGTTCTCCATGTTCCTAAACTTACTTGTAATCTCTTATATGTCAACAAATTATCTAGAGATTCAAATTGTTGTGTCACCTTCTATGAATCCCATTGTATTTTTCAGGACCAGATCTCGGAGAAGACGATTGGCAGTGCTAGGATGATCGATGGTCTCTATTATTTCAAGGATAATTTACCTAGTAATAAAATTGCTCAAAGACTTAGTAGTATTAGTTCTCTTTCTGTTCGTGATCAAATAATGGTTTGGCATTGCAGATTAAGCCATCCTAGTTTTTCTTTTTTAAAACATTTGTTTCCAGTGTTATTTAAAAAGGTTGATCCTTTATCATTTCAATGTGAAAGCTTTTTATTGGCAAAGAGCCAACGTAAACCTTATATCCAAAAAGCTCATCAAGCTTCAAGACCATTTTATCTTTTTCACAGCGATGTTTGGGGACCCTCAAAGGTAACCACTGTTTCAGGAAAAAAATGGTTTGTAACCTTTATAGACGATCATACTCATCTTTGTTGGGTATATTTAATGCGGGAAAAATCTAAAGTTGAAAGAAGTTTTAAAGATTTTTACACAATGATTGAAAATCAATTTCAGACAAAAATCAACATTTTGAGATCTGATAATGGAACAAAATATTTTAATAAAATTTTGGAAACCTTTTTAAAAGAAAAAGGTATTTTACATCAATCATCATGTTCAAATACTCCTGAACAAAACGGAATAGCTGAACGCAAAAATAAGCACCTATTAGAAGTAGCCCGGGCTATGATGTTTTACATGAATATTCTAAAATACTTATGGGGGATGCCATACTAACTGCATCATATCTAACCAACAGGATGCCCACAAAAGTTTTACAGTAGCTAGTGTTTAAAAAAGATATTTCCCGAATCTCGAATTAATTCTGAATTACCTTTGAAAATATTTGGTTGCACTGCATATGTGCACCTTCCAAAAATGTCACGGTCTAAGTTAGACCCAAGAGTAGAAAAATGCGTTTTTGTAGGATATACTCCTAATAAAAAGGGTTACAAGTTTTTTAATCCCACTACAAAACGGTTTCACACAACTATGGATGTTTCTTTTATGGAAAATACCCCATATTTTACCAAAAATTTACTTCAGGGGGAGAATTTAGTTGAACCAAATTTTTGGGAAATTGCTGAACCCTTACCTAATCTGATTCTTGATATCCCTCCTAAATCACTGGAAAAAGAAAATAATGAATCTAAATCCACTGAATCCGAATCTGATATCATTAGTCTATCAGAAAAGAAATACTACGAATGGAAAAAAATTAAACCAATCTTGAGCCTGTGGTTTATGCAAGGAATAATATCCCTGGAAGAAGTAAAGACCAATTAATCATCCAAACACATGGTCAAACGGAAGCCCTGGGTGATGGCCTTCCAAGTGTCAAGCTAATTCTCCTTCTATGTAGTCTTATACATTCTTTACCATCACACTCTAATCCTAATTCTAAAATATTTGCACCCAAACCTGGTTTAGAATTAGGTCCAGTAATTCCTACACAGGTCCTTGACCGTGATCTTCCCATTGCCCATAGAAAAGGAACCCGCACGTGCACTAAACATCCTATTGCCAAATATATTTCCTACAATAACCTTTCCGACAACTATAGAGCATTCACTACAAATATTTTAAAGCTTGTGGTGCCTAGAAACATTCAAGAAGCACTAGATGAACTGAGTTGGCAATTGGCAGTGTTTGAGGAAATGAATGCCTTAAAAAAAAATGGTACTTGGGAGATTGTAGAATTACCGAGAGGGAAAAAAATTGTAGGGTGCAAATGGGTTTTTACAATAAAGAGTAAAGCTGATGGAAGTGTTGAGAGATATAAAGCTAGGCTTGTGGCAAAAGGTTTCACTCAAATCTATGGGGTAAACTACCAAGAGAATTTTGCCCCAGTAGCTAAAATAAACTCAATTAGAGTTTTGTTGTCCCTTGCAATAAATTCCAATTGGCCGCCCTTACATCAATTGGACATTAAAAATGCCTTCCTTAATGGAGACCTAGAGGAGGAAGTGTTCATGAGTCTACCACCAGGTTTCGAAGAGAGTTTTGGAGTTGGGAAAGTGTGCAAACTGAAGAAGTCCTTATACAGACTCAAGCAGTCCCCTAGAGTTTGGTTTGAGCACTTTGGCAAGGTGATAAAGAGTTATGGATACACTAAAAGTCAAGTTGATCACACTATGCTCTACAAACATTCAAAGGAAAGGGAAGTGGCCATCTTAATTGTAATATAGTGCTAACTGGGGATGATTGTAGTGAACTAGAGAAGTTAAAAGGAAGGCTCGCCGAAGAATTTGAGATCAAGGACTTGGGGGCATTAAAATACTTTCTTGGAATGGAGTTTGCTAGGTCCAAAGAAGGTATTTTTATAAATCAACGTAAGTGTGTGCTTGATCTACTTAATGAGACAGGTATGTTAGGTTGCAAGCTTGCTGAAACACCAATAGAGCTTAATGTAAAGCTACAGCCTGCAAAAGCCGAGAGTGTGAAGGACAGAGAGCGTTATCAGAGACTTGTTGGGAGACTAATTTACCTATCTCATACACACCCTAGCATAGCCTTCTCATTAAGCATGGTTAGTCAGTTTATGCATTCACCCGGTTCGGAGCATTTTGAAGCTGTTTACAAGATTCTAAGGTATCTAAAGGGGCCATCAGGTAAAGGCCTTATGTTTAAGTCACGGGAACATCTACAAATGGAAGCCTTCACTGATGTAGACTGGGATTGAAGATCTACCTCGGGGTACTGCTCATTTGTAGGTGGCAACTTGGTTACATGACGAAGCAAAAAACAAAACGTGGTCGCTAGAAGTAGTGCGGAGGCTGAGTTTAGAGCTATGGCTCATGGCATCTGTGAGATTATGTGGATAAGAAGATTGCTAGAGGAATTAAAGGCGTTAGGGTCATCTCCTATGAAGTTGTACTGTGACAACAAGGCTGCAATTTCAATTGCCCATAATCCAGTTCTCCATGACCGCACGAAACATGTAGAAGTGGATAAGCATTTCATTAAGGAGAAGATAGATAACGGTTTGGTTTGTATGACCTATATTCCTACCGAGGAACAAGTGGCAGATGTCTTCACCAAAGGGCTACACAAAAAACAGTTTGATTTTTTAGTTGGCAAGCTGGCTATGGAAGATATCTTTAGACCAGCTTGAGTGTTGGAAAATCGAAACTGTTTTGGAAACAATCCTTGTAAAGCTGTAAATTAGCTAATTAGTTGTCAATCTTTGTATTTTAAGAAAGTAGCTGTTAGAAGTTATTATCTTCCTAGAATTAGCTATATTCCTTAAATCAGTTCCATAAAGTTTCAATCCCATATCATGATTTAGGAAATGCAGTAAAAAAAATGTGCGGCTTTTTTCCCATTTTAACTCCACTGTGATTAAGCAGCAATTTTGACAAATTAGGTAGTCTTAACAGGTGCAAAGGTGTAATTATTTCCGTCCGTGCTTCTAATGTTGAAGACTAACCAGGAAAAGCAATTTAAGATCTAAACATAAAGCAGACAAATACATTAACGCAACACCTACAGGACTGTCTTCACAGTGCAGGTACTCTCATAGCAGACTCCAGATAGTAGGAAACATGTGTAAACATGAAATGACTTACCGCATAAAAGAACATGTCATCCTTCCCTACAAAATCCACAATGCTATGGTAAATGAGAAGATAAAGTATCCAGAGAAATACAGAAGCTGGATCATCCTCAAGAGCTCGAGATATAACAGCAAGAGCCTGGAAACTCAAAATTCAAAATGACAGGAAGTGAAGCTTCTGCACAACGATTCTAATGCTGCAGAGCACATTCTGAAAATGTATACTGTAGAAATTACCTTTTTCATACCCTCAAGTTTGTCAACTGCCTGATTGAATATTATGACAGCGATTTCCAAGGCTTGCTCATAGTCAGCCAAAGATTGTGTGAGTTGATTCTATGCATACATCACACCAGAAGGAAAATTAGCAGGAATAAGATAATGCTCCAAAAACACATTAAGACTGTTATTCTCAGCTATACAAACTAAATAGCTTGAAAATTATGGGAATTCAAGAAAAAATCTGCGCATAATGGAGGAGAAATAAAAATAAAAACCTCTAGAAAATCCAGAAGGCTCGTCTAATTAAAAAAAAAAAAAAAAAAAAAAAAAAAAAAACTAAGCTTATAATGTCATCACCACAGGCAGTTGCACTGTAAACTATTTTCTCAGTGCAGGAGATGGCATATGCACACACTTATTTATTTATTTATAATACATACATCCAGAAAGTGCGCCAAAATAATTAATAAAGCTATTACAAATTGCAACTAGCATCAAATGCCTTTGCCAAAAAATTTTGCAATTGCAATTGATCAAAAAATAGTTCCAGAACACAATCACAACCAAGAGGCGACCATGCTTTGCAACAGTATAGTGATCTAGAGATTCTGTTACTATATATAGAGAATGCCAATGACATAAACCCCTATATTTGCAGAACTATTTTCATTATCACATATACTCCAAACAAGGCATAATATAAAAAGAAGTTCAAACTAATCATAAAGCTGACAAAACATGGCACTGGAAGATATACGATGTCAGTAAATGAAATAATAGTAATGCGAGGGTCATAATAAAGAAAAGAGGAACAAAATTGATAAACAAACCACTATGCCACTTCTACTCATAAAATAAGATGACGTTCTACTCCAACTCCCTTCAACCTCTATCCGACCATCACTACCATGCAAGAGTGGCCCATATCCAGGCAAATCCTTTTGAGACAAATTTGATAGTGTCAAGGAAAGACTGAAGCACTTCTGCCAACATCGATCGTTTCTCCATGCTAGAACAGACTTGTATGAATGCAAATCAGCTTTCAGAGTATCTAAGCCTATTAGATATGTTGGTGAGATCATAACGTCATGGCACTTGGGATTTTTTGCTGCAGCATTACAAACTATTTTAGGTAACATTAATCCAAACAGATAATGAAACAAATTATACTCAAAAAGTAAGGGACAAAAAACACCAGGTTCTCAATTTTCATTTCCAAAGTTAAGAAGGGAGTCCCGTACCATTATTATCAGAATCACCATGCTTATCATAAGACACAGTTCTATTAAGGTTGTCTCGAACATGCTGCCAAGGACATTCATCATTGTTGCACTTTCCTCGAAGCTCATACATGCAAAGTGGCCGAAATGGATCAATTGCAATATCACAAGTATAAGGGCCAATTCCTCTTGCATATAATTCCGCAACAGTCTCACATGTCGAGTCTGGTTTAGTCTCATATGTTGAGTCTGGTTTAGTATTGTTCCACTGGACTTTTTCAGAGTCAACGCAGCCCTCTTCATTGTGTCTAGTACCACTGGTGTACTTTTGTTGATTTCTAGCAAGCCATTGCGTTAAAGTCAATGGGAATGAAATCTTCAAATGACCAAAGGCACTCCTAAAGATGTTAGGAGCCGAAATCTCTGAGATTAATACGCAAGAACCTTCTTTGTTGAAAAATCTATTGTCCTCAAAATTATCAAAAGAGTGAGCATTTTCGAGATAGCAGTCCTGCTGAATTTCCATAGGGACCTCGGAGTCCCTAATCTCTCGTCTAACAGGGCCTAAAAGTAAGAATAACATATTGAACAGAAGCATATGAAACTAATTATATAGCAGAAAAGCTAAAATACTCGAGTTCATTGCCTTAAAAATAAATATTAAGTAAATAAAAGACACGACATTAATTATCAGTGGCCTTCATAATAACATTACAAAGTGCAGCAAGTTCCACATGAAAAATAACTGAATTCACATCAAATTTGTATCCATTAACGTCTAAAAGAAGACACCATTTTGTATTGAGGAAAAAAAATAATAATTTGAATTGCCTTGGAAAAAAAAAAAAAAAAAAAAAAAAAAAAAAAGAAAAAAAAAAAAAAAACTAACCATCCATGTGGCTTAAAAGATTAATTTACTGAACCAGCATAATCTATCAGGTTCTACATTTATCATGACACCATCAGCATTAAAGAGCCAAATATTAAAAGGAAGTTACCTCCACGATCAGATTGTTCACTTTTATCTGCAATAGAGGACGGAAAACTCAATAAGCTTGTATGGGTTTTCTCTTTGCTGGCATAATTTTCACAATTCTTTGACAAACCATTTGTTCCTAGCCTTGCAAGTAGTTCAGACCTTAATGTTGCTTCAATAAAATATCCGTGGGAGCTATCAATCGTCAAGTTTCTGCTTCTTACTTTATTTACATCCTTCTCGTCATCATCAAACTTTGGGTTTTTTCCATGACACTCACCACTGGGTTGAATGGTGTCTTGTTCAAGTGAAACCATCTCGTCATCTTCATCTGCTGAAATGTTTTGATCATTCAATGGAGAACGAACTCCATCAGCAGTAGCTTTACCCTTATGGGACAATGTCTCAGATGTACTAGCATCTGGTTCACTGCAGGGTTCTGACCCCACATTTTGTCCATGCACATGTCTATATGATGTTTGAACTGGAACATTGTTGAGATATTGAAAATTTGAACCAACCCCTCGTGGGCTAAGAACATCATACCCAGACTGTAACTGATGGCTAGATTGTATTAGAAACATATTTTCCGAGGCATCATTTGAGTAATCCAACTTTGAGTAATCCAACTCAATGCCATCTTTCTCATTTTGCCTTGAGGGGCATAATAAACTTGAATTGTCCAGGGTAAAAGATCGCAAGTGAGCAGAGTATAATTCCCTTTTGCGATATAGATTAGTACATCTAGTATTAGCTTCGGCCAGAGCCCTCTGGGCTTTACGATAAGCTTTAAAAACATTTCTTTCTTCAATTTCACATATGCGCCTGTGCTCTTGTGCTTCCTCAAGATCATTGTCCAGTGATTCCTCCATTTCAACCAACGACTGTATATTCATGTTGCTACCCCCTGACACATTTGCATTACTCAAACAAGTCCAGAGGCTTTCGTTGCTAAAGGGTGCCTACAATATCCAGATAACATGAATTCGTGAAAATAAATAACACAAACCAACAAAACAGAGATAAGAAACCTCTAGCATTTCATCAAAGACTAGTAGCGGACCTGATATATATTATCAGATGTAGTCTCAAATGTCTTGTCATTAGGTAAAATGTTAGGATGGCTGGCTCTTGCTATATCTTTTCCATGAGTTTCTCTGTTCAAGATAGAACTAGGTTCTTTGTTGCAACTTGCTTTACTTGGATTCAATTCCACATTGTTCTGCAAAGTTAAAAGTATAAGTAAATGAACACAATGATCTTTTGAATTATGAAAGAGCACACAAGTTACGGTTATTTTAACTCCACATGCTTTACAGTTACATAGAGGCCTGTCATTTCATAAACCTCAAAACCTTCGCCAAATACGTCTTCACAAAAAAATGGAGAAAAAAAGGCCAAACTAGTACCCAGAACTACAGGCCAAGGAACATTGTTTTTGGCTCAGCACACACCTACAGGTATTCCTCAAGGGAGGCTGACAGCCTCGTGTACGTATGCTTGTTGCTATAGGATTACGCCTGTGGGGCATTAGTCTACCTTGTTATGTGAAATACTTTCAAGCAAGAGATTTTTATGGGCTTCAAAAATAAAATAAAATAAATAAGGGGAGCAGGACACAGTTTGCATTTGGTTTTCAGTAGAGCATTTCTGCAAGCGGCTATTCCAAGCAGGTTTCATCATAGCACTCCAACAAGCATTGACACCTTAGGTACATCTTTTACTCCTCCAACCTTCCAACATTTCTTTTCTAAAATTTTATTTTAGGGAAACAACGAGACATTGTTCATGAGGAAAAAGGCCTTTTCTACACTTTCTAATCTACTTTCTTTTCTTTTTCATTTTCCTTTTATTTTTCTGGCTGGTGAGTTATTCTTTCATCTGGCCTCCATTCTCCCACTGCCGCTGGTTTGGCTTATGCTCTTTATATCAACTAGCCCGTTTTGATACTTTAAGCTTTGCATGAATCTAGTAGCATATTCCTCTAAAAAAAAAAAAAAAAAAGACAAAAAGCAAAAACAAAAAACAAAAAACAAAAACAAAAACAAAAGCAAAAAAAAAAAAAAACTGTAGTAACATAATTTAATTAGAATGAAATAATTTCCCTAATCAATTTTAGGTTATCACCTATAATGCGTTATATAGAAACATAACAAGTATTCAAAAGACTTTTTTTTTTTTAAAGAAAAAAAGAAACACAATACTTCATTATGATTTACACAAGTGCGAAAAGCACCAACAAGGAGGACAGGGAGTCCAACTAAAAGACAAGTTAATCAAGTAATAGTGTCCTAATCTCATTTTCTCATAATATTCATTTTCAATGCTATTGCCTGTCTTCTCATGCCATTTTATTGATGCTATTGGCCTATTACTTTCATGTTCATACACTAGACTTGCCATTTTATTGATGCTATTGGCCTATTACTTTCATGTTCATACACTAGACTTTCGTTTATCAGATAGTATGACTCGTTAAAATCTTTTATTGGTTTAAAATGTGGCTTACAGCATGCCTACTAACATAAAATGCTGTGAATAAATATTAGTATGCGTGTGTAGTAAATGCTATTTTCCTTTTATTCAGTGAACTCGACAGCAGCCTCTATTTGCCAATGAGAAAAAGGTGACTTTTGTCATGTTACTACTAAATTCGAAGCACATCCAAACTAGACTAAGACCAGAAAAATAAGTTATATAAGCAATAGTGCTGGAAGAGGAGATCCTTAACCCTTCCTAAATTATTTGGGGAAGCAGTGGAAATTACATTTGTTGGTGATGTAGAACAGTTTAACATGACAGCAGGATCAGGATCCCGTTGCCTACTACTCCCATCAGATTGAGTGCAATTAGTGATGACCTTGGCACCTGCAGAGCAAAACCACCAAATTACTAGGTAGATCTAGAATTGTTACTACATCGGGACTGAGAGAGACTATAAAATCTGTTACCATTGTTCATTCCAACAAGAGTGTTTTCTGACAGGCCAGCTTTTTGTTTTTCATTTTGCTTCTTCCATTTGACAATACTCGACTCTATTCTACCCAAAGAAACTCCCTTGTGTCCATGATCAAATTTAATTGAGTCAAGTACATTATTATTCTGCATTGCTGGTTCTTTCAATAATAAAATAGATTTTCCACCACCAGCTTCTTTTGGGACAACTGCATTCAGCTGGGTTGAATAAGATCCACTAACTTTTGCACGTTTCTTGTCCGGCTCTTTTGGTTCTATTTGTGAACTTTTGGCAGAAGTTGCACCAAGCTTTCTAGTTGTATCACTATGCACAGTTAGAGCATTATCATCCCTAAATGAAGCTGATTCCTTACTTCGCTGTGCAGACTTAAGCTTCAATTCACTTTCCCGAAGTGCAATCTGCTGCCGCAAGTCCTGAAGCTTACTGATGTTCAAATTCATACCTTGATCATATCCACATTCTCGGCTTCGTAAATTTTTGCTAAGAGAACTAAATTTTCTAACTCGATTTCCTTGCCCAGCTGACGAGGTTCCAGCACTAATAAATTTGGGTCCTGGTGTTTTTGCGATTGCCGAAATAAATGTTCGATTTACAGACAACCTTTTCGGCATAGTTTTGCTCACAGCGCTGGTGGTAGTCTTCTTGTTCAACTTTGACTGTGAAGGAGGAGGAGGCTTTCGATTGCCAACCACTCCAGTCATGTTACTTTGCGTTTCAGTAGCTTTTTCTTTTATGCATCCTTCAGAATCACTACCACTGTCATCATCCGAGAAGCGTATCACAAGATTATCATTGGCTCCCACAAGGGGACACCATCCAGGGGTATTAGTTTTTGATGTTATCCGACCCTTATCAAAAGACTTTTGAGCAATAGGCTGTATAGGAGCACGAGACTGAATATCAACAGCATTGCCTGGAGGACTATTTGCTGAAACAGCCTTCCCTGCGAAATAAGAGAAATCAAATTCAGCATATACTTGGTGTATAAAATATATATTTTTGAAGCTCAAATTTTCATACAACCCACGTCAACAAGGATATAAAACACATAAAATAGAAGCGGTAGGATATAAACACATAAAATACAAGTGGTCCAGTTCTAGCAAGATGTGCAAGAGAATAAATGAAATCCCAACTATGGAAGTTTACCAGAAAGTGTCGCTAATAATCTCACAAGTTTGTTAAATATAAGTACCAACATAGATATATATTTGTCGCCTGCATTTGAATCGTTTAACTATACAGAATATGGATACAAGTGACGTGACCCCATATTAATCACACAATAGTTGTCAAAACAAACTACTGAAACGTGTACAGCAGTTTTGGAATGCAATAAAAAACTGAACGGTATACCTACAAATTACACGCCCTTTAGGAATTTTTAAATGAAGCAAGAATTGCAACTCTCACTTTACAATGACAAGCAAGACTTACCAACTTGGATGTCGTGGCTGCATTGGTTTGCTGGACGAACAGGAGCTGGTCCTGAAGGTGCAACAGTACTAGTGCACTGCGAGACAGAGCAGACGGGATCCTGCTGAGGAGGCAAAAGCATCTGTACAAGATCAACAAATAACCATAAGAAAGTGGGAATCAAATGATGACCCAAATGAGATACCAATATGTATAGCCATTTACCGTTAAGGAATAACGTAAATATGGCACAAAAGTTTAAACCCAATTATGAAAGCATAATCAAATCGAAAGCAAGACATAATACTTGGAAAAGTCAAGTTTCAAACACTGCCATACTATATATGAGCACTGTATGCACGCAAGTACAGAATGAAAATGAAACCCTTACAACTGAAGTCGAAGAGAATTGGCATACACAAACAAAAATTCTCACAAGAGATAGGCCTGAGGGCTCAAACAACGTGTTTGGTTAATTAATTCTAGTTATGAACCTCATTCAACCTTCTAAATCGACTCAAATTTCATTACCATTCGCGAACGAAGAAGAAAACAGAAGTAAATGCCGCAATCGGTTAGCTAAAGAAATGAAGAGAAATTCCATTCTATTAGGTTAGAAAAGCATCATTATAGCAAACCGTAAACCTTCAACTGCACTCATTTCCTCTATTTTCTCAGAATCCAAGCAAATTGCATCAAACGAAACATGCAAAAAGGGCAAGAATCTAATCCAATATAGAGGAGAGGAAAAACAAAAGCAAAGTATAGGGATATGAGTTAGGGTTTGTGAAGACCGGTACGTCTTCATCGTCGGAAGATAGTTCGCCTTCCTCTCTGACCTTGGAGTGCTTGTTGCCAAGCTCGGGGCCGGGATTGATAGGCTCCGACGCCGCAGCTCCGGGCCTGACCTCGTCGGCGCCGTCCATCGCCGGATCGTTTCTCCGTTTTCTCTCTCTCTAGAAAGGGGAATCACACAGGGAGAATGACTGACTGCCACAGAAGCATTCCGTCTCTGATGCAAGTCAAGAGAGAAGAATCCCAATAAACCAATTTTGGGGGCGCCGGTCGTCGTTCACGGAATGACCAAAATGCCCTCGCTTTCCCAGGCTAAAAATGTCCGCTGACCGTCGCTTTTGGGATCAGAAGACGACAGTAACTTTTTGTGGTTGAGTTATGTAGGTGTCCTTCACGTGAATTTTAAACAAAGCATTAGAGTAAAGATTATTCGAGATCAAGAACTTAGACCTCGTTCATTTTACTGATTTGAGTTTAGAATTTGAGTTTTGTTACAGTAAAAAACTCTCATAAATAATCACATTTAACTTTTTTACTACAATAAAAAGCTCTCATATAAAATCAAATCTCAACTCAAATTAAAAACTCAAATCAGCGAACTAAATGAGCCCTTAAATTATCATCATAATTAGTTTTTAGGTATAATTTCTATTCGAATTCTTAATTAATAAATTAATCTAATTAATGTATTTGTATATAAATTAATATAATTTATAAAGGGTCTTAAAGATTTTATAAAAGATTTTGGTGAGATAGATATTATCTTAAGTGTAAAAATGAGGAAGCATAGTAGGGATTACTCGTTATGTCAATCTCATTATATTGAGAATGTGTTTCTTAAATTCAATCATTTAAAGTTTAAAGAAGCGAATACCTCATATGATTCTAGTATTAAATTACTAGAGAATGCAGGCCGAACGGTGGCACAACTTGAGTATGTTAGTGCGATTGGTAGCTTAATGTATGTCATGCATTATACAAGACCAGACATAGCATTTGCGGTATGCAAAATGTCTAGGTTCACGAGTAACCCGGGTATTAAATATTGGAATGCAATTGGTACAGTACTTGGTTATCTTAAAAGAACCATTAATTTGGGTTTGTCATATAATGACTATTCGGCAGTACTTGAAGGGTACTCAGATGCAAGTTGGATAACAAGTGCAAGTGATAACAAATCCACATCCGGTTGAATTTTCACAATTGCGAGAGGAGCCGTCTCTTGGGCTTCTAAGAAACAAACATGCATAACTCATTCTACGATAGAGAGTGAGTTTATAGCACTCACCGCTGCGGGCAAAGAAGCAGAATGACTGAGAAATCTATTATTTGATATTGAGTTATGGTCACAACTGATGCTATCTATTTCTTTCACCTGCAATAGTGAAACTACTTTGTCTACAGCTTATAACAAAGTTTATAATGGAAAATCTAGACATATTAGCTTGAGACATGAATATGTGAAACAATTAACAACTGATGGTCTTATCAATATTGTTTATGTTAAGACAAACAAGAACCTAGTGAATCCTTTGACGAAAGGTCTTTCAAGAGACTTAGTTAAAGAAACATCTAGTGGAATGAGACTGAAACCTTTCTTTGAAAGAGTCACCGATGATGGTAACCCAACTATATAGTAGTTGTACCGCTATTCTATAGTTAAATGGGTAAGAACAAGTCATTGTTATGTGACCAGATTAGCATCAAAATTTAATTAGTCCCTTCCAAGATGTCAGTGTAAAATAGCTACGTGGTTGAGATTGATTTTATACTCTTAATGGAGTTCGAGTATCATAGGGGTTGTTCTTTTGCAACGAAACTCAGAAAAAGTTTGAACTCAAGTTATAATTTTATTCAAGTTTATGTTCTTTTGTAAAACTTGAATTTGAACTCGAGTTTGAACTCAAGTTTAGGACTAAAACTCGAGTTTAAGTTTTCTTTTCAACTCGAGTTCAGAAACTCAAATTCAAATTAATGAACAATATTTTTTCTATTCTTAAAAATGTTATAACTTTTTCTTTTTAATTCTAATTAAGATGATTTTTTTTCTATGCATTGACAACGAAAAGATAAATAAAACCCCACCTATATACCCTATTAAAATTTTTCATCACCATTAAGTTTTTATCAAACACAAACTCAAAAAGATTTTTATCTCAAACTATAACTCAAATGTACATAACCAAACACAAACTCAAGTTACAACTTCAACTCAAGTTATAACTCAAACTCAACTCAAGATCTTCACTCAAGAATGCCTAACTCAAAAATGTAAAGAACAACCCCATAGTAGCTAGAGATATAACTCAAAATTTTACCTAAGTGAACATAAGGAATGGTGCCATTCCTAACAAGACCGCGGTTTAATCTTGTAAATGTTCATGAATCTAAGATAGAGCACAAGGCCATAATAGTGCTAAACGATTGGAACAGATTTTAAGTTTGGGATAACACATATGTGATATATTAGAGACAAAGTTTAATGCAACGCATATTGTTGTCTTGTGAATACTTTGAAGTATAGTCACTAATTGGAGGTTAAAATCGAAAAATACCTTCATGTATGTGTGTGTTTATCGTTGTTAATTCTAGAGAAATATTACAATCTAGTGGGAGATTGTTAGAGTGATTGTAATATTTCTTGATCAAGATCATAAGCTGTTTGAGTATTAAAACATGAAAACTCGTGTTAAAGGGACTTTCAAAAGTTACAGCAAACAAACTGCTTTGATTCAGCCAAACCAGCTGTAGCCAAAATGTTTGCATGTCTTGGGTCCGTTTGTGGCTGTAGCGGGAAAACATCCACAGCAGCAGAAATTATGTAGAAAACAATGTTTTAATGAATTTATGTGATCTAAAATGTTTCTAACCATTACATCCATTGATGATATGTTTTCATACATATCTGAACACCAATTAGAAATAGATATAATTATTGTAATAAGTGTATTAATCCATGAAAAGATACATTTACATTGAAAAGATGCCTTTATGTGAATGATTGTAATGTTTAAAGAGGATGCATTCATTTATGAAATGACACATCTGTCTTTATTAATTCTCTAAAAAATTTACACACTTGATTAATGTTCTGGAACTCAATATTATTGCTAGATATTGTGTTCAATGGTTTGTTGTATTTTGTGGGTATTTGCCATTAAAACTCATTAGCAAACTTTAAGAAGTGAGGGCAAATAAAACCTTAAAGGAAAGTATTCCTATACGCCTCAAGTCCTCTATTGTTTCTGCATTCTTTTCACCCTATACGCTCAAATTCTCCAACAGAGAACGATAATGGTGACCGCACCGAGGAAGGGGTGGGTGAGTGGCGATGGGACGTCAGGGGGGAGGGGAGGATATTCTTTTGAACTTTTGAAAAATGGTTTTAAAATCTTTTTGGAATATAAAATTCTAAATAATTTTAGACTAACTAATTAGAATGACATAAGTAGATTTTTTAACAGGTAAACATAAAAGTGTTGGCGGGTTGATTCTAAGAGTCCGCTTGGTTCGTGGATTCAAACCATATGATTAGAACCATTTTCGATTTAAGTATATTTTTTGTGAGAGAAGATACTATAGCGAACCACGAACCATGATTCGAATCAGGGAACGAATCTAGGTACCAAACAGACTCTAAATTTAACTCACCAAATCAATCAAAAGTTTAAAATAAACCCACCTAATTGAAAGTGAAATTGTAGTAAATAGGTCTACATTTAAAACATATGGAAGTAAATTGACAATTTAACAATGCATAGAAATTAATAGACCATTTTATGTTCTTACTTTTTCATTTTTCAATTTTACCCTTTTCTTCCTATTTTTCCCTTTCCTTTGGTAAATCCAAATATATCCAGGATTTATAGAGCTATAATAATTTGAAAAAACAATACAAATTAAAATAATAAATTTTAGATATACTGGGTAAATCCAAGTTAGCATCATTTTTTCAAGAACCGTATAAATTTTAATGGTAAATCCATGTTTTATCAAGTTAGAATCACTTAAAAAAGAATAGTACAAATTCTAATATACACTTAGTAAATCCATGATTTACCAAGTTAGCATCACTTTTTAAGAACCGTGCAAACTCTAATGGTAAATTCTGAATATATATGGTAAATATAAGATTTACCAAGTTAGAATTACTTAAAAAAGATCACTACAAATTGTAATAATAAAGCATGGATATACTTGATAAATCCAACATTTATCAAATTAGCATCACTTTTTGAAGAACCATGCAAACTCTAATAGTAAATCTTAGATATATATGGGAAATTTATGATTAACCAAGGTAGAATCACTTGAAAAAGAATAGTATAAATTTTAATGGTAAATTCTGAATATACTTGATAAATCTATGATTTAACAACTTAGCACAACTTTTTCAAGAACTGTGCAAACTCTAATGTTAATTCTTGGAAATACACGGTAAATTTAAGAGTTTACCAAGCTAGAATCACTTGAAAAAGAACGATACAAATTCTAATAGTAATCCTGGATATACTTGGTCACTTTTTGAAGATCCATACAAACTCTAATGGTAAATTTTGATATACATAATTCAAAATTTACCAATTTAGAATCTCTCGAAGAAGAACAATACAAATTGTAATAGTAAATCTTAGATTTACCATGTTAGAATCACTTGAACTAGAACCATATGAATTTTAATAGTAAATCCTTTATATACTTGGTAAATTCAAGATTTAACAAGTTAGCATCACTTTTTCAAGAAGCGTAAAAACAATAATGGCATATCAAGAATTTACTAAGAGGGTATTTTTAGAATTTCAGCTGGTTGTAAATATATATTTACATCAAATTGACATATTTAGGCTTAGTTTATTTCGCAGATTTGAGTTTTCAATTCGAGTTAAGATGTGACGTTTTCTAAGAGCTTTTAACTGTAGTAGAAAAAGTTAAATGTAATATTTTCAGAGAGCTTTTAACTGTAAAAACCTAGAACTAAAAACTCAAATCAGTAAAATAAACGAACCTTATTAACTTTTTTTTTTAAATATTGGTCTATTAATTTTAATTTTTCTAAAATCTCAGCTTATTTCTCTTAATGTCCCTTTTGTTAAACTATTTGATGTAAATAGCATAATCACCAATAATTAGGGCTGTTCATGGGTTGGGTTAGTGCGGGGTAGGATTTTTTTTCCCCCGCCCCAAAGGGTGCGGGTTGCACATATTTAGCCCCAACGATGTTAAAAAAATTTTACAACCCAACGATGTTCGGGTTGGGTTGGGGCGGTGCGGTGCGGGGTGGGTTGGGTGGTCGGTTTCAACATTCAAAAAATTAAAGATTTAAAGTTTAATATAATATTCAAACTTCATCATTAAACATAAATAGCAACCATCTTTGTCAGTCCGGCGAGAGAGCACTGGAGAAAGTGGGCAAGACGACGGCCGAGAGGACTGAGTAATGAGGAGAGAGTTATGAGAGGGTTCACGGGAGGGAATGAAGAGGGAAAACTGAAAAGGAAGAGGCAAGAAGAGAGTGTTCAAGGGAGGGGAGACCGAGAATGAGATTGTGAACCCTAATGTTAGCGAGCCTAGGGTAGAACTTGGGCAGTTCGGCTTGCGCCGAAAGCTTGGGGGTATGTTGTGTGGGTTGGGTTGGGGATTGCGGGTTGTTATGGGCTCAACCCGCAATCCGCCCGAAACACTTCGGCCCAGAGGTATAATGAGCCGCAAATTTAAAAATAATGTTGCGGGTTGCTTTTTTCAGCTTGGGTTGGGGCGAGGTGGGTTGGGTTTGCGGGTTGTTAAGATTTATGAACAGCCCTACCAATAATGAAAACCAATAACATATTTTAAAATTTTAGTGTGATGTGTTCCAATTATACCCTTATTTCTTTCTTTTTTGAAAATTTAAATTATTTATATTTTGATACCTTAACTTTTTAAAAATTATATTTTGACCTCTTAACTTTTTAAAAATTGTATTTTGACCCATTTAATTTTATAATTTTTTTTTTGCATTTATACCCATGATAAATGAATTGATAAATGAATCATTTATTTACCAAGTAAATCTATTATATACAAATTATTATTGTGATTCTTTATTAACAAACCGATAATTTATTTATTTCGTAAATAATGAAATTACTTTAAGAGAATGTTTGTCTCTTATATTTATGATTCTGAATTATGATTTATGATTTATGATTTTTTATAATATTTTTTTCTCATAAAAAATACATATAAAATAAGAATGATTCTGAATACACGAATTAAATGTAAATCACGCATTTATAAGCTGCCAATAACCGAAAAATACTTCATTTACCAGATGAATCACATTTATTTTTTTATATTATAATTGAAGCATTTACTTAATAAATGCGTTAATTACCGTGCTTTTAGTTGGTAACTAGCGTGATACCCGTGCATTTGCACGGTGGTATAGTTATTAATGAAAACATTTCTTTTATTTTAATCTATAATTATAAATCTTACAGATAAATTATTAATACAGATATGAAATAAATATATAAATTATAGTTAGTTATTATAAAAATGTGTTATTTCCTATTTTGTTTGTGTGGAGTGTTATCGAATAATAAACATGAAATTAATAAATAACTCACAAAGGAAAATGCTTACATACTAATGAAATTAATAAATAACTCACAAACGAAAATGCTTACATACTAAAACGTGGATATAAATATATAAAAATTGTAGAACTTGTAATTTTGTTTAATAAATACAGAGTAACATATAACTCTCATCATATTTAAGTGGTTAGAAATTATTCTTAAAGTTTATAACGATAATTTTATTTAATATAAAAACTGGAGTCTATAATTATGTGTATAAATTATACATCTTAAAAAAACATTAAATAAAATGTGCTAGAAATTAAAAAAAAAAAAAAACTATGAAACTACTATTACTTTAAAAAATACAATTTATAGCAATTGTTGTAGAAAGAAAAAAAATTATTACACATAATTTATTACATTACGTTAGAAATTATAGAAAAAAAAAACATTAAGAACAAATCAAATTTTTTAGTGTGAAAGAATAAAGAAAAACAACCCTAAATTTGAAAGCAAAAAAAAACTGTATGAAGAGATACAACTAGTGCTGGAACTTTGGACGGGCCGCCCGCGACCGCCCGAAAAGCCCGAAGATTTGCCCGAGCCCGAACCCGACCCGCCCGAGATTTCCGGGCCGCCCGCCCGAGCCCGAATTTCACTTTGAACGGGCCGCGGACTTGTATTCGGCGGCCCGAGCCCGGCCGGGCGGCCCGAGCCCGCTCGAAATGCCCGAATTTTTTAAACTTTTTTTAAATATTAAGTTAATTATATATATACATATATATTACAATTTTTATATATATTATATTTATATATATATATATATTACAATTTGAAATGAACACACAAAGTCACAAACTATATGAAAAAATTATTTCTTTATTAATTTTTAAATTTGTAATTCATGATTGCCTCGTTAAAAACCTTACCAAGAAAAACCCAATTGGGATAAAAACTTGGTAAGGAAAAAAGAGTGCAATCATTTTGTGACGAATTACAAATTGTACAAACTTACATTGTTTATTAAATTACAAATACAATGTAAAAAGTAAAGACATATTTACAAAATACAAATTACAAATTTACAATTTAATTTGAAGTCGAGGATCGTCTTCAAAATTAAATGTTAATCGATTAAATTCATCAATCCATTCTTGGCTTGCCGGTGAAATTGTATCTTGTAGACGTTGATCGGCCCGATCCCAATCCTTAATGCAAACCAAGGCTTCAACAATATCCCTTTGCAATGCATTCCGGCGTTCCTCAAGTATTCTTCCTGTCGTACTGAAGGCTTGTTCGGATGAAACAGTGGAGACTGGGATTGAAAATATATCCATTGCCAATCGAGTTAGGATTGGCCAAGTTAATGCTCGTGCCCTCCACCATTGAACTAAGTCAAATGATTCTGCCGCACTGTCGACTACTAAGCCTTCACTAAGGTATGCCATAAGCTCGTTAAAGCTGTTGCCGCCACTGCCACTTGTTGATGAAGATCCACTTCCACTCACAGCTTCCGTTTGAGTTGTCTTCTTCTTCTTTTTTAACCCGAAAACATTCAAGAATGAATGCGGGTTTTCATCCTGTTGTTGTGGTTCCTGTACTCTAGAGTTTGTGCTTCTAAACCTAATCTCATATTTAGTATAGATTTCATATATTTTTGCCTTTATTATTGCAAATTGGTCCGTACAAGTGATGCCTAAAAATTCACCTAAGTTTTCTAAACCACTTTCTAATCCGTCTAATTTTAATCTAGGATCAAAAATTGTACCTAAACCATATAACAAAGGCAACTTAGACCAATATTTTTAAAATTTTTTTCCATAGACTTAATAGGAACTCCTAAGATTGGGTCCTCCCTATATTCGTGAAATAAAATACTAATTCTTAAAAGTTCTCCTAAAGCTAAAGGTGATGTTGGGTAGTATGTTCCACTAAGTTTTAGGGTAACTTCATGAAACCTACCTAAAAATTGATACAAAACTTCGGCAATTTGCCAATCAAATTCATCTATATGTCCTACTCCTAATTTTGCACACATATAGTTTGTTATAGCATGCTTATAAGGGATGCATTGTTGAAGCATAATATAAGTTGAATTCCATCTTATAGGCATATCTAACGCTAATGCTCTAGGAGATATATTTAATGCTTGTAAGAACCTAAACCAATCTTCTTGTCTTTGGTTATTACATTGAATCCATGCAAGACTATCTCTAATTCTTTTAATGTGATTACCCATTTCTTTTAAACCAGATTTAACTATTAAATTGATTACATGACATGCACAACGTTGGTGGAAAATAGTACCGTCACCGAATATACTTAAATCATTTTCAAAAAATTCAATTGCTTTTGTATTGGCACTAGCATTATCTAATGTTATAGCCATTATTTTATCTCTTAATCTAAATTCATCAATTACATTTAAAATTGTGTTATATATTAAATCTGCGCTATGTGATCCTAGAACACATTTAAAACCTAATATTCTCTTATCTAAATCAAATCCTTTAAAGTAATGTCCGGTTCTGACTAAATAATCTTTATTGGTAACAATGAGACCAAATATCTCTGCCGTTAACGCAACGCACCCCGCTAGTCGAGTGTAAAAGGTTTATTAATGTATCTTTTTCTTTTTAAATAATTTTAATAAATCTTTTCTAAGAGTAGTTTTTGAAGTGAACTGCATTAGGATTGTGTACAACCTTAATATATCGTTGCCAATTAGGATGCTCTACAAAACTAAGTGGTTGATCTAAAGCGATCATCATTCACGCAACTTCCATACGATCTTCTTGCGGATCGTATTTCCAAGTGGTTAGACCACCGGTTCTTGCGATCAAAAGATAATTGTGTTTGGCGGAGTTCAGGTCCGCTAGATTGACTAAGCTTTTGAAGACACTTTTCGAGTGTCGCCTCAAGTGTGTGGTGCCGTGAATAGTGTCGCCTTGTAATTTAGATGAACAATATTTACATCGAGCTATATGTTTAGTGTTACCTTCATTATCTACCTCGTCAATTATGTCAAGTGATCCCAAACTGTTGAGGTACGCTTGCATTTTCTCCTGGAAGTTGCAACACTTGCCGACGCAGACGCAGTCGCACTCGCCGCCGCTTCTCCACGCCCACTATTGCGACCACGACCTCCAGTACGTCCACCATGGCTTGGATTAGTAGATTGCTGCGTAACAAACTCATTAGTGGGAAATTGCCCTTCTTCTACATTGTATTGGGCATCAACAGGAATACCACTATAACCAAAAGGATTCATTATAAAAAAATAAGATGAATTTGATAGAGAGAGCTTTAGAAAAATTGTGAGAGAGATTGAGAGAGATTGAGAGGGATTGAGAGAGTTTGAGTGAGAAAAATGTGTGAGGGATGGGGGGTATTTATAGGAAAATTTTGGGGTTAAAAAATGATTTTTTTTTAAAAAAAAAAAAAAACGGGATAAACGGCTAGTTTTTGAAATTCGAGCAGTCGGGCAACTCGGGTTTTCGGGCAAATTTCGGGCAAAATTCAAAAAACTAGCCGTTTTCGGGTTTTCGGGCACCTCGGGCAATTCGGGTAGGCGGGAAAAATTCGGGAAAAATTCAAAAAAAAAAAAAAAAAAAAAAAACTAGCATTTTCGGGTCGTTCGGGCAATTCGGGCAAATCGGGCAAGCGGGAAAAATTCGGGCAAAATTCAAAAAAAGTAGCCGTTCGGGCATTTTTTCGGTCAGCGGGTTCGGGCATTTGGGGCACACCCAATTTTCGGGCTTTTTTCGGGTCGGGCATTCGGACAAGGCCGGAAAATTCAAAAAAAATCCGGCGGTCGGCGGTTTACGGTGGTTAGACGGCGACGGGCAAGGGTGGACATGTCACATTCGGGCAGCCCGAGCCCGAACCCGAATTTCTTGCTTGAACGGGCGGGAATGGGGGCTGCCCGCCCGAGCCCAAAAAAATTCAGGCTTCGGGCAGCCCGCCGACCCGAAGTTCCAGCACTAGATACAACTACGCCTATAGTTACGCCTCAGAGAGGACTATTCCTACGTTCTGTGAATGTGACCACATCTTGACAAAGCCAATCTGGGATCTTGCTTCCTGGCATGCTAAAATTCTCTATTTTCCTCAAAGATGCCTATAACAAATTTGAAGGAACTTATGGAATTCATTTCTCTTCTTTCTAAAAGTTTCTAAGCAAAGGCTTAATATAAAGGGTTACTTATTTTTATAGCACTAAAAACAAAAAGTAAAGTATTTCAAAGATAACACTGGTTTTAATTATTTTGTTTAGTGATATTGCCACGATAGGTTTTCCTAGTAATTTTGTAATTATTTGTGACAATTATAAATATTACTACGTGATAGTGACATAAAAACATGAAGATGAAAGCAAAGAAAATGGTGGAAACGATAATAAAGAAATTGAAAACAATATATATATATATATATATATATATATATAAAAACAGAACGAATGGATAACAAATCTCCCGTAGAGAATCCTGCAAGCAAAGCTCAATAAATATAATAATTAGTTTAAAACAGGTGTTACGCAATATAAAAGCCACCGTAAAACAGAACCAATAATCAACGGACAATAAAACATGAAACACCCGTTATACAGATTTACAGCACATGAAAAACAAATTTGTGATCACAGCTCGATAAAAAATCCTGCAAACAAAGAGTAATCAATATAATCATTAGTCGACAACCGGTGTTACACTGCATGAGAAGCACATAAAAACACAACCAATAATCAACAGACAAGTCCGTTCACTTCGCTGATTCGAGTTTTTAATTTGAGTTGAGATTTAATTTTATGTGAGAGTTTTTTACTGTAGTAAAAAGTTAGATGTGATTGTTTGTAAGAGCTTTTTACTGTAGCAAAACTCGAATAAGTGAAGTGAACGGAGCCGAAGAGAGAGAGAGAAGAAAAAGAAAAAAAAATTTGCACAGAAGAAATAAATGAAGAAGCTTCAGGAAGGCATCCTATTTTGAAGAAGAAGATTACTGAAGAAGAAAAATGAAGGAGAGAGAGAGACGGCTACAGAAAGAAGTGAAAGAAAGCATCAGTAAATGACCAAAATGGGAAAAACAAATAAACGCACAGAAAGCTAAAATGAAGGGCAATATCGTAATTTTACAAACAGAACATAACGGTAATTAAAATTTCAGTAGAACAAAAAAAGGACTAAAACGGGAAGACATTGTTCATTGCACTGTAGCTTGAATAATAAATCCCGCCCTCTCTTTTAATATATGTATAATTTCTTTTACTGATGAAAAATGAAGATAATTGCATGGTCATGATGATTGTATCAATTCAATCCAAATATCAGACATTGAAAACGGTAAAAGAAAGAGGACCAAATCAAATGACTAAAATGCCCAGAAAAAACACAGAAACAAAATAAAACCGAGGGTAAAACAATAAAAACACTCAAAAGGACACAGACGGTATAAAAAAGGCTTGAACAGAAAGAAACATGGGTAAAATCAGAAATTAACTGTACTTCGTACAGTAACTTTCCGACCTCCTTTAGTATAAAACTAGCGAAAGACGCGCGCGTTTGCGCGCATTGCATAGGAGATAATTCTGTATTTTAAAAAAAGTTGATAATTTTTATATAATAGAAGTAGATTATTTATGTATATTTATAATGTTATGTTGTTATGATGTTATTTACAATGTATATATATAAGATATTGTCAATTATGTTATTCAAATCAATCACTATCATCATAACAATCTGTAAGTAACAAATTTAATTAATAAAGCATATTTGCAACTCTTAGTTTACTCGAAATAAAGTAATATAAAAAAGTCTACAATGATCACATGTTTACAATGATTAAAATTTTAAATTTACAATGCTAAGCAAAATTATATAATAAAAAAATGAATAACATAAAAATTACACATAAACAAAGTTCATATACAACTCAAGAAATAAGTACGAATTTTTATGTCCTATAGCTGCTTCCTCCATCGCTAAACAAATAAATTAAAAGTCCTCTATAACTAAATTTGTCTGTATAAATTTTAGAGAAGGAAGAGAAAGAAATTTGAGTAAACTGAAAAAATATAAATAAATAAATAAGTAAATAAATCAATAAACCAAAATAAAAAATAAAAAAACAAAGAAAGAAAACTAATAAAGGATAAATATGATAATATTTTAATATAGTAATTGTGTCTAATATATCCAATATTCTCAACAATATGTGAACAATACTTTTGTAGCTGCCAATGTAATTGGTTTTGTTAAAATAAAAGACATCATTCAGCATCTACATAAAAGCACATAAATGAGTAATATATTACATCTGTCACATAAATTATAATATATATATATTTGATACAAATTAAATGTCTGAAGTAAAATATGTCTAAAAACTATCAGGTGAATTAAATAAGAAAGAAAAGTCAAAAAATGGTTTTAAAAAAAAAAGGGGGTAAAAAAAAAAAAAAAAAAAAAAAAAAAAAGAAAAATATGATGACAAAAACAAAGTATTAATGGAAACAAAATTAATTATATAAAAAACTAACGAATATGGCCAAATGGAATGAATAAGCCAGGTGCAATCAAAGCATAGAAAAGAGAATCAAATGAAGGAATTAAAAACTGAAAACAAAACTGTATGATTAGCGGATAGAGCAATGGAAAATCCAATAGCTCTTGCGCTGCAAAGGAAAAAAGAAAGGGAAAAAAAAAAAGGGTATACTGAACAGCTGAAATTCAAGAAGCAAAATAAAAGTAGGAATACCAAAAATCCACAATAAGTAAAATGTAACCAAAGGAACATAGAGAAAATTCGAATTTAAATCATAAATGAGAACTCGAGAACAAAAAATGCAATATATAATCTAAAACCATGAACAAATTGAAAAAAGATAGAAAACTTTTTTTCCCTCAATTTTTTTTTTTTTTTTTTTGTATGAAAAGATAATAAAAGAAGCTGGAAATCAGAATCCAACAACAGAAAACAAAAAATAATTTATGTGTAAATAAATTTTCAATAAAATACTAATGTTAGAAAACCAAAAGGATAAGAATAAAAAAAAACATCAGAATAAGTTCTAGTAAAAAACAATAGACAAAATCAGAGTCCAAATAATAATAAAAAAAAAAACATATCTGCAAATAATTTTTAAATGAAATAGTAATAAAAAAGAGCCTAAAGCATCAGAATAAGTAAAGAAAAACATAAGATAAATAGCAGAAAAAAGTATATATATATATATATATATATATAGAGAGAGAGAGAGAGAGAGAGAGAGAGAGAGAGAGAGAGAGAGAGAGAGAGAGAGAGAGAGAGAGAGCATTAAGAAACTAAACAAAAAGTCAATATCATTAGAAAAAGTGGAGAAAACATGAGGGAAATAGCCAATAAATTTTGGTGAAAAGGAATAGAAAAAATCAATATCTAATTAAAAAAATACATTCACAACAATAAAATATGTGAAGTAAAAATATGTATATATATACAATACTAAGAAGCAAATCAACACAAAATCAATACATAGCAATATCATCATCGCAAATTAATGCAGAGTCATAAAACACTAATTATCAAGGAGCAGTAAACGAATACATCCAATATCAACAAAGAATACTAAAGATAAATTATTTATGGTACTTGGAATGCTATAAATAGTGCCTTAAATACGGTACATTAGCCAACCAAATGTCAACGGATGCAGCGGAAAAACACAGAGATGAAGAAATAGACCAATAAATGATGGAGCAACAATAAATGATCGAGTGTGAAGTGCAACGAAAACAGACTCAAGAAATTCAATATTTTGTTTTTCCTAATTAAAATAATAAAAGCAGCATATTAGGAAGAAAAAAAAAAAGGGAAACAAAGCATGAATATAACAATTATCTGGGGGAAAGAAAAATGAAAGGAAAAGAATGAGAAAAGTCAACATTTTGTTTTTCCCCTAAATTTTTCACACGTCTCAAATAATTTTCAAGGAAAATCAAAACTCCATTTAATACCCTGTAGCAAAGTAAGTACAGATTATGAACGTGGGAGGACAAATCAGAAGTGGAGGGGCATGAATGATCAATTTAATAAATGCAGGGGAAAAAAAAAAACAAGATCAGCTAGAGAAAACATGCAAACATCTATGTAAAGCAATTGAAAAGGAAATAAAACATTATCCAAGAATTTCTGTTTACATAAAGAGTAACAACCAAAAAGAAAAGCCAAAGCTTAAGGGTAAAAAACAGAAAGATGGCAAATGTGTAAGCAGTTTTTGAATGAAACAGTGAACACAAAGAAGAGGAAAGTCCTAGAATAAGTAAAAAGACCAAAAAAGAAACTACCAAATAAGGACAACATATTCACAGCAATCTTTAGACAAATGACATAAAACTCCAACACATCAAGATCAATTATATTCATCATTGCCATGGCAAAAACTTACTAAAGTTAAAATTTGTTAAACTAAAGATATATATAGATACATTACTAAGAAATAGATAAACAGGTGGTCAACGTATGAGCATCACATACTACGAAAATACATAGAAAAATAAGGGCAAATAATAAAATACAAACTACAAATATTAATACCGCCTCAGCAAAGTAATACATGTAACAACAACATCAGGGATTAAAAAGTATTATTAACAGTACCAAGAACTTTGTAAATATTGCCTCAATTCTGAGATATCAGCCAACCAAAGATAACAAAAAGGAATCCAACACAAAAGGATGAAAAGATAGAGTAATAAATGATCCATAATAAAATGGAGCAGTAAATGATCAGGAGTGAAATAAAGGAACGAATTAAATCAAATGCAAGGAAAAAGTCCGTGAGTTATAGATGAAAAACTCATGTGCAGGAGCATTGATAAATAGAGAACAAAAAAAAAGAGATGTAAACAGTAAATAACCTCTAAAAACATCACACGTAAGACGATAAAGCCGGTTAATATCAATGAAAGAACTAAAAATTCCTAATTAAATAATAAAAGAACACATTTTAACATTAACCATACCAAGGAAATGGATGGAGTGTGAGCAACATAAATTAAAGAGTTATGGGAAAAAATTATTAATAATACCTCAAACGCTATAAATCTTAGTTGAGGAAGCAAATATCAGCTAGTCAAACGCCAAAAAGCAGCAAATGATGCAGAAAACCTTAAAAATGCAAATAATAAAGTTAGTAAATCAGTAAATAAACAAACAGGCGAAAAAAGAAAAAAAGATTCATAAAACCAATCACTGTAGATACGACAATATTTTTATAGAGTAATTGTGGCTCATATATAAAATATTCCCAGTAATGTGTGATAAATAAATTGTAGCTGCCTACTAAGGGCAACTGCACAAAGAGAAATATATTATATTTATAACACACATAGGCTGCGTATGATACAAAATGAGTAAGTGGAATAATATATAATGTTGTCCAAAGACTACTAAATGAATTAAAAGGAGTAGAGGAAAAAAAATATTAAGGAAACAAAAAAGCCTATTGCAAAAGAATGTAAAACAAATGGACAATAGAAATAAATTAAACAATAATAATACAGATTATAACTTATATATGACGTAGAGTAAGCAATTGTACTAACATATAAATGGAAAATAAAATAGTAAAGGAAACTTCTCCCATGACTACCAGGTAAATTAAATGGAAAAAAAAAAAACAACAACAACACTAACAGAACAGTAAAATCCACAATAAAATAAAGGAAAAGAAATGAATAATAAAAACAAACTGAGGAACAACAAATAGGGCCATTAAAAAATGAGGAATGTCATGGGAGAAGTAAAACAAAATAGAAGGATCTTTGTTTTTCTTTTTTTTTTTTTTCCCTAATAATTCTTTTTCCATGAAACTGCAACAATAGAATAGAAAAGCTAAAATTCAATAATGAAGAAAGAAAGTTTATACAAAGATAAAGTATTTGTGAACAAAAAAGTAAATAGGACTATGCTAAAAGGCCTAGTATAAGTAAAAATAACAAAAAAAAAAAAAACGATGTGCAAAACATGAGAAAAGGAGAAGCTAGCGGAAAAAAAAGGAGACAATTGCATAGACCAAATTCAGGTAATAAGAGATTTTAAACAAAAAAAGAAAAACCTTTAAAGCAAAAGTAGTAATGCTAAAAGAAGAAAAATGATGGAATAAGTAAAAAGAGTAAAACAGATATAAATAAAAAGTTCTAAATATGCTGGGGGGGTGGGGGGTGTGTGCTAATATTTGGATAAATTGCACAAAACTCAAGATATAAAGATTTATTGCAATCATCATGACCACATAAGAGGAGTAAAGAAGAGAAAAGGAGAGCAATAGTAAAATGGCCTAATCATAACAACAAAATAAAGAGAAAAGAGGTAAAAAGTTTTAACTCTAGGAAAAGAAAGGATAAATAGAATGGGAAAACAACTTAGAGATTTAGTGATTAAAACACAAATAGGATATAAAACAAAAACAAAAACAAAAAAAAAAAATATTGGCTACTAACATTGATAGAAATAAAAAAGAATCTTTCCCACAACTTGGCATTGACATCATTTGTTAATGGGGCCGAAAAGAACACATTTTAACATTAACCATAGCAAAGGCAACATAAATTAAAGAGTTGTAGGTAAAAATTATTAATAATACCTGAAACACTATAAATCCTGCTTGAGGAAGCAAATATGAGCTAGCCAAACACTAACAGTAGCAAATGATGCAGAAAACCTTGAAAAAAGTAGATAATCAAATGAGTAAATTAACGAATAAACACACAAACAAAAAAAGATTTAAGAAAACCAATCAATATAGATATAGCAATATGCACAAAAACAAAAAAACAAAAAACAAAAAAGATTAAGAAAACCAATCAGTATAGATATAACAAAGTTATACATCAACAAAAACAACAAAATAAAGCTGGCATATTAATAGCAGCACGGGAAGGTAATATGCTGAATACCATTAAAAAAACATTAAAAGACTACAGGTAAAAGCTATTAGGAATACCTGAAGTGTAGATATGAACCAACCAGGGACCAACACAGGTAGTCAAAGATAGAGGGATGAAAAAATAAAGCACTAAATGATCGACAACGGATTCAAGCAGTAAAGGAGTACATGTAAGATACAAACGGGAAAATGTCAAGTGAAAAAACAAAGCAGTAAATGGTTGACAACAGACTGAAGTAGTAAATGAGCATAGGTGAGATAGAAAGGAAAAAACGTCAAGGGTAAGAAAAAGAAGCAAAAATACCAGTAACAAATTGATGTAGAATAGTAGCATATATAAGCAAGGAATGGAGAAGCTAAAATGAACAGTAAATAGCCTCTAGCCACATAACACGTGGTAAAGCATTGTCGGTTAACAAAAATTAAGAACTAAAGCATTGTCAGTAAGTGATAATAACAATAATATTGTATTTAGAATAAAATAAGAAGAAAAAGAAGCTAAAAAATTATCTCACGGAAAATTAGCTCATGGAGAGAGAATAAAAAGAAATGGTAACAGGAAAAAGCAGGAAAAATGGGGAAAAAATTTTCTCCGTAAAATTCCAACCTATTTCAGAGAGTCAAAGAAGAAATAATCACCCATGCATTTAATACATGCTGCAAAATAAGTACAAATTATCGTGCTGGCAATACAAATCAGCAGTACAAACACCACAGCTCAACAATTTAATGAATGAAAAGGCCAAAAAATCAGGTTTTACATACATGTGGCAGCCAAGTAGTGACGGAGAGTAAAAAATCTGGAAGAAAAAATTGCATGAAATAAGAAAAGATAGAACAATAATTGAATAAATAAAAGGTAAGAAAATGAAGATTTACACACACACGGCGTGCAATCAGGGAGCGAGATCAACAAATCCTACACAAAAAAATATATGAAATCAGAAAACAAAATCTTCTAAAAAGTATTATTACAAAATCGAATATATTACTCAATAGGAAATTACAATGCATATATTCTTATGAATCCCAAAAATTTATACCAAATAGCGAAAGGAAAAAACAAAGGCAGGGGAAGGAAAACAACGGAAAAAAGAACGAAAACAAAAACTGCAAAATCAACACATAACCCAAACCAAAACCGCAATTGAAGCCAGCGCAGAAGCGTAAAAGAAGAATCAGCAAGTCGCGGACAACAACAACAACATATTCCGGAAGAAAATCACAAATCCAACCAGTAAAAGAAACCAAAAGAAAAAAAAGAATAAACTCCTAAAATTTCCACCGAAATCACACCAAGAATCAGCAAAGACGAAGGCATAAAACAACAAATGCAAGATCTGCAGCAAAACAAAAGTGAAGAAATGAATGAAAGCGAAAAGGGAAAAGAAAAAAGGGAAAGAGCAACAACAAAACCAAGGAAGCAACAGACAAAAAGCCGCAGAAGGAAGAAAAATCCAAGGGCAAAACGGCACAAACACAGTCCAAATAGTAAAAAGACCAAACCCCATGACCATAAACGGGAGGACGAAGAAGAAAGAACGAAAGAAAGAGAAGCACAGTGGAACAGAAGAAGAAAGAGGCACAAATGAAGGGAAAATGAAAAAGAAAAACGGGAAAAAAAACGCAAATGAAGGAAAAGAAAAAGCAAAAAGAAAAAAAAACCAACAACAATGAAAAGACCAAAATGCCCCTGCGCCAGACGAAGAAGGGAACAATAAATCGGGGGCAAAAACGTCATTTCACTGTAAAAAAACAGTGAACTGAGTCTTGATGAACAGTAAACCCCAACTCTCTTTTAGGGCCCGTTCACTTCGTTGATTCGAGTTTTTAATTCGAGTTGAGATTTGATTTTATGTGAGAGCTTTTTACTGTAGCAAAAAAGTTAGATGTGATTGTTTGTGAGAACTTTTTACTGTAGCAAAACTCAAATTCTAAACTCGAATAAGCGAAGTGAACGAGGCCTTAATATATTTATAATGGTAAAACAAAGAGGACCAAATCAAATGACTAAAATGCCCAGAAAAAACACAGAAACAAAATAAAACCGAAGTTAAAACAGTAAAAACACTCAAAAGAACACAAACAGTATAAAAAAGCTTGAAAAAAAAAAAAACAAAGATAAAATCAAAAATTAACTGTAATTAGTACAGTAACTTTCAGACCTCCTTTAGTAATAGGTATATAATTAACAAAATGGCCCATCCTTACAATTCAAAAAAAAAAAAAAAAAAAAAAAAGAAAAGAGAAAAAGTGTTGCAAAGTAGCGAAAAACGTCAGATTCATCATTCCCGTGCGCCGTCAAGTAACAAAACAGCGGTAGGTTTAACCCCGCTCTTAAACCTCTTTGTACTTGTTCTTACTTTCATTCATAGACCCTCACTTGGACTCTGTTCCTCGTCCTTAGGGCTTTGCTGATTTTTCAGGAAGATCTTTTCTTGCTGCTATTTCGTTGCATGAATTGAATCGAAAAGATTGGAAATGAATAATCTGAAGCTCTTCTCGGAGGTATCGCAGTACGTCCATTTGCAGTCCAAGGATGAGGTTCTGACATTTTCAGCTCTCGATGTCGAACGAAATCGCTTGTTCTTGGCTTCCTCTGCAAATTTCGTTTACACCGCTCATCTTTCTTCCTTCCAGGTTAGTTAGATTCTCACTTGTTTCGTCCATAATTCTACGTACATCAATTTGCATATATATATATATATATATGGTATCTCAATTTGCATATATGTATATATATGTATGTATATATATATATATATGTATGTATACAAGTATGTCTAGTATCTATATTGTATTTCGAATGTGGAAAAAAAAAGGAAAAAAAAAAAAACTTGAGGAGTATCTGGGATAGAAGAGGAGATGCCTACAGCAAGGCAGAGTTTAGTGAGTAATTTTAATCGAGGGTAATTTGCATTAGTGTATTATGAACTTCTCGTTATTTGCAAGTTGGATCCTAAAGTTTTAATTTTGGCATTTAGGAGTCTAATTTGATAATTCTAGAGTAGTCCGTGCTGTCCAATCAATAATGCTCGTCTGGACAAGTAGGGTGCTGAATGTCAAAATTGAAAACTTTAGGTCCAATTTGCTAGCCAATTAAAAGTTTTGGGGTGCATTTGCGTAAATTTTGGAGCATTTCTGTCCATTAATTTTATCAATTGTAAAAAAGTTGCAATGGTTTTCAAATTCAGGGTCTCATTTGCCTGTGGACGTTTGGTTTATGAATTCAGAATCATGATTCAGACTCATTCTCGTTTTATGTGTGTTTTTTGTGAGAGAAAAATACTGTAGAGAACCGTGAATCATGATTCAGAATCAGTGACGAATACAGGAAACAAACATGCTAGTTTCAGATTCAAATTGCCAAACACCCATGAGTTTACTTCAGGGTGCACCAGTGCAAAAAGCCCTTCTATTAACACGTTACTGAATAAGTTACATTTGTGAAATACCTTATGGGTTAAGTTTTGATTGTTATGTGCTTTGTGGGAGCTGGAAAGTGTTGTTAACTTCATTTTAAGCGCATAGTTTGTAAAATTTATGTTATGGATTTCATTAGCTTGCATTCTTTTACGTAAAGTAAATGGTTTTTCATGTGCTAGAATGAAGGAGCTTGGAGGAAAACCTCGTTATTGGCAGAAGTTGATTACATTGATTTGGAGGACGGGGACTACATTGTATCCTTTGATTATGTCATGGAGAAAGAGGCGTTGCTGTTGGGAACCCACAGTGGGCTAATGTTGTTGCATAATGTGGATGATAAAATAACAAAAGTTGTTGGTCAAGTGGAGGGTGGTGTGAGGTGCATCTCACCCAGTCCAGATGGAGATTTGCTTTGCATAGTTACTGGTTTTGAGCAGATGCTAGTAATGACTCATGATTGGGACTTGTTGTATGAGACTTCACTAAGCGATCTTCCTGATGGTGTTGACGTACGTAAGGACCTTTTTCCTCTATTCTTGGATTTTTGCATAACTAATGTTTCTGACCATTCTTTTTAAAAAAAAGAAACGAAGAAATTTATCAAATATAATAAAAAGTAAAAGAAACTGGGAGCAGGGAGGTAGAGTTATCCTCTGCGACCAGAACAAAAGAAGAGAGAGACAAACAAACCAAAACAAACCAAACCAAACACAAAGTCAGGCCGGAGAACTGAAAATGTAGGGCAGGGTCTATACAAAAGGAGTCCAGCATCTTACAAGTTCTGAAAACAAAGGCCTTCCAAACCTGATAAACCCACAACGATACCCAATACTTGATTTTGTCCCATAGTACAGATTCTTCTTCCCCTTTGTCGTAAAAAATTATATTATTCCTTTCCAACCATATACCCCAGAAAACTGCTAAAATTGCAGCCCTCCATAAAATCAAACCTCTCTGACGGAGAAGAGAGAATCAACGTATCACTACAACTTCCAGGCAAAACCCAATAAAACCTGAATTCCTTCAAAAAGTAAGTGATTATCCGGGAAAAAGGGCAATGAAGTATGGTCAGCCGTCTCCCCATCTTTCATGCGCAAGTAACACCAACCCGGGGATAAAGAAAGAAAGGACTGCGACGTTGCATTGGATCGTGTGTATTTAGTTTGTTAAGAGCAACTAACCAACAGAAGACTTGGACCTTCTTTGGAACATGAGATTTCCAAATATTATCATGGAAAATGAACTGCGGAGATGAACTATTGCATGTCAGTGAGGAGAACATAGATCTAACTGAAAACATACCGTTGTGATCAGGTACCCAATCCCTCCTATCTACCAATGCACTATGCAACCTGACCCTTTCCAATGTTGCAGCCAACACTGAAAATTCCCTCGCTTCCCTATCCGTTAAATTTCTTGAGAATCTAAAGTCCCGCAGTCCGACCGTTCCTTCTGTGAGATCATTTTCCAGCACGAGATTAGAGATTTTCAAATTGTGACTTGAGGATATTCTATAAAGCAGGGAATCTTAAACACAAAAGCCCTTCTTCACTCCACGAGTCCTCCCAAAATCTAATGGTCTCACTTGTCTCAAGTTACCGATGCCCAATCCTCTCTGATCTTTTGGTTTGGAAACCTACTTCCAAGCAACTAAACGAGTTGAAATGTCCTCTGAGAATCCCTCCCATAGGAAATCCCTCATAAGCTTCTCACTTGTTTCAGCTACTCCAGTGGGGATTCTGAATACCGACATATAGTAAATTGGCAGTGACGCTAAAACGGATTGAATAAGCGTTAGTCTGCCCCCTTTTGAAAGAAATGCTTTCTTCCATCCATCCAACCTCTTTGTAACCCTCGTAATGACTGGTTCCCAGAAAGCTGTTTGCAAAGGATTTCCACCTAAGGGCAATCCCAAATACTTAACCGGCCAAGAACCAATTGAGCAACCAACAACACTAGCCAATTTGGACAGCCTATTTTCCTCCAAATTTATCCCCAAAATAATGCTCTTTTCCAAGTTGATTTTCAAACCTGAGATTAAACAAAAAATCTCCTAAATGGATGATAAATTCGACAAGCTTTCCTCCTCCACCTCCAGTAGGTTGAAAAATAACGTGTCATCAGTGAAGTGTAGCTGGCTAATTTTGACGTTCAACCTCCCCACATTAAATGGACTAAAGAGAGAAGCTTCAACAGCCCAATCAACCAACCTACTCAGCACGTCTATCGTGAGAGTGAACAAATAAGGGGAAAGTGGATCTCCTTAATGTAACCCTCTAGAAGCTGAGAATTTGCCTCTCGGCCTACCATTAATCATCATTGAGTAGGAAACTGACCTAATGCATCCCGATATCCACTTTCTCTATTTGGAATTGAACCCTTTGTTCTCCAAAACAACATCTAAAAACCTCCCTTCAACATGATCATATGCCTTTTCAAATCTTGAGGACCTATAATCCTCCACTGGTTTGTTGGCCACCAACACTAAATCAAGAATCTGCCTCCCAGCCACGAAGGCTCCCTGTATTTCTGAAATCGTCGCTTCAAGAACAACCTTGAACCTTTTTGACAAAACCTTCGAAATGATTTTATATAAGCTTGAGACCAAACTGAAAGCTTTAAGCTTACAGGAATTGGTCTTCTTGGGGATTAAACAAATGTATGTTTCGCTGGTGATGTTATTAATAATTCATGTTCTCAAAAATTCTTCAAATAGCTTCAACAGATTGCCCTTTAGAAACTGTCAACATTCTTGAAAGAAAGAGACGGTGAAACCATCCGGGCCAGGGGCCTTGTTTCCGTCACAACTAAATACCACTCTTTTGTTCTCTCCCTCCTCAAATGGTTTTTCCAACTCCTCAGCAGCCCGTCTAGAAATCGGGTTCCACTCCAAACCTTCAATTCCGTTAAAAGCTCCTCTTGATGACTCATATAATTTCATATAGAATTCGACTATTATCTTCGAGCATTTCTCCTCATCTTCTAACGCTATTCCATCATCAGACTCCAATTTGGAAATAGAGTTCCTTGTTCTCCTCACGCTCAGCAACCGATGGAAAATTTTAGTATAAGCGTCTCCCTCTCTAGCCCATGTAGACTTACATCTCAACTTTGATGCCCTATCTTCCTTCCCAATTAAGCTGAAAAGTCTATGTTTTAATAATCTCCTCTCCTCTTGCAAATTGGGGGATCACTCGAGCCGCCTCTGCCGACTCAAGAATCCATTTTTTCACCTTGTCCTTCATCAATTTCACCTTCCTGATTACTCTGCAACCTTCCCAGCCACTAACGTCTGCTTCCTCCCCCCATATCTTCAATTTTCTTATCAAATCTTTATTCTCAAGCCAAATATTGTCGAATCTGAACGGGGAAGGCCCCCATTTAGGCGGTTTCATGTGAAATAAGATGGGGCAGTGATCTGAAATAGCTCGAACTATTGCCTCTTGATGACCAAATGGAAAACGATTCATCCACCCTTCAGAAAGTAAGAACCGGTCCAGCCTACAACAAATAGGCGAGTCTCTGAAATTAGACCACTTTGCATTGTGGAGAGGCGGGTCTAATAAACACATATCTTTAATAAGCTCATCAAAAATCTTCACGCTCCTTGTCAAATTGCTGCTGCCACTCTTTTCCAATAAAAATCGAGTGACGTTGAAATCTCCCCCAACACACCAACTTTGCCCACATAAACTCCAAAGCTTGCTAACTCGTCCCAAAACAAACTCCTTTTATTGTAGTGATTCGGGCCATACACACCCAAAAGCCACCTAAAATCCCCTTCCTGAACCTTTATTGTGATTGAGAAGTCTCCCAAAAAACTTTTTACTATAATTCTTCTAACGTCCCATACTACTAAAATCCCTCCCGATCTGCCTACAACCGACAACATTACCCACTCCTTGAATCTGGATTGCCAAATGCTTCCCACAAACTTTCCGTCAAACCTCATTCCTTTTAACCTCTTGAAGAATTAAAATATCCGGACCTTCTTTGCACACAACCTCCTGAACTCCCCTTCTTTTTGATGGGGAGTTTCCTCCCCTAATATTCCGCGACATAATCTTCATTTATGACCTTTTTCTGCCCCACTGATGTACTTATCGTATTGAATGTTGAATTCCATCTTCAACTCCCTTTCTTGGTCCTTTCTTCTTGCTACCTTTGATGTACCCTTCACATTATCATTTATTACCAAAACTAACTATGTCAATTGGAGTCTAAAATTTTGAAGCGCCGATCTAATTTTACTCCATTCCACTTCCTTACCCCCAATGATCACTTTGCTGCCCTGACTCAAACATGCAAGCTGCTTGTTATCTTCCTTCTCTTTTGGATCGTCCCCCTACAACTCAGCGTTCAACAACCCTTCTTCAAGGTGCTCCTCCATGCTCTCCTCCGCCTCCTGTGGAGCCAAAGATGCTAAAGGGGAAACAACGAACATATTTTGACTTAGAACCTGCTCCTTGCGAAACCCGAGGAGGTTATTTCCTTCTGAAATCTCATCAGCCACTAAGAAATCTCACTTTCTCGAGTCCCACAAAACCATCTTGACCATCCAAAGCCTCGTTCTCCTCTATAGAGCAAAAAGAGGATACCGAGCGACTGCGAGAACTGATATCTTCCTCTGAATTGCTCCCATCGAATTGATGATTGTCGAAATCCCCTTCTGAATCTGCCTGCCCTTCTGTTATGAATTCCGCTTCTCTATTTTCTTTGAAGCTAGTTTGAACTTCTTCATCTTTTTTTGGTCTTCCTCAATCTTCTGAATCTGCCTGCCCTTCTGTTATGAATTCCACTTCTCTATTTTCTTTGAAGCTAGTTTGAACTTCTTCATCTTTTTTGGTCTTCCTCAATCTTCGATAAAACAATGGGTATGGTTTAATTATACGGTTTTCTAGTTCTTTGTCATTTGCGTAATGAAGAACAATCTTTTTCGGTAATTTCTTTAGACAATGTTTGGTAGAGGGATTCGTTCCCTGATTCGAATCATGATTTATGGTTTGCTACAGTATTTTCTCTAACAAAAAATACAGGTAAATCGAAAATGGTTTGAATCACATGGTTTGAATCATCCAATCAAACGTTTTCTTAGAGACTCCTCCTCCCACTTTTTAATTTTTGCCCCAACAAAATCTGCTTTGTTTTTGGGCCTCTATCACCAACTGCTTTTAATTGTTGATCCCTTGGCCGGTTCTGAATTAGCCCTTTCGGAGCCCAATTTAAATTCGTCCAATACCAGATTACCACTCCCAAGCCCTGCTGTTTTAGGCCCAAAATCGGAATGGACTATATCTCTACTTGTTGCCAGATCTGCTTTTGAAAAATTGGATTCCCCTAATATCTCTAATTTATTAGAGAGAATTAAATCCCTCCTTTTAGGTGGTAGGTGTAACTGATCGGCTTCAGTAATGAGGAATGTCGATACCGCTTCTGATCTTCTAGATTCTCTTAATTCTTCTAAAGGCGGTGGATGTAATGGAGAGGTAGCCATGTGGGCCGCAATCGTAGGAGCACGTGAGCTATCCCCATCAATATAGTTACCACGTGGAACCCATGACGACAGCGACTCTAGTCTAGAACGACCTCCCGACTTTCTAGTTTCGAACCCGTTGCCTTTGTCATCTTTGACCGGTCGGAACTTCCGTCGTGTCTCTGCTTGTTCCTCTCTCCTCTCTGCAACTTCTCCCTCGTTGAACGAGTTTAATTCTAGTTTCCTCATCCCCGCACGCTCCAATGTTTCCTCTTGTCTGTTTATTAAGGCCTTCAATACTTCTTAGCAACACGCCCCCTGTTCTTCCTATGGGACTGATTCAGACTAATCTCCAGATTAAATAACCCTAGATGGATTCTCTCACCTTGACAACAAACTTCCAACACATGCGGCGTAAGACCTTCCTTCAATCCTCTAATCTTAATCTTTGTGAACAGAAGGAATGAATGATCCAATGCCTCTTTGGCGACCTCCAACAGTCCTCTACAAGCCTCGCCAATGACCTTGAATGCATGAATATTCCACAAGTTCCGAGGCAGTCCTTCTATCCCAATCCAACTGTTCCTTGCTTTAATCTTGACGTGATCCCAATGAGCATAGATTGACGATGGCTCCATTCTTGCAATTGTATTTCTTCTGTAAAACATAGTTTGTTCAGTCAACAATGAGATCCTCCCTGCTTCATTCTTGCACCAAACAACTGCTCTATCTGTTGCGATAGGAACCACCTCCACATACCGCATCAGCGTACCTCCAATCAAACCATTGATTACCTTTCAGTCTGTATCCACACTTCTACTTATAACTATCACTGCCGTTTTCCAAGATTTTACCACTTCTACCTTCTTTCCTTCGGCAGGACAGCCCTTATTCAATCTTACTCCCGCCTTTTCATTTTTCTGAGAGCTGCTCTGATTGAAAAAGTTCTGAAGACAACCTCTAAATCTCTCCCATCCTTGAAAAGCATATTCTCCTGGAATGACTATATTTCTTATACTTGCGTTCCTTATCTTAGACATCTTCATGAAGCTCCCGCCTATATTCTTGCTGCATTCCAATATCAATCTATAATTTAACCTTCTGTAGGCTCTCCTAAAACCTCCATCCTTACCTTTGATCAATGCTTCCTTGATTTCCGTACACAGCCATGTTGCACACCCCAAATCCACTTGTATTGAGAAGCTTTGAACTTTGTTTCTCTCTGTGATCTCAATCGCACTTCCTGTATAATCTAATCTGAAAATGAAGACTTTATGTTTAGTTCTAAAATACCGATTGAAATGTTTATACCTCATTATGTTAAGATATAAACATCTACTGAAGAGGACTGAATACTTAGACTTGGACCGTTTGAAATTCTAGAGTCAATTGCATTTTAACTTTCCTAGAGTCATTCTTTCTACTTTTTTGCTTTTTTGTTTATGTTCCTGACCATTTCATGCTCTGGAAGTAAGGAAAGTCTAGGCATTTTTCTTTATATTCTTATTATACAAGAAACCGGTACATAAATGGAAGTTTGGGTCAATGTTCGATTGTAATAGAGTGTCTTTTATCATTTTTTCTTGAAATATTATCTAAGGACATGCTGTTTAGAAGGGATTAAAATTGGTTGCATTTATTTGATTGAGCTGGGCCACCTCATATGGGAGGTGTTATACTATTACTTTTGGTAGTACAGATTATGGTTGTAACTTATAACATGGCCCAGTGACATGACTTGAAGCAAATGGGGAATTTTTGAATCCTTAGCAGAAGACTTTTGACTTCACAGCACGTATGGTGTCTTCAGCGGAATCAGTAATTAACAAAAGAATTACTTTTTAATTCTGAATTAGGATCTTAGAGCTTAAACAGGGAAAATGTTAGGAACCTAGCTCAGAAAATCAGCCAAACACCAATTCCACACTCACACACACTCACTAGAAACAGCAAGAAAATGAGAGTAATCGGAGGGAATTTTATTAATCCAATTAGCCAAGAACACCAAATTACACTGAAATATAAAGGATAGATGGGACATTTCAAGCTCTCCAGCACTCCCAGCCGTTCCGGCAACACACCCAACACTCGGAAGATGAAAATACTCACTGCCTAAACCTACCGTCCTTCCCCCATTCAAATTACTCCCAGATTAGCCCTCTTAGGCCCCTAACTCTGTGTTTTCTACCCGTTTTGCCCCTCCTAGTGTAAACTTGCTTCAGTAGGGGTCTAACAGAAAATAAATTGTTAACTTATCTAACCTGTCGAGAAGGAGTGTATTAGTTGTAACAATCCCTGATTTTCAGGGATTGTAGTAGATATTCTTTCCTTATTTTCCTCTATGTAAACCCTATGTAAATCTCTATATATACTAAGCTATGTAACTAGTCAAATACACGGAAATAAAATATATTTTTCCAATCCTAGTTTACGTCGTGGTATCAGAGCCCTAGGACGATTCTCTAGGGTTTCACGCCGCCAAGTAGCCGCCAAGGAGCCTTCATCATTGCCGTCACGCCGCCAAGCAACCGCCAAGGAGCCTTCATCACGCCATTGCTTGCTACCAAACAGCCTTCATTGCTGCTGGTCATTACTAGATTATCCTCTCCTTGAAATCCAATTTTTTTTTTTTTTTTCCTTCTTCATACAATTATGTCCGATTCCAAGGCCACCGATACTTCCAGGATCGCAGAGGAGGCTTCTCCCGCCCGAAAAACCGAGACTTGCAGACTATTAGAGCCTCTTATCGACTCAACGGGAGAAACTATCTCAAGTGGTCTCAAGTTGGTCGACGTATCTCAAAGGGAAGGGAAAAATCAGTCACCGCTTGGGACCGGACCAAAAAAAACAGACCACGGATTTGTGACATGGGATGAGGAGGACTCGATGATTATGTCATGGTCGTGGGATTCAATGGAGCCACCATTAGTGATACTTGTATGTTCCTGGCTAGTCACGAAGGGGATATGGGAGTATATCCAACGTACATACTCAAAGGCACGTGATGCAGCCCAGTTTTTATGAGATAAAGATCAAGACAAATGGAATGAAGCAAGGAGACATGGTCATCACGGAGTATGCCAATTTTCTGCAGATGATGTGGCAGAATTGGATCACTACCGAGTGTTTGAAATGAAGTGCCCGGATGATGCAAAGAATTCTCAAGAAATACATTGAAGGTGACAGGGTATATGATTTCTTGGTCGGATTAAATTCGGATTTTGATCAAGTTAGGTTACAAATACTCAAAGAAGGAGGAGGTTCCTTCACTAGAAGAGACCATCTCGATTATTCGTGGAGAGGAAAGTCAAGGAATGTGATGCTAGAGAAACCAAGTGGCATGGAAGGGTCGGCTTTGGTGGCTAAATCGGACCAACAAGAAAGGAATAAGGATGACCAGCCCTTCAGGAATTCAGGAAGGGAAAACCAGAGAAGGGAAAATAAAGACATGTTGTGGTGCACCTATTGCAAGAAGTCGAGGCATACCAAGGAAAATTGCTGGAAGTTGAATGGCAAACCTCCAAGCAGTGAATGGGGAACGCGTGGAAGACAACAAAGGCCCCAAGCTCATCTCACGGAGCAATCAAAGGCTGAAGAGGGACCGGACAACAAGGGATTCAAAGGAGATGAGTTAGGGTTTAAAAGGGATGAGATTGAAAAACTAAGAAGTCTATTGAGTTCTCTTGAGAAACCATCTCGGCGCTAGTTCTTTAGTCCTCTCGGTAAACCAAAGGAACTCTTATGGATTGCATGCTTGTGACAAGTTCTTTGATGATTCTTGGATATTAGATTCCGGAGCCACGGACCACATGACACACTCTTCTCGATTTTTCCGCACCTATACTCCCTGTCCGAGTAATAGGAAGATTATTGTTGCAAATGGAGAAGTAGCTACAGTGGCTGGTTTAGGAGAAGTTTATATTACTCCCTCCGTGGTTCTTAAAAATGTCTTGCATGTGCCTAAGTTATCAGCTAATCTTATTTCTATTCAAAAACTTGCAACTGATCTTAAGTGTTGTGCAATATTTTTCTTGTCTCATTGTGTTCTTCAGGATCAGGTCTCGGGGAGGAAGATTGGACTTGCTAAGGAAAGGAATGGTCTTTATCACCGAAATCTCTCACAAAAACCACCAAGAACCTGCCCGTGTCTCTTCTCGTTCTTCCAATAAAGATGCCATTTGGCTCCACCATTATCGTCTTGGTCACCCATCGTTTAGAGTCCTAAAATTATGTTTCCACAATTGTTCATAGGATCGATATTTCGAATTTCATTGTGATGTTTGTGAACTAGCAAAGCATACTCGTGTTCCTTTTCCTATCGAATAAAAAAAGTGTTTCTCCTTTCCAATTGATTCATAGTGATATTTGGGGTCCATCTACTATTCCTAATATATCGGGGCTCGTTGGTTTGTCTCACTAATTGATGATCGCACTCGTGTAACCTGGTTGTTTCGCTAAAACAAAAATCGATGTCGATAATATTATTCCCAACTTTCATTCCATGATCCAAAACCAATTTGGGGTAAAAATAAAAACCTTTAGGTCCGACAATGCGAAGGATTACTTCAATAAGGTTTTATCGCCCTATTTTCAAAAGGAAGGTATCATTCACACTTCTTCTTGTGTGGATACACCCCAACAAAATGGGATAGTTTGAAAGGAAAAATGGGCACCTATTAAATGCCACTAGAGCCTTGTTGTTTCATGGGAACATGCCTAAACACTACTGGGGGGAAGCCGTTCTAACAGCCACATACTTGATAAACAGAATACCTTCACGAGTACTTGACAACAAAAGCCCCATGGAAATTCTTAATACTCACTACCCTCACTTTAGAACCTCAAATGGCCTTATCCCTAGGATATTCGGGTGCACAGCATTTGTGCATGTTCACCGCCCAAACAGAGGGAAATTAGATCCTCGTGCAATCAAATGTCTCTTTGTTGGCTACTCCTACACACAAAAAGGGTACAAGTGCTATCATCCCCCATCAAGAAAATTCTATATCTCAGTGGATGTTACCTTTTTCGAAAATAAATCCTATTTCCATAAGTCCCATCTTCAGGGGGAGACAACTACTCTTGAAGATGGCACTTGGTCTGAGTCGTTTGAGTCTTCGTTTTCACCTCTTGATCTTCCGTCTACCTCTCATCCTCCGTCCCCTGTCCAAGAACCCGAGTCTGCCAACACAGAAAAAGACACCGACCCTACTTGTCGACCCCAAGAGTCTGTCAGCTTTGAGCCTGTGTCCAGCCGAGTTACAGGTTGTCATCCAAGGTTTTCTCAGGTGTATACAAGACGGAAAGAAAACCCAAACCTGACGCAAGTCCAAGAGACCAACCCGAGTCCTGAGAACGAAGGCATGGTGAGTAAAGATTTATTCCAAGACACTGAGATAGTTGCAGCCCCAGCCGATGATTCTGGTGCAGCCCCAGCCGATGACTCCCATCTGCCCATTGCTGTCAGAAAAAAATCCCGAGAATGTTCCAAGAGGCCATTATATCCTCTTTCCCATTATGTCTCACCTAAACGCCTGTCACCATCTCACCAGAAATTTATAGCCAGCCTCAACACAATCTCCATACCGAACACACTGGCCGAGGCATTATTGAAGGAGGAATGGAGGAATGCAATGAGAGAGGAATTAGAGGCTTTGGAAAAGAATCACACATGGGAGATTGTGGAAAGACCGAAAGGGAAGAACATAGTCGATTGCAAGTGGGTATTTGCATTGAAGTATAAGGGGCTGATGGAGCTCTCGAAAGATACAAAGCAAGGTTAGTTGCAAAAGGGTATACTCGGGGCGTATGGGGTGGATTATCGAGACATTCGCCCCGAGGGCAAAGATGAACACCGTGAGGATCTTAGTATCGTTAGCAGCCCATTTTGACTGGCCATTGCTGCAATATGATGTAAAAAACGCCTTTCTTCATGGAGATTTGGATGAGGAGATATATATGAGCATCCCGCCCGGATTTGAAGGGAATGAAACAGGTGACAAAGTCTGCAAGCTAAAGAAGGCTTTATATGGGCTAAAACAGTCTCCTAGAGCATGGTTTGGCAGATTTGCTAAGGTAATGAGAGATTCGGGCTATAGACAAAGTCAAGGTGATCACACGTTGTTCTTCAAGCATTCGGCCTCAGGGGGAGTAACTGCCTTACTTGTGTATGTGGATGATATCATAGTAACCGGGAATGACGAGAAGGAGAAAGATGACTTGAAGAAAAGACTCGATTCAGAATTCGAGATAAAGGAACTTGGAAAATTGAAGTATTTCCTTGGGATTGAGGTGGCATACTCTAGACAAGGCGTCTTTTATCCCAACGGAAGTATGTGACCCGACTTGTTGATAGAAACCGAAAAAGCTAATCAGAAACCGGCCGCCACTCCTATGGACTCAAATCGAGATTAGGTGAAGCAAGAGAGGAACCACCAAGAGACAAGGGGATGTATCGAGGTCGGTTGAAGACTCATATATCTCACACACACTCGGCCGGATATAGCCTACTCGGGAGTGTGATCAGCCAATTTATGCATGATCCGAGGGAGCCTCACCTTCAAGCCGCATAGAATATTGCACTACTTGAAGAGCAGACCCCGGAAAGGGAGTCTTGTTCAAAAGGAATTCGGTTTTGTCGTTAGAAGCATATACAGATCACGGATTATGCAGGTTCTATAGTGGATAGAAGATCAACAACCGGCTATTGTACATTTCTCGGTGGTAACTTGATAACATGGAGGAGCAAAAAAAGAATGTTGTGGCTAGATCATCTGCAGAAGCTGAATTTCGGGCTGTTGCCCAAGGGATGTGTGAACCACTATGGGCTGAAAATTATTCTAGATGATTTGAGAGTCAAGTGGGAAGAACCTATGAAGCTTTACTGTGACAACAAGTCAGCAATCAACATCGCTCACAACCCTATTCAACATGATAGGACAAAACACATTGAGATTGATAGACACTTTATCAAAGAGAAGTTAGAAGAAGGACTCATATGTATGTCCTATGTTCCCTCTGGAGGTCAACTGGCTGATGTGTTAACAAAAGGACTAAATAGTTCTAATTTCCATGAGATTGTAGCCAAGCTGGGAATGGAAGATATCCATTCTTCAGCTTGAGGGGGAGTGTCGAGAAGGAGTGTATTAGTTGTAACAATCCCTGATTTTCAGGGATTGTAGTAGATATTCTTTCCTTATTTTCCTCTATGTAAACCCTATGTAAATCTCTATATATACTAAGCTATGTAACTAGTCAAATACACGGAAATAAAATATATTTTTCCAATCCTAGTTTACGTCATAACCTATATGGCTTTTTTGTTTTTTGTTTTTGTTTTTTTATTATTTTTCATTTTTTTTAAGTCTTTGAACTGCAACTGCTTCAGAGCAAGTGATAATTGTGTTAATATCTTAGCTTTCAAAAATTGTGCTTCTGTAATTGACCGATGACCCTTTTCCTTTGCTGAGAAGGCTCTTCCACCTGTTTTGATAGATCTAGCTATCCTGACTTGATTATGGTCGCAGGTGAGCCAAAATATTCTGGATACGATTTCAGGAGCCCCATTTCTTGGCGTGGTGATGGAAAATATTTTGCAACACTAAGTAACGAGTTGGATTCCTCTTCCTTGCTTAAGAGGATTAAAGTTTGGGAGCGAGATTCAGGGTTGCTGCATGCTGCTTCGGAACCAAAGCTATTCATGGGACCAGTTTTGGAATGGATGCCCAGTGGAGCAAAAATTGCAGCTGTTTATGACAGAAAAGCAGAAAATGAGTGTCCATCAATAGTCTTCTGTGAGAGGAATGGGTTAGAAAGAAGCTTGTTTAGCATTAACGAGCAAATGGATGCGACAATAAAAATTCTCAAGTGGAATTGTAGTTCGGATCTTCTTGCAGCTGTAGTCAGATGTGGAGATTACGATTCTTTAAAGATCTGGTTTTTCAGTAACAGTCATTGGTATTTAAAACAGGAAATAAGATACTTAAGGCAGGATGAAGTGAGTTTCATTTGGGATCCGGTGAAACCAATGGAGCTGATTTGTTGGACGCATGGTGGCCAAGTCACTCTGTTTAATTTCATTTGGAACACGGCTGTCATGGATAACTCAACTGCGTTGGTCATTGATGACTCCAAAATACTTGTAACCCCACTCTCTTTATCCCTAATACCACCTCCTATGTATTTATTCGACCTTAAATTTCCTAGTGCTGTTCGAGACCTGCAGTTGTATTCAAGGGATTCTACGAATTGTTTGGCTGCTTTTCTCTCTAATGGATGTTTGTGTGTTGTAGAGCTTCCTCCAATTGAATCTTGGGAAGAGCTGGAAGGCAAGGAATTCAATGTTGAAGCTTCTGCGTCCAATATGCCACTTGGTTCATTTATACATTATACATGGTTGGACTCGCACAAGATCCTTGCAGTTTCTCACTATGGGTTCAACCATAGTAACTTGTCCCACACTTCTTTGAGTGAGGATCGGTTTCTTGGTTATCGTTTGCAGGAAATTGAGCTCGTTTGTTCTAAGGACCACATTGCAGGTGCATTGACTTGCTCAGGCTGGCATGCAAATGTGTCCAGTCAAACTGCTCTAGAGGATCTGATTATTGGTATTGCTGCCAATCATGCAACAAAGTCTTCAGCGTTTCTTCAGTTTTATGGTGGAAAGATCTCTGAGCATATACCAAAGCTGGGCATCTCCAGGGGTTCCCTGAAACATGATGAGCAGAGTTTCTCATCGTCTTGCCCTTGGATGAGTGTGGTTCCAGTTGGAAACAATGGACTGTTGATTTTCGGACTTGATGACATTGGTAGGCTGCATGTTAGTGGGAAGATATTATGCTACAACTGCAGCAGTTTCTCGTTTTACTCAAATTTGGCTGACCGAGTAATCACACATTTAACTCTTGCAACTAAACAGGATCTGCTTTTCATTGTTGACATAGGCGATATATTGCATGGAGAATTAGAAACAAAATACTCAAGTTTTGTCCATGTTGTTAATAAAAGGAGAGAAGAAGATAATATAAACTATGTGAATATATGGGAGAGAGGTGCCAAAATTGCCGGTGTCCTCCATGGAGACGAAGCTGCTGTCATATTACAAAGTACTCGGGGAAATCTAGAATGTATTTACCCAAGAAAGTTGGTCCTGTCATCCATTTGCAATGCATTGGTGCAGCAGCGGTTTAGAGATGCATTGCTCATGCTGAGGCGGCACAGAATAGATTTTAATGTCATTGTTGATCATTGTGGCTGGCAGCTATTTCTCCAATCAGCTTCGGAGTTTGTCAGGCAGGTTAAGAGTTTGAATTACATAACTGAGTTTGTTTGTGCCATAAAGAATGAAAATATAATGGAAACATTATATAAAAAATTTAACTGTCTGCCTTTCTTGAAAGAAGCAAGAGAAGTGCAAGCCAGATGTTCCGTTGGTTCTGATGCTACTGACAAGGTTTCCTCCATCTTGCGGGCCATAAGGAAGGCTCTTGAGGAGCAGTTACCTGAGAGTCCTTCGAGGGAGCTTTGTATTTTGACAACCCTTGCTCGAAGTGACCCCCCTGCACTTGAAGAAGCTTTGGAGAGAGTAAAAGTCATCCGCGAAATGGAATTATTAGGTGCTGATGACCCAAGGAGAACGTCTTACCCCTCTGCTGAAGAAGCCTTGAAGCATCTCCTGTGGTTGTCTGAGTCTGAGGCAGTTTTTCAAGCTGCTTTAGGCCTTTATGATTTGAACCTTGCAGCTATCGTGGCACTGAACTCTCAGCGAGACCCTAAAGAGTTTCTTCCTTTTCTTCAAGAACTGGAACGTTTGCCACTTGATTTGATGCGTTACAATATTGACCTTAAGCTCTGTAGGTTTGAGAAAGCTCTCAAGGACATTTTTTCTGCGGGGGATGATTATTATGCAGATTGTATGAACCTAATGAAGCAAAATCCTCAACTCTTTCCCTTGGGACTTCAACTGATAACTGATCATGCGAAGAAGATGCAAATCCTTGAGGCTTGGGGGGATCATCTTAGTGATGAAAAACATTTTGAGGATGCTGCTGCAACCTATCTGTGCTCTTCCAGTTTAGGAAAGGCGTTGAAGTCATATCAAGCTTGTGGTAGTTGGGGTGGAGTCCTTACAGTTGCGGGGCTGCTTAAACTGGGGAAAGAAGAGATAACATTATTGGCTCACGAGCTCTGTGAAGAACTTCAAGCTCTTGGTAAACCAGGGGACGCTGCCAAAATTGCCTTGGAGTATTGCAGAGATGTCAACAATGGAATTAGTTTGTTAATCACTGCAAGAGAGTGGGAGGAGGCTTTGAGGGTAGCTTTAATGCACAATAAACAGGATTTGATCTCAGAAGTGAAAAACTCATCCTTGGACTGTGCGAGCTTGCTTGTCAGTGAATATGAGGAAAGTTTGGAGAAAGTAGGAAAGTACTTGGCTCGATACTTAGCTGTACGACAAAGGAGATTACTTCTTGTGGCAAAGATCCAGTCAGAGGAACAACCGATGAGTGATCTAGAGGATGATGCTGCTTCAGAAACTAGCAGTAACTTAAGTGGAATGAGTGCATATACTACGGGGTATGTCTTTGTATTTAAGTCACACTGCTACACCTTTGGTGTGTGTTTTTCTTCATTATGCTATAAATCAACGTGCAATTGTGCATAGCCCTATTGCCTTCGTGGAATCTGGAGATATCTTTTCACTCATGTTTTCTTGGCTCATTCCATATTTTCCTGTTCATATTTCTGCTACCATGATCTTCCTTGAAATTGGTGGTCTGAACGTTAATGCTACTTCTAATTATCAAGTGGTTGCCAAATTTGATCCACAGGACAAGGACCAGCCGTGTCACTTCCATCAGCTCAAGTGCAGCTAGCAAGGCTAGAGACACCAGGCGTCAGAGGAAGAGAGGAAAAATTCGTCCTGGCAGGTTTCTTTTTTTTTTTTTTTTCTTCTTCTTTTGGGTGTGTGCACGCGCGTTTAAATTGGGGATTTGAGTATATTTCTTTTCCCTTTTCCATTGTGACATAACTTGCTACTTGGCATTGTAGTGCTGGTGAGGAGATGGCTTTGGTGGAGCATTTGAAAGGCATGTCACCAACAGATAGTGCGAAACGTGAGTTAAAATCATTGTTGCTTGCTCTTGTGATGTTGGGAGAGGTGGAAACTGCAAGAAAGCTGCAACGTGCTGGAGAGAACTTTCAACTGGCTCAGATGGCAGCAGTGAAACTAGCTGAAGATACGGTGCCTAACAATATAATGGATGAGAAGGCGCATACTATGGAGCATTACACACAAAAGATGAGAAGTGAGGTGCAAAGTTCTGAAGCTTTCTTTTGGCGTTGCAAAGTGTTTCCTCCACCTTAATAGGTAAACAAATTTGTACTGGACTATTCTTCAGTTTAGCTTGATTTGGGTTGGATGTCCTTCATTTCTGTTTCATTTTATGCACATAAACTGTGCAACTATGCATTATTGTCTGTCTCCGCAGCTAACATTCAAAATATCTAATTTAGCTTGTTAGCAAATAGTACAATCATTGAAGCTTCAAAATTAATTTTCGCTGTCTTGATGTCTTCCACTATTTTCTTAATCAAACATTTACTGGAGTCTTCATCTCTGCATCATCCACTATAAATAACTGTATGACTTTCACTTTTTTTGTCTTTCTCGAACTCTTGGCGGATTAGTTTTGCATTCTACTCTCTCTCTCTCTCTCTCTCTCTCTCTCTCTCTCTCTCTCTCTCTCTCTCTCTCTCTCTCTCTCTAAATGAAATGAAATGAAAATGGCCCCTTGCTGTATAAATACCTGTTTTATTTTGGGCTGGCACAATGGCATACTGCCATGTTGCCCCCTTTCATTTGCTTCTATAGTTTTCTACGGGCATTTCTGTAAATTACTGTATATCATTAATTATTTCATTGCCCATCCTAGTGAAATAAGAGTTATCATGCGTTTTATTTCGTTTAGTTCGCTGATTCGAGTTTTTAATTCGAGTTGAGATATGACTTTATGTGAGCTTTTTTACTATAGTAAAAAAGTTAGATGTGACTATTTCTGAGAATTTTTTACTGTAGCAAATTAGAATTTTAGACTCGAACTAGTAAAATGAACGGGGTCAGTTAGAGATTTACAATTGGTTTTCTGTTTTTTAGGTGCACATCCTATGATATGTCAGTGCAGTGGCATCTGACAAAATAGCAGTGAATATTGATTGGAAAAGTTTTAAGGATATCATTTTAGAAAAATGAAGAGTAATTGAAAGGGAGATCCATCGAAGTGAAATAGTATATCGTTTTCAAATATTCTCAACTTTTATTGAAATTTCATCGGCTGTATCAATATTTTGATAAAATTACGGCTGTCCTGCTGTTCTTTGTAGGCTTTGCATCTTCTTTCCATAAATATTCAACACATTATCTTTCTTGTCATGAAAATTTTGGAAGAGTTTTATGTTCGTTTTCAATGAGCGTCTTTAGCTTCGTCGGCTGCTGTTTCATGTGCTAAGTGCCAACACTTGGATACTACGTTCCATAGTTGTAATAAGTTTTTATTTTGGGTTACTTCTACAAATAATCCATGGGGTATGCCCTCAATTTCTTGTTAGTTCCCGACTTTTAAAAAGTCTTATAATTAATTTTTGAGATTTTATTTTGTTTTAATTTTGATCATTTCGTTAACTAAGTGTAAAATATTTGATGAAATATGTGTAAATTAAGGACTAACATTAGAAAGTTAAAATTTAGAGACTATCTTTGTGTATTAACTTTTGTTTTTTTGTACTGATTTAGTTAAATTTTAGATGTTTTTAATTTTAGCTCTTAATTTTTACAGATTTTGTTAAATATCTAATTGAAGGATCGAAATAGATAAAATCTTAAAGACAGTTAAGACATTTTTGTAATTAAAGACTAAAGTAGAATTGGAGTAAACCTCAAAAATTATTTATGGGATTAACCCTAATATTTTGGAACATAAAGATGGTGATCATTTGCCAACACGTCTCTTGTCAAATCCATACATACCTCTAAAGGTGAATGGGGTTGTCTTTGTAATGAAACGTTTTGTTGTTATTATTATTTTTTTCTGATGGCCCAAAAAATTTTGCCTTTTCTTTTTATTATCATCGTTGTTGTTGTTGTTGTTATTATTATTATTATTTATTAGCTTTATTTATTTTTTTTAGTAGTTTGTGGTCCAATTTTTCTCATTTTAACATTGTTCTGTACTAAATTTTTTATGCTACTCAGATAAAAATGTTATAAATAATTCGATAAAAATTAAAATTAAACAAAAATATATTAAAATTAAAATTATAATAATAATAATAATAATAATAATAATAATAATAATACTTCTATATGTTTTAAATTGATTTGTGGTCCAATTTTGTCCTTTTAATTTTGTTTTTTTTTTTGTTTTTTACTAAATTGTTGACACTACTGAGATAACAATAAAATAAATAATTCAAATAAGAATCAAATTAAACAAATTACAGTGGAATAAAGTAAAATTGCACATTTTTTTTAAAAAATCAAATTAAACAAAATAAAATAGAAGTAATTTAAATCACAACATAATAAGTTAAGGCAAAGTCTCTGGTTAGGCACTTGAAAAATGCCTGACCAGAACGGCAGTTGTACATTTATATTGAAGTGTGTATATTTATATGCATTTTGTGTATATATTTATATGTAAAGATGTATATAAAAAATAACAATGTATATTAATCCGCGAAATATGTATATTTTATAGTAATTAAGTGAATATATAGCACAAAAATATGTATATTGGTTGATTTATTGTATTTCATATTAATGAACGTAAGCAACAATGTATATTAATTATAGGAATATGTATTTTTTTTAGCAATAAGTGAACACATATGAAAATAAGATGTATATTGATTGATTTGTTGTATTTCAGGTTATTGAACGTCATTTGGAAGTTTTTTTTTTACGTAATGCTGTAGGAAACGACAATATACATATATTTCTTATTTCAATTAAGTGAACATATAACATAGTAATATGTATATTGATTGAACTTGGTTTATAAGTTATTTTTGCTTGAAAAAGTCTCTAGTCATTTGAAGATTGAAAAAGTTATTTTGCGCCATTGAGGCCCGCTATGTTTTTTCCCGGATATAATGAGAGGTAATATTTAGAAAAATGTAATAATAATTAGTAATAATAAAACTGCAAAACAAATGAAGCATTGGGAATTAGCTCTAAAATAATTTTATTTTGTATATGAAAATGAAAATAAAAATATTTTGAGGTTTGTATAGAAATTATTTTTAAAAATATGTTTCATAATTTTATTTAAAGATTTTTTTTAGTATAAAAAAATTAAAATTCTGTATGATTATTCATATTTAAAAACGTGTAATAGTATTTTAAATAATATATTAAATAATTAATATTCTTCCCAAACAATACACTAGTAATTAATATATTATAAAATATCTATTATATATAAATATGATACGTATTAATTATCAGTTATAGTGGTACACACAAGTAATAAGCAATTAGAATATTAATTACCATACACATATAAAAGATTAATTTATATATATAAGAACGTTGTAATTACCATTAGTAATAAAGTGAATGCCTATATTACTGTTGTATAAATCCCTCATCAAAATAACTCTCCTAATATCTTCCATGGCTTCTGGCGCCGCTAATCGGAATGGAACCGGTCACCGTGGCGGCGTCAAGTTGGATCACCTTGCTCTCAACCTTAGAACATCGTTTTTCAAGTCCAGACTCCCTCCTTCCCCTCACTCCTCCGGATCTACTGATTATCAACTAAGAGGAAGGAGAAAACCTCCCGCGCGTTTGGACCGAGAAGCCCAACGTTTAGAGAATGAAAATAGGAAAATATAAACAAGTTTTAATCGTTTTTAGAAAGTGATTTTTTAAGAGAAAGAGAACAAAAAACATTTTCAGTTTTATTTTTGATTGGATGCTGCTCCAAACGTAATCTTCAGACTGTTTTCATTTTTCATTCCTAAAAAAATGTGAAAAACGTTTTCAAAATGGATTGCGCAGAATGTTGGAAGCTACATTAGAGGTAGCTTTGCTAATTTTTATACGTGGTGAGACTTGTGAGATATTGCAGATGGGACATTTGGGCCTGTTATGAAATTGAGGAGGATAAAGATGACCAGGATGATCAAATTCTTCCAAGTTTCCAATTCGGCTTTTAAATAATATAAAACCATCACAGTACTACAATTTGTGACATTATTTATAGATAATATATGTTGGGAATAGTGTTATGAAAGTATGAGATGTAAAAGGATATTTATTATTTATTTAATAAAATAGTTTATTCATCATTTTATGTGCATATATTTATGAATATTTTATGAATATCAAATAAAATTCCTTGATTATTTATGTAACCTTAAACATGGTATGTAAGTGTTATATACGAGAGGATAATGTTTAAGGATAATAATAAAAAATAATTGTTCATAATGAATTTAATTAAAGTTCGGAATCTTTAATTAAAACATTATAAATACATGTCATTCCCATTTAGAATGGAACGGTGTTATCCGCACTGTTAATATGACGAGATATTGAATGAGTGTATTTTGCATAATGAGATTATGTGGAACATGGACGCAGACACAATATGAATTTCTAATAATTTCCGTTAAGCATAAAAATTCTAATTGAGTCTACCGATGGTCATATATAGAATGATCTTAATCCTGAGTTCTTAACAAACTCCTATTTATGGTATGGATTCCGAGACCCTAAATCCTATTCCTTGTATTTTGGAGACATAATGAAATAAGTAGCTGGGAATGTTATTATACGAGATGAAATCCATTCCTTCTTGAGAGAGAAGCAGATAAATAATTCTCTTGAGTGTTGATTCGGTACTTGGATTAGTAAGAGCGCTCTGGTTCATGAATGTGTTTTATGAATCACTATTCATTAGAGAATCAATGGTACTCAAGGATAAAGATGTAATTAGAGCGGTTAACGGATTCTACCTGACTCTAATTATGAATTATTTATGGAGGATTGATCTATATGCAATGACTATATCAAATGGACACTTCACAGTTTAGAAGTAATTAATGTCTATAATTCCGAGAGTGCAATTCCAAGTTTATAGTGGAGTAACTATTGGAATTAATAGAATTAATTAATTGATTAAAGTGTTTAATTAATTATTAATTTTATTGGAGCTCGTAATTATAGGTCCATTAGTCCTGCGTCGTCCTTGTAATTCTACCGGACACAAAAGGCAAAATGGGAATTTTAGAATTACGGAATTCTAAAATTAAATACTCAAGAAATAATTAATTGAGAATTAATTATTATTTAAATAATGAGATTATTTAAATTTAAATTTGAACATATCTAGATTTATCAATTTAAACTTATTTGATAAGTTGTTTAATTTAGAATTCAAATTAATTTAAGTTTGACTTAAATTCAATTTGAATCAATTAAAATTGACTCTTGGATAAAGGATAAAATATCTTCCTTCCCTATCTATAATTGGCGCCACACACAGGGATAAGACCCTAGAGTGTGGCCGGCCACCAAGAGGATAAGGGGAAGGGATTTTTTGTTCAAAATTGAAAATTGGAGATAAGGATTTGATTCTATTTTGAAGTTTGACTTCTACTCTTTAAATATGAGATAGATAGAAAATTGTGAAACAATTTTTGACATATTTTTCAGCCCCAAATACCTAGTGGCCGAAATTCTCATATAGGGAAAAAGAGTGAAAAATATTTTCTCCAAAAAAATTCCACATCGTGCATGCGTTGGTGTTTGTGGAAATTCGAGTGTTTCAGAAACCTGTTTTGTCTCACGTGTGCCCACACACACGTCTACGTGGAATCAAGGAATTGACGTGGAAGACTTTGGTGTTCTAAACACAAAGCTTGAAGCTAGGACTGTTCGTGGTCAAAGAAATTCAAGATATCATCCGAGTCGGCTACAAGGTATTTTTCCGGTTGATCCTTGAATGTTATAAATTAATGAGATTAATTTATTCATGCATAAATTAATATAATCTATAGAGTATCTCAAAAGTTTTATGAAAATTTTTATTATACACGATCCGCCTTTTCGCTGCGTTTCCGCCGCCGAATTCGATTCGGCAACCATCAATATAAAACCATCACAGTACTACAATTTGTGACATTATTTTTTACCTTACTAATTACTAATTTGTGAAAAACACCACTTCACAAGGCCATTGAATGCTCTCAAAGAGGGAACCAGACATGAAATAAATTCAAGAGCTTGATAATCCCATGAAAGAAGGAATTGTTAGTTCAGAGTTAACTAGTACTAAAAGAGAAAAGAAAACAACATTCTTGACAGATTATTAGTCTGAAATTATAGTGACGTTTTCCTACTTGGACCCAAAGTCATATGCCAAGCCGTAGAACAGAGTTGTCCAACAAAACTGAAAACTTTCCGAATCTAGAATGCCATGATACTTTCAAATAAAAACATCAAGACTTCAATGACGATATCAATTTAGTTTTTATCTAACTTGATTAGATGTTTAACATGCCTATATTAGTATAGTCTAGCAGTTAAGACACATTTTACTGCATTAAAAGCTCTTCTGAATTTTGAACGATAAAAAGGAAATAAAACTTTCTCTGAACCAACATACACAACAAGAAAGTGATGTACCTCAAAATAAATAGCGACTACATTTTCCTCCAATCCAAACATGAAAAAGATTCCAATATCACTTCCAAAGATTCAAACTTCAAAGCATATTCACACCCAAAAATCCAGTACAAACATATAAACATCAGAATTTGACAAAACACGACTACGAGAAACACGACTAAGAACATGTGGGCTACAGGCAACCGTACAGATGTACCATTCCGTGACAAAACACGACTACGAGAAACAACCTCATCCATCCATGCACCTCCCCTTTTCTCTGAGGCTCGAGTATAAGGATCAAAATAAAAGTATGTAATAGGGTTAGCTGAAGAATCTTTCACGCAGTAGAATCTAACATCCTTATTCCACACCTACAAAGAATAATCATATGTTTAAACTATTGTTTCTGTTTGCATCAAAAAACATGTCAACATTTAGTGAAATAAACAAAACAAATCAAAGTTGGAGCAGTTGAAATACATACTGGAGCCAGACCATCAGCCGGTTTAATTTCAATTCCAAAATGTGTCCTGGCAAGGTTGAAAAGGCCATCCATAACCTTTGGCAAGGAGAAATAAGGACGTAATTCTTCCTGCAGTATAAGAAGCCATAAGCATAGGTCGCTAAAAGCCTTAGTTGAATTCCAAAATCAAAAGATAAATTACCATAAAAAAGAATATAGCTAAGAAAGAGAGAAAAAAAAGGTTTAGATACAAAATAATAATAATAGTAATAATAATTTATACTGTAATTTTCTTTTTCATGGTAACTCGTGCTATCAAAAGAAAAAAGATAAATAAATAAAGGGAGAGCCAAATTTTAAATATTTCTCACAATATTAAAGCAATTGAGTAACAGATAAGTTTTGAAGGGATTTAATGGCGTGACAAGTGATAGTAAGTACACCAAAACTGAATTCAAACATAAAATAACTAACACGTGATATAGGCACATGATTGGATAAGATCCTTATATTTCTCTAACTTGCAAACTTGGTATTGAACCATAATCCAACAAAAATCAGTTTTTTTCCATAGAAAATGCAAATGCTGGATGCTTGAAGGCGTTAAAAAAAATATACAAGCTGATATTGCGTCCATACAAAATGCACAAAGCTAATTACAATATCTAGAAAGTGGAATAAATTATAAGAAATTGCATAGACATGGATTTGCACATGATAACGGGAGGGATCTGACCTCATTGATGTCATATTTTGACCCACGAAGCCTTTCACTCCAAAAGCTAATGTCCCAATGGTTCAAGTCATCAGCTTCTGATGCACCTTGCTTCTTGGAGAAATCCTTAAGGTCTTCCATATCTTAAAGGATGAAAGATGCAATCAAACCTTCAGCGTATTTTCCAAAGTAAATGATTTTCCTCGATCAAGAATTATTAACTTTGACAGGGCTCCTTCTTTTTTAATAGTTTTCAAAGTAAAGCAATTGTATTGGACACAATTAGTTTCAAGTCTGGTTTGATTTACATGCGTTGCTCAAGACAAACAGAATTCTAAGAGGTTTGGAAATGAAACTAATTGAATACCACAGAAAAACACAAAAAGCAATAATTGTTGAATGATTTACAGAGTTATTCAACAGAAGATGAATTACTATAAAGATTATATTTTCAAAATTATTCAATAAACTTGCACTATTTATATGTCATGTTCATAAATATTGTATACCCCACCTTGAACTGTAGCATCCCAAGACGCACTGCGAAGCTTTTCTAGGAGCTCTTCTGCTTTTTCAACATTTGCCATTTTGGTTGCCATGCTTACCTGTTAGATTGCTCTTGTCATGCCTATTGCAAAAAAATAGTTTTACCATATAAACATCAGAATTTGATTCTCAGCATATTAACTAGTAAAGAAATTCCATTCCTTGAAATATTACAACATTATTATCATCACCATTACTACATTGACTACAAAAAGAAGTCGATAATCAACTTCTATATAACTTACAACAAGTAGAAACCTCAAAAAAAAAAAAAAGTTAAGAAATTGTACGTGATTGACTAAGAAGAGCTCACCAACCGATCCAGAGCTTCCCGAGCCAGGGCCAATTCGAGCTCGATACTCAACGCGCCCTTGTACGCCTTGCTGACCTCGGTCTCCATCTTTTTCGCCTCGTAGCACTCTCCGAGCAAGCAAAAAGCCCTAGCGTTCTCCGGACTAAGCTCCAGCGCCCGATCCAAGTCCCGGATCGCCGATTCGACCTTCCCGCGGCGGCCCATCGCCATCTTCAGCTCGGCTCTCTTGAAGAACGCTTTGCCAAGCTTGATGTGGGGCTGAAACCCAACGTCAGCGGTGAAGAATTCGTAGAAAATTGAGGGATATTGGCGGATGAACTCGATGGGGCGGGTGGGGATCATGAGGGAGGCTCTGTTGTCGGCGACGATGGAGATGGGGAGGGACTTGGAGGGCTTTGATTTGATGAGGTTCTTGTTGTTGATTAGGGAAAGGAGGCACTGATTTCAATCGGACGGCCCATAATTAATGAGCAGACCAGTCAGGCAAATTCCATGTGCCGGATGAGAGATATTTCCAAATTATATATATATTTATGTGTAAATTGTATATATTTATATATAAAATTATGTATCTTAAATTATAAAAAATAATAATATATATTAATTTTTAAAATATATATATTTTTATAGTAATTAGTGTATACATAATATAAAAATATGTATATTAATTGATTTATTATATTTTATGTTAAATATATATAATTTTACATATAAATATACATAATTTATATAAAATTATATAATTATTATTTCAGTAAGGTACTTTTTAAATGTACGACCGGAGACAATTTTTATACTTTGCGATTGAGATTGAGACAATTTCTATTTAACAATAATTGCTCGTTTTTCGTCGTTCTTAGAACTTTGAATTACTTGCGGCCGTTCTTCTCGTAATCCACTTCATTAATTAAGCTTCTTTACTTTACAATTGTAACCTTTACTTTCTTGTTTGTGTAATTATTTAGAAATGAAGAAGTGCCCTTCTTTTCACCTTTGGTTATTGCTTTTACTTTCTAAAAATGAACTGTTAAAAAATTAATAAATAGAAACACACTCAAGAAAGAGAAAAAAAAAAAAAAGCGATAATGCTAGCTACAATATTCAATATATGGAGCTATATAAAAACAATACTCATTATCCCCATCTCCTGGTAGTAGCTCTGTATGTGTATTGAGTGAGAATTTAAGGGATTGTTCTTTTGTATTTAAACTTAAAAAAAGTATGAATTTAAGTTATAATTTTATTTAGGTTTATATTTTTTTTTGTAAAATTTAAGTTTGAACTTGAGTTATTCTATTCTTAAAAATATTATATTTTTTTATTTAATTTCGATTGAGATGATTTTTTTCTTTTATGCGCTCACAACGAAAAAACGAATAAAATTCACCCATATACTATATTAAAATTTTTCATTATCATTGAGTTTTTATTAAAATATTATCTAAATACAAACTGAAGTTTTGACTCATCTAAATACAAACTTAAAAAGATTTTAATCTTAAGCTATAACTTAAATGTACATAACTAAACACAAACTCAAATTATAACTTTACCTCAAATTATAACTTAAATTTAATTCAAAATTTACACTTAAATTATCATAACTTAAAAATACAATTGAAGAAGCCTTCAATATTCCTCCCTTTCTTGTCCACATTGAGTGCTTTCACAATGGGACAGCTTTCTAGCGGAAACAATATTTCTCAAGCGCGTTGCCCACTTGCCCTAATCATCTCCGCACCATAAAGCCACGTACCGGCAGAATAATCGGCCTCATCAGCCAAAAGTAGCCAATCAGAGCCTCCTGTTGTGCTACCATTCTCAAAGCCACCAGTGAATGTCCCCATCAAAAAATAACCTTAAAGTACATATTAAAAAATAACCTTAAAGTATTAAAAAATAATTTTTTAAAATGTCAAGATATTAATTTAAAATTATTAAAAATATAAAATATTAAAAGATAATTATGTTAAAACACAAGGTATCAAGAAATTTTTCTTAATAATAAATCGAGTATTTTATACATTTATCTTTGAACTTGTATATTTTTAACAACTTGCCCTTTAGACTTGTAATTTTGACAAATTACCTCCTCAATTTATAAAATTATTATAATTGTCCTATTTTGATGATAATTGTTTAAAATTAGTGTCGAAAAAACACGTTTAATAAAAAATTTTAGCATCCCAATACGGATGGAGCACAAATTTTTTTAAATTCCTCAACTTTTAATCCCTAAAGGTCTGTTTGGTTTATGAGTTCAAACCATAGATTGAACTATGCAGAACCCTTAAAACAAACAGACCCTAAATCTAATAAAAAATTTGAACAAATTTAGTAAAGTATGGCACATTGCAATAATTTTACAAGTTTATAGAGTTGATTGTCAAAATAAAAAATTTAGGGGGTAATTGACTAAACAACGACAAATTCGGAGCCATTGTGCTAAAAATTCTAATATGTCTAATAAGCCTTGAGACACCATTCATGAACATTATGTAATCATTACCTCAAACCCAAACTGCTTCTGATTTGCCGCACAAAGAAAGCATGTGGTATCAAACCGCAGTTGGCTGTGATAACTCAAATGCATGGATCCTGTTTTTATTTCAAACCCAGGAGCACCCTGGAGTTTTCTTCAAACCCGAGTCTTTAATCTTCGATCTTGTTTTGTCTGCATCACGCAATCTACCTGATTGAGCATATATATTTGACAAAACTATGTAATTAGTAAGGTTTCCAGGCTCAAGTTTAACGAGATGGTCCAGGGCAACTTCTCCGAACTCTGCATTAGAATGCATTCCACACGCACCCAACAAAGCTCCCCAAACTCCAGCATCCGGCTCCATTGGCATTGTACTGATTAAGCTAAGAGCTTCATCAAACAATCCAGCACGACCTAAAAGATCAACCACGCAAGCATAATGCTCCAAATTTGGCTCAAGATGGTGTTTCTCACGCATGGACTTAAAAATTCTTTTGCCTTCTTCTACTAAACCAGAATGCCTGCAAGCAGATAAAACACTGATGAAGGAAAACTTATCAACTTCGACATGATTTTCCTGCATGAGAGAGAAAAGCGAAACTGCAGAATCTCCTCGGCCATGTACAGCATATCCAGCGAGCATCACGTTCCATGAAACTGTATTTTTGTGCTCCATATCATTAAAGCATTTCTTTGAAAAATCAAGCCGCCCACATTTAGCATACATATCAATGAGACTATTTCCAACAAGGGTATTTGACAAAATCCCCATCTTGATAAGAGAGGCATGAAAAGCCATGCCTAGTCTCAAGTCTGAAAGATATGCCACTGCAGGAAGAATGCTCACAAATGTTACTGAATTAGGCCTCACATTCTCTAGTCTCATCTGGTTAAAAGCAGAAATAGCTTCTTTGGCATGTTTACTCTGCGCATATCCTGAAATTAAAGCATTCCACGCCACTTCATTCTTTGTCAACTCAATTCTGTTGAACAAAAAATCAGCTGAGGGTAAGCTTCCACACTTAGCATACATCCCAATGAGAGAGTTTATTACATGATTGTCGGATTCAAGGCCATATTTTATGATTTTCCCATGGATGCATGCACCCTGACCGAGGTCATTTAATAGTATACAAGCTTGAACCAGAGCTACCATGGTTCTTTCATCTGGTTGTATACTGGACAACTGTAATTTACGAAACATTTCCATAGCATGGAACGGTTCCCCGATCTGGGTGCACACATTTATCAAAGAATTCCATGCTACAACATCTTTAGATGGCATTCTATGGAAAACGAACAAAGCAGTGGTTAAGAATCCAAATTTAGCATACATGGACACAAGGGCTGCTCCTATTGAGATGCCGCAATCAATATTGGCTTTAATAGTGTGACAATGTATGCTCCTGCCTAATCTTATAGATGATAGCTCTGCACATGCCGAAAGGATGCTTGATATGGTCACCCAATCTAGTTTCAAGTATTCATTCTGACTATCTTGAAACAAAGACAATGCCTCTTCAAAATACCCCGAGTCAACAAAAGCAGATGTAAGTGCAGAATGAGCAATGACATCTTTTCCATGAAGCCTGTCAAACAATTCTTTAGCCTTCTCTATTTCTCCGCACTTCGCATACATGGTCATGATAGGAGTGGCTACTGAAACAGTTGAATCAATTCCTTCTTGTATAGCACAACCATGTATCTCCTTTCCTTTCTCTAGATTTCTCAACTCAGTAGCTGCCAAGAGTGCACTTATGACTGACACTGCATTCATCTTAAGGTTCTCACCTTTCACGGAATCAAATAACTCCAAAACCTCGAGGAAGTAACCGTTATAGAGATATCCTGCCATCATTGTTCCCCACGAGATATCATCACGTCCCTTCATCGTGTCAAAAACCCGGCGAGCAACACTAACATCTCCGCACTTGGAGTACATATCAATCAACCCATTTGACACTGCAGCTCCAACATCCCTCCTAACAGCATATCCATGAATAGACCTACAAGAATCAATATCCGCCAGTACAGAAACAACTTGAACCAAGTTCAACAAACTCACCGAGTTGGGCTCCAATCCCCATAACTGCATACTCCGAAAAAACTCCAGCGCCTTGCAGGGATCCCCGCTTTGCGAAAAACCTGTAATCATCGCATTACAAGCCACAACATCCTTCTCAGGCATTCCATCGAACACTTGGAGTGCAAGCCTTATTTCACCCATTTTACAATACATGTAAAGCAAACTGGTCCCTATAAAAACATCAGATTCTAATCCCCTAAGAGCTATTTCACGGTGGATAAGAACACCCTCTTGCAAATCCAAAGAACCGGTACAAGCCTTCACAACAAAGTTGAAGGTATACTTGTCGGGTTCCATACCTTCTTTCAACATGGAGCGGTACATTCCGAGAGCATCTCCGAACCGGTTTGATCTCACGTAGGCTCTGATCATGGAGTTCCAGAGAATCACAGCTGGATTTGGCGTGGAATCGAAGACAGAGCGAGAGACGTCGCATTTTCGAAAGAAAGAATAGGCGTTGATGAGACGGGTCGCCGTGTGAGTGTCGTTTTTGTGGCCTGAAACTATCAAGTGGCCATGGATTTGAAGCAAAGGCTTGAGTTGCTTGCATGAGTTGAGGAGGTGAAGAGGAGAGAGATTTTCGGAGGTTGCTGGTGTGTGCGCATGGCCATGGTAGGATCTACGTAGAAGTCGTTTTGCCTTCTGCATGGTTTGGAATTACAGCTTTGGAAGGTCTCACCAGATTTTGCTCAGATAATTTTACCGATTCAAGTTTAGAATTTGAGTTTTATTATTCCAGTCACATTTAATTTTTTTATTATAATAAAAAATTCTCACATAAAATCACATTTCAATTTAAATTACAAACTCGAATCAGCGAAGTGAACATATATATTTACTTAGAATTGAGATTTTGCTTTGTTTATTTCAAAGAACTCTTATTTTGTGATGTAAAAAGTTATTTCCTAATAATAATTATGTGCTACATATTTATAATAATTATATTAATATTATTTAATTAATTTGACTAATTAAGATGTTGAAGAGTTTAGATAGTCTCTTAATAGGGTATGAACTAAATAGATAAATACCTAATATTGATCAAATTAGGTTTAATAGGTGCCTAATAGGACAATATATAAAGAAACTTTAGTTGTGGTCTCCAATACGTCAAATCATTCGGCCGTTTTTCCTCTTTCCATTCAAGAATCTGGTGATTAGACTGAGGAAGACAATAACTCGACGTGCTCGTTGTCTTAGAGATTTCTACTATAGATTAAGGTTGCACCAAGGAGACATGTATTTGTTCTAACCTATTTTCTTAGTAATTTGGTGTGATGATTCTTAAAATGTGAAATAAGAATTTAAAGATCCAACAAGTGATATCAGAGCAGTTATCACATTAAATTATTGAGTGAATTTTCATCTCTAATATCTTCGGTGGAATATTATGTGGATTGATTCATATGATTTTTCTTTTGTATACATAATTTTAGATATGCTTTATTTTGTTGAGAAAAGCATGTATATTGATAATCATATGAATTCTTAGCGATTGATTTTAATCAAATTTGTTGAATAATTTTAGATTAATTGTTATTCATAAAATTGATTTTCATAAAAAATTCTTAGTGAGAAATTTCTTAGTGGGAGTTGATTTTGGATGTTCTATGACATAAACATTTATTTATTTATTTTCTGCTAAAAAAAAAGAGATGGATTTACAGTTTTATAGTTTTTCTCTCTAAATGTGTTAATTTTCCTGTTTGTAATTTTGTATTACGTTTTGAAAATTACAGATTGATCTCATAAAAAATAAAGCAGGACAAGTTTGAAATTGGCACGTTGGAGATCACATTATATATAATTTTCATGCCACTCATCCATACTTGATTTATGTCATTGAATATGTTAGTATGGTGACCATGGAAGGTTTAGTTGCATTTTAAAAGTGACAAAAGCCGCCATGATACCATGCTAATATACGAGATGGATCAGATTGTACTTTAAGTAGAGACTAAGGATAAATAGCATACAGTTGCGCGTGTAAGGAATTATGTATGATATAATTGTGTCAGAAATCATATGTAGCCCAAGTGAGAGATTGTTAGGAAATTATATTTCTTAATAATTATTATGGGGCACATATTTATAATAATTATATTAACACTACTTAATTAATTTGGCTATTTAAGTGGTCTAATTGTGGAGAGCCCAAATAGTCTCCTAATAGAGTATGAACTAAATGAGTGGATACTCAATTACGTTTAATGAGAGCCTAATGAGACAATATATAAAGAAATTTATGTTATGGTCTCCAATACGTCAAATCATTCAGCCATTTTCCCTATTTCCTATCTAGAGAGAGAACACTCATTCAAGAATCTGGTGGACTGAGGAAGACAATAACTCGACGTGCTCGTTGTTTTAGAGATTTCTACTTAAGGGTGGACCAATGGAGATAGGTATTTATTTTAACCTATTTTCTTAGTAATTTAGTGTGATGATAGAATAAGGATTTAAAGATCCAATAAAAAAGTGTTACTCTCATTCTGTGTCGTTTTTCACCGAAACGACAGCCAAGTCAATGAAAGTGTACTTGCGTCTGATGACTGTTGCTGGTAATTTCCCATTTCTTCTCTGTTCCAATCAGATTTATTTCTGGTGTTAAGGTTTAATCATTATACCGTATTTCTTTTTGTCATATTTTGAGTTTCTGTAATTTGGCCAACGAGACCTCGTTGTTTTAGCAAATTCATTAAAAGCGATGCAATTAGGTTTTCTCCGTCGTTTTTGTTTTTTTACATGGGAGTCAAGGCTAAGTTTTGCCAATTTACGATGGCTATTTTACACTTGCAAGGAGGTTTTAAGTTTTAACTAAACAACACGTAAAAGTAAAAACAAAAAATTACTTTACAGATTTTGGATTGGCACAGTCCAGTATAAATGGAAATTCACTTTTGCAATAGTTTGAAATCTTCACCTCGTTTGAACACAATGGAATGCATATCAATTAGATTACTTTTTGAACACTAATGTAATTTGGTTAAGAATAAGCCAATGGTTTCACAGGGGTCATGTATTTCTCTTTCCGGAAATGGACGATATCATAGAAATAATGAGAGTGGAAAATAACACTAATCCATGTTTGGACCAAGATAATTGTTACACCACAGTCCGTGGGTCGACCGTTTCCTTTGAATATGAGTCGACCACTCCCTCGGATGACGCGCGCCGAGGACTCCCCTTTGGAACCTGTCTTCGGCGTCGAGGGTAATGCCGTGTAATGGTGTCCTTGACGCCGAGAGTCATCATGCGACAGTTAACGTCGAAGAAACTGTCTCGACCTCCTTTAACCAAGATGTCGAGGAAGATTGCAAGTGGGCCCGCCAGCGGTCATGTCAACTCGAGGAGGGAAGTGTTGATCCGACAAGGCGCAGAAGTCAGAAAATCGACGGCGCACAGAGGATCAGCCGCCTGACTTTCGGAACTTTCATCATTAGAACTCACCTACCCTCCCGCGGATCGAGGACGGAAGTTGGCTTCCATCTTGGGAACCGGGAATGTGTAGAGTACGTGAGAGGACCTATAAATAGAGCGAGGAAAGACCGAGAGAGGGGTTAGAGATTTTTGTATGAAAAAAAGGCAACGTTTGTATTCACTCCAACGAACATAGTGCATGCACAAGTGGATTAGGCACAAATATTATTGCCGAACCACTATAAAAATCGTTGTTCCTTCTGTATTATTTTTCGGTTCATTTCATTATCCCGGGTTTAGCATAATCGCGAGTGACTAAGAGAGATCAAAACGAGTTGTCGGAAAAACACCGTCAACAATTGGCGCTAGAAGGAGGGCCTCAAGCCCAGAAACTTAACCCAGCTTTGAAGTTAGTCTTATACGACCAGAGACCAACATCATGCGTCCTAGAAATCGCCTACAAACGGCCAACCAGCCGGCCCAGGCCGTCCAGGATTCTGCCGCCGCCGGGACTTCCGCCACCGCCCACCAACAAAAAACACCCAGATCGCATCGACCAGCTCCAAAAGCAGGTCGAGGCGTTGACTGCGGTTGTGGAAAGAATGGCTACGGCCCTTGCCGGGCAAGGCCAGGGGCGGAACCCCATGCCGCCGCTCGAGGACGCGCCGACGGTCCCGGTGAACGCCGCTGAGGGAAACCAAGGAATTGGTGACCAGCACGGTGACACCGAGGAAATCGGTGATAGTCGAGCGAATGAGGCTCATCCGGCTAGGTCGAACAGGTCTGTAGGAAGCAGGCGACGCGCGGCGCGAAGAAGAGCGCGGGAGAGGGCAGCAGCGCCTCTTGTGGATAACAGAGGTGCGCTTCCTCGACCGCCTCAGGATGCACATAGGGAAAACCCCGTCCCCGTGGAATCCACGTCGGTGCACGGGGGAGACCTGAGGGCAAAGCTCGACGCCCGTCGTGGAAAGGCCGTGCAGCTGGCGAGGGAAGACGAGCTCGCAGCAGAGAATAAGGCCCTGGCCGAGAAGATGGCCAGGTTGGAAAAGCAGATGGGGAGCAGACTGAACAACTTCGAGCAAGTTGTGGGGAAGGTGGCCGAGGCAGTAAATGTCGACGCCAGGATGTACACGTCCCATGACCATCCGTTCACAGAGAATATCATCCGAGTCCCTCTCCCAGACAGGTACAAGTCGCCCCCCATTCCGCTATATGATGGTAGGAGTGACCCGGACGACCACCTCGAAGTATACACAGGGCACATGGTCCTGCATGGATACCCCGAGGAGGTGATGTGCCGGGCATTCAGAAATCACCTTTCCGATTCGGCGAGGAGGTGGTTCAGATCTCTCAAGCAGAACTCCATCGCCAGTTGGGACGACCTAAAGAATGCCTTCTTGACTCAGTTCGTAGGTGTCAAGAAGTACATCCCGCCTAAGCAGAACCTGTCCAGAGTGTACCAGGGGCCCAACGAGTCCCTGAAGGACTGGATAGCTCGCTTCGGGGAGCAAGTCGCAGCCACCGAGGGGATCTCCGATGAAGTGGCTCTGATGGGGGCATTGTCAAGCATGAAAAAGGACATCCCCTACAGCACGGACCTCGACCGAAGGCCCCCTCATACTTATCACGAATTTCTGACGAGGGCCCAGGGGTTCATTAACGCCGAGGAGGCCAAGAGAGCCCTTAAGAGCAAGGCAGCGACCCCTGTTAAGGAGGAGGCCAGCCAAGCCAACAATCAGAGCAACGGCAAGAAGCGCCGGGGTCCTCCCCAGGTGCAAGCCGAGGCCAAACACACCCCGGCTCCGAGCAATAGGGGCGGCAATGCCTCGACGAGCCAGGGGGAAACAAAGCGGCCCAGGCCGCAACGGTATGACGCCTATACCCCCCTGACAATGGGGATCGAGGACGTCTACCATGAAATCAGCCACCTTCAGGTCTTACGTCGACCTCCACCCATGAGGGCCGACCCGGCAACACCGGAGGAATCCGAATAAGTCTCTGCCGCGCTTCCACGGCGAGGCTGGTCACACCACGGCTGAGTGCCTCACGACCTGAGGGGCTGAGGTCGAAAGGCTCATCCGGGAGGAGCTCAGCCAGTACCGGGCCGACCGCCGGAACAATAACAAACGTCGCGACGACGGCCGGGGCGAGAATAGGCACGGATAAGCGCGATAACCCTCCTGAACCGGTTGGCGTCCGCAGGACGATCTTCGGGGACCATACCTGTTGGCACCTCTCGGCCCCAAAGGACTACGCCCGAGGAGGCGAGAGAGAAGTTCAATCAGCGCTTCGCGGGCGTCTCTGGGCGCGGCTGAGCTCGCCAAACAGCAGGGACGCCGAGATTACCTTCTCCGAGCTCGACGCCAGAGGTGTGCATTTCCCGCAGTGCGACGCCCTGGTGGTGGAAGCCATGATCGGCAACCACACGGTATGCCGGATCCTGGTCGACAACGGCAGCTCCGTAGATATTCTCTACGCCGACTGCCTCGACAAGATGGGGATTCCCCGCTCAAGGCTCCAGAACAGTGCCCAACCACTGTATGGATTCACGGGAGACAGCATAATCCCAGAAGGAGCCATTGAGCTGCCCATGACCATTGGGGACCGACCGCACACCTCGACCGTGATGTCGAAATTCTTGGTGGTGAAGGGAGGCGACCAATATAACGCGGTCATAGGACGCCCGACCCTGAGGGCATTGCGAGCGGTGACGTCCATTTATCACCAGACGATGAAGTTCCCCACGCCGAGCGGGATCGGCAAAGTCAGAGGGAACCAATATGAGTCGAGGCTCACGTACTCAGAAACCATCCGCCACTACGCCGAGCCAACGGAGGTACGCAGAGAGCTGCGGATGGTCGAAACCAGAACTGGAGGCCTCGACTTGGATCCCAGATTCCCCGGAGAAGAGCCCGAGGCGGGACCAGTCGAGGAGCTGGTCGAGGTCCCCGTCGATGAAAGGGACCCAACCAGGACGCTGAGGGTCGGCTCAGAACTGGCACCTCGGGACCGGGTAAAGTTGGTCGGATTTTTAATGGGAAACCTCGACGTGTTCGCCTGGGCACACGAGGACATGGAGGGGATAAGCCCCAACGTCATGTGTCATCGGCTGAACATCAATGACAAGTTCCCACCAAAGAGGCAGAAACGCCGGCCGATGAACGCGGAGAGGTCTGAGGCCCTGCGAAAGGAAGTGGACAAGCTCACACGGAACAACTTTATCCGAGAAGTCCTATACCCTGAGTGGGTGTCCAATCCGGTCCTGGTGAAAAAACCGAATGGAGAGTGGCGGACGTGCGTCGACTTTAGCGATTTGAACAAGGCATGTCCTAAGGACAGTTTCCCGTTGCCCAGAATTGACCAGCTGGTCGACGCCACCGCAGGGCACGAGCTCCTGAGCTTTATGGACGCATACTCAGGATACAACCAAATACCCATGCTCGACCGCGACGAAGAGCATACGTCATTCATAACGGACAGAGGGCTCTATTGCTACAAGGTGATGCCCTTCGGTCTCAAAAATGCGGGAGCGACATACCAACGCCTCGTCAACAAAATGTTCGCGGGGCTAATAGGGAGGTCGATGGAGGTCTACGTCGACGACATGCTGGTAAAGAGCAAGAGAGCGGAAGACCATGAGGAAGACCTGAGGAGAATGTTCGATGTGCTCAGGACGTACAGGATGAAGTTGAACCCGCGGAAGTGCGCCTTCGGCGTCGCTTCGGGGAAATTCTTGGGCTTCATGGTGAGCAGCCGAGGGATTGAGGCCAATCCGCAGAAGATTCAGGCCCTCCTCGACATGGCATCGCCAAGGAAGCCCAGGGAAGTCCAGAAGCTGACGGGCTGTGTGGCCGCACTGAGTAGGTTTATCTCTAAATCCACGTAAGTGCGTTCCTTTCTTCAATACGCGAGAGGCAGCAAGCCGTTTACGTGGTCGGAAGAGTGCGAACAGCGTTCCATCAACTAAAGGAACACCTTGGTAAGCCTCCTATGCTGTCAAACCAATAGCCGGGAAGTCTTGAGCCTTTACCTGGCGGTCTCGGGCTGTGCCCCGTTAGCTTCGGTGTTAATCCGGCGAAGAAAGAAGGTGCAATGCGGTGTACTACGCCAGCAAGCGCCTCCTCGGCCTTGAGGCGAGGTACCCCCGGATGGAAAAGCTCGCCCTCCGGTCGTGACGGCAAGGAAGCTACGACACTACTTCCAAGCCCACAGCATCCGGGTATTGACCAATCACCCCCTCGGACAAGTGTTGCGAAGCCCGGCGCCTCCGGTCGCCTCCTCAAGTGGTCAATAGAACTCAGCCAGTTCGACATCGACTACAAACCGCGGACCGCGATCAAGGGTCAAGCTTTGGCCGACTTTGTGGCGGAATTTACGGGCTTACCTATCGATGCCGATGAAGAGGTCCAACCCGTTCGATGGAAGCTCTACGTCGATGGTAGCTCAAACGACAATGGCAGTGGCGCGGGGCTGGTGCTACATACGCCGGAAGGACACAAAGTCACCTCGGCCATCAGGTTTGAATTCCCCGCGTCCAACAACGAAGCGGAGTACGAAGCCCTGCTCTCAGGCCTTCGGTTGGCGGAGCATCTGAAGGCTGAGAACCTTGACATCTTCAGTGACTCCCAACTCATTGTGAATCAGGTAAAAGGCCTGTACCAGACCAGGGATGAAAAGATGGCTGCATATCTGAAGAAAGTCAAGGAAGCTCTGGGAAAGTTCGCTACTTTCGATATACAGCAGGTGCCCAGAGCAGAAAATAGCAACGCCGATGCGCTCGCCAGGCTAGCGACGTCGAGGGATGCTGACCTTTTGCACCTGGTGCCACTGGAGGTGCTGAAAGTCCCGTCCACGGAGAAACGGCCGGAAGTCGCACCAGTGGAACTCCAACCTGGCTGGATGGATCCAATCATCAGATACCTGCTTGACGGGGAGCTCCCTGAAGACAGGCATGAGGCCAAAAAGATGAAGTACCAGGCGACGAGATACACGATGCACGACAACCTCCTCTACCGCCGGGGGTTCTCGACGCCTTTGCTCAGGTGCCTCGGCGCAGAGGAGGCGGGAGGGTCCCTATCGGAGGTACATGACGGGATCTCGGGAACCACGCTGGCGGACAAATTCTTAGCCCACAAGATATTGGCGGCAAGGATACTACATCGGCCCAAATTTAGAAAAGACGCAGTGGAATACGCAAAGAAATGTGAGAGCCGCTGAGGTATGCCCCCATCCCCGACTACACCTCGAGGACCTCACGCCCATAGTATCCCCCGGCCGCTTTGCTAAGTGGGGGATTGACCTCATTGGCCCATCGCACAAGACCCTGTGGGGGTACAAGTTCGCCATCGCCGCAGCGCGACTACTTTACGGCGGGTCGAGGCCGAGCCACTAACGGCCATCTCGGAGGCGAAGTGCACAAACTTCATATGGAACAACATCGTGTGCCGGTTCGGGGTCCCGCACTCTCTCGTATCCGACAACGGGAAGCAGTTCGACAACGACAACACCAATCAGTTTTGCGAGCTTCTCAGGATCCGTAAGAATTTCTCCTCGGTCGTCTACCCCCAGTCTAACGGGCAGGTCGAGGCTGTAAATAAAATTATTAAGGTCAACCTTAAAAGGCGCCTCGACGCCTACAAAGGAAAATGGGCCGAAGAGTTGCCAAAGGTGCTATGGGCCTACCGGACAACTAGCAGATCCACTACGGGGGAGACCCCATTTTCAATGGCCTACGGGTTCGAAGCGGTCCTGCCGGTCGAGGTATCTATTCCGACAGACCGGGTAACCCGGTACGAAGAGGATAGGAACGCCGAGCTGATGAACTTGGAGCTCGACCTCTTGGAAGAGCGGCGCACGGACGCACAACTAAGGCTCGCTGCATACCAAGCAAGGACCGCCAGGTATTAAATAAGCGGGTCAGGCCGAAGCACTTCGGAGTGGGAGATCTGGTTCTGCGCGTTGTCACCCCTAACACAAAACCCAAGAACTCCGGGGCCCTGGGCCCTACTTGGGAGGGACCCTACAAAATAATGGAAGTCGTGGCGAACGGGTCATACCGGCTGGCAGAGCTCGACGGCCGAAGCATCAAGCATACTTGGAATGCCGACCAGTTGAAGGTCTACTACCAATAACTGCGACGGGCACTGGGTCAGTGAACCAAAGTCCCTTACTTGTATTCGCTCATTTTCTCGTTTTTCAGAATAGAATACCAGGCTTGTAATCGATTCACGAATAAATAAAAGATGGTATTTCGACTGGTACTTTCTACTTTATAAACAGACTTTTGTTGTCGATACGTCGATCAAAACTTTTGTCGTCGATACGTCGACCACAAAACTACAAAGTCGACGCTCTACAAGCAAACGACCGCGGGTCCTACTATCTACTATGATGCGCCAGCGTCGACTCCAAGGACTCCACCCTGGCGAGGGGGTGCTAAGGTAGTCGAGCCTACACTTAGTGAATTTTCAAAAAAAGGGATTTTCACACAACACGATATAAGGAATAACGCAGGTGCATGATATAAAGAAAAATAAATAAATAAGGTCTCGACCTTATGGTCGTTACAAAGCACTGAATGTAATATTGTCTGGGCCTTACGACCCTATATCAAAAACAACAACAAATAAAAACAGAAATACAAAATCGCCGTCACTCGGCGCCTCCATTCCCGCCTTCTCCGCTCCCGGTGAACTCCTCCGGTGCCACCTCGGCGCCAACCGCTCCCTGCTCGGTCGGGACTTCCTCCGTTTTCGCCTCAGCGCCGCCTGCTTCCTGCTCGGCATCCCCCTGCGGATTGCCCCCGTCGCCATCCACCTGGTAGGGCTCGACCACTTCGACGTCCTCGCTGTCGGAATCGTCGAGGAAGGAGAGGTCGACGTCCGGACGCTTCCTCCGGAAGCGGTCGAGGATCTGCTCACCAGCGGATTTCATGAGGGTCAGCTGGAGCTCCTCAAACTCAGCAGAGTCTTGGTAGGCGTCGAGCCTCTGGGCCACCAGCTCCTCGAACGCCTCGGACGACTTGAACTGCTCCACGCGTCCCTCGACGATCCGCTCGAGCTCCGGCGACGCCTTGAAGAGCTCTAACCGACCGTCGACCAGGCGGCCAAAGTCCGGAGACTTCACGAACTCCCGGATCGCCCGGGAAGCCACCTCCTCCTCTCGCTTCCGGCACTCGGCAGACGAGAGATACTCTTCGATGGCCTTGGAGCGCCCATCTTGGGCGCCCTCCTTGTAGCTGGAGGCCTTCTCGGTCGAGAGGCTCTCACCAAGGGATAGCACTTTGGCCTTCTCGACGGCAAGGCTCGTAGAGAGCTCATCTCGGGCAGACCTGAGCGCCAGAAGCTCCTGCTCGACGTCTTTAGAGGCAGTTTGCCTCTGCATCCACTCCTCCAGCTCGACGTAGTTCTGGAGGGCCAGCTCAAGAGCCTACAGACAAAGTGAAAGAAGGGACTTGTTTAAGTTTATGGGGATAAAGCGTCAAAGATGGAAACGAGAATCGGAGATCAGTAGAGAACGTACCGAGATCTGGCGCGTCACGGTGAGACGCTGGCGGTCGAGGATGCTCCTCTTCGCAAAAGTATTCCAGGAGTCCTCGTGGAAGTGGGAGTAGATAGCCTGGATTGGCAGGGCTGAACCATGGAGGCAAAGCAGCAGAAGGCGTTGTGGAAGGTAGCGGGGATGACGCTCGGATTTGATGAAGTCGGGTCGCAAATCGTCTTGACCCCGCAACACCACCGCCCCAGCGGCAGGGCATCCCGACGCCTTTCCCGCTTCTCTGGCGCCCGGGCAGGCTGGGAGGGACCCCTCAACCCCTCGCAGTCAGCATCCGATTCCTCGACGCGGGCCTCCCCAGGCGGGGTCGATCCTGACACACCCCGGAGGGAGGAATCGTTAGCCAGTGCGGGCGACGGAGCGCGAGGCGCCACCGGCGTCTCCGGCGCCACTTCTCTCTCCTTCCTCTTCCTCGGCCTGGCAGGAAGATTGTACTTCATTTCGGAAGGGATGCCTACACAGGAAAAAAGATGTCAGCTCGTGTTCTCCCCGACTACGCCCTTATACTACGGTAAAGGGATTACTTAAAAAAAAAAAGGATAACTCACCGCTTAAGAGGTCCGCGGGAGGCTCGGCGGGTACGCTAGGGGTCTCGAGGAGTACGAACAAACCGTACTTTCCCCGGTTCTTGGCAGTATTGAGAACCGACGCCCGACGCTCGTCTTCGGGCAGGCCTCGAATACGCTCGACGCGGGCCAAGGCAGCAGAATCAAGGCGCGGTCGAGGAACTGATCTACCTGCAAAAGAGAAGCAACATGTCAGGAAGCTCGACGAGAAGGTTAAGCCCCATCGCGACGAGAATTAGGAGACGAAGGGCCCACAGTATTTGCGGAAGGCTGATTGCGCCTCCAGCGGATAGTTGCCGTCGAGCGGGTGGGAATTGAAGTCGCCCCCCAGAAAGAAAAATTGGGGTTTCCACCCGTGGGCACTCGTGGTCTTCTCGACCACCAGGGGAGGAACTGGAGGTTTGGACTTTGTGGAAGCCAGATAGAAGAATCCCCTCTGGTCGGGAGAGGCCTTCAAGGAGTAGCAGTAGAGGAACTCGTCGACGGTTAGGTCGACTCGGAGAAACTTCCTCCACAAAATAATCATCGAGTTTATTGTCACCCAACAATTGGGTGACAGTTGAGCCGGGGAAATTCCGTGAACGGCGCAGAGGCCCTTCACGAAGGGATGGAACGGAATGGTCTCCCCAAAGGTAAGGGCTCGGGTATAAACGGTCATATGGCCCGCCGGGGGGCGGTGAGCACGGTCGTTGGGGGTCGGGACGATCAGGTAGAAGTGCAGGGGGTCAATCCCGGCGTCGTTGAAGGCCTTCAGCGCAGCTCGGGGCCTTAGCTGTGATGGGTTGACATCCGTGGCAAGTCCCGAGAGGCCGCTGGTTGACGCGACCTCACACTCCTGATCTTCAGATTGGCCGGCCTGACCTCCCGCTCCCTCGTCCTCAAAGAGGATCAGCTCGTCTGACTGCGAGCCTGAGGTCGAGCCTTCGGGAAACTCCTCGACCTCACGAAGGAGAGAGTCCGCGCTTTCCACCGAGGGTGAGCTCGACGTCGCCATCTCGGCCGGGTCATCCCTCACCCGAGATGCGGAGACCCCTCGACCCCTAGCTGGTTTGGAAGACATTTCTTCCGAAACAAATAAAGGGAAAGGTTAGTTCCTAATGGTCGAGAGGTCCAGTGCCGCGACAAAGGCGCTGGGGAACATGTCCCGGGCTGGAACTTGGGAAACCAAGCCCAAAGACAGGTTATGATAGCAAATGCCCAGCCGTGGCCCCGGGCGGCTTCAGCCAAAGGTACACCGCCGCCGCAAGGGTGAGGGGGCGTTTCTTCCCCCCCCTGCCCGCTTTCCGCACGCCAACTACACCAGAGCAATGGCAGAGAGAGGAGAGAATTGGAACTTACCGTCACCGGAAGACGGAAGTCCGGAAATAGAATGAGAAGTGAGCTCGCAGAAGCAAGACTACCGGTGAAAATCCGGCAGAGTAACGGCACTTGAGCAATCGTGCCGAGTTAACACCCTCTCGGGGGTTTAAATAGGCGCCCAGGAACCCCTAAATCTCAGCCGTAGAAGGTCATAAGTCTCCATCCAACGGTGGGAATGGTGGGACGCGATCTAACGGTCAGGGGCAAGGCAACCCAAAGGACACTCCATCGGACGGTCGCGATTCATCCGCTAATGCCACGTGGCGCCCGAGAGGAGGGAGCGTGACAGTCGACACAATCGACGCGACGTACCCACTGCCCGAGAAACCAACCGCAATGATCGCTGTACTGACGAGCCGCCGTCACTGCTCCCAGCAGAAAGCTGCCACGTGGCGTCCTCGACCCCAGTGAAGCGCTACGAAGATTCTGCGACATCTCACTAGGGGTAATTGTTACACCACAGTCCGTGGGTCGACCGTTTCCTTTGAATATGAGTGACCACCACCTCTCGGATGACGCGCGCCGAGGACTCCCCTTTGGAACCCGTCTTCGCCGAGGGTAATGCCGTGTGTAATGGTGTCCTTGACGCCGAGAGTCATCATCGACGCTTAACGCCGAAAGAAACTGTCTCGACCTCCTTTAACCAAGATGTCGAGGAAGATTGCAAGTGGGCCTGCCAGCAGTCATGTCAACTCGAGGAGGGAAGTGTTGATCCGACAAATGGGCGCGGTCAGTCAGAAATCGACGGCGACATGAGGATCAGCCACCGACTTTGAAACTTTCATCATTAGAACTCACCTACCCTCCCGCGGATCGAGGACGGAAGTTGGCTTCCATCTTGGGAACCGGGAATGTGTAGAGTACGTGAGAGGACCTATAAATAGAGTGAGGAAAGACCGAGAGAGGGGTTAGAGATTTTTGTATGAAAAAAGGCAACGTTTGTATTCACTCCAACGAACATAGTGCATGCACAAGTGGATTAGGCACAAATATTATTGCCGAACCACTATAAAAATCGTTGTTCCTTCTGTATTATTTTCCGGTTCATTTCATTATCCCGGGTTTAGCATAATCGCGAGTGACTAAGAGAGATCAAAACGAGTTGTCGGAAAAACACCGTCAACAATAATACTAGTGAGAAAGAACAAAAAGTGAAATACTTTGATCAAGATACATCAAATTAGCATGAAGAAGTAGAAACACATAAGAAAGATCGGATTAGTGTTCAACTCGGATTACGAAGCTTATGATTAGTACAAGAGATATGGGAGTTGCGAAGGCTTTGATGTGATAAGATAAACTAGAAAGTTGGACGACAATAACAGGTTAAAACATGTGACGTATTCATGTGCTAAAGTTGGAAGTAGGAAATATGTTTCGAGCAAAAGACAAAGATCATCAGCTAAGACGGGTCGCAAAGAGTGTCACGGTCGCTATACTACAAGTAGCGTCAAGGTTGAGCACAACCGTGCATTTAAGTTCCTATGAAGGCAATGGTTTTTACATGTAACAAAGGTTGAATTGGGACGTAAACACCAGCATTTGGATCGAATGACCAAGCTAATGTTCCATTGACCGTAACCTATAGAGCACTGGTTGTTGAAGCTGGGAGTTGTGAGAATTCAAATATTGGTTAGATTGAGTATTGGAATTATATAAAAAAGGTGAGACAGTCAAGACTTGGTGTTGGACACGCATAACCTGTCTATACCTATTTTCTTCAAAATAAAAAGTAGAACTCGAATTTTTTCTATAAGATGGAGTTTGACAATGAAAGCCGGCTAAAAAATGTCTTTTTGGCCGATGAAAGGTCAAGGGCCGCTTATGAATCGTTTAGAGATGTCATCACAGTTGACACTACATACCTTACAAGTTACAAATAAGTATAATTTAGCTCTTGATGTTTTTGTTGGAACAAATAATCATAGGCAACTTTTATTGTTTGGTTGTGGAGTATTATCCAGTGAGGACACAGAGTCCTATGTTAAATGGAGTTCCAAGCGCAAAAAATAACTGAACGATGCAAGGCTATTAAAGGAACTGTGGCAGAGGTATCTTGTAAAGTTCTCCATGGATTTTGCTTGTGGGCCTGTGCTATATTACGAGGCAGATACCAGTAAAGTTGAATGGAGTTCTTGATCATAATTCAACTATAGTAGTGTTTTGGTGGATAGCGTATACGACTGCATGACACAATTAGATTTTGAAGAAAGTTAGTCTAAAATGATTGAGGTTAATAACCTTGATAAGAATGAATGGTTGAACTCTTCGTATGCGGATCGATAGGTACCAACTTATGTGAAGGACATGTACTTTTGGGGAGGAATGTCTACCAGCCAATGCGGTGAAAGGCTGAATTCTTTCTTCGATGGCTATGTCAACCAAATCCTACTCTGAAAAAATTCGTGAAGCAATACGACAACGGATTAAGAAGCAAGATTGAGAATGAAAACTTGGTCACCGTAGCTTTTCGAATTTGAGGGTCACAAATAATAGCAAACTAATTTCAAGAAGCCTATAGCATTGAGATATTAAGAAAGTCCAAGACAAATTCCAGGGATTATACTATTGCAATGTTGGATTTGTTACAGGCGAGAGGTCAATTTCAAAATTTCATGTGAGAGAGAGACGATAATTCCAGGAAGTTGAAGGTCTGAGGTTCTTTACAAGGCTACAGAATGCGAAGTGCAATGCATGTGCTATTTATCTGAATCTAAAGGAATTTTGTGTAAACATGTTACTGCTGTCCTCAAAGATCAATGTATTGAGGAGATTCGGTCAAAATATATTCTAGATAGATGGAGAAAAGACATCAAATTGAAATACACTTGTATAGGTAGCTCTTTGTTTAAACATGTTACTGCTGTCCTCAAAGATCAAGGTATTGTTATGTGATTTTTTTTGTTCTTTGTTTTTGTTTTTTTGTTTTTTTGTTTTTTCAGATTCTCACGATTTTCATCAAAGTATTATTGTTTGAATACACTGCTATTTATGTTACATTGTTAGATCTCTGGGAGGAAGATTCTAAAATTGGGAGGAGGGTCTCTCGAAAGAACGAATCAAATAATTTGCAAGAAAAATACTTCCATCATGAAATGCTGATGATCACATTGAACTTTACTTCTCACAAGAAAGTCACGACTCTATGAGGTAAAGTTTGCATTGGATTCTTTTTCTATGAAGTGCCTTGCTTTATATCTCCCATTTACGTTTATTTTCAAATGATATTTTTTCTGCCAAACGGTCTTCCTTTTTGCTACTACTACTGCTGAAACATTGCTTCAACACCAAGTGCGCTGAAGTCGAATCAAACTTTTCAGAGCAAAAAAAAGTCCAATCAAACTTCAATTACCTTCCACTTCTTTTGCAGTTTTATAAATCATTTTGTATTAGTGTTTGGGGAAACAAAAATGAACAGTAAAAAATGTGATTTGAAAACTGATTGGGATCATTTTGGGGCCTGATTTCGGAATCAGACCCCCCCGATTCACCCGTTTGAAACCCCAGTGCATAGTAAATTTTACTGTGCACTTAATGCTCACACCCAACTTCCAACGACCCTCCTCTCCCATGCTTCAGCAGATAGAATCTGCAGTCTCTTTTGCCTCTCGCGTTGGTGAACAGCCGAGATTCCTTTGGCTTTTTCTCTTCTCCAGTCTTCTCATCTATTCCCAAACGTCCTCGAACGTTATTCGCAAGTTCCCTCTCGGTCGCTGTTGATGAGAAGTGGCCGGAGTAAAGGGGTTTTTATCAACAATCAGAAAAAACTCCAGATTCGGTACCGATTTCACCGATACTACGGAAGCAAGCTCATTCCTCGCCTTCACCGGAGAGAGGTCAGAAGGTCATTGAGGACTCGGAAGAAACCATCTTCTGCGTTTGGAGTGCTGCATCCATTGTCCTTCATCTCGTCGTCGGATTCAAACTCTGTGACGGTAAGTTCTCCTCACCTTGTATTTCTCGTTGGTTTCTGGATGTGACTTTTGGTTTCTGGAGAGTGGATAGTGATTTCGTCTGTGACTTTGGTTTTTGTAGACTGGATAGTGTTTGATTTGGTTGTGATTGTGGTTTGTCGAGACAGTGCTAGACTTGGTTGTGATTGTGGTTTGTCGAGACAGTGCTAGACTTGGTTGTGATTCCGGGTTCAATCTTTCGTGATACTCAATAAATGGTATACTTAAATCTTTCTACCCGCATCAAGATATGGTAAACTTTCTATCATTTGTTGTTTTGTTTCTTGCTATTTCCAGTTGAACACGTGAATATATAAGAAGGCTAACTAATAACGTACAGCTTAAAATAGTTTTCCCTGTAATACTAGTAAGTGTCAAGGATGACATAGTCTCAGCTAACCGAACTTGAAGTAATGCTATTGCACGCTTAGATGTGTTACGATTAGTTATATCGTTAATGCTAGTACTATTATTATAAATGAGCACACCTTTTTAAGTACTTATGGTTACTTCTATGTTGATAAATGAATATATATATATATATGTATGTATATACATATTGTATCTTCTATGTCCTATAAAAAAAGAGAGAGAGAGAGAGTTACCTAGCAATAAATTCAATAAAACGAGCTTAGAGAGAGACTAATGAAGTTACTCGAATAGGACTAGGAGATACCCTTTTGCTTCATTTATTAAGTCTATAGAGCATGCAAGGAATGAAATCGAAAAAAAAAATTTTATATCTAAAAGATACCTTTATAGCTTCTAAAAATAGAGGGATACATTTCGAAAAACTTAAAAGTAAGAGCTATATTTTTAATGTCATTAGCGGAGAAGAATAATTCTGTGGATTCTATTTTACCTCCGTTTTTTAAAATTAATTCACGTAATATTATAATTAAAATACAAGTTACCAATCAGTTTGAAGTTTTTAGTAGAACCTATACTTGAGCATAGGAAACTCAAATGAAGTTCTCAGTTGGTAATTACATCACATGGCAAAATTTTACATGTTAATTAAAATTTAGCAAAATTTTCAAAATATTATAAATATAGTAAAAATCACAGTTATTATCATAATAATGCCACATTTTGTATTGTTTAATGATATAATCATTATTTTAGTGACATCAAAATTTTACTATTTTTTTAATATTTGCTACATTTAAACTAGTGTTGTCAAACATGGACGGCCCGGTACGGTACTGTTACGAGCCATACTGGCCCAAAACGTGTAGTAGGCTAGGGCTGGGCCTCAGCTTCTCAGTATGCAGCCTGGCCCAAGCCCAGATTCGACCCTTATTTGGCCCGGCCCAGGCCAGCGAAACGGCCCGCATATTGGTTGTTGAAGCTGGGAGTTGTGATAATTCAAATATTGGTTAGATTGAGTATTGGAATTATATAAAAAAGGTGAGACAGTCAAGACTTGGTGTAATGACCGGGAAAAATTTAGGTCTAATCCGGACAGTCCAGTATTTGACTAAATTTTTTCCGGAATAGTAAGTAGTAGAATTTTGATGTAATCAAGAAAAAGTTATGTAAAAAACTTTATGTACGGGGTAAAATTTCTCAAAATATGTAAAGTTATAATATATTACATATAATTATTTCTAAATACGTTTCTTAAAAAAAATAATAGATGATCTAAATATATATATATATATATATATATATATATATATACTCTCACGGTAATAGTGAGATAAAAAAAAAAAGGTGAAAAGTATAGTTACCGTGAGGTGGAACCTCACATGCATTAACACCATGTGTCATTACGTAAACTAAGTTGAAGGGTGACTCATGTTGGCTGTGTTCTCGATATTGGCTACATGAAGTTATCTCTAGTTTGATGGCTCACTTAATGAAGATTCACGTTGGTTACAAGGATATTACTTACTTAACGTGAAGTATAGCAGAGAAAAAAAAAAAAAAAAAAAAAGAAAAGACGTGAGAGAGTTACGAAGAAAGAAAAAAAAAAAAAAAAACAGAGTTTCTAGAGAGAGACAGAGGAAGGAAAATCAAGCATTTTCATTGAGATTTCTCCCATTCAATCTGGTAGAAATGTAACCTGAGGCGTTCTAGCGGAAAAACCTCAACTTTTGGAGGTAAGATTTCAGAGTTTTCGTGAGAATTATATATTTTCTTGATTTAAATGAATAGTAACCCATCTCAGAAAAACTTCCGTTAAGGTGAAAATTGAAACTGAAGTTTTGTAGAGTATCGTAATAAGAGTTTAACGGTGTAAGTGTTAAGACAATTGAATAAAGTTTTGGTGGATTTCTATCGAAAATCCGTGAGCCTAGATTAAGAAAGAACATATGTTTTGTTCAATTTTATGTTGGAATCTGTGTTCAGGAATGTGAATTTTTACTCCAGGTACCAAAAACGGAAGTAGAACGAGTTATTAAAAACTCAGAAAACGAGAAAAATAAGGTGAAACTCTGTTGAATTTTAGTTTGAGTAATTTGAACTAAAACTGGATTTCAAGAGGAATATGGGATTAAAGTGTGAAAAGAAAGATGTTTTGATAATCGGTGATGGTTAGGAACCGAACACAACGAGAATTCACAATTTTAGACCAAAATTAAAAATTAGGCCCATAACTGAGTAATTTGCATGATTTTAGTGCAAATCCTTGAGATAGGAAATAGTTTGAGATTGAATACCAAACATAAGGATTGTAGACCTTTCCGAAGTAAATTTCAAAGTAATTATTGATCTTAGATTTTGAATCTAACGATCGAAAAATTTATGCAATAGGGCCAATTAACGGTTGAAGTTGGAAAGCGTCAAGGGAGACAAAGGACGCGTCGTTAGTGAAACTTTGGTAAGTATAATAGTTTTTCTATGGCTATGTCACGAACAAGCTTGCTTTTCTATGTTGCACAAAGATTGTGCATATAGTAGAATTTTGAATGTTAGATACAATGAATGCTAGATACTATGTTAGGTAAGTATCTACAAGACTTATGTAATCATAGAACTTTATTCTGCAAAAAGTATGTATTGATGTTAAGTCGAGATCAAACTAAGAGAAACGAAAGGTTAAACTTTAACGAAAAGTTAATCTCATGATAAAATGCTCAATAATGCATAAATTCATAAGATTTAACTACAGTTACCGTTTCAATGAGAAAATTGATAAACGGTAAGAGACTAAACGTCCTATTTGTACCAAATTTTGAAGGAAAGGTTATTATGAGACTATGAAAGATATGAAACCGTGACTCGAGTTGGATTGGTTAGCTATCTCACTCCTCACCGGTTATGCGCACTATGGTACAACAGACAGGGGCCCTAAGAAGTAAAAGACAAGAAAAAAAACACGGAAACCATTCCATATAACAAAGATGGTATCCGTAAACAAGAATGAAAAGAATGAGAAATATAGAACGAAAGTCGTTGAGAATTCTGTACTAGGCTATATGATATGAATGCATATATGGGTATGCATAATTATTGCATCTGTTATGACCTATTGATACTTGCTGAGCGAAAGCTCATTAAGTTTGTTCATGTTGTAGGAAGCACAGGTAACACACCGGCTTCCTAAAACTTGATGCTGGGCATGCAAAGAGGATGTAGCAGCGAAATGTGGGCAAGTGGGTTGTGGATGCATCACGTGTTTTGGAAACGCTGCTGAACTTTATATGTAAAATAAAATAGTGTTTTATGTATTTTGATGACTGATGTAATAGAATGTTGCCAGAATGCTACAGCATTTTAACGTACATGGTAAGAATGAAAAAAAAATGGCCTGAAATTTTAAGAAGTTATAATTAGGGTCGTCATAAAGGTTAAGAAATGGTAAGTATGAGCATAAGATGATGACCAAAAGTTAGGGTTGTCACACTTGGTGTTGGACATGCATAACCTACCTATCGTTCTAAATGTGACCGTTGGGCCCTTTATGGGTCCAATGGTCGGCCCGTGGTGGGCCTCCCATTTGGCCCGTGACGGGCCTCCCGTTAGGACCGTTGGGTCTGCGAAGGGTCTAACGGTCACAATCCAAAAATGGCCCAAAAAATCCCCTATAAATACCCCTTAATTCCACCCTAAATCCCACACACCAATTCACTTTCAACTTCTCATCTCACTCTCATTCTATCTCTCATCTTGTCTCTTTGATTTTGATTTTAAGCTTTTTTCTCGCAATCACTCATTTTCTTGCTCCTTCATTTACACTGCTCTTCCTGAGCTTAGTGATGAGCCATTTTTGGAGGATGAAATGATGCTTCCCAACCCCACCCCCACTGAATTAGAAAATGCTCTGGTAGATAATGCTTCAGTGCACAACGAGGAAGCTGGAGAACACACAAGGGGAAAAGACCGCGAACTTCTCCGGTATGATAGCATTTCACTGAGGAGCCCCGACCAAATCCAAAAACAGGTGAAATAGAAATTCGTGTGGTATGTAAGTATTGTAAAAATATTTTTCTAATAAAAAGGGTGAGGGTACTAGTCATCTGGATAGACATTGGAAAGTACGATGCACAACGTGCTCGTGAGGCACTAGTTAAATTTTTAGCTAGTGCCGAATTGCCTCTTTCTTTTGCAGATGATGCGTCGTTCGAAGAATTCATCTAGACGGCCTTCTGTCCACAATTTAAATGGGTAAGTAGAAACACAACTTGTTCTGATTGCATGAAAGTGCTTTATGCAATGAGACAATCTCTTGTTGATAATTTTAAGACTTTTAATGCTACTGTCTCTTGCACTTCTGATCTATGGGAGAGGTGCAATAAAATTGGATATTTATGTGTCATGACACATTATGTTGATGACGAATGAGTTTTACAAAAAAGAATAATTGGTTTTCATTTATATCCATATCCTCATAATGCATCATCTATTTTTGGTACAATAATGGAAATTTTTAGGTTTTATGGGATAGAAGATAAAGTTTTAACTATTACTTTTGATAATGTGTTAACTAACACAGCTGCAATTAACATATTTAAACGTAGTTTGAAACCAGCATTTGAGGGGAAAATTTTTCATCAACGGTGTGCGTTTCACATAATCAATTTAGTAGTTCAGGCAGAAATTGAACATATTTCATCTAATCTAACAAATATTAGAGAATCTTTATCATTCATATCTAGTTCTGGAGCTCGGCTCTAAGAATTCAAACAATATTGCGCATGAACAGTCATATACGCCCAAGAAAGTTCCCCACTCATGTGAGACAGAGGTGGAATTCCACCCATTAATGTTGAAGGTTGCACTTCCGTATTCGGAGCTCATCACAGTGTATGTAAATAGTAAGAACGATCAATTTCTAATTTTTGATACAGATTGACAGATTGGTTAGTATTTTTTTAAATTTATAGAAATTTTTTACAATGCTACTGAATTACTTTTTTAGAGTTTATTATCCTATTGCACATTTAGCTTTGTATCAACTATTTAATATTTCAGAAACATTTTCTTATTATAGGGATACATAACTTTTTGGAGACATAGTTAAGTTAATGGAAAATAAATTTAAAAGTTACTGGTCAAGTTGTCCTATGTTATATACATTAGCAACCATTTTAGATCCTAGGTGCGGAGTAGATGGGACTGACTCATTGATGACTGCTACAACGAAAAATTTAAGAATTGATATGCAACTAACTATTACTGACGCTTAGAAAAAGGTATTTAGTTTGTATGAAGTAAAATACAGCACATGTAAAAAAGAACAGGGAACTTTGACATCAACTAGCAGTTCGGGGCCTAGAGAATCATCGTGGAGTTTCTTGAAGAAGAAAAAGAAAACGGCAGGATCGTCATCAACACAAGCGTCTACCGAGCTAGTAAAATATTTTGAAGCAAATTTTGTAATCGATGACGATAAATTAGACATCTCACAGTGGTGGAAGAGCAAAACTGATCGTTTTCCAACATTGTCCGTAATAGCTCGTGACATTCTGACAACTCCAGTGTCAACGGTAGCATCAAATTAAGCATTTAGCGTAAACAACCAAATTCTTGACGAGAAGAGAACCAGAATGCATCCAGATATCTTGGAGGGACTAATATGCGTTAAAGACTGGGAAGATGCCAGAAGACGAAAACAACAATGATTCAATGCAAGAATATTTTTCTAACTTAAAAATAACATAATCTTCTGGAAGCACTTAGGTTTGTAATTTACTATTCCTACTGTACTCTTTTTTCTTTCACTAAGTTTTTGTCCCGATCTCTCCACGGGTTTTACTTGGCAAAGTTTTTAACGAGATAGTTATTTATATGTACTTATTCATATTATGTTAATTTAATAAAATCACATCTTTTGAGGGCACATAATATATTTTCCCTTTTTTAATTAAATTTTTTAAAAAATACAATTTATTGGGTCGGCCTGTGAAGGGCTTGGGCCCAGGCTCGGCCCTGGCCCTTATGGACTAAGGCCACAGGCTTAGATCGGGCTTGAATTTTTCTCTTCAGGCGTGGCTGAAGCACAATCCTACATTGTGTAGGGCCATACCAGGCCCATCACAGGCCTAGTGTTGGACGTGCGGTGCCGGGCCGGCACCGCACGTTTGACACCTCTAATTTAAACTCTACTACTAAGATTTTAAATTTTGACATCAGCTTTAAAAGAAAAAAAGAAATGTTGACATTAAATGAAAGAATTCATTAAAAAAGAATCAAACGACACGTCGTTTCGTTAGCAGAACCAAGCAATCTTCTCATCTTCGAGCTTAGCAACCAAAAAGAAAACGGGGCGGCGCAGAACTCAGAAGTAGCAATAGCGAGTAGCGTGTGATTTATATAGGATTTGGGAAGAAATTATGGAAGTGAGGGATCTGCTTAAGGACAAAAAGTTCTGGTTCGCCTCCCTCCTCATTGCCTGGGCTGCCTCTCTCCAGGTTCAATATTCTCTCTCTCTCTCTCTCTCTCATTTTCTTACCTTACAGACAAAACTAACAGTCCGATTGAGTTTCTGAGAACTGAAAACACTTTGCTTTTAGTAGTCAACTAGTGGGCTGAAGTTGAAATTTGAGAAGAAAAAAATCTGGGTTTTCAGGGGCACATGATGTGGATGCAGAAACAGGACTCGTTCAAGCAAAAGTTCGGGAATCTCAAAGAGGACAGTGATAATGATGGTGGTGGTAAATAAGGTATTCAATTTTTCCCAGAAAATTAACACCTGGACTGTTCTGTTTGAGGCTTTAGGACGAGCTAAATGTTTTTGAGACCTATGAAGTTTTGTTATGTAAAGAAAACTCATATATGAAATTCGTTTATTAATAAGTCTCGTGTACTGCTACTGCTGTGGGGTTTTACGTTTGCTGGTGAGCTTTAAAGGCGATATTCCCGGGATATTATGAACAAACTTAGCGTTTTTGTAACTTGTAATTGAAAAAGTCTATACTCCGTGTCTGCTGCATTTTTAAGCTGGAGAAACTCTTGATTTGAAAGCTGAGTTTGATCTCACTTGATCCCAAGTGATGTAGGACCGGGTAGAATTGAAGAAAAGGAGAATTTAGATAGAAGAATAGAATCAAGAGAAAGAAATAGAATCAGGATAGAGAAAAATAATCAAGATGGAGATAGAAATCTAGGGAGAACAAGAAGTCAAGAGGAAGGAAACCAATAATCTCAATATCATTAATCATCAAAGCCTAAATAAGAATTACAATTACTAAGCTATTTATAGATAAAGAAAATCCTAATCCTATTCTAAAAAGGAGATAAATAAAAATAAATTTAAACTAATAAAAAGATAAACACAATCCTAAAATCAAATTTAAATATTAAATAATCCTAATCTAATTCGTCATCATTCTCCTTGGGCTGAAGAAACTCGACTCCGGCGAATTTTAAACTGGAAAGAATCATAAAGCAACAATCTAAAAAGCAAGAAATCTCTCGGCCTTAATACTAGATTCTAAAACGAGCCATTGGTGCTTGCAAGTTGATCGTGGAGACATTCTAGCTGTAGAGAAAATATCAAGAACACTTGAGGCTTCTGATCATCATAGTTAGGAAACAATTCTACCTCACTGAAAATTAATTCCACAATCAAATTAGAAGTAAATTTAAATGAACATGCATGAGATCCACTTTCAACAACTGATTGGGAGGAATTGAATTTAATGGTTTTTGGAGGAGGTGTGGCTCATCAACAATAGGCTCAGGACAAGGAGTATCAATAATTTTGTTTGTTGTCACAACCTTGTTTTTTGCATCATCACTCTCAATAGATGGGTTTGGTACACTAGGAATTGGGGAAGGGAGAATAGGCTTAGACACACAGGCTTTTTCTTTTGGTTTGGCAGGTTTCAAGATCAAAGTTTTCCCATTATGTCGAAAAACATATTGATTCCCTTCAGCATATCTCACATCATGATCATCAACCCAAGGAAGTCCTAATAAAATGTGAGTAACATCCATAGAAAGGACATCACAATAAACATATAACTCGTAAGAACTAAATTTAAGAGGTAATAGACATCTTTCAGTGACTGCAAAATAACCTTTATCTTCCCAATACACCCAAAATGATTTAGGATGAGGCTCAATTTGAAGATTCAAATGGTTGATAAATTTGGCTGACACAACATTGATATCACTCCCCTCGTCAATAACAGGTTTGCAAGATGCATTGTTGACTGAGATATAAGTGTGAAAATAAGCAGTGTAATTTATGACACGCACATAATCATCCATATGTTTATATGAATGCTCTAAAGCATAAGTAAATTGACCATCATAATAGGAGTCATGATAATGGTAATACGTGAAAAATTCATTATTTTTCTTTTTGTTTAAATGGATCCAATTCACATAATTAAATTGCTACATGAAAAGATTATAGAAAAATTTTCAAAATAAAGGCAGAGAAATTTACCTACAAAAAATCGATGTCCACTGATGACCTTGTGTGGCAATCTGCTGCATGTAAAGGGCCACTTTTCTCTTTTTCCGTTTGTTTTTTCTTCAATTTATGTGGTGCTATCACATATGTCTCTAGTGCTGATCAATACACATGTGGGTGTGTTGTTGAAATCGTGTTGCTTAACATCGTTGAAGAGATCTTGGGAAAATATATTATTTTTTTGGAACGAAAAATAAAAGATAGATTTGGTTTAAAGGAAACAATTTCGCTCTGATATCAATTGATGTAGGACTGGGTAGAATTGAAGAATAGAAGGAGAATTTAGATAGAAGAATAGAATCAAGAGAAAGAAATAGAACCAATATAGAGAAAAATAATCAAGATGGAGAGAGAAATCTAGGGAGAGCAAGAACTCAAGAGGAAGGAAACCAATAATCTGAATATCATTAATCATCAGAAAATAAGAATTACAATCACTAAGCTATTTATAGATAAAGAAATCCTAATCCTATTCTAAAAGGAGGATAACTATAAATAAATTTAAAATAATAAAAAGATAAACATAATCCTAAAATCAAATTTAAATATTAAATAATCCTAATCTAATTCATCATCATCAAGGCTCATGTGCTTGTTTATTAATAGGAGATGTTTGATTAAGTTTTGTCTTATGGTGAAAGTACTTTTGAAACCCATCATAGATAGATACTGATTCTGTTTATCTCTAACACCCCACCAGCACCGATTTGTGCTAATCTAAATCCGATCTAGAATTTTCCAGCTCCATACCAACCCATTCCTCTAATTGCTTAACTCCCATCTCTGAATCAACCTCTTATAGTCAAGTTGGACAGAGATAATTATCTCTTTTGGAAAAATCAGCTTCAAAATGTTATTATTGCTAATGGGCTAGAGGGTTTCATCGACGAGACTCAGATCTGTCCTCCCAAGTTTATGGATCAGCAAAATCACCTCGTTAGCCCTCTGTACACTCACTGGCAACGACTAAACCACTTGGTCATGAGCTGGTTATATGCTTCCATGACTGAAAGCATGATTGGTAAGATTCTAAGCTACTCTACTGCGTTTGAGATTTGGGAAGCTTTGAGTAGATCATATGGTTCGTCAACTAGCTCTAGACAACTTGAATTTATGGACTCAACTCATCAAATTAAAAAGGATGGACTGTCCGTTGAGGGCTTTGTGTCTAAATTCAAAGAAGTTTATGACAAACTCCCTGCTATTGGGTATCCCCCGTCTCAACGAGAACAACTTATGTACATGTTTCAAGGATTGGGCGTTTGTAGAGAGAGATGCTCCACTTTCTCTTTAAATTCTCTTTAGGATTATTTCTTCAATGGTTATAAATCACAATGAGATATAAACATTTTGATCGAGATTTTAGGACCAAACGCAAGCTTTTTATTTTCAGATTAGATTTTTCTGGTAGTGTGATAAGAGATTACGGAGAGAAACTGAGTAGAAAACTTTATGCTTAAAGTAGATATATGTTGGCCCTTTAGGGATGATTTGTGGAAGTTCACTAGATTTCGCCGGAGAAGATGATGAGGCGGCAGACAGTAGGAGACGCGGCAATATTCCGGCGGTCAAAATGGTACATCATGGCAAAAAAGTTGGTGGCCAAACAGTCGATTCGAAGTCCAAGAAGATGTGGAGGATCAAGAATCAATCTGGAAGAGAAATCGAAGAATCTCTTGAGAAACGGAGCCAAACAGACGAAGCGGTGGTTAGAGTCTCGCGTGTGCCGACTTTCAATAAAGGGGTGGGTCCCACGTCAAGCATAAGAAAAGTTAACATAATTCTGGAAGGCTTTATCCAAACGACAAACCATTTTGAAGCCCCTGAATTTGCTACAATTATGCGATGATGTAGGTGAGGGGCTTTTCTTTGGGTCTAGAGATGGGTTCTTATTTTCAAATTACTGGAGGAGAGAGAGAAATTTTAGATAGAAGCCCAGAAAGATCAAATTCAGAACCGGCATTATCACGCATTAATTCAAGGAAGCCTAAGGTAAGATGCGTGCAGATCAACAGATTCATGGATACATAAGAAAAGTCAGATTCTCTAAAGCTTCTTTGAAAAACCGAAAGGAACTCTCTGTTGGTTCAATCTGTCCGTGGGATGGAAACTCTAACCTGAATTAATCCAATAGAAAAGCGAGAGATAATTGCACTTTACGTTTGCAAGACAATGACGACCTGAAGGAAGCGGAGACCTTGGAAGCGTCAACCAAACAGTTCGACCACTCCTTTTCAAACGACAAAGTAAGGAACATATTGTATCGGCGCGTGGTTTATGAATCAGATTGTATTGAAGATATGGGCTACAAAGATCCAATTAGGGAACCAAGCCACAGCGAGTTCGTTGGGTCTGGGGTGGTGGATTCATTTCTTGAAGGTAATAGCAGTTCAGACGAGGAAGGGGAAAATTCGACAGACTCGGAGGCTCAAACGGAAAGGGACATGGAGCTGCTCGATGGGTTGGTAAAGGTAAGGCAAATTCTCTGCGATGATCAAGATGGTTTGGGTTACAAGAACCAGGTAAGTCAATTCGAGCCTAGCTCTAATTTGAACTGAGAATTTTCTCCTGTCAGTCCCTTTCAAATTCTGAGTCCCCCAAATTTGAACAAAGAAAATTCTGTCATCACTCCTTTACAAAGGTTGAGTCCTCCCAAAGCTATTTCTTATAAGGAGTAGGCCATTGATCTGGCGTTAGGGTGGGCACCGAAAGTGTAGGTGGTGACGGCAGTTATTTAGGTCGGAGAGGATCGAGTGGTGAGGGTTCGGGCAGTGTGGGAAATAGATTGGGTGAGGGGTCGGGAAGCAAAGGAGAAGCGGGTTCCAACAATGGTGAATAGACGAATCAAGAAACTACTAGAGTTGAAGGAGTTATAGAAGGATCCGGAATGGCAAAAAATGGCTCAGTAGAGATTAGTGGTAGATCGGTTATGTGGGGAGACGTGATGGAATTGATGGAGAGGCTAAATATTAGATTTGCACCAAAGGAAGTGGGGGAAAAGAAGAAAGGAAAAGAGGGGGAAGCAGAGAATTGCAAAACCTGACTTTTAATGTTAATTATGAAAAGTCAGCGAACAAAAGGGGCACATCTGGTTTTAAATGAAGATTATGTCATGGAATGTGAGGGGAAGTGGCTTCTGTTGGAAAAGAGGGAGCATTTAGGAGGTGGTTTGTAAGGAAGATCCGGATATTTTGGTCCTGCAAGAAATTAAAAGGGATGAGGAGGTGAATAGGAGATTTGTAGGTAGCATTTGGAATTCAAGATTCAAAGAATGGGTTTTGTTGCCATCTATGAGACGTTTCGTAGGCATTTTGGTGGTGTGGGATGTTAGAAGAGTGAATATATCTTCTCAGTTTCTATTCATGTTGTATGAGAAGGAGAGATGGATTGGTGGTTCATAGGTATTTATGGTCCAACAAAGGCAGCAGCTAAGGACTTTTTTTTTTGGGATGAATTGGCGATTTTATGGGAGGTTTGTGGTGATAATTGGTGTTTTGGTGGAGATGTCAATGTAGTCTGGAGTGTAATGCCCTCCCCAAGCTAGTAGTTCGAAAACCGCTAAACTCTGGACAAATGTTAACTTAAAATATTATTACTTCATAATAGAAAAATAATTTCTATCACAAATACATTCTTCGAACAAAATTCTTAGAATTACAAATCTCACATCTTATTATCTCTAGACCCGTCATGGAACCTTGAACCCTTCTTTCTCAATCAATTGGAGCTATAGAGTTTACCTACATCACAGGAACTATACGAGCGCAAGCTAAGTAAGTAAACTGTAAATCAATATCCACTTTCAAAATACCTTTCTTTAACATCTATGGCCTCTTATATAATGTTAATCTCATTTTATTAGAACCCTTCAGATGTTGTCCCTGTTTTGGAAACTCTTATTCCTTCAAGATTTAGCCCTCAACATCTTAAACTATGGGTTCGTAACAAGCATAAGAGTTCATATCATACCTAGAAAATACTTTCAAAATCTCTTGAAAGTAAGTCAATAGTAACATATATTTATAAATTGAAGACATTCATTAAAAATATACTACTATTCAAGTGATGCAATGGTAGGAATACTTACAAACTAGTTGGTAGAGATTCTCTTCTCTCTCTATCACTCACACACCCTCCCTCCTCCTCCTCCTCCTCCTCCTCCACCTTGCCTCCTCTTAAATAGTCTTGACACCTCGCGCTTAGGAATAAACTAATGACCTTCTCCTCCTCCTCATGGCAAGGGAACTTAACTAGTGACTCCTCTTCTCCTCCTCATGGCAAGGGAACTTTAACTAGTCACTCCTCCTCCTCCTCTTATGGCAAAGGAACTTAACTAGTAACTCACTTGCACCACCACCACCACCTTCTCCTCCTCCTCCTCCGGCAAAGGAACTTACTATGGCAAAGGAACTTAACTAGTAAGTCACTCACACTTCCTCTTCCTCCTCTTCCTCTTCCTATGGCAAAGGAACTTAACTATGGCAAAGGAAGTTAACTAGTAAGTCACTCGCACCTCCTCGTCTCGCAAAGGAACTTAACTAGTAAGTCACTCGCACTTCCTCGTCATCCTCCTCCTCCTCCTATGGCAAAGGAAGTTAACTAGTAAGTCACTCGCACCTCCTCCTCCTCCTCCTACTCCTCCTATGGCAAAGGAACTTAACTAAATCAAGTGAGGTATGTTAAGGATGGTACGGATCAGGTTTTGACAAACGATAAAGACATTAGGGAAAGGTGGGGGAGTTAATTTGAGAAGCATTATAATGATGATCATGCGATAGAGTTTGATGTTCTTAGGTCACGAGGAGAACCTAATGTGATGTATACAAGAGGAATCAGAGTCTCGGAAGTTAAACTGTATTACGGAAAATGAAAAAGGAGAAGGCATGTGGGCTAGATGATATTCCAATAGAGGTTTGGATGGCGTTAGGAGATGTTGGGATTGTGTGCCTCACTAAGCTTTTTAATGAGATACTAAAGACGAAGCATATGTCTGATGTGTGGAGGAAAAATATTTTTGTCCCCATCTTCAAGAATAAAGGAGATGTGCTAACTTGTAACAATTATAGGGGCATAAAGTTAATAAGCCACACTATGAAACTTTGGGAGAGAGTTATTGAAAAAAGATTAAGGGCCACAACTACCATCTCAAGTAATCAATTTGGCTTCACGCCAGGCAGATCAACCACGGAAGCCATTTTTCTTCTTAGGATGTTGCTGGAAAGGTACAGAGAAGTCAAGACGGACCTACATATGGTATTTATAGATTTAGAAAATGCATATGATGAGGTACCAAAGGAAGTTTTATGGTGAGTGCTAGAAAAGATAGGAGCGCATGTGAGGTATATCAAGGTAATCAAAGACATGTACGATGGGGTGGTCACGAGTGTGCGAACTGTTGGAGGTTACACGGCATAGTTCTCCATTCAGATCAGCTTTCATTAAGGATCTGCTCTTAGTCCTTATGTTTTCATCATTATGATGGATGAGCTGATAAGAGAAATCTAAAATAGAGTTCCTTAGTGTATGCTTTTTGCGGACAATATAATTTTAGTTGATGAACATAGGGAAGGAGTTAACTGTAAGTTAGAATTGTGGAGACAGACTATCGAAACGAAAGGATTTAAGTTAAGTAGGACGAAAACTGGATACATGCATTGTAGGTTTTGTAACTCAAGTAATCAGAGTAATGAAATTTCTTTAGATGGTGTGGAGATTGGGACATCTATGAAGTTTAAGTACCTTTGGTCTATAGTGCAGTATGAAGGAGATGTAGAAGAGGATGTTCAACATAGGATTAAGGCAGGGTGGGTTAAGTAGAAGAATGCTACGAGAGTTTTATGTGATGGCAAGATGCCTATTAAGCTGAAAGAAAAGTTCTATATGTTATAGGGTATGTTATCTGGTTGTGAATTTTGGGCCATTAAGAGACAACATATATCTAAGATGAGTGTGGCGAAAATGTGTATGTTAAGATAGACGAGTGGCCATACGAGAATGGATCGCATAAGGAATGAAGCTATTCGTAGTAAAGTAGTTGTAGCACCAATAGAAGATAAGGTGCGCGAAGGCCGCTTGAGGTGGTACGGGCATGTCCAACATAGACCGCTAGAAGCACCAATTCGTGCTTAGGAGGACATTCTTATACCTAATACTAGGAGAGGGAGGGGTAGATCAAGAATTACATGGACAAAAGTAGTTATGAATGACATTTTAGATCTAGGCCTTCAGGAAAGTCTAATTTCAAACAGAGTTGCATGTAGAAGTGAAATTCATATAGCCGGCCCTAATTAAGATGGGATTAAGGCTTGTTGTTGTTGTTGGTGGTGGTGGTGGTTAGTATGTGCTATGTAAATCAAATGCTGAAACTTTGGATCATATTTTTCTACATTTTTCCTTTTTACTATGCATTTGGTATCGACTTCTAAAAGAGTTCGGAGTATCTTAGGTGATTCCTAGAACAATTGCAGATTTATTCAATGGTTACTCTTTCAACAGCAGACGAATGAAGGTTTGGAAGGTGGCAACACTTTCCATCACATGGGCTATTTGGTTAGAAAGGAATAGCCGTATTTTTGAGGATTTTGATGGGGATGTTTAATGCAGTGTGGGATAGAATTAAATTTAATGTGGCATTGTAGTTATCTCAAGCTAAAGGCTTTATGTCTCTTTCTTCTTCAAATCTACTTATGGGATAGTCCTTCATTAGCTATTTCCTTCTTTGGTGGACTCACACACACTATGGGATAGTCCTTCATTAGCTATTTCCTTCTTTGGCGGACTCCTTGTCCCCTATTGTACTTTTCTTTCCATTATTCATTAATAATATTATCTCGTTTCTTATTAAAAAAAAAAAAGATACTGATTCTGTGGCAATTTCACATTCTAAGCATACTGATTCTGTGGCAATTTCACATTCTAAGCACGCACTCTAGGAGTAGTAAGTAATGATGTTTCATTTCAGTGATAGGAAGTTAACACACCACCGCATCTGATTGTATTGTTAGATGGGGATTGTGCACTATAGTTGCCAAACTGTCAAGTGTAAAGATTGAGGATAGGCCAAAAGTTTTCATCTGGGGACTTACCAGCTGGTTATTTCTAGTTGTTAGTGGTGTTGTTTCTGTTACAAAGCAATTCAGCTTATCTTTACCTTGTAATATTGATTTTGTAACAAAAGTGAGAAAATATATATAGAGGTGGGTTTTAAAAGCCCGGATTTTACGGTTTGATAGCAAAAAAATAATAAAAAAATAATAAAAAAAATAATAAATATACATAACAACGTGAGAGCTGCTTCCACTTGACATATTTTTCTTCTAGTTTCATAACTCACGTGTTCCACCGAGTGTTGTTTACCCTGTAGTTGGTTTGTTATTGTTTGTGTGATTGTTGAAATGCAAAAGAAAATGTATACAACTGTAATGGTTTTGGTCTCCTACTGTTCAATATTGTTAATGTGATTGTTGAAATGCAAAATGTATAATTTCTTGTTCTATAAGTTCTTGTCATATTTTCTTTCTCCGGTTCTTTTGCTTTTCTCTTTTGCGCTTTTTCCCGCCCCAATTTGCCCGTCTTACCATTACCAAAGAATTCTCTTCCTCTTCCTGATCTCTATTTTCTTTTCACTCGTGCTGTTGTTTTTGTTGGGTAAAGAGAACCATTTTCTCTGTTCATTTGCTAAAAGATTAATTGAAAAAGGATGTCTGACTGTGACTATGTTGGACAAATTTGTCTAGCTATTCTCTCTACACGATTTATCAAACAAAATTATTGCCAAAAGCCGTATTTGCAATCATAACTCGGCATCCGTGCTGAAAATCTAAAACCGTTTCTCTTTTTGCCGCTTTCTCTGCTATGAAACAAAACTACCTTACAGTACTAGTAAAGTAAGAATTTCGTACGTCCTCCAAAAGAAGCATAGTCCAACATTCCGTACGTGTAGTACAAATCAAAATTCAAAGGGCATAGAAGTCAAATCCAGCGTCTGCTATTTGTTTTCACATGCATGGCATGGACCACTTCGAGATTGTATGGTGTTATCCTTTTGAGAACTTAAATTACAATTCAAGTTTTATTAAGACAATATTTTTTGTATAAAAATTTAAATTCAATTTTTTTGTTACAGTATAATATATATATATATATATTTTACATATACAAACTCAAGTTCTTAATTTGAGTTATAAAACAAACACCTTATTTGAGTTATAAAACAAACACCTTATATTGCTTGATTTTAACAAGAAGAAGAAAAGAAGAGAAACTATATTAGTAGAAAGCACTTATATATATATATATATATATATATATATGTATATCTTAGTAGAAAGCAGGTGCAAGGGATAGAAATGAAACCCAAAATAATTGTGCCACTGAGTCTGAACCCAAATATTGTATTTATTATATCTTTGGACCCAAAATAAATGTCATTCTCTATGAGCAATTTTAAGTTGTAAAAACGCTTGATTTACAAGCTGAATTTGATCTCACTAAATAAATCCCAAGTCTTGTGCGCTGGTTTGGTAGATTAATAAATTTGATCTCGATTTGAAATTACAATTTGAATTAAATACTAGTGCTAAATGCTAATTTCAATAAATTCCTGTGCACCCTTTTAAAACTCAGCAGAGACAAATACAGTTTCAGTACCAATTTCAAGAGTCAATTGACTTGTAAAGCTGAGTAAGAAACAATGTTCTAGCGAATAAAGATATTACTTTTAGTTGGCTAAACAATTATTGTGCTTTTTGAATTTTTTTTTCTCTGGTATTAATTTCAAATGAACTGAGAGAAAGTTAAAGCACTACGTCACCATCTGAGTGCTAGATGGAGATTGTGCACCAAATTTTCATCTACAAGACTTCAATGAAACCGTCTGTTGTTTATGTCAGTCACTTCTTGAGTTGTTGGAGTTGTTGCTCTTCTTCAATAAAACTATTCGTTTAATTTTTACATCTAATTTGGTTCTTGTAACAAAAATGAGCAACTAATTGACTTAAATTAGCTTTTGAGGAGTTTATCACTCAAGGGGAATCCACAGACACTACTACAAGAAACAAGGGCTTTAGCTTGTCGCTAAAGCTTGACTTGTCGCCGCTATAACAATTTTGGAGACGACATGTCGTCACTAAACCATTGTTGCTAAAAGTCTATCGCTACAATATTTTCAGCGACGAGAATGTTGTCACTAAGTTATAGCTACGATATGTTGTCGCTATAGATTGTTGACACGAGCAGATAGAGAATGACATTAGAAAAACTTTTAGTGACAACTTTTTTCAAACTTGTCAGTAAAAGTTTTAAAATGTTTTAAAAATAAATTTGTTTAAAACTTTTAAGCGATGACATTATCATCGCTAAAGATTTGTCGATGTCATTTTAAGGACAACATAGAGTTTTCTTTTTTTTTTTTGAAAAAGTTATTAATTATTTAGATTTTATTTTGTTTTAGTAAAATATTTGAATTTTGATTTTATATTTAAATATTGCTATTTATGTATTAAATAATATATTAATTAATATTAAATGTAATTTAATTGTTTTAATATAAATGAAATAATAATTAATAAAAATACTACTAATCAAGGTGAAATAACATAATACAGAATAAAACAAACTACATAAGGTCTAAAAAGAAATAAAAATAAAACACATGATTAGTGTAATAAAATAATAAGACTTATAAAACACACAATCAAACAAAGTCTAATTCCCTAAATTTACGTTATCATTATTTTCTTTTCTTAAGAGGGATGTTAATATTAACTCCTGGATTCATCTATCTCACTGCAACAACCATTTCCAAGCTGCTGTTGTACGTCTGTGCTAGCCGCTGTTGCAGATTAGGTGATAATTGTGTGTGCTGGAACCCGGACTGCATCCAGAAGAGGAAGAACTAGAACCTTTCTGTCTTTTGAGTGATATTAGGTCTCACTCCGTTTTGATGATCCCTATGCGATCCAAGCACGTTTTCTAGAATAGCAACCTCATCTACGGTTGGGGTGGAGCTTGAATTGGACTGCGAAAATTATTAATTAATGTTGGGATTTCAGTTTTGATATTTGCCTTTTTCGGATTTGATTCATTTTGGTTTTGGCATTATTTTAGGCATGTTTTGTTGATTGATCTAGTTGAAGATTAAATGACTGCTGATATGGTCTTTCTGTGAAGGTTTTGCTTATAAGAAAACTGTTTAATTGATTTGATTCCTTATGAGTCAATTTTGAGTCATATTTGCTAAATTAAAAATTGATGAGTTATTTTATTTGAAGAGTTTATGCTGGGATATTCGGATCTTCTATGTTTCTTAGGAATATGTCCAAATTCGTTTGCTTTTATACGGGAAGATTTTTCAAGAATCAACGTAGTTGATTTTCATATTAGATTTTACAACTTTGTTGCAACAAATTCTGCAACAGACAGTGTACAACAATAATCTTGAGGACTTTTGACAGCTGTATTGTTTTGTCTATATAATTAAAATCTCACATTAATCTCTTGGAGCCTCAATTTTACGGAGTTAGAGATTTTTGTGAGTATTTGTATTTTTTTTTTTTTTTTTTTGTTTCTTTGGGAGAAGGGGTTTAGGTTTATCAGGAGAAAAGCTTTCTTAAAGAGATTTTAACCTTACAAGTCGAGTGGTACTCACTGAGTGAGTCCTTTAAGAAATTTACAGTTCATAGGCTTTCCACTCTAAGAGGGAGTCTTGGGTTGTCTAAGTACAATTGAGTTGTAATCTTGAGTTTGTTCATTATAAGTAAATAGTTACTAACTGTGATATTAATATTTTGTCTTTTACTTTTTCATGTTTTTGTTTTTAATTTGTTATAACAAACTTAACAATGGACCTGATAGAAGAAGACTAAACCGAAACTTTCAATTAACAAATAAAATTGTTATAAAATTAATTATATTTAAAAATAGGGAGAAAGAGAAAAATAGGTCAAGATTGAAAATGAATTAAAATTAATAGGTCAATAGTTTACATAAATTAATAAATATACCAAATTATTGTTTTCGTCTATAATTTGTCTAGTTATGAGCCATAACTTGATAAGTTATGGACGATTTTTGTCCATAACTTATCTGACTATGAACCATAACTTGATAAATTTATCCATAACTTATCTAGTTATAAACTATAACTTAACAAGTTATAACCTATTAATTTTTATAATTAAAAATTAATATATATATATATATATATATATATATACACACATACTTTTTTAAGCTTTTTATATTGGCATATTACTTACTATTTCTGTTAAAAAAAAATATGACAAAAATATACTTTCTGCAACCTCGTTTGCCCAACACTTGCCTTGACGAAAATGTTGATCACGCCAGTTGTCGTGACTGCGGCTCACATGGCTAAGGATTCATCTATAACGTTAATTGGTGTGTCAATAAAAATAGATCTCACACATGTTCATAAATGTTATCTAGTTTTATCAAGATTTATAAAGTGTTATTTAATCTTATTAATTTTTATCAAATTTTATTGAATTTATGTCATTCTAATCAATTATTACTTATTAATTATTATTATTTTTTGAGCAAAAATTATTACTAATTTTTTCTTTAATTATTATGAGTTTTAAATTTATTCATAACAACTTTATTAATTGTTACTAATTATTTATTATTTGTTAATTATTACTTAATAACTAACAATTACCAATTAAATATTTGCCTTATTATTACTTTTTTACTAATTAAATATTAGTTTTATATTTAATTATTATTTATTTTTTGAATTAATGACAATAACTCCATTAATTGCTAGTTATATTTAATTATTAGGTAAGTTTTACTAAATAACTTCTAATTACCTATTAAACATGTGCTTTATTCTAGCATTTTTACTAATTATTATTATTCTTATGTTCAATAAATTATTACTTTTTAACATTAATTATTTACTTTTTTCTAATTATTTTTATACTAATTATTAATATATTTTTACTAATTAATTATAATTAGATCGATTATTAATAATTACTTTTTTATTTCATTATTTTTTGAACTAATTTTATTTCACTTAGCTTACTAATTACAAACACCAATACTAACATTTTCAAACACCTAACATATTACTAACATCTAAACATATTCAAACACCAAACTAGCACAGTCAACAATCCTAATATCATTAAACCAAACACCAAGGATTCATAATCAACATATTCACTAAAAACAGCCTACTTAATTATCCACATCTTCTCTACAAATTAAAAAAAAATAATAAATAAATAAATAAATATAACTCATTAATATATCACAATCGCGTTCATTTTGTACCACTAATAATTTAAAAAGTCACCACGACATAGTTAAAGTTATGTTTATTTTATCAATTTGAGTTTAGACTTCAAATTTTATTACAGTAAAAAGCTCTTAAAAACAGTTACATTTAACTTTTTGGTTACAACAAAAAACTCTCACCTAAAGTCACATCTTAATTCGAATTAAAAACTCACATAAGCGAAGCGAACTAAATGGGCCACAAATTTAACAACTTATCACAACCGATTAAAATCAAAACTAATTTCGAACATCTTCAAACCTAACAATCTATCTACCCATATTCAAAACTAACAACCAATTTCAAATACAAAAACAAACCAAAATTTAACAACACTTTTTCACGTATCGTATGGCCCATAAGGTAAGATGATTACTGGTTTGGGACGGTGTTTGGCAAGTTTGTCTAGTTCAAAAACTACAAAACGGAAAAAGGAAATAATTGACACAGGCTGCCTTTACAATCATAACCCCCCAGCATTAGTACTAGGTCCATTTATTCCGTACGGCCTCCATAAAAAAAGGAAATTTCAGCATTCCGTACGTACAGTACATGTCAAAATTCAAAGCCAGGTATAAGTCAAATAAAGCGTGCATAAACTAATATTTGTTTTCACATGCATGGTCGGTACGTTAGGGGTTTATGTATATTACAGTCGTGATTTACTCGGACTTTTTCAAGCCATCTTGCTAATTTGATGAGTTATATATCGGAAGACTAAAAGTTTAGAGAAATTATTATACAATGAAAATTATTTATGTACACCACCGGTCTATCTATCGCCCGTATTTTACGGGACCCCTTATAAATGGGTATTGTACTTAATATCACCAGTTCTATAACATTCTTCTAGTATAATGGTGGAAAAGGTAGAAAAGTTAAACAGCTTGGAATAATAACTAAGTCAGAAGTCATCATATATATGATATTATTATCTCTTTGGTCACTCTTAGCCATATAAAAACGCACCTAGCTATTATTCTTATCTCTAGCCGTTATCACGTACTTGATAGAGTAAGTACAAGTTTGTTAGGCAAAGAAGAACAAGAAGAATTTGGTCATATCCACCGAGTTAGGCAAGCGCCGACTCATAAATTCTCTAGCAAAATTTAAAATTTTTTTTCTTTCCCTTCCTTTTTTAATCAAAGAAGTGCTTGACCAATTCTATATTTTAGGATGTACATAGCTAACAATCATAGCATCCACACAACTTATGACAAGTAAATATTTAGTGTGCAAAGAAATATCACTTTCACAAGGTCAATTTATATTTCAGCGTTTGAAGATTGTTTCATTTAACTATCCATTTTTCTTGATCAGAAAAGAAAGGAAACGGTAGAAACCTATGTGAGGAAAATGAAAACGGTAGAAACCTCGGCACAAGTTAAAAATAAGTGAATGATGTGTGATTGACTACAAAATATAGTTGTTTCATACTCATAGTTTCTGCAATATTTTCTCTCTTATTTTCTTTTCAAAATTTGAAGGATTAAAAAGATAGCGGGCTCCATATATCTTTTATCTTTTTTCCTTAATTCATTTTCTATGAAACAATCCAATATTCTCTTTTCTACCCTATGGCTATAAGATCCCTTCTAATTTCTTTCCCTACTCTTCTACTCTACGTACCCCAACATAATGTTTTACGTGTAATTAAGCAGAACGTTAAAGCCACAAAATCAAGCGTTTTCTGTAAAATAAAATAAAATAAAAGATATCAAATATACGTACTCTAAAGTGCATTCAATTTAGGCACCCTAACCAAAATCTAAATTATTACCTAGTCGTGTAAAACCTCTAAATTATTGGGGGCTAAGTCAACGGCACATTCAGCTAGACCAAGCAAGCAGAAAGTGGTTAGTTCATAATAAAGTTGTAAGAAGGGTTCCTCAAAATGAAAAGTCAGACTAAAACACAACGGTTTGTTCAGCTACTCTTCTATCTTTTTTTTTATTTTTCTTTTCTCTCATCACTATTCACACTAATTGATTTTTTTTTTTTCCCAACAAACTCTAGTCGACTAATGGTATAACTGCCAAACAATCTCAAATATACGTATATGTAATACCAACCATATACGACTTCCAAGCATTCTTGTAGAGAAAAAGCTATAAGGAGTAAAAACATACGCAATATACAAACCGTCTTTGAACAACAGCTTATTATTAATTGCTTAGAATAAATCAACTAAAGGAGTTTAATTGGAGTAGATTTAACTTTGACTTTAATGTTTATATTAGTAATCAAACCGGACCGTTATAATAAACAATTAATTGCTCAAGTACTGACTCTTGCACTTTATAATTAGTTGACAATCTTGACTCCTACTTGCTCTTTTATGAGCTAAGCTCTTCAGCAACTAGCATCATTAATTATATATGTTTAATTTATCGTTTCCCATTTCTTGTCTAAGTTTTCTTAACTCAATTTCTCACCGCACTGATTGAGATAGCAAGTTGATGCATGCTCGGCATATCTATCCTCTTTTTTTTTTTTTTTTTCTTGGTCTGATGACATATCTATCCCTTGAATTTTCATGATTGATCATATATAAGTTAATACCTAAATTTTTAGTTTTCTGAAATTACTCTAGAATTTATTGAAGTTTACAGAGTTCTCAGAAAGTTTATAGAAAAACTGTGCACCAAAGGTGATAGCTAGAGGTCGCAGAGTTGGGTTGGTTTTCAAATCTACTCTCTTCGGGTAGGGGTAACAGCGGCACGTCAAGATCATTATTAAAATTTTGAAATAATTAAGTACACATGTACAGATTATGTGAGCTCATTCGAAAGAAGAGACAAATTTCAAATGTTGATCAAAACACGTTATGTTACCCTTCCAAATTTTTTGGTTATTTGTAGATTTGGTTACACTGCTATATTTTTTTTATTAAATCCAATGATATTTTCTTTTTTTGTTAAAAATTTTAAGGATAATTGAAAGCATATTGAAATAGTATTGTAAGTGTGCGTGATGCTTAAAACACTATCGAATGTGTATAATGTTTCTTTCTTCTTTATACTAATATTGATCGTAAGGAGTTTGATGTAAATTTTGTTTTCTTAAGGGTATCAATTATCAATTTAATTGGGACGTTTAGTTATACTTTGACACAAGTCGCTCCCTTTCTTCATTAATTCCTTAAAAAAAAAAAAAAAAAAAAAAAAAAAAAAAAAAAAAAAAAAGAAAGAAAGAGTTACCAGAGTTAAAGTTCAAGAGCAACTTGCCAATTCAATCAAAGTTAATAGAGAAACTAAAAACCCTTAGTTAATAACGACGAACTTAATTAACCAAAGTGTGGTTTGCCAGGTCCCTCCTCATTCTAAAAGTCAATCCTTGGTTAAAAAGTTGCCAGGGTTAAAGTTCAAGTGCAACTTGCCAATTCAATCAAAGTTAATAGAGAAACTAAAAACCCTATGTTCATAACGACGAACTTCCAGAGTTAAAGTTCAAGTGCAACTTGCCAATTCAATCAAAGTTAATAGAGAAACTAAAAACCCTAAGCCAATAACGACGAACTTAATTAACCAAAGTGTGGTTGCCAGGTCCCTCCTCATTCTAAAAGTCAATCCTTGGTTTTGTACAGCTTCACCACATACGTACTAGGCAAGTAGAGTAAAGGCCAAGTAAACTAAACAAAACTCATTTTATATTCCCCCAACAAAAAAAAAAAAAAAAAAGAGTAAACTAAACACATATTAAAAGCCCAAGATATTACAATTGATGATAATAATATAAAAAATGATATATAAATACTTGTTTTTCCCATACTAACAAAAAGAAATATGTATAAAGAGTATACAGTACAGGAGATATCATAAGCACCCATACATATTGACAAGCGAAGTGCGTGTATGTAGCTCATGACTACAGTTAATGTTGCTTGGCTCTCTTTCCTTTTCTTTTACCCTCTTCTGAGGAACTCCTAACGATTTAGCTTCTTCTTCTTCTTCCTTTTTTTTTCTTGCTTTTTCTCTACTCCAAACATTAGCTAAATGGTTAGAAATCTTAGAAAATGTCATCCACACTAGCTAAATATAGCTAGTATGTAGAGGCTAGCAATTTAATTTTTTATATTATTTTATTATTTCAATCGTAATAAATGTAAAGTTTTTTTTTTAATTCAATAAAATTCTTTATATTTTAAATTTAATAAATATTTAAAATAATCTATATTTCACTAAAATAAGAAGTATAATTAGGATGCATCACTCTCATAAATTATTAGCTAAAATAACTTTCTAATACAAAAGCTACCATTTGTAAGCATCGGATGAAAACCTATTTTTCTTTACAAAAACCACACTTATTTTATTTTCTTTAGAAAACTTTGAACCCAGGGGCGGAGCCACAGCTTAGACGGCCCCTTTGAACTTTCGCCCCTACCAAAAAGATTTTTTACATTTTTTCTTAATTAGTTTGCCCTCCACCATATATATATTTTTTTAACAACATATACGGGTTTTTTAAAAACAAAGTTCAATCACACCTCAATTTTTTAACTCCTAAAATATCCTAATATTTCAAATTTAAAACCTCAAATAAATTAAAAATCAACTATACTACTATATAAATATATAATTCTTTGGACTCTTAATTTTGAAAAGTGAATTAAGAAACATTTAATTTTAACGCTTAGGTTATTTGGAACAAGAAAAGAAAAATACATAAAAATATACATAGGTAAAAGATTGATTTATTACACTTTTAGTTTAAAAGTGTGGTTTGATTTACGGTACTCCTAAAAAAAATTCCTGCCTCCGTCTATTTGGGATGTTCGATTATGTATAGGCAAATTCACTCTGATTTAGTTCTAAACAACATACTTCCTAAATGTTTTAGTAAAATGTAATTAATCCAAATATTTTGTACCGTATTCCAAGAATAGTAAATATTTCATCAATCGAATAATGAAACTTTATTAGTAACTAGGGGTCCGTTTGGTTCAGGAATTCGAATCATGTGATTTGAACCATTTTCGATTTACGTGTATTTTTTGTGAGAGAAACTACTGTAGCGAACCACGAATCATGATTCGAATCGGGGGACGAATCCCCCAACCAAACGGACCCTAGATTTCTTCATGAAGTCACCAAAACCTTTTAATTTCTGATGCTAGTACTCTTCCTTTTATTTCTTTTATTTATTTATTTATTTGAAAAGAAAAAAAGGTCCCTAACCCTTGATTTCTCTATAATGCCATAATGGTTAGATGCGAAGTCCAACTAATTTATTTGTGAATTGTGAGAGCACATGGTCTGCAGGTATTTACGTACTTTCACATTCAGAGGAATTTTGTATAAACATATATTTTGATTGATTGGTGATATTTCTCCATTATTTCGTCACAGAAGAAACAAAAAGATAAGAAAAAAAAATAAAACACGAAACAAGAGAAAATAATGAAGGCCTCAGGTGATATGTCTCCATTATTTCGTCATAGAAGAAATAAAAAAGATAAGAAGAAAATAAAACACAAAAACAAGAAAAAATAATGGAAATCTTAGTTTGTCAAGGTTATCTCCCGTTTTCAGGCTTCAGGCATGTTTTTATCTCTTGATCAAATCATTAGCTTGGGTCGTTTGTTTATCTATTTCTATTTAAATACAAATTTCTTTTTAAAAAAAAAAAAAAAGAGATAAAATAAGGAAAGTCTCAATTTCGTAATTAATGGGCGATGTTTCTAGGTTTTGTAGTCTCAACATTATTTTGGTAATGGCAGTCAATCGTACTCTCCGGAGTCAAAGTTCCCCACTTGTAGTGTGTGAGGCACTCCCCCATGGTCCCATTAGACACACCAAAAAGGACCATTTTTTTTTTTTATCAAATCAATAATAATAATAATAATTCCTAGATCTGACTTTTTTACCCCATTTTTTGAACTTCCTTAAATTAATTAATGTATTGTTGATTTTCTCTTTCTGTGGCATTTTCAAATTATTGTGATGGAATTTCAAATGAACGCGGACTTTGAAGTTCATTATTATGATGATCATTTGGGGATGCTATCACGTCGATGTGTGTGGGTGTGTGTGTATTAATTATATATGTATGTATGAATTAAAAGAAAGCACTAGGGAGTAGAAAAATTTACCACATCAACCTTTTCCTAATATTGCTGCGAATGTCGGTGGAACGATTTGTTGGTGGTGTTATATGATTATTGACATTGGTTGATCGGATATAATATATATATATATATGTATATATATTGAATGCGTTGATTGGATATTTTTATTTGACTAATAAAAGATTTGTAATAAAAATATGTATTATGTGTGATATCAATTTTTGGTGTATTTTTTATTTATTTTTATTTTTTACTGACTTCTGTTTATGGAACAAATTGGTTTTTGACTTTGTATATTGTATGGTGGAATATATTTCTCTATAGCCGCGCAACTTCAGTTAAAAAATACGTATAATACAAGTTGGGCTGGAAATTTTAATAAAGAAAAGAGAAGAAAAAAAGCTCGGTGTTTATCCCGGCTGCTATTGCGGCTATTATTACACACTGTTGGACCTTTTTTTTTTTTTTTTGAACAGGCTGCTGCACCTAATTTGTACACATCATCATTTTTTTCTTGCCAATAATACATCGTACATACATCATCAGTTACTTGTAGTCTCAGCCAACTTATTCTTTTCTCGTTCCTTTTTTTCTTTTTTCTATATTTTGGTTGTCTAAGGAGGAAAAAAAAAGTTCCTTTCTTGTCCTGTATATAAGCGTTACTTGTTACCCATTCAGATGTTCTTGAGTTCTTCCTTTGTATATATACTAGAATTAAAGCACAACCCTCTTTTTAAGTGCAATCCTTTTTTCAGTCACTAAATGAGGATTAATAATTAGAACTGTCAGGAAACGATATAAGTTTGTAGCGTTTTATTAGGTAGAACCGGCACAAAAATGGAAGCTCCACATTCAACCGTCTATTTTATGTCCTCATTCCACGTATAACCAAAAAAAAAACAAAAACAAAAAACAAACAAACCTAGGGTTGAGTACTGGTTTTGTCTCTAAATTTCAGTGACGGAGCTAGAAATTTTTATCAGTGTGGCTAATAATTTAAATAAAACTTTAATAAAAATAATTAATACACTACAATTATCCCCTATCATGCTTGTATATTAATTTCATTATCAAGGTCATTGAAGATTGAGTTTATAGTTTTTATGTATATTTGAGGTTTGGAGAAAGTAATTTCCTTGTTAGGAGCTATGAGACTAATTTTAGTGTGAGCTAGCCGTATACCAATATAATATAATACCACTTATATATATATATATAATTTTAAAAATAAAAGATTTGAGTCGCCCACTGGAGCCTTACTGGCTCCATCTATGCTCTAAATTTTTACATATTTTACCAAACTATTGTATAAGGAAAATTGCCTATGTTCGCATGATCTATAGTTGTTGTGAAGTACTTTTCTCTTTCCTTTGAGAGTTCTGTGTGGGGATACCTTATCGGTACTATGCAGCTCAAAACATTGTCATAATAGAAAAAGTATACACAAATTCAAAGAAATTTTGTTAAAAATAAGTTCACATATATGTGTGTGTATATATATATAAATATATATTTATGTGTGTATATATTTTTTTTTGATATTTATGTGTGTGTCTATATATATATATATATATATATATATATATATATATGATGATTTGTTACGGTTATCAATTTACGAGACAGTGCTACACTTGTCAGAAATTAGCCTGGATAAATAAAATTTACATAAACAAGTCAAATTATCAATTACTAATTAGATCTTTATAAAATAGTTTTTGATTATTTGGCATTCCAAGTTTGATAAAAACCGTGATGCCCAAAACCTTATTCTTCTACTTAAAAGAAAATTTTATTATTCCACTTTCAAAAAGAAAAAAAAAAAGGAAAGAAAGAAAGAAACGTTATTTTTCAAGTATATATATGTAGATACATATATATATACACACACATATATCTCGTCGCGTCAGCATTCTAGAAGCTGTTTATTACCAATGTAATTATTGTTTGAGTCAGTCTTAACTTGAGAACCTGGCTAATCTAATGAAGGAACGTCCAAGTTAAAATATTCCCAAAAGCTTGTAGCATATAGCTTCTAATATACAAACGTATCTTCTTCGTTTGTGGGAAAGCGTCAGATACATATATATTAATATACATACATACACGCGTGTTGTGTGTATATGTGTATCCAATCTATTTAAATATAATATTGGCGTGAAGTTTAGATGAGTTAGGAAGATAGATCGAGTGTATACATACACACATATATATCGGTTAACGAACTGATAAGGCTAGTATCGTTATCAAAGATCAGTACGTAAATTATATATTATTTGTTTGTCTAAATTAGGGTTAGTTATAATGTTTTAAGTCATTATTAATTCTGCCGTTTATGTGTTAATAAATACTAACTGACCAAGTTGTAGGCCTTCACATTGATCTGAGCTTAGAGTGACAATTAGTAGCTAGCTTCTTTCTTTAAGTGACCAGATACATAAATGTCAATGATGATCACGACCTACGACAATGAGAGCTGAGGTTATTAGAAGAGATGGGTGCATCATGATAATTGTCCTTATGAGAAAAGTCAACGATCATTAATTAATTACACAATCTCTCTCGGAATTCTTTTTATATTAGTATTATTACTTTAAATTATTAATTAGTTTAGCCAAATCTCACTAGACCATGTATATTTTTATAAAATTCCCATTCCATTGTTGGATCCATAAAGCATGCGGACATTATACTCAGCTAGAAACACAATTATTAGTTTTTTTTTTTTTTTTTTAGGGGCATAATTCTCTTAACTTTACGAGTTTGGTAAATTAATTTATCAACTTTCAATCTCAACAATTCACTCTTTAAATTTTGAAATTCGCTGCAATGTTGCTCAAATTAAAAATAAAATTAAAAATTTAAAAGTTTTCGTCTATGTGAATGTTATTACGCATGTTTTGGTCTTTTTACATGCATGAAATTGGTTCCTATATGCACATCACGAGCATTTTTTTTTTAAATTGAGGATTAACTGTTTTGGGAGAATAATTAGGGGCTCTCCAATTTTTAAATTTTTTTTTACTCATGATGTGTATATAAAGACCAGCTTAATGCAAAAAGATTAAAATTACAATTAAATGTTCAAGTGAAAGAAACAGTTCAAATTTTCCTCTACAGGCAAAATTTTCAAACTCGTAAAGTTAAAGGAGCTTTAAAAAAAAAAAAAAAAAAAAAAAAAAAAAAAACCAATTAATTAAGGGATTCACTGGCCAATATGACATGGTGCCCTAGTGGGCAAACAATTGCCCGTTTATTTCGTGGGTTTCATGGTGTTAATTTGAATTCATGAGTTTAATTCAAATTAACATTTGGATGTGCTTTGATTGAGGTGATTTTGACATTTGATCATGTGATATGAAAAGCTATCTAAAATTGGTTTAGGAGAACTTAACCCCTTAATGGTCTTGGTTGGAACCAATTTACTAAAACCTTATACAATCATGAGGTAGAGAGGGGATTATTCTTCATTAGGAAACTACCGTGCATTGGTACGCTTATACCCATATTATGCATAGACGTTTCGCTGAATATCTTTCCCTTTGGCTATAGCAATATATTGCCACCAATTACTTGTAATTATAATAACATTATTTTGTGTCACCCTCAAGCACTGTGGGGCAATTCCACCGCCCTAATTAGAATTTCCAACTCCTTTGAAATTCCAATCTCCATAAATATTGTGAAGGAAAACAGAACAATATCAGAGATCTAGTACATGACGTATTAATTGCCCCCATTAACACACGAAGAATTATATGGAAAATTACTTGTACGGCATGGAGCGTGCCAAGTACTCCCAACAACAATATCAACTTTTTTTTTTTTTTTTTTTTTTTTTTTCTAGGGTCAGTCAGTAAGGTTCTCTTTCTCTTTCATATATAAAGGACAATTTCTAAGAAGGTACGTCCCTAAATACCGTGTAGAGACATGTAAGTACTGACTTTAGAAGACATTGGAAAGATAACAACTTATATAAATAAATATATATATATATATATATTTAGCTAAGATAATATTTGAGTCTCATAGAAGAAAAAAAAAAAAAAAAAAAGAAGATAATATTTGAGTCAGTGTCTGGAATAGCACGGCACTCGTGTATATAACTTAGAGATTAACTATTTAATTCTCAATTTTTTTTTTCTTTTTTCCTTCTAGAACTAGTGAATAACCTAGAAGGAAAATGAATTTTAATATTGTTGAAGTAGTTAGCTATTTACTACTAGAAGCTAGCTATGACATCATTAAATGGAAAGGTAGCCAGATAATTTTCTTCTTAAATGAAAAACAATTCTTTCTATACTTAAATGAATGGAAGAATATATAAAAATCTAATTTTATTAATTATCTTAAATTTTTTTTATCAATTATTCAATTTATTATAACCGTTAGATTAATATTTTTCAGATAAAATAATTATACTCATTAATAGATAAATTATACATATATATGTATAATTTATCCATTAATGAGTATAATTATTTTATCTGAAAAATATTAATCTGACGACTGTAATAAATCGAATAATTGATAAAAAAAATTTAAAATAATTAATAAAATTAGATTTTTATCATGCCAAGTCATTATATTTTTATATTTAGAAACATAACTATTTCATTCGCATATATATATATAGATATATATAATTTCATGTTAAGTTTCAACGGTATATATGGTTTTACAGGGATTCTTCAAAGCCTCCGTGTACCAAAAACCAGCACGGTTCACGTTATTAGAATATTATATACTCGGAAGCTTCCAAGGAGCCAGCTATCCTTTTGAGAAGAAATATTAAGTGTGTGTGTAATTATCATAAACATCCGTATACTCTTTCTCATTTCTTTTTTTTCAAAATATTAGGCTTACTTGTACACACGCACACACAAAAACAAGGAATTTGAAACCCTCTATATGGCATACATTATTAATTATTGCGCGTGGAAGCTCATATACACGATAACTTATTTATATATAAATAATGTTTGAAATATAGACACAGAAAACACGGGTGGTTTAACTAATCCTGAACTTATAATTGATCATCTCTCTCTCTCTCTCTCTTTCTGTCTCTCTCTTTTTTTTTTTTTTTTTTTTTTTTTTTTTTTTTTTGCTAGAGCTGACTTACCAGACGTACTGGGAGTTTGTTTATTTATCGTCTCTGCAGACTTTTTATGCGTCTCTACATAACTCGTATTTGTATATGCAATCGGTTCTTTAAGATAACAAAATACCATAAACTGATCATTGTATTGTATATGTAAAATAATGAACAAATCATGTACAAATATAACGCATACCGGCCGGAAAAGGCCAACTAAACAATATATATATATATATATATATATGTGACATATGAAACAAAACAATAATTAAATATATATCCGCAGCCTACGCGAAAATGAAGAGAGGAGGGGGGGTGACCGGGGCGGGTGTAAACAGAGAGAGAGGCAAAAACTCTCCGACGATCGATCATCAGCACTAAGGAACTATATATAAAACGATTACTTCTATATATATATATATGTATGTATGTATGTATGTATGTATGTATGTATCTAATTATAAGAAACAATCAACCAATTAATTGGACCGTCGTCCCAAGCTGAAGAATCTTGATGTCATTCTCTAAAGGCGTTAGATTCAGATCCAAACACAAAACTCTCCTACTACTATTCGTCTTCTTCAAAACCGGGACTTGCTGCAAAGTGGTAGTTGAATTCATGATGAGAGCTGGATGATGATGAGGTCGAACAACATGTTGAGCTTGGTTAACCTCTGTCATGGCGGCTCGGTGGCGTCTCATGTGGCCACCGAGGGCCTGCCCTATGGCGAACTCTAGGCCACAGATGGTGCACTCGTGTGTCTTGGGCTTGGCAGGAGATCCCCCCTGGCTGTCGGAGCTGCTTCCTCCGTCTCCGGTCATCACCCTCGGCTTCTTGTGGCTCGCCCGGTGGCCCCCGAGCGCTTGGAACGACGGGAACTGCCGGTTGCAGGTCTTGCACTCAAAGACTCGGCTCGGCGATGACGATGGCGACGGCGATGAGTACTCGAATGGGTGGTGATGATCTCCGCGGGACAGGAACATCAAGCAGTTCGCCATGGTTAGGTTTTCCATGTGGTCTCTGTCTGTAATGCTTCTCTTCATGGTGATAAGAAAAATTACGTTTTGAGGGTTTTAGTGGGAAAGTGGATGTGGTGTTTCCTTTTTTCTTTTTCTTTTTTTTTTTGTTTGGAGGCTTAAAGATTTTTAACGTTTTGGGGTATTGGAGGCCTTGATATTTATAGGGTATTGTAAGTGTTTTTGGTCAAAGTGAATTGTTTTTGAGGGTTGACTTTTTAGAAAATTTTGACCTTTCATTTTGGAGATAAGGGATATATAGTTTTTATTGTTGAAAAATAAATTATCAACAAAAAGGACTAAAAAAATAAAAATAAAAAATAAAAACGAAGTACATAACCCGGCGGCGAACCAGATAAGCATGACCAAGTAGCTGAGCGAATACACCACAGAAATCTTGGAAGTAGCCCATAACCAGAAGTCTTTATTTTTTTGGGTTAATACCCACAACAAGTCATCTTTATTAACAAAAGGTTTATTTTTCTAGAAGTAGAAGATTCATACATTTCATGCTTTCCTAGTATTTTTCATGTCATTTGGTCTAAACTTGATTGCTTCCTTAATATGAAAGTCGCAGTCTCGCCGCGGAAAAGTACACCAGCACAAGAAGGGCTTAACTATAAGTGTGTGTCTATACATACATACAATATATATTTATATTCATATTCATATTTTGAAAAAAAAAAAAAAAAAAAAAAAAAAAAAAGGCCCAAATATTCGTGATATAATTGTTAGAGATAAAAATAACATAACAATTTTTCAAACACTACTAGCTAATTTGATGATACAACTGTGCAATCGTATTCTTCAGCCAAAAAAAGAAAAGAGGGAGAAAGAGAGATGTAGGAAAAAAATCCAACTTTCCCATGTGAAAAGTAATTATATAATCCTATATACGTATTTTCTCAGTAGCATGTGGCAATTATTAATTAATCAAATATTTCAATTTATATACTAGCATACATGTGCATGTGTTCACATGCATGTTTAACAAAATTAAGGAAAAATAAAATCTCTCCATTGCATGGGTCTTTGGGTTAAAATTTTACTTCCCAAGCAATTTTGGTACTAGCAGTGGCGGAGGGAGGTGAGGCCCAGGGCAATGCTCCCGATTTTTGATATTTGATTTTTAGTATATGTTTTCTCAAAAAAAAAAAAAATTATATATGTCTCCTTATCAATAAAAATTTTAAATATATCCTCACAAAATCTAATCTCAAATTATTTTATTTCTTATTGTTCTTTTGATCTTTTTCTGTTAAATCTTATACTTTAAATGTACTTAACTGATTTTTTTTTCTCTAATTTATTCTTATGAAAATAATTTTTCTTTCAAACTGGTCACTTCTAAAATATTTTTGGATATAATCTAAGCTATATAAAAAATGACACATTAAAATATTTTTCTCAAAATGTGTCTCTAATTAAGATTTTTTTTTTTTAAACAACTCTCTCAATTACTACTTTCTCACATGCACATTTTCTCTAATTTGCCCTTATTGAAGTAATATGTATTCATTCAAATGTACCTTGTATACTTAAAGATCTTTTTGTCCTCTTCTGGCACTTGCAGCTACTATCACGACCTGCCGACTGCCACCTACTATGCTAGGCTGGCGATGGATCGTGATGGAAAAACATAACGTACATACATATTATACCATATTTGCATATCTTTTTTTTTCATACAAACATATATATATATATATATATATATAACATAGTCATAATAATGCAAAATATTTAAACTTTTAAAAGCTTACAAATCCTTAATCATAACACGGAAATTCTAAAACTTAAAAGGAGAAAGGTGCTTAAAAGGGATTCTTTAATTAAAAACATAATTTTACACAAATTGTATTGAAACCATAAGGCCAATTCTCAAAAACCAATATCAAAGTTTGGCAACTACAAGTCTTATCCCATATACACATTCACTTTGATTCGCTTCCCCAATAACTAAGCTTCTATCTTAACATTTTTCTTTCCATTTTCCTGCAACACAAGGAATCTTAATGAGCTAGAAAGCTCAGCAAGCGAGTAGACTAACTACTCTAAATATTCCTTAACAGAAAAGATACGTGAACGTAAATGTAGAGATAAACAATATTAATTCGAATACCTAATTCAATTCCTCATAATTTTTCTCAACATACATAGTTCTATAATTCATAATTTTTACACTCGATAAGTAATCATAATATAACATACTTTGTATCCTAATATGTTTCATAGAAGAGTGTATTATACTCTAATACCCAAAGTCGTGTTTGAAATTGATCTCGTTTTTATTTTTTACGTTTTTTGAGAAAGACAAAATAAAAATGTTTTTAAAACGGCATTTTGCGTAATAAAGACAAAAAAAATAAAAACAATTTTTTAATTTAGTGTAAAATAAGAGAGAAATGAAAAATGACTTTTAGTCGTTTTTCATTTTTTATTTTAGTTTCCTCTCTCAAGTAGAGAGAGAGAAAGAGAGACATTAATGATTTTTTTACACTGAAAACAATCACTTTATAAAACTACCAAATGCATTTTTAGAAATAATTTTTGTCTGAGATTGAAAACGTTTTCATTTTTATTTTCATATAAAAAATAAAATTATTTTAGAACGAATTCCAAACGCGCCCAAAATAACTTAAATTTTTGAATAGTGTTCTAAAGAGAACTCTCCTTTGTAATATAGTTAATTATTGATTATAGATTGTGGAAATGATAGAGATCTCTGTATACGTACTAATTATTATCATTTTAATTGTAAAAAGAAAAGTATAGTAACACCATAATTTTCCAAGAGACTATACATCTCTATCACGTGCGGCATGAGACGTATTCACGTGCAAATCATCCTTTTATTACTATATTGCCTATTTCCCATGGTCACGCACGTCGTTGACCTCGTAAAAACGTGATCTTTTTCGAACTCGAAAATCGTTCTTCAAATTTTTCTCATCTCTAGATATATATTTATCCTTTATTCTTTTCAAGACGGGCAATATAGATCACGACACAATAATATAATTTAAAAATAATATGAATTTTATGAATTAAAGTTGAGAAAAAAGAGATTTATATCATAATTAAGTCGACTTAAAATTGACATAAAAATACATATTAATTTCATATTAGATCCGTCTAATCTGAACACGACACGAAACTTATAAAAAAACTAAAAATATATATATATTTTTCATTACATATTTTTTATTTTATTATGAACTTGTGATATTATGATAGTTATACTCAAAATCATATACTATTATTTGCTTAATTTCAATAAATATTATTGTATTTTAGTGTGTTATGAATTTTAAGTTATTTTTAGTATGTAAAAAATTAAATAAAAGTATACAATTTTCATGTTAATTTCGGATTCACAAGTTAATTCGTGTCACGGGTCATTTTCGTGCCATGTCGTGTTCGTATTACAGTTTTTAAAAAATTTTGTGTCGCATATTGTATTTGAATTGACTGTAAATTTTTAAAAAAATAATTAAAACACGATACATGATATAAATTAGCACCCATAAATCTTTTTGGACAATTTATATGAATGTTCTGTATCTTTGTGATGTTATTGCAGGCAAAAGCAAGAAAGTTCAAATTTGATCAAATATTGCACCGCGTAAAAATACTCTATCGTGTAAAAGGAGTTCAAATTTCCGTGTTGAGAAATATGCGGCCACAAATTGTACACTTGCAGAATTTTCATCATTCTGACGTATGCTTATAGTAATCACCATGACTCATCAAAAGGATATATACATGCAAATATGAAAATATATCTATATATTTATACATATTCAAATACGTATATATTTATATTTATATATAACTACATTTTTCCAATGTATGCTTAGTTGGTCTGGTGTGTCAAATATCTAGTTCATGTAGTGGATTTCTACAACCAAGTTTATCTCTTAACGAGATTAAGTAAATGTTTCTTTTTTTTTTTTTTTTTTTTTCCTTTTTGGTAGGAATATGGAAACACAATGTTCAACAATGCTAGTAGTTGTTGTGGGGTGGTTAGATTTTTTCTATGAAATTGTTAGAGAGAATGACCAAAAGTATCAATTTTTTCTTGGTCCAATTAATGCTGCTTAATTAGCAAGTTATTCTATCTAATACTCTTTTTTTTTTTTTTTTTTTTTTTTTTTTGTGGTGGGGACCAGAGATCTTCTAGTTGTGTGGATCCGTATAAGTAACGAAGACCAACGTACACACATGACATATCACCAAAAAGGGAACCAAATTAAAAAAAAAAAAAAAAAAAAAAAAAAAAAAAAAAGAAAAGACGAATTTAATTAGCTAATTCAATTAACAACTGGCGGTACTGGTCTGCAGTCAACTACAATGTATGCAATCAACTTTCTCAGCATATATTTCCATTTTGGCTTGGCGGTCGTCAACGTCGTTTTATGATCTTTCTTTGGCATTTTGGCCCCTCTCTCCCTAAGTGAACTTTACATGAAGTTTCGCTCGTTTGTTGCTTACAACTCTAATCAAATTTAGCTTACTTGACCAGAAAATCTGTGTGTTGCGAGGTGGCTGTTATTTGGACTGATGACGTGGCAGAATGAGATCATGATCTAATTATAAGGCGTGTAAACAAAATCTATTAGAACAAATTCTTTTAATTCTTATGGTTAGAAGCAATAAGCCTGTGGTTAGAGCTTGATTGTTCTGGGTGGGTCAGAGCTTGTGTAAAAAGCCGGGGATTTTCTTTGTTTTGAGAGAGAGCTGAGAGATTTCTCAATGGGTGTTCAAAAGTCGAGAGGATTGTTCTGTGCAGTGGATCAAAATCAATTCAAAGTTATTCCTGAATTTGTTGTTGTTCTAGCTTTTCTGGGTTCATTGTTTCTTTCAGTTCTAATCCTTTTGTTTTAGTTCTTCGTTTAATCTCTGGGATTTGGGCAAAAATCACAACATCTTCTAATTAAGCAGTGCATATATATTGTTGACGGTGTTTTTCCGACAACTCGTTATAATCTCTCTTAACTACTCACAGTCATGCTAAAAACCGGATAATGGAATCAACTAAAAGATAATGCAGAAGAAACAACGAATTTATAGTGGTTCGGCAGTAACGTTGTGCCTACTCCACTTGTGCATGCACTATATCTTTGAACTGTGTACAAACGTTTTCTCTGTAATACAAAATGGTCTCCAACCCTTCTTCTGGGTTCTTTCCGCTCTATTTATACAAGCTCTCCCACGTTATCGTCCCGGTTCCCAAGAGAAGCCATCTCCCGTCCTCGGTCTCCGTGAGGTAGGTGAGAACTCATGATAGCTAATCCACAGAAATTGGCCGGATCTCTTGGTGACACACGATTTCTGACTCCAAAAGTAGCCGTCGAATCGGTACTTCCCTCCTCCGGTTGATGTGACCTCACGGTGGCCGCCCGCATATCTCGGCGATCGCCTCATGTGCCGTAGAGACCTTACTCGGTGCCCCTTCTTCACGTGGCCCTCCCTCGGCGTGGAGGATCGTCCGCTGCGCTTTACCTCATTGTCAGCGATCGATCCTCCCGTGGGATTCATCGGCGCCGTTCTAGAGGAGAAGTGGTGAGGTATCGACCATGGCGTAACAATTACCCCCTAAATTTGAGGTGTCCGCGGTGGCTTTCCATTACCTACCGCGTCGAGTGCGGCGTGGAGAGCACTGCTGCGGTTGCGGCTATTTGCAATCTTTGTGATCATTGCGGTTGTTTCCTCGGGCGATGGAGCGGTCTCGTCATTGTACCAACCGTCACGTCGCCGCTTGGGAATCCCCACGTGGATGGGGAAATGGATCCTCGCCCGTCGGATGATGTCTCTTCCCGTAGCATTGTCCCCACCGTTAGATCATGCCTTCTCGGATTCACCGTTGGATGGGACCGATTCAAATTCAGCGGTCGAGATCGAGGCCTTTGGCTTCCTCGGGGTTCTACGCTTTCGCGGTATAAATACCCCCTCTCGGCATTCTCCACTTACCGATTCGTTCAACCAAGCCGTTACTCTGCGGATTTTCTCCCGAGCTCTGCCCGTGCTAACGCCGTTCGCCGCCTTCAAACCCACCGTCCGGCAACTCCGGTAAATCTGCTTCCTCCCTTCCTCATTTCTTCCGTTTCTTTTTCTTTTTGAGTCCGGCCGTCGTGTTCGTTGTCCCGGTCTAAATATGCCGCGGGAAAGGGCGGAGAACGCCCTTTCCTTGACGCTGCCGGCGTCAAGCCGACGGGGTGGTTGGCGCGGTCCGACCCTTCGGGCGCCGTCGAAGCCACCGGACTTGGTTCTGAGCCTCCGTGGCTCGCGGCGTTGTTTGTCCTACAACCTCTCCCGCAGGGCCTCTCGACCATTAGGAGTTGATTTCCCCTTGTGCTTTTTTCCTTTTCAGGAAATGCCGTCGCAGCAGATCAGAGGTCGAAAGGGGAAAGAGACTATGGTCAGAGGGGATCCTGAGGATGCGGCCACCCCGAGCACGTCCCTGGGGGTGAGGGTTCCACCTCCGCCAGGTCGACGAATCTGATGACATCTCGGCGTCGTCGAGTCAAGGCGACAAACTCGTCCTCCTCGACGACGAGGGTGCCGCGCCGGCAGTCGATCCCCAAGAGCGCCTGGGATACGGCGCTGCGTCTACGGATACTCTCTCGGGGCTGGTGACCGACCTCGAGCCCTCGAGGATCCGCCCCCATGTTGCCAGGAAGGCGTTTATGGACGCCGAGATAGATGCAAACCACTTCTATCTCATCCTCCCGACTCCTCATGATAGGGCTCACAACCCTCCTCGCGGTCATATAGCCGTGTACACCCGGGCGTTGACCTTCGGGCTCACCTTGCCCTTCCATCCTTTCGTGAAGGCCCTCTGCGGCCTTCACAGGATTTCTCCCGCACAATTGTCACCTAATTGCTGGGTGACAATTAACTCCATGATTATACTATGGAGGAAATTTTTGAGCCTCGACCTCAGCGTCGAGGAGTTTTTGTACTGCTACTCCCTTCGGGCTTCCCCGAGGCAGAAGGGATTTTTCTATATCGCCTCCCACGCACAGTCCAAACCTCCGGTCCCACCCGTGGTCATCGGGAAAACTTCCGGCCGCCCACGGTGGAAACCGCAGATACTTCTTTGTTGGAGGGGACTTCAACTCGCACCCCCTCGGCGCGGGGCGTCGCGTTGGAACGCAGACGGTGTTCAATAAATCTTGTGGGTTTTCCTTCTCTTTTCTTTCAAAATCTCTGCTTGTGATCGATTCATCCTATCCGATGCAGCTTGCGGGTGAAGTGGTCGACCGTCCAACGCTTCGGCGTCGGCGCTCTCTCGCGTCGAAGGTCTATCCTTTCGCCCGGATCGCGGGCGCGCCTGGGTTCTGAATACCAGGGGCCAACAAGCTCCTCTACGGTCTGGCGATCAAGCTCCCTCCTCCCGAGAGTCCCATCGTCCCTCCCTGCCGGACCTTCCGGTGTAAGTCGCCTCTTTCCTTCTTTCCCTATTGTTAGGCGGGTATGGTCGTAGCGTACCGGGTTAACACCTTTTCTGAACAGCCGTGCCCCCGAGATGAAGTTCGGCCTCCCCACAAAGCGGAAGGATAAAGCGCCGGCCTCGGCGAGCACTTCGTCGAAAGAAAAAGGCGGTCAAGCTGCCCGACCGCCGACGTCGTTGCACTAACCCGAGGGGTTCTCACTTGAGCCCTCCTCCAAGGCAGAAGGTGGGTGAGCAACAGGCCCTCACTGCCGCCGAGGGCTCCTCCGCCTAAGTCGGGCTCGGGAAAAGCTCGTAGTCCCGCCGCCAGCGCGGGCTGCCCCGGCGGCATCCAAGTTCTCCTCCCTGCCGGGTCGAGGGTCGGCGATCCCGAGTATCCCGCCGACGTGGACGACGCCGATTTGACCCACGGCCTCGCGCCTGCCCCCCGCGCTTCAGCCTCCCTCTCCAGGCCATATATTCCTTCTTCAAGGAGGAGCACCGGGAGGCCTATGCGAGGAGAGCATCATGGACCGCAGCGCGGCCACCGTGAAGCGCCAAATCTCGGTATGGCTCGGCTTGACGCCATCCTTTGTCCGATTATTTCCATATGGTTTCCTCGACTTTACTCTTGTTGAATTTAGGCTCTTGAGCTCGCCCTCCAAAACTATGTGGACCCTGAGGTCCACTTCAAAGGAGAAGGCGTCCGCGCACGAGCGGGAGATAACGGCCCTTCGCTCCATCCGGGCGACGAAGCTTCGACCGACTTGAGGTCGAGAAGGCGGTCAAGACCCTCGAGGAGGCGTCGAGAAGCGAAGACTCGCACTGGCGGGCTTCAGCGAGGGAGCTCAAAGGGTCGAGGCCTACCTCTCGTCGCCGAGTATCAAGCGGAGGAAGTGGCCGCCAAGGCCGCTGCCGACTTCTTGGCCTCGGGAGTTCGGCCGCATAGCCGACGCCCGTGGAGGCCTTCAAAGCGTCCGAGGAATTCGAGGTGATTATGATGTGGTCGAGAAGTACAAATCCTCGGCGGAGTTTGAAGAGCTCCAACTCACCCTGATGCGATGCGGGGACCAAATCTTCGACCGCTTCGCAAGAAGCGTCGAGACGTCGACTTGTCGTTCTTGGATGAGTCGGACAGCGAGGAGGTCGAAGTGGTCGAGCCGGTGCAGGGGCGAGGTCGAGACGGTCCGCTGTGCCCGAGCCCGAGGGCCGGGGGCGAACGCAGGCGGCGACCGGACCCATGGCGGCGGCGAGCTTTGAGTCTTGCTCTTCTCTTCTTGTTTTGTTTGTCGTTTTTCTTTTGTGGGGCCGCAAGGCCCAGACAATATTTTTTCTATGTTTTGTAACGGCCCTAAGGTCGAGACTACTGATTTATTCTTTTTTTTATATATACTTTATGATTTCCCGCAATATTCATGCTATGATGTTTACTGCTTGCGTACCTTTCTGGTTTTTGTTGGGAAAAATGTATATTATTTTTGACAAGTATGCGGTGTGCGCCAGGCGCATGCTCGACGCGCATGCAGTCCTCGACTGCCTTAGTACCCCCTCGCTAGGGTCGAGTTCTTGAAGTCGACGCTAGCGCATGGTCGATGCCGATTGTAGTGCGTGGTTGGAGTGCGGTCGAGCTAGGGCTCGTATTGCCCGTGGTGTCGTTCTTGACGGCGTATCGGGCGCATTTCGGTCGACGTGTCGACAATTTTTGGTAGATTATCAAACTCGGTGTAGAAAATCGATCGACTTGTCGACATTCATTTATTTCAACATTGGTTACAAAAGTGGCTCCCCAATAAGAAATTGAAGAAAAATAATACAAGTATGGGGCTCCGATCTACCGTGTCGACACCTCTTGTAGTCACTGGTAGTAGACCTTGACTGGTCTGCATTCGGTGTGTTGATGTCTTGCCCGTCGAGCTCGCCAGCGGTATGAACCGTTGGCCCGCGACCTCGTGTTCGATGGGGCCCTCCCAAGTGGGACCAGAACTCCGGAGTTCTTGGGCTTTGTGTTGGGGTAACGACCGTGGGACTAGGTCCCCGACTCCCGAAGCGCTTCGGCTGACCTTCTTGTTATAGTACACAGCACTTCCCCTTGCTTGGTCTTGTGGCGAGCCTTAGCTTGTGCGTCCGTGCGCCGTTCTTCCAAGAGGTCGAGCTCTAAGGTCATCAGTTCGGCGTTCCTACCCTCCTCGTACCGGGTTACCCGGTCGGTCGGGATTGACACCTCTACTGGTAGGACCGCTTCGAACCCATATGCCATGGAGAAGGGGGTTTCCCCTGTGGTGGATCTGCTGGTTGTTCGGTAGGCCCATAGTACCTTTGGCAACTCGTCGGCCCATTTCCCTTTGTAGGCGTCGAGGCGCCTTTTGAGGGTGACCTTGATGATCTTGTTGACAGCCTCGACCTGCCCATTAGATTGGGGGTAGATGACCGACGAGAAATTCTTGTGGATCCCGAGAAGTTCGCAAAACTGAGTAGTGTTATCGTTATTGAACTGCTTCCGTTATCGGACACAAGAGAGTGCGGGACCCGAATCGGCACACGATGTTGTTCCATATGAAGTTCGTGCACTTCGCTCGAGATGGCGTTAATCGGTTCACCTCGACCCACTTTGTGAAGTAGTCGACGGCGACGATCGCGAACTTGTACCCCCCGTGTTTTGTGCAACGGGCCAATGAGGTCAATTCCCCATTTAGCGAAAGGCCGGGGGACATTATGGATGTAAGGTCCTCCGAGTGTAGTCGAGGGTTGGGGCATACCTCCGGCGACTTTCGCATTTTTGGCATATTCTCTGCGTCCTTCACGAGGCTAGGCCGGTAGTACCCTTGCCGCCAATATTTTGTAGGCTAGGGACTGCCCTCCCCGCGTGGTTCCCATGAGACCCGTCGTGCACCTCCGATAAGACCCTTTTCGCCTCCTCTGCGCGAGACATCTAAGTAAAGGTGTCGAGTACCCCCTCTGATAAGGGCGTCGTGCGTGCATCGTGTATCTCGCCGCTTGGTACTTAATCTTTTTTGGCTTGCCGTTTTCTTCTGGCAGCTCGCCGTCGACCAAGTACACGATGATAGGATCCATCCGGCCGGGTTGGAGCTCCACCGGTGTGACCTCTGGTCGTTTCTCTATGGATGGGGCCTTTAACACCTCTAGTGGTACCGGAGTTCAGCGGATATCGTCTCTCGGCGTCGCTAACTTTGCAAAAGCGTCGTTACTATTTTCGGCTCTTGGTACCTCTTTGTATCTCAAAAGGCGGTGAATTTTCCCGAGCCTCCTTAACCTTCTTCGGGTATGCCGCCATCTTCTCATCCCTGGTCTGGTACTGACCTTTCACTTGATTCACAATGAGCTGGGAATCACAAGATGTCGGCGCTTTCCGCCTTCGGTGATCCGCCAATCGGACCCGGCGAGCAAGGCCTCGTACTGCTTTCTCGTTGTTGGATCTTTGTGAATTCGAACCCTAATGGCGGCGGTGACCTTGTGTCCTTCTGGAGTGTGCAACACCAGTCCTGCGCCACTGCCATTATCGTTCGAGCTACCATCGGCGTGAAGCTTCCATCGTCGGGTTGGACTTCTTCAATCTGCGTCGGCAGGTAAGCACAACCAATTCCACCACGAAATCGCCAAGGCTTGACCCTTGATCGCGGTTCGCGGTTTGTAGTTGATGTCGAACTATTGAGCTCTATTGACCATTTGAGGAGCCGTCCGGATCGTCGGGGCCAGTGTAGCACCCGCTTGGGGTAGTTGGTCAATACCTGGATCTTTGTGGGCCTGGAAGTAGTGCCGTAGCTTCCTTCTTGTCACAACTAAGAGGGCGAGCTTTTCCATCTGGGGATACCTCGCCTCGGCCGAGGAGGCGCTTGCTGGCGTAGTACACCGGCGACTGCACCTTCTCCTCTTCGCGGTTAACACCAGACTAACGGGCGTATTCGACCGCCAGGTAAAGGCTCGCGATTTCCCGGTTACGGTTACAAAGATTGAGGCCTACCAGGTGTTCTTCGGTTGATGGAACGCCTGCTCGCCTTCTTCCGTCTACAGAAACGGGTTGTTTCCCCTCAGGGTATTGAAGATGGGGCGACTTGTCGGTGGATTTAGAGATGAACCTACTTCGCCGCCGCCACACAGCCGTCATTACGGACCTCCCGGGCTTCATGGCGGCCTTCATGTCGAGGAGGGCTGAATCTTTTGCGGATTGGCCTCAATCCCTCGACTGCCACCATGAAGCCAAACCTTCCTGGCGACGCCAAGGCGCATTCTCCGGTTCGCTTCATCCTTGTACACGCCCCAGCACGTCGAACATCCTTCCCAGGTCTTCCTCATGGTGCATGGTTCGCTTACTCTTCACCAGCATATGTCATCGACGTATACCTCCATTGACCTCCCGATTAACCCATGAACATTTTATTGACGAGGCGTTGTCGCTCCGGCATTCTTGAGGCCAAAGGCATTACCTTGTAGCGAGTAGAGCCCTCGTCCGTTATGAATGGCGTATGCTCTTCGTCGCGGATCGAGCATAGGTATTTGGTTGTATCCGGGTAGGCGTCCATGAAGCTCGGGGAGCTCATGCCCGCCGTAAATCGACCATTGGTCAATTCTAGGCAAAGGGCTGTCCTTAGGACATGCCTTGTTCGGATCATTGAAGTCGGCCTTACGTCCGCCATTCTCCATTTGGCTTCTTTACGGGGACTGGGTTGGACACCCACTCGGGGTATAGGACTTCTCGGATAAAGTTGTTCCGAGTGAGCTTGTCCACTTCCCTTGCGGGGCCTCGAGACCTCTCTGCGTTCATTGGCGGCGTTTACGCGCCTCTTTGGCGGGAACTTGTCATCGACATTCAGCCGGTGACACATGGCGTCGGGGCTTATCCCCTCCATGTCCTCGTGGGACCAAGCAAACACGTCGAGGTTTCCCTTTAAAAAATCCGACCAGCTTCCTTTGGTCCTGAGGTGCCATTCTGAGCGACTCTCGGCGTTCTGGTGGGTCCCTTTCATCGACGGGGACTTGACCAGCTCCTCGGCAGTCTGCCTCGGGCTCTTCCCCAGGAATCTCGGATCTAAGTCAGGGCCCTCGGCTCTGGTTTCGACCATCCATGACTCTGCGCGTACCTCTGTTGGTTCGGCATAGTGGCGGATCGTTTCCAGTATGTGAGCCTCGACTCATATTGGTTCCCTCTCGACTTTGCCGACCCGCTCGGCGTGGGGAACTTCACCGTCGGTGATAAATGGGCGTTACCGCCATAACGCCCTCAAGGTCGGGCGCCCTATGACCGCGTTATATTGGTGGCCTCCCTTCACAACGAAATTTCGACATCACCGCCGCGGTGTGCGGTCGGGTCCCTCAATGGTCATGGGCAGCTCGATGGCTCCTTCCGGATGACGCCTGTCTCCCGTGAATCCACATTGGCTGGGCAATCGCTCGAGCCTTGAGCGGGAATCCCCATCTTGTCGAGGGCAACATGAGAGAATGTTCACGGAGCTGCCGTTGTCCACTGTGATACGGCATACCGTGGTGATTGCCGATCATGGCCTCCACAACCAGGGCGCCGTGACCGGGAAGTGCACACCTCGGCGTCGAGCCCGAGAAGGTAATCTCGGCGTCCCTCGTGTCGGGCGACCTTGGCTTCGCCCGGAGACGCTCATGAAGCGCCGATTGAACTTCTCCTTCGCCTGCCGGGCGTAGTCCTTTTCGGCACGCCGAGGTGCCGCCGAGGTATGGTCCCTCGAAAATCGTTCTATGACGCCAACCGGTTCAGGGGGGTTATCGCGATTGTCGCGCCTATTCTCGTCCCTCCGGCCGCCGTGGCGCCTATTATTATTCGTGATCGGCTCGATGTCGTTGAGCCTCCTTCCCGGATGAGCCTTTCGATCTAAATCCCTCGGTCGTGGCACTCGGCCGTGGTGTGACCAGCCTCGCCGTGGAAGGCGGCGATACTGCTCGGTTTCTCCGTGTTGCGGGTCGGCCCTCATGGGTTGGTCGGCGTAACACCTGAAGATGGCTGATCTCGTGGTAGACGTCCTCAATCCCCATTGTCGAGGGGTATAGGCGTCATACCGTTACGGCTCGGGCGCTTGGTTTCCCCCTCGCCGAGGCATTGCCGCCCCTATTGTTGAGCCGGGTTGTGTTTGGCCTCGGCTTGCACAGGGAGGCCCCCGCGCTTCTTTGCCAGCGGCGCCGAGGCGGCTTGGCGACCTCCTCCTTGACCCAGGTCGCCGCCTTGCTCTTGAGGGCCTTCTTGGCCTCTTGGGCGTTGATGAACCCCTGGCCCTCGTCAAAAAACTCTTGGTAAGTATGGGGCGGCCGTCGGTCGAGATCCGTGCTATAGGGGATGTCCTTTTTCATGCTTGGGCGGTGCCCCCATCAAAGCCACTTCATCGGAGATCCCCTCGGTGGGCTGCGACTTGCTCTCCAAAACGAGCTATCCAGTCCTTGAGGGGACTCGTTGGGCCCCCAGTACACTCGGACAGGTTACGCTTAGGTGGGATGTACTTCTTGACACCTACAAACGGAGTCAAGAAAGCGTTCTTGGTCATCCCAGCTAGATATGGAGTTACGCTTGAGAGACACAGAACCACCTCCTCGCGGAATCTGAAAGGTGATTTCTGAATGCCCGGCACATCACCTCCTCGGGGTATCCATGCGGGACCATGTGCCCTGTGTATACTTCAAGGTGGTCGTCCGGTCACTCCTTCCATCATATAGCGGGATGGGGGCGACTTGTACTGTCACAGGAGAGGGACTCGGATGATATTCTCTGTGAGCGGGTGGTCATGGGGCGTGTACATCCACAGCGTCGACATTTATTACCTCGGCCACCTTCCCCACAACTTTGCTCGGGTTGTTCAGCTTGCTCCCCATCTGCTTCAACCTGGCTATCTTCTCGGCCAGGGCCCTTGGTCTCTCTGCTGCGAGCTCGTCCCTTGCCAGCTGCACAGTTTTCCAGATAGACGGGCGTCGAGCCTGGCTCCTTAAGTCCTCCGCCCGCACCGGGACGAGAATCCACCGGGACGGGGTTCCTCCTCCCCGCTTCGGCGGCGGTCGAGGGGCGCACCCCATGTTATCCACAGGAAAGCGCCAGCAGCCCCTCCGCGCTCTCCTTCGCCGGGCTGCCTACCCCACAGACCTGTCTTTGACTTGGCGGGTCGCGGTCACCCGTTCGACTGTCATCGTATTTCGGTGTCACCGCTGCTATCAACAAGCCTTGTCTCATCGACGGCGCTCTCACCGGGACCGTCGGCGCGTCCTCGAGCGGCGGCATGTCTCGCCTGTAATTCAGTTCAGCGAGGGCTGGGCCGTGGCCATTTTCTCCACGATCATGGTCGGCGTCTCGACCTGTCTTTGGAGCTGGTCGACACGGTCCGGGGTTCACTGCGCCGTTGGGAGCGGATTTAAGGACGTCCCCGGCAGCGGTAGTCTCCTGGGCTGGCTGGGTTGACGGGTTAGTCGCGGTTGACGGCCTCTTGGAGCCATAGTGAAGATCTCCGGTTCAAGCCGACTTCCAAGCCGGATCAAATTTCTGGGCTTGGCCCTCCTTCTAGCGCCAATTGTTGACGGTGTTTTTCCGACAACTCGTTATAATCTCTCTTAACTACTCACGGTCATGCTAAAAACGGATAATGGAATCAACTAAAAGATAATGCAGAAGAAACAACGAATTTATAGTGGTTCGGCAATAACGTTGTGCCTACTCCACTTGTGCATGCACTATATCTTTGAACTGTGTACAAACGTTTTCTCTAATAATACAAAATGGTCTCCAACCCTTCTTCCGGGTTCTTTCCGCTCTATTTATACAAGCTCTCCCACGTTGTATGCGTCCCGGTTCCCAAGAGAGAAGCCATCTCCCGTCCTCGGTCTCCGTGAGGGTAGGTGAGAACTCATGATAGCTAATCCCAAAATTGGGCGGATCTCTTCAGTGACACCTGATTTCCTGACTCCAAAAGTAGCCGTCGAATCAGTACTTCCCTCCTCCGGTTGATGTGACCTCTGGTGGCCGACGCATATCTCTCGACGTCGCCTCATGTGCCCGTAGAGACCTTACTCGGTGCCCCTTCTTACGTGGCCCTCCTCGACGTGGAGGATACGTCCGCTGCGCTTTACCTCATTGTCAACAGTCGATCCTCCCGTGGGATTCATCGACGCCGTTCTAGAGGAGAAGTGGTCGAGGTATCGACCATGGCGTAACATATATATATATATATATAGTTGAAACTAACTACATATATCTTTAATCGACATGCAAAAATGAATAAACGTATAAATATATATGTACACTTCTTATTACCAAATGCTTCCCATGATCACCAGCAAGTGATAGAAATGTAATCCATAGACATAGTACTGTTTATCATTGGCCACTTACATAAAGAAAATGTTAAAAAAACAAAAAAAAAAAAAAAAAAAAAAAAATAAAAGAGCGATGATATATAGTTTGTGCAGTTTAGGAAATTAACATGGAGGATTGCTAGCTATAGCATAATTAAATAATGTGATTATTTATAATTTGGATCGTATTATTCAATAAGTCGTTGCAATATTGCTCGCAAAAGTTGAATTCAGCTTTCTTTAATCACTCGTCTAATAAATAGAAGAAGAAATGGTACTAAAATCCTTTTTTTTTGTTTTTGGTTAATCTTGTCTAAACCGCGGCGCCAAAACAAAAACAATTTCAATTTTTTTATTATTCTTCTTTTTTTGTTGTTGTTGTTGTTGTTACATGACTTCCAAGGAGGCTAATTGGTTTCATAATTCAATAGCTTGCTATGAGCCCATGACTACTGTGCACATATCATTTTCAAAAAATTGGGACCTTGGACCAAATCAGAGTAATTGCAATAGGAAACTATATTGTCAAGAAAAATATTGTTGCGAGATGCATGATGTTGAAAGAGTGATCTCTGATTTTTATCTTTAATTAGTGCACAAAAATTCGATTCAGAAATTTCTTGGAAAGTTCTTGTAAGAAATTATGTCGCATGAGTTGAGAATTGCATTCAATTCCTTGGACAAACTAGTAGCTTATTCCCATGTATAACACGGATTCATTAGTGACTCTGATAAGGCCCACTTGATCCATAATAATAATAATAATAATAATAATAATAATAATAATAATAATAATAATAATAATAATAATAATAATAATAATAATAATAATAATAATAATAATAATAATAATACTTGATCATATTCATAGTTTATTTTATGCTATTCTAACGAACGCTCTTAAGGACCCGTTTATTTCATGCATTTTAATTCATAGTTTTGATTCTATTATAGTGTTTTTTTTCAAAAAAGAATTTAAATTTTAAATGTTAAAATCAAGAATCATTAGTTTAAACGCATAAATTAAATATGCCTTTAAGATTTAAGAGTTTTCAACCTATAAAACGATTCATTTTGACCCAAACTCCAATTTTTTTTCTTTTTTTGGGGTCCTCTCTCCCTGTTTTCCATCTTTTGATCCATTTTGTTTATTGTTTCTTCTTGCTCTTTTACTCTCTCTTTTTTCACCATTTCCCCTAATATCTTATATATTTTTATATATACTTCACTAAATTACTTTTTCATCTAAAATATCATTATATCAAATAAAATAGGAGATAAATAAAAAATGAATTTTAGTCGTTTTTTTATTTTTTTTATTTTCATTTTATCCTCTCTCGAGTAGAGAAAGAGAAAGAGACATTAATGAATATTTTTATACTGAAAATAATCTCTTAATAAAATTACCAAACGCATTTTCAAGAATAATTTCTGTCTGAGATTGAAAACATTTTCATTTTTATTTTTATACAAAAAATAAAATCATTTTAAAATGAGTTCTAAACGCACTCTTAATTTCTTTCTATGGAGTGAACAAATATAATGGCAAAAAAATCTTGCAAGGGGCTTTAGTTGGGGAGTTTTTTATGTACTTTAACCTATTTTCTTTTGTATTTTATAATGAAAACCTCTGTGGCCTTGTTAAATTTGTGTCTTATTATTTCTGTTTAGAGAAATCTTGACAAATATCTCTTAAAAAGTATAAGTCTTAATTTTTACTATTTACTCTTAATTAATACTCTTTTTAGTCAAATAACTATATATATTAACAAAAGACACTAATTAAGAGTAAATAGTAAAAATCTAAATCAGTGAATAAGTCTAATAATTTTCTCTTCTGTGTTTATGACAGTAATTATTTTATTATTTCATCAGTATTTTTCAGTAATGAGAGTAATTCTTTTATTATTGCATCAGTATTTTTCAGTAATTATTTTTTTTATGCTTGTCAGTGGACTTGAGAACCAACGTCTAAAAGTTTTGCTCCATAGTGACATATCTATGCTTTCGGCATCCAAAAAGCGTGCGTCACTCAGGCCTCGTTTTGATTAATAACTTTTAGACTATGGTTTGAAAATACAGGTTTAATCTTTGGGAGAAAGAGAAAAATATGTTAAAATTTGAGATGAATTAAAATTAATAGGCCAATAATTTACATAAGTTAATAAATAGGCTAAATTATTATTTTCGTCCATAACTTGTCTGGTTATGAACCATAACTTGACAAGTTATTATTCATAATTGTCCATAACTTATCCGGTTATGAATCATAACTTGACAAGTTTGTTCATAACTTATCTGGTTATGAACCATAACTTGACAAGTTATGGCCTATTAATTTCTATAACTAAAAATTAGCCTATTTACTTTCTTAAATTTTCATATTGGCCTATTTTCTACTATTTCCCTTAATCTTTTTACCAAGTTTCGCTATTAGATTGATTAATAACATTTTAAAAACTTAAAATAATCATAAAAAGCACACAAACAATTTTAACGTGATTTAGTTTACACTTTATAGGGTCACACTCAGATAATAAATAATCAACTGAGTAAATCAATATTACAAACTTAAATAGACTTAATTAATTCAAGACTCCCTTTTTAACTCTGAGGCTTATGATTCTGCAATTACTCAATAAATCTGCTCGGAAATTATCACTCAACTTAATGTTGAATTCTCTTCAACTCAATTAATTTTCTCCTGAAAATCTTATTTTCTTCTCCCTAATTAACTCAAAAGAATTCTCATACAAATCAATCTTTTTTCTCTCAATTCTAATTCTCTGCAGGCGAGCAATGATCAAACTAAGACACCAAATAAATAGCAAATCAGTAGAGACAACATGTGTCAATCAAATCTGGAGCTATCAGTACATTGCAGATTTTGTTACAACAAAAATGACAATACTGAAATGATTCTGAATTTAGAAAATCTCGCCCAGACTAATTTAGAAGATACAATATATCTTTTTGTAAACATTTAATCCCATTAATCACCAAGATCCATTAATAACCATGATTTCACAATAAGCTGAAGTTGACTTCTTCACCAAGATCCCATTAATCACACAGTTTCCACAAAAAGCTGAAGTTAGCTTCTTCAAAATATGAAGCCTCCAAATCAGATTTTTTTTCCAAATCAGAAACTTACCAAAACAGATTTGATTGCGCAAAACATGCTAATAAACGAAAATCACAAGAATCTCTCCCTTTGGCATTGTTTTGGTAAAAAATTCTGTCAATCTTCAAAAATCCAAAGGCCTTTAAGAAATCTGAAAATTAAAACAAACAAAACAACTTTTCCTATTGTTGAGGCCTGGTAGGTTCGACAGGTATAACGTGTACAAGGTATATACGTGTAAGTACTAGATTCGGTGGTGTCGATGCTGACGCGGATGAAACACACGGCGCTCACAGAGGACCTTGTATGGTAGGACCCCCAATAGAGAAAAGGGGATCGGTTAGGCCCAAAGTAAGTTGAAGAAAATGGATTCTAGAGCCTACTTTGTCACCACCTTACCAAGACGCCAACTTACGAATGGGAGGACTTCGAATGCAGTCATGGATGTAGCATAGACTAAGTATGGTGAAAGGAGTAACTGAACAGTTGATGGAGATTTGACTCGGAGAGCGTGGATAAGGCTTATTTGGAGAAGTGTTTCGATGACAAGTGCAGGTTGCCTCCATAGCAGATGTCTAACTCGTAAGGTATGGATAAGGCTATTTGGAAGAGTTTGTCTGAATTCTTACTCCGGCGGAACACAGGTCGCTCTGTGAGCAAGCTTTACGGACTTTTAACAGAGGAGGCAAAGTCCACGAGGAACGTAAGTTGCTCCGAGAGTAGATGTCGACAAACAAAGTTTTACAACTTTTCGAAAGTGTGAATTGGAACGGCAGAGTCTGAACACGGAAGTGAATTTTCAGACCTCTGGAGAAACTTAAGAAACTTCAAATGTAGCTTGCAGACGAGTTCTGATGAATCAAAGAAAGTGTTTTAAGACTTTTTAAGGATGAACACTCAAGATCTGGGAAGAGTTTCGCTAAGTATTTTGAGGATATTCTAGCTTGAAGAGCACAAACTCGAAGAACACATAACCTTTAACACAAAAGGCTTTCTCTCATAGGAAGATCACTCAGAGTTTTAGTAAGGAAAAGACCCTCTCAAATTACCAAGTATAAGAATGGTATGAGTGTTGTTTTTTTTTTTTTTTTTTTTTTTTTTTTTTTTGAAGTGTTGATAGAAGGGAGTATTTATAGGAGAAGTTTGGAAGATTTTGGCGGTTCCTCTGGAGCCATACAATCACACCCTGACAGAGGCTTGTACGAGCTATTTCCTTCCAGAGTAATTGCATCAGGTGGCTTTCCTTTTTGACAAACAAATTGGTCAAAAATAGGTGTGTTTGGAGACCAAATCCAGAATTCTCGCTGACATTCGACCTTCCCCAAGTCTGGAGATCATGGAGTGTTGACTAAATTTAGTGCTCTGTGGACACTTCTATTCTCAAATGTCTGAACACACATCAGACCAGCTCCAGAGCACCTCCTTCCGTTTTTGGCTAAATAGCCGTCACTGGAGCACCTAACACATTCAACATCCATGGAGCACGAGAAGGACTTTTGGACACAAAAGAGTCTCTCGGAGCATAAGAGGTATCTTCGATCATAAAAGAGTCTCTTAGAGCATGGGAAGTATCTTTGTGAAGGCATCTGCAGTGACGCCTCTGTGGGAATGTCCACAATGACGCCTCCGGACCAATAACTACCACGGAGACGAATCCTTGCCAGCTCCGGAGTAGAAACACTTCTCGTCTGGTGCTGGAGGGGAAGGTTCCATGACTTAATTCCGAACTTTCGAGTCTCCAAAAGCTGAGGAAAGGGTTTCTAAGACTCCTAAAAAGTAAACAAATGCTTTTAGGGGTTGGATTCTCTATCGCCCATTCATTTCTTAACCCAATTATTTTAAAACACCCCAAGCAGGACTTAAAATCGGATCGAACTAAGAAATAAATGGGCTCGTTCAATTACCCACGACCTACCAAACCACGGCCCACGCTAGTTTCCTGAACGTGACTTGAGTCCATAAAGTGAGCTCAACAGTATCACGGGACAAAATTATTAAGCTTGGACCCTTGTAAGGGCCTTGCCATCAACATCTTTCTAAAAAGATTCCAACAAAACACAAAACAGTTAACACAATTAAAAAATAAATAAAAAAATCAGTTTCAGAGAGCTACTCTCCCTTTTTGACACATGACAAAGTCGAAGAACAAACAATTAGAACACTCTAAAATGCAACAATCTGATCTTCTACATGAGAAACAATGCTGAACTTGAAACCTGCATAAAATTAGGAACCTTTTTCATCTCTCCAGAGTTGTCTGTTGCTAGATTTGTAGCGGCACCTTCTTCAATGTTGTCTCTATCCCTTAATGTCTACAACAACAACAACAACAACAACAACAAAATTCCAGTTTCCCAAGCAAACTCTAGAGACAAAACAAATGAAGTTTTTTTTTTTTTTTGTTTGTTTGTTTTTTATAACCCAGCAAAAGTGATAGCATAAACTAAAAATTTTGTTGCACCAAAATACCGAAATAACAACTTATGATATTCTAAACCAAGAAACCTAATTTGCACAGAGATTGAAACCAAAAGAATAGCCCCAAAAAACTTTTTATTTTTATTTTTAATTTTTTTATAAACCTATCAACACGCATATGCAATGCTCAAGAAATTGGTGTCCACTTAAAGTTATGTTAAAAAAAATAAAATCCATACTCATCAAGAAATCATAACTACATTAAAATTCCAATATGAGCCAAGTGTGTGTGGGTGTGTGAAAGTACTACAAAAAACATCCTTCTGTAACCACTATCAATCTTAGCACTTGAGTCGAGCTAATCCATAATATAAATATTAAGGCTCCGTCTAGCCCACTCTATTTTGGTGGCTAGGGCCGAGCCTTGAATAGTATTAGGTATGTCTAGTAGCCCAAGCCTATGATTGCATTTCCATATACAATACTACACTTTCCATCACATTTATGACATGTTTAGTTACGCATAATCAGGATAATTATGAATCAGAGTAAGCGAGATTTAAAGTGAGTAGAATTCAGAGTGAAAAATTAGAGTCAGAATAAGTTGTTCACTCAGTAATAGGATTTAGAATTAGAGTCACTCTAAATCTTATTCATGTGTTTACTTATACCCAAAATCAGAATTGGCGTAAAAGTACTGACATACCCTTTAAGTAAATTTTGTATTTTCAATTTAAAAATCTTAATCGCATAGTTATTATATTAAAATTAATCATAATTACAATATTTCTATATAATAAAAGGGTGATAAATAATAAATATAAGATGCATAATTATTTAGATTATGAAAATAAATTGTCAAAATTTGAATAAAAGAAATAAATAAAATAAAATAAAAGGTGTTAAAATTAAAATATATTATTAATTTTAATAAACATACTAAAGTACATGTTTATTATAGTAAACTTAACAATAATTAGGCTAATATTATACAATTAGGCATATAAAATAATAAATATAGGTTGTAATTGTTATTTTTTATTTTATTTTTCATTTTATATTTTATAAGTAAATTAAGGGTAAAATAGTAATTTAATATAAATATCAAGAATGAAAGTCTCAATTAAGATGGAGTATGGGATTGTCAATCTCATTTTTCAATTCTAAAGTTAAGTGAGACTTTTTTAAACCCTAAGTCGTGAGTTCTGAGACCTAAGTTATAAATTCTACCCACATTCTAAGATAAAAAAGAATAAGTAACTCTTATTTCCCAATCTAAATAAGTAAGCAAGCATGCTGTCAAACTCTATCATTTTTTTCCACTTTCTCCTCTCTCTTACTCTTTCTGATGTTGACTTCATATCTTTTTCACGCAGAAGGAGGTTTGTGCCAAATATTTTATTGCGTATATTAAAATTTGTATTGGTTAAATGTGGTGATAAAAGAATTTGTTGCCTTGTGATAACAGTCCACTTACTTTATTAACCTACTTTACTAGTGATTCAATATATAATAGTTTTTTTTTAGTTGGACAATTATAACTTATTCAACTATGAGTTTTTTTTCCCCTAATTTCAAATTTATAAATATATAAATTATTCATTTATATTTGTATAAATTTTAGTGGTTGAATTGAGTCTTAAATAACAGGGCTTTAAAGGAAATTGTTGTGGGTTTTAAGTTTAAATTGACATAAAGGGGTTGTTCTTTTATCACGAAATTAAAAAAAAAAAAATTTAAATTTGAGGTACAACTTTATTTAAATTCATGTTTTTTTTATAAAATTTGAGTTTGAACTCGAGTTTGAGGCTAAACTCGAGTTCAAGTATCCCTTTCAACTTGAGTTCATAAACTCAAACTCAAGTTAATAAACAGTATTTTTTCTATTCTTAAAAATATCATAACTTTTTCGTTTTAATTCTGATTGAGATGATTTTTTTTCTATGCATTCATAACGAAAAGATGAATAAAACCCCACTAATATACCCTATTAAATTTTTTCATCACCACTGAGTTTTTATTAAAATAATATCCAAATACAAATTTAAGTTTTGACATACCCAAACACAAACTTAAAAAAATTCTCAATTCAAATCATAACTCAAATGTGCACATCTAAACACAAACTCAAGTTACAACTTCAACTCAAGTTATAACTCAAAAGCATCACTCAAATGACCCCAACTCAAAAATGTTTGCAACAAAACTCAGAAAAATTTTAAACTCGAGTTACAACTTTATTTAAGTTTATGTTCTTTTGTAAAATTTGAGTCTGAACTCGAATTCGCACTCGAGTTTGGGGCTAAACTCGAGTTCAAGTTTCCCTTTCAAATCAAGTTCATAAACTCGAACTCAAGTTAATGAACAATATTTTTTCTATTCTTAAAAATGTTATAACTTTTTCATTTTAATTCTGATTAAGATGATTTTCTTCTTATGAATTCACAACGAAAAGACGAATAAAACCCCACCTATATACCCTATTAAAATTTTTCATTGTCATTGAGTTTTTATTAAAATATTATCTAAATACAAATTAAAATTTTAACTCACCCACAAACTCAAAAAGATTCATAATTCAAATTATAACTCAAATGTACACATCCAAATACAAGCTCAAGTTACAACTTCAACTCAAGTTATAACTCAAACTCAATTTAAGATCATCACTCAAATCACTCTAACTCAAAAAAAAAAAAAAAAAAAAAAAAAAAAAACCCCAAATTATTATAAACATAAATTATTATAAATAATACTAGTAATATTATCACATTATATTTAAAATATTAAAAGCGTGTTCACTTAACTCAAATCAAAAAATGGATTTTAATTACAAAAAATTTGAATTTAATTTGAATTTGAGTTAAGTATTTAAAAAGAGATTGATTCAATATTTAAAATTTAAATTTTATGTTCACTTATATTAAAATTAAACTCTAATTACAAAAAATATATATATCTTTTTTTACAAAGACAATCTACACTGTAGAACTAAACTTGAGTAATGAAAAAATAAATAGTGAGTGACCAAGTCGAGTTATTACTCGAGTTTAAAATTCAAATTACGTTTAATGAAGAGAGAAAGAAAAAAATATGTCAAGACTTGAGATGAATTAAAATTAACAGGCCAATAATTTACATAAGTTAATAAATATGCTAAATTACTGTTTTCGTCCGTAACTTGTCTGGTTATGAACCTTAATTTGACAAGTTATTATCCATAATTATCCATAACTTGTCTGACTATGAACCATAATTTGACAAATTTATCCACAACTTATCTGATTATAAATCATAACTTGACAAATTATAACCTATTAATTTCTATAATTAAAAATTAACCTATATACTTTCTTAAACTTTTTATATTTGTCTATTTTCTACTATTTTTCTTTAATAAATGCATAACTTGGCCTAATCTCAGGTTAGACGTACTCAAGTGTGATCTAAACGGCCCCCTAATATACCTCTAGGTTACCACTCAATGTCTGGTCATATCTGACCGAGATACCCGCAGATATCTGACCACAAAAACAAAGATACCCTAAGTATCCGGCGGACTATGGCGCAGCAGTAGTCCCCGGAATACCTAACCGAGATACCGACTGATATCCGGCCGTATCTGGCTGAGATACTGTCGGTATCTGGCCAACAACCGCGAGTATCCACCATGATATTGGTACCCGTCTAGTATACCGGTTGGCATCAAAATCACCAAAAAAAATCACGAAAAAATCCCGAAAAATCACAAAACAAATCCATAATCCACAAACAAAGAAAAAACACAATACCGGCCAGTTACCACCATAATACAGGCCGGTATCTACCAATACCCAAGACCACATATCAGAGTTTACAAACTCCAAAAAAAAAAAAAAAAACAACAACACGGCTTGCTGTGGAAAGTAACCGGTAGAGCCGGAATCACCGATGAAACCGGCAACGCAAATCTCCTCCACGACGGAACAAAGATGGAGGTGACGACCTCCGACGGGGAGATCTGTTGAAGAAAAATTCACGAACACAGATGAGGAAAAAAAATCATTAAGAGATCAGAGAAAAAAAAAAAAACAATCAGATCCAAAAGGAAAAAAAAAAAAAAAAAAAAAAAAAAAACAGCTTCGTCGCGGTGGAGACGAACGAATCTCCTTTCTTCTATCGAACGGTGGAGATGAAGAGGTGTCGCTTTCATCCAAACAGAGCTACATTCTTCTGCGATGGCGGTGGGAAGAAAGGAGAGAAGAGCGGTGGAGCTCGTCGACGACAAAAACCGGCAGTGGAGGTCTTCTGCGATGGTGGTGGGAAGAAAGGAGAGAATAGCAGTAGAGCTCTTCCGCGATGGCGGGGCGGGGCTTGGTGGCGGCTGGAGAAGAGAAAGGGGAGAGACAAGAGAAGGTAGAAGGAGAAAGAGAACAGTGGCGGCTGGAGAAGGTAGAATGAGAGAGAGAAAGGAGGGAGGGGAAAACGAACCTAACTCTAGTTTGAGGGTATTTTAATCCCGTATATTTTACCGATTCAAATTTTCAGTTTTAAATTTTTATAATATTTTTTAAAAATATCACATTTAATTTTTTTTGTTATAATAAAAAATTTTAAAAAAATTTCACATCTCAACTCAAATTAACAAAATAAATGAGATTTTAGAGGATGTTTAGTAGAGAGATTTATTCCTTAATTTAAATCATGATTCGTGATTCGCTATAATATTTTATCTCATAAAAAATACACATAAATTAAAAATAATTTGAATTACACACTTTAAATCCTTTAACTAAGCGTGCACTTAGACTTTTAAGCCTCATATTTCTTCTGCCACATAACAAAAAATTTAAATGTTTATGCTACCCAAATGTCAATCCGCACCTAAATATCATGTCATTGTCATATTCCCTATATAATTTTGAATAATGTTAGGCTGTATTGGTCTAGCCTTGTACTACATTAGGATGTTTTTGGGCCGCTGGATCCATTGTTGTATCACTTGTAATAAAAGTAGTAATTTGTATCGTATTTTTGATCATTTTTTTAATTTATAGTCAACTTAAATACAATCTGTGACACAAAATTTTTTATAAACCATAATACGAACACAACACAACTACTTTGTAGATTGACATGATACGACATGAAAATGACTCGTGACACGAATTGATCCGTGAACCCGAAATTGACACGAAAATTATGTACTTTTATTTAGTTTTTTACATATTAGAAATAATTTAAAATTCATAACACACTAAAATGAAATTAAGCAAATAATAGTATAAGATTTTGAGTATAACTATCATGATATCATAAGTTCATAATAAAATTAAAAATATATGTATTTTTTAGTTTTTTACGAGTTTCATGTCATATTCGGGTTAGGTGGATCTAACCCGAAATTGACCTATGTTTTTCATGTCAATTTCAGCTTGACCTAATTCTGACCTGAATATTTTTTTTCTCAACTCTAACACGCGAAATTCGTGTTATTTTCGAGTCTTATTATCGTATTATGACCCATATTACCAGCCATAATTTACAATACTACTTTCATCCTCACACTTGGATTTTTTTTATCACATCTCTATTTTCTCTCCTCTCACGCTTTCTGATATCGATTGCATATTTTTCATGCATAAGTAGGTTTCTGTGAAATCTAATGAACAATTATCAAAATTCAGATTGAAAACACATCGAAATGTGCAAGATAGGGGTTACAAAAGATGAATGTGATATGTTGGGATGACTATTTGCTGACTTTAGTAGCCTACTTGAATAGCAATTCAATATACTAAGACATCGTTCACTTTACGGATTAGAGTTTTTAATTTAAGTTGATATGTGACATTTTCTGAGAGCTTTTCACTGTATCAGAAAAAGTTAGATATGACATTTTCTGAGAGCTTTTTATTATAAAAACTTAGAACTGAAAACTCGAATCGGTAAAATAAACGAAGTATAAGTTCTTTTATTCGAACTCTTTATTAAGTAATTACATGAAATGCTTAATATTAAAGTTTTATTTTTAAAAATATCGACTATTACACAATATTATAAAAATGACGATTTAATTTTTATAAGGCATATTTTTTTGCGATATTATTTTGTTTTGATATGTATTTTTTTTTTTTTTTTTACGTGTTATTATTTTTCCTCTGCTTTCATTTTTTAAATCATACGTGTGTGCTCTCTTTTTCACGGGTTTTTGGTTTGCTGGCCTCTGTTTTGTTTTGTTTTTTGTTTTTTTTGTTGTTTTTTTTACGTTCATTGTTTGGGGATCGTTGATTTCTGATTTCGTTGGTTTTCTTTGTGCGTTCACGCTCATCATTTTCTGCACAGGGTTGTTCATCTTTTTAGTTTTCTCAGTTTTTCTTTACGATTTCGTTGGTTTATAAGATTGCTATTTCGTTAGTCATTTACGTTTTTGTTTTGGTGTTTATTTGTCCGGTTATTTATTTATTTTATAGTTTGTTTGATACGTTTTTCAGCTTGTTTTGTAAACTGGTTAAAGATTTTTTATTTTTATTTTTTATTTTTCCTTTGTATGCATTCTGTTTCATAATTATTTGTTATGTATCCTGTCTTATAATGATTTCATTGTTAAAATAATGAAAAATATTTATTCTTTGTATTATATATATTTCCATGTTTTATATGTATAATTTTGGCATTCATTTCCATAATGATGATTATTTTTATTTGACAGAGTTTTAAATTTTAAATTTTTTATTTTGTCCAATGGAGCCGGGTGTATTCTGTCTCATAATAATTTTATTGTTAAAATAATGAAAATATATATTCTTTATATCATATATTTCTCGTGTAGACTTACAGATAATATTTGTCTCTGTAGACTTATGTATGATCTTATAACAAATATTTGTTCGATAGATAATAAATTATCGTATAATACAATTTAATACATATTTATATTTATATATTCCTTTTTTAGTTGATTATTTAAATTTCACAGAATAAAAATACAAACATTATATAGTAAGTTTAACCAAAAATTGTACCAGAAATATGGCCGAGATGTTCTAGTTCCATTAAGTATTTTATTGAATGTTGGTTTCAATAGCTAATTATATATGCAATGGCCAATGTGAGAATGTGAAATTTCTTTTGCTAAATTAATTGTTCACGATAAAAATTCATCAACAAAATAATAATGAATTTTTAAACTATTTGTGCAAATTTCATGATCTAAAATACAATTAAAAGCAATAAAATAAGAAGAACACACAGAAATTATAGTGATTTACTCACGATTTGAGGACTACGTCCACTGTGAGGAGGAGGTGAAATTTACAATTTATGAGGAAAATATAAGCTCAAATGCCCCAAATGAGATCCAACCTCTTTTTTTTTTTTTTTTTTTTTTTTTTTTTTTTTTTTTACCTACAATCCTTTATATATATCCTTCATTATCGCCACTGCTTGTTTCCCTATTTAATTTGGGAATATTTCTCATATCTTTTAGGATAGTTTCCCATTACAATCAATCATGACGATTCCTTTATTCACATTTCATATATTCAAATTACAAATAGCAAATCCCGGAGCTAATCTCCTGCCTTTCGTAGCCTCGACTTCGTAAATACTCTTAGAACCATCTTCGCCTACGATTGCAGGTACAGTCGACGTCATGTCATCCTCTGTCTTTTCAGAACAGTCAACCTCCTTTGTATGTGTGGCGCATCTTTTTAGCAGTCTGCTCATAAGAGAGTTACATTCTGACGTGGCAGTTAGGATTGAGCTATCCTTAATCGTTTAATGTTTTTATTTATGACATGTTAGCCCCATGTAATGTTTAATTTAAAACTCGACATTTTACCCTACAACATTAACTCTTTAGTTAATTTTATAGGAGAATGATTTGTTCTATAGATTTGTCATATAATACAATTTAATACATATTTATATTTACACATTTATTTTTTAGTTGATTATTTAAATTTCAAGGAATAGAAATACAAATATTATACAGTAAGTTTAAACAAAAATTGTACCAAAAATACGGCCGAAGTATAATTTGAAATATGAATTGTTCTAGTTCCGTTAAGTATTTAATAATATTTTCTTGAATGTTGGTTTCAATAGCTAATTGTATATGTAATGTGAGAATTTGAAATTTCATTTGTTAAATTAACTCTTTGGTAATTTTATGGGAGAATGAGACAAATAGCATAATTATAAGAGGTAATAAAAACTTGAAACAAAACTTTAAGAGGATTAAAAATTTTTCTCTCTAACTCTTCTGATTGCCTCAAATCCCTAACCGCCATCTCTCTTTGCTCGAGTTCTGAATCGTGAAGACTGTGATGGTGGAATCCAAGCACAAAAAGATAGAATCGTTGTTCAGATGACAATGAGAGAGAGAGCAATCGAGGGGAGAGAAACAAAGTGGCAGAGAGAACACAAGGGTGATGAGTAGTGCTAGAACTTTAAACGGGCCGTCCGCGACCGCCCGAAAAAATTGAGTTTTTGCCTGAAGCCAACCCGACCCGAAATTTTTGGGCCACCCACCTGAGCCCGAGTAGCCCCGTGAACTGGCCACGGGCCTGTATTTGGTTACCCGAGCCCGCCCGAAATGCCTGAATTTTTTTTTATATTTTTAAATTTTTATAATTATTAAGTTATTTTGTATTAAAATTATATAAAAACTAAAATCAACATTCAACACACATTATTAACACAATTTAATAAATTAATTTTGTATATTAATTTTTAAATTCATAATTTATGATTGTCTCGTTAAAAACCTTACCAATAAAAATCCAATTGGGATAAAAACTTAGTAAGGAAAAACGAGTGCAATCATTTTGTGACGAATTACAAATTTTACAAACTTATAAAGTTATACAATTACAATGTCAAAAGTAAATACATATTTACAAATTACAAATTTACAATTTAATTTGAAGCTGAAGGATCGTCTTCAAAATTAATTGTTAATCTATTAAATTCATCGATCTATTTTTGACTTGTCGGCGAAATTATATCCTGTAGACGTTGATCGGCATGATCCTAATCCTTAATGCAGACCAAGGCTTCAAATAATGTCCCTTTGCAATGCGTTCTGGCGTTCCTCAAGTATTCGTCCTATCATACTGAAGGTTTGTTCGGATGAAACAGTGGAGACTGGGATCGAAAATATATCCATTGCCAATCGAGTTAGGATTGGTCAAGTTAATACCCGTGCCCTTCACCATTAAACTAAGTCAAACAATTTTCTAGTACCATCGACTACTAAGCTTTCACTGAGCTACGCCATAAGCTCGTTGAAACTGTCGCCGCTACTACCACCTGTTGATGAAGATCCACTCTCAGCTTCTGTTTGAGTTATCTTCTTCTTCTTCTTCAACCCGAAAACATTCAAGAATGAATGCAGATTTTCATTTTGTTGTTGTGGTTCCTTACTCTAGAGTTTGTGCTTCTAAAACTATTCTCATATTTACTATAGATCGAATATATGTTAACCTTTATTATTGGAAATTGGTCAAACCAATTAATGCCTAAAAATTCACTTAAGTTTTCTAAACCACTTTCTAAACCATCTAATTTTAATCTATAATAAAAAATAGTACCTAAACCATACAACAAAGGCAACTTAGACCAATATTTTTTAAATTTCTTTTCCATAGAATGGATAGGAACTCCTAAGATTGAGTCCTTCCTATATTCACTAAATAAAATACTAATTCTTAAAAGTTTACCTAAAGCTAAAGGTGATATTGGGTAATATGTTCCACTAAGTTTTAACAATAAAGTTTGACCCAGTATTTAGTTACGTCAGTGGAACTATCGGTTTTTAAAAAATGTGAGTGAAAATAGTTGGTGAGAATCTTTGAAGTTTGAGAATAGTGTTAAAAAATGGGGAGGGTAAAAGTTGTAAGAACCTTTGATTTTAGATTGAAATGAACTCAAAATCCAAAACTAAGTTAAAGGTTTTTGCAAACCAAACGTGGGTTTTTGGGTTCAAACCAACTAAAACCTTCTAAAACTTTCCAAACAAACAAATGGGCTGTAAGATATTAGAGTGGGGTTTTGCAACCGTAGTCTTTATCAGCAGTTAAAAATCCAATTTTAGAGAGAAAAGAATTTAGGAATTATTCATTGATTTATTTTTATTTTTCAAAATGGATTTAGGGTAACATAATTATACTTTCCCTCAAAAGAAAAGAGAATTATATAGATTTTATGTTAGGGGTGTATAATTAAGAAATAAGCTCCCACAGTTTTTGTTATTTGTATGTATACAATACTATAGGATACAATACTATAGGGTACGAGGTCTTCCGGTCTTCCCACGTTTTTGTCTACGTACTTAGCTGAAGCTAGTTTAGGGCTTTGATTGCGCTTCAACTAGTTTTAAGCGAAAATAATAATAATAAATAAAAACTTTCACTCCATGTTTTTAAGGATTTCTGCCCTGAATCTCTTATTTAATCCACCCTAGCTTTTATCAACTGTGCTTCTTTAGGCTAAACATGTTCTTATTTTAATTTCAAATTTTTTTTTCCGCTAACGCATGCTTGGCAAATAATATTTAAGTCATACCATTTAAAGGTTATATTAAATTCCCTTGCTAGACGTTTCATGTCCATCCATCTTATTTTACGAAAATATTCTTATTCATTTCATCATATGTAATGTTTTCCTATTTAAAGCCTCATTAATTCATGAACTTTAGGAATGCAATTAACTAATACCAACCCCACATTCTAATTTGAAGTTGATCCCACTGTAGTCTCATGGATTTTCTAAGGAACTAAGGCTTCATTTATTTCACCGATTTGAATTTTTAATTTTAGATTTTTACAGTAAAAAGTTTAAAAAAATGTCACATTTAATTTTTTCTGTTACAGTAAAAAATTTTAAGAAAATGTCATATTTCAGTTCGAATTAAAAATTCGAATCCGTAAAGTGAATGAAAAATGAATGAGATCAAAAATTCCAAAACTCCACTTGCGTGGCGGCATCTCATTGGCTTATCTTGCTGTGAGATTCCTTCTAGCAAACCTTACATTATCAGAACTCACAAAGTTACCCTACGACCTACATACGAAATCCACCCTATCGCCAATCTTCTGCACTAATACAATAAATGCGCCATATGTCTAGCGAATCCCAAAATTCCACGTCATCATTTCCTCTCGTGCTCTTAGCTCCACTTCAGTACTTTTCCTTTTCAGTACAATCCAAAGAAGACAAACAACGACGGCCACGATCGTCCTCCCAACCCACCTAACCGACACAAGCTCAGAAAATGTGGGGTCATGATCAGCAAAATGACACGTGTACGGATACGATGACGTAACCTTACATTGTTATAGTACGGATCTGCGTAGTAAATCCTCTGTCAAAGTTAAAACACAAGCTCCAGTTTCCCATATCTACCACACTCATAGTCACAGAGGTTACTTTTTTTCTCTCTACCAAAAAAAAAAAGAAGAGAGAGAAAGTTGTCTTCTCCGGCGACGGGAATCTCGCCGGGATCGCTCCGGCAAGGTACTCTTCTCGAGCACTCTCTCGTTCTTCTCAATTTAGAGGCTTTATCAATCTGCTTTTATGCTTGTATCTGTATAGGTTTCGAAAATTCAACCTGATCTTTTTGCTCTCGCGTGCTTTTTCTCTCTGTAGATCATTCACTATGTTTCTGATCGTGATGGAAGCTTGATTTCTAGGGTTTTTCTCTCTCTTGGTTTTGTTCTTTTGCAGATTAATTGAGCGACGCTTCGAAAGTTCCGGATTTGCATGGTTTCTGTCAATGGCTTTTAGGGGCGGTACTGTGTCGTAGAAGCTGGAGTAGGTTTGCGAGTTTCTGTTCGATATTGGAGTTTTGAAGAAGGCAATTCTGATTTTGCAGGAGTGAGCGAGTTCGTTTGAGTCTTTTTGCCGAGGGGACTCAGTGAGTCCTTGCGGAAAAAATGGTAATGAAGCTCGGAACTCTAATTTGAAGTTCTTGCATTGCATGCAAATCTTGTGTAGAGTCTTGAGCTTCCACTCTTGGTGTGTTTCGGCTTCGAATTAATTATTGTGGATGTTTCATGGATTTGTCTGTACAAAACACACACATAAATATTCATATATTGAATTGAATGTTATTTTTTTTGTTGGGTTTTATGCTTTGGGAAATATTCACACTTGCCCAGTAGATGCAAATTAATCAAGTGTTGACACTGAGTTTGAAAACAATACTCCAGAAGATGATTACCTTACTCTATAAGTCTAAACTGAAACTAAACAAGTCTTTTACTAACAAATCCACAAGAAACAAGCTGAAAGTTCAATATAATTGGCTTTCATCACTGTAGAGAACTATGGTGTAGAGCGGTAATAGAATCCTCTCTTCTTCACGGAACGAGTGTTTCTATATTGTTCAATCTATTAGTTGACCGCCCAATTCACTTCAATTAAACTGTTTTAGGATGTCAATGTTCTAAATGAAGGAACTTGTTCCTATATTGAAATATCTTTAAATGGAATTCAAGTTCTGATCTATTGTGCGCTTCATTTTCTATTTCGGATTCATATGATTGATTAGTAGATATCTCAGTTGTTTTTCACTTCTTTCATCTAGTAATCTTTGATTTCTTCCAAGAACATCTATCAAGGTTATTATATGAGAATTGTCTTATGTGCTGGCAATGTGAATATGCTAGACTACCTGAGTTATCAGAGATTTCAAATATATGAAAAGATTGAGGAATATATATGATGAGTACTCTACAGTCTACACAGGAAAGGTTTAAAGTTTAAACACCCCTGGACATTATTTCCTTTGTGAAGGAGAGATCAAACATTCACTCCCGGACGAAGTTTGAGAGAGAGCTTAGGAAGAAACTCTCAAGTCAGTTTATGCTTTAGGATGTTTTCTGCTATATGTACGAGTCATTTGCTTCTTGGGAAGAGTTTATGAAGCAATTCTTGAGTTGATATATGCTTTCTCAGCATGACTGACTTTTAGTATTTTGAATGGTATGCTATTGAGGGCTTTCTTTTGGCAGTGTTGCAAACCTTGGAAAATTGAAGTGCCTACGGGGTTATGCAAAACGTTCAAAAAGTTCAATGTTCTAATACCTGTGGGCACATGTCGATTATGCAATTATCAGTGTTGATGGATATTGGTGGTTGAATATTAGTATTTAGATGGTGTAACCCATACCTCAGATATTTTAATAGAATTGGATTTTGTTTGTGCATGGTTTGATATTTCATTCTCATTACTTTCTATTCTAGGTGTACGCATGGCAATTACCTGCATGATATTAATTAGTTATTTCTCTAATTTTCCTTAGCATTCACCTTTTCTTTCCTTACTATTATTATTATTGTTGTTGTTGGTGTTTTATTTTATATAAATGTTTAGTTTGATGAACCTTTTTCTTGTTAGTATTTTTTTTCCTCTACTTAAGCTCTTTGTTGCTTGTTTAACATTGTCAATTCGTAATCATTCCCCAAGAATCCACTTTCGCAGTCTTTTCAACCCAAAAGCTTTTGGATGCCAAAAGATGCTGGATGCTTGGCTGATGGTGAGATGGGTTATGATAATTCTTCCAGAATGGAGCAGAAGCGTGGTCAGTGGTTTATGGATGCTAATGGACCACAATTGTTCAATAAGAAGCAGGCAGTAGAGGCTGTTAATGGTAGACCAATTTCAGGAGTTCCGCACATGAATGTTTCTCAATGGGATAACACTTCTGGCTTTCAGTCAGTTCCAGGGCAATTTACTGACCGCCTCTTTGGATCTGAACCTGTACGGACCTCTAATCTGGTCGATAGAAATGTCCAATCTATTGGTAGCGGAAATATGAATATGGGAAGAAAGGGTTTTGAGAGTCAATATGGAAACACTCCATCAGTGGGTTTGTCAATGTCTCATACCATTGAAGACCCCTCATCATGTCTCAATTTTGGTGGAATTAGGAAAGTTAAAGTCAATCAAGTTAGGGACTCTGACAACATCTTGAATCCATCTATGGGGAACTCCTACAGTAGGGTAGAGAATAATACCATATCGATGGGTAACTCCTATAATAAGAGTGATAACAACAGCATTTCACTGGCTCCAGCTTATAACAATGGAGAAGAGAATTCTATCTCCATGGGCCCTACCTTTACTAAGGCAGATGAAAGTTTCATTTCAATTGGTCACACGTTTAATAAGGGAGATGGCAATTTCATATCCATGGGACATAACTATGGAAAGGGTAATAATGGTCTGTTATCGATGAGTCAGCCCTATGACAAGGGGGATGGCAATTTTATATCAATGGGCCAATCATATGAAAAGGGAGATGGTGGTGTCATATCATTAGGTACCTCCTATAACAAGGGACATGAAGAGTTTATTTCGGTTGGTACAACCTATGGGAAAGCGAACAATAATTTCATTCAAATGGCTCCTTCGTACATTAAGGGGAATGATAATATCATTTCAATGGGTCCGACTCCAACCTATAAGACTGATTCAAATGTTGTACCGATGGGTCCTAACTACGATAAAGGAGATTCTAGCAATTTGTCAATGGGTCAAACCTACAACAAGGCCGAAAGCACCACCATATCTTTTGGAGGTTTCCACGACGAGCCCGAGACTAATCCCTCTGGTGGAATCATTAGCAGTTACGATTTGTTGATGAGTAATCAGAATTCAGCTCAAACATTGGAAGTATCTGAGCAGAAAAATTCAGCTGACTTTAATGTTGATCCAAGTGTAAATAGCATTCCACAAGCTGATCTTAAATCTGATAACATTCCTAAGAATAAAGAGCCAAAAACAGTTAAGAAGGCACCTCCCAACAACTTTCCTTCAAATGTCAAAAGTTTGTTATCAACCGGTATGTTTGATGGGGTTCCTGTGAAGTATGTTTCCTGGTCAAGGGAGGTAAGCTTTTACCCTATATGTTTATTGAACTCTACTAGTTTGGTTAGGTGATCCACTATTCTCTGGATCAATTTTTTCTTTATTGTCATGGCAATATATTTTATTTCTGCCAGAAAAATCTCAAAGGCATTATAAAAGGAACCGGGTATCTGTGTTCCTGCGCTGACTGCAACCAATCGAAGGTAAGTGAATTCTGTGCCAGTTTAGCTATTTGAATAGGCTGCGCTCAGTTTGCTTCATGGCATTGCTCTGATGAATTGAATTGTTCATGCAGTCTCTCAATGCTTATGAGTTTGAGCGTCATGCTGGTTGCAAGACCAAACACCCCAACAATCACATTTACTTTGAGAATGGAAAAACCATCTATGCGGTGGTTCAAGAGCTGAAGAACACTCCTCAGGAGATGCTTTTTGATGCAATTCAAAATGTGACAGGGTCTCCCATTAATCAGAAAAATTTCCGGATATGGAAAGGTGATTCATAGTTTTAGGTGGTTTTAGTACGGGTAGCTAAACTGTTGTGGTGGATATACTGACCATTTTCTTTGTTTAATTTGGTTAAGATATCTCTCTCACATGATCTTGTTTTCTCTGCTCTACGCAGCATCATATCAAGCTGCCACTCGCGAACTTCAGCGGATCTACGGAAAGGATGAAGTAACCATTCCATCATGAGATAAGAATCTAAAGTTTTTCTGGTAGGTTCGCATGGGATCTGTGAATAGCGTCACACAGTTTATAGTAAACTCTAGACCGGGTTTGGAGCTTTTAATAATTTCAGCTGGTGGATGTTTATAGGTGTTTTTGGTCTATTTCACTTTCCCCGAATAAGATGTTAAATTTGTTATGGATTTTGGACAGTCTTTTTATAATCTGTTTTGAATTAGGGTGAGATTTTCTAGTTTACTTTGTGATCGAAGCACTCGGAATTGTCTTTCTGGCCTCATTCCCATTGGGAACTGTCGTATAATATCCTCAAGTATTATTATATCAGAAGAGAGAACAAGAAATATTGGAGGAGAATCCAATTATCTGGAAATATGTCAGTTTTTGGCTGAAAATATCTTGGAACTAAGTCCACTCTGCTAGTTGATAATTGCTAGTTGCAAGATTTCCCTCTGCCACAGAGGTCCAGATTTTTTTTGGTAACCAACTAGGTCTTCTTTTTTGTTGTGATTTTGTTTGTATGTGGGGGCGGTTTTGATCTACAATATAGATTGGTAATGACTTCTGCATCATTACATGAATGGAGGCTGAAGATTTTAACGTAATTCGTATGAAGATCCCACTCTGTCAACAGCGCAACTGGGTTTTTTATTGTTATTTTTTAAATTAAGAAACACACTTGCTCAATTGAAATAAAGTTAAAAACAAATCAGAGGATAATGTATTCTTCAAAAGAAACTGGCACAAATGGAAAATTAAAGCAAACCATGAAGCAAGTTCTAACTAAGAACATTCAAAGAAAAAGGTAAGTGCTTGAACTCAGCTGAATAAGCCTGCATTGAAGCTAAACTTTTTAGAGAAAATTATAAGTTCTACGTTCTTAAGTATTGATTTATTAAGAGTACCTCTTTTAAAAAATTATATTCCCTGACTAGTTTTAAATCCTGTTTCTGGTTTTCTGTTTTATTTTTTTTTTAGAACACCGGTGTTCTTTACTATCAGTGTATTATTTTATAATCTGATTTGTTTTTTAACCAAATTTAATACAGATTGACAGTTGATAAATAGTGAACATTGGTGTATTTAAAAAAGAGAGAACACCAAAGAATTTTTTTCTATTGGATTAATGTTGAAGGGTAAAAATAAAATGAGACTCCATTTTAAGGGATATTTTTAAAAACTGCCCAAACTTTTACCTTCTTCTCTAAGGAAAACTCATGTTGCCCTTTATCTTCAACGATGGGACGGTTTCCTTTCCATCCAAATTAAACCATAAAAGTAATCAAGCTTGTAGAATTCCGAATGAAACTGCCATCTTTTCTTGCTGCACAATGCACAAAATTTCTCATAAGCACCCATGCAAAGCAAATACATGTCATGTTATACCCTCAAAGTTGTATACCCTTGTCTTGATCATTTGTGGCTTCCACCTCATTTTATGGTAAGATCGTCATTTGTCTTTGCTCTTTCCCCATAGAACTAAATAAAGACCACCAATAATAATAATTGCTCTAGTAATCCTATCAACACTCCAATATTTTGTGATGAATTATTCAGTATACCAGGTGTATCACATCGCTATGCTTATATGGTACACCCATCCAATTAGAATTTAACATATGTGTGCTTTGTCTATGTCATTTTTTTGTAATTATGATTCTCTTTTCTAATGTGTATGTCATTAATTGTTGTGTGAATTTTTTTTTTTTTTTTTGAGAAGACGGTCAAAATTACTTAACTACACTACCTAAATTCTCTATAATAATTAGTTAACTCTAAATATTTTTCTTTCCCTTCTCAAAATATTATTTTATGCATTTAAATTTTGTACGATAATTTTAAACGACATTGTTATTTTTTTAACTCTATAATGAACACAAGCTGCTATTGGGGTAACGACATTGTTATGAACACAAGGATTTAATCAATGTCCATTTAAAAAAAAAAAAAAAAAAAAAAAAAAACAGCACTCAATGGCCATCAACAACAAAGGAAGCTGCTACTGATAATGGTTTAGAGGGCATGAGTTTCAAATGCTATTCTTTTTTTCACCTAAAGCGTCAAGGAACGTCCGTGGATTTAAATGAAGATAAACCAAAATATAAAAGAAAGAAGGAACACTAGGAAGTTGTCGCAACGTGTATAGTGAAGAAGTAGTTTAAGTTTCCTGAGTTAGTTTAATGTTGATTTTTTTTTTAAATTAAGAATAAAATTATGAGTGGTTAATTAATATAAAACATTTAGATAAGACATTTATGATCATTTTAACCCGGTATTTAATGTTAAGCACATTAAGAGAGAGGAATATGATTACATAGAGTTAATATGAACAAATCATCTAAAGGTAAAATTTTGATTGAACGGGTGTACCACGTAATACTGAATAGTCGTTGTTTATAATAAGTAGAACTTTTAGAGGAAAACGAATTAGTGCATACGTTCCTAAATACACCTCCTCAACTATAATAAGGGAGGCAAAAATTGCAACGAGTATTGTGGTTAATGAATTAAATGCAGAGAAAAAGACGGGTCCCTTTTCCTTTGTTACCACACCCATAATATAATAACCAATCCCATAGAGGACCCCCTATTTCATATTGAAATCATCCATCTGCAAGTGGGAGAAAAAAACAAAGATCATCTTGTTTCTTAGCAAAAACAAGCAGAATGACCTCATAAAGGTTATTTCATAATTGAAACTACATATTTACTTGTCATGCCTCTAAACCAAGCAAGTCAGAAATAATGTAGCATATTTCACCGAACAAAATTTATAGGAACATATTTACTTCTCATGACTCCAAACCAAGTAGGTCTTAGGTGTCTCTTAACAGCTATCACCAACTAAAATTTCTTTCTCGTCCCAGGTTCAATGTAATACTGCAACATATTCCAATAAGAACATAATTGATCCATTAACTCTATTAGACCAAATCGAACAAAATAACAACAAAATAAGCACTTAATAAAAATACCAAACTCGAATTACCACCAAGATCCACACAAAAACCTCTAAAATCTCAAATTTAGGAGTCAAAACATTATTTAAAAGCACACCTTCATTTATATAGACCTTAGGCTCCAAGATTTCTTCAAAACCTTGAGTTTTAATGGAGTTTTGGGGGCTCTCACTTGAGCCCTAATCCTAATTACGGGATTGGAGTTTTCAAAGGATTAGAGAGGAGAAAAGAAGGTTCGGTTTCTGGTGTCGAAGAAAAAGTGGGTTTAAGAATATGAGAGAAGAGAGAGGGTGAAGGGCTGCATGAAAGAAGCGTATAGGAGTGGGAAATTTCAGTCTCAGAACTGTGTTTGAGCTTGACCAGAAGAGAAGACCAGAGAAGACCGGAGAAGATAACGGAGAAATTGAGGAAGAGATCACGTGTGAGAAGTGAATGGCAGAAAAAAATTTCAGAGGAGAGAAAATGGAAATGGAGAAAAGAAAAATACCTTGTCAATTTGGTACCTCTCGTTGCTTTTGCTGAAGAAAAATTGAGAACATAACCTTGTCAATCTTATTTGCTGAAGAAATGGGAAAGTAAATACCTAAGAAGCTAAAACGGTGGGTGAGAGAATGAGAGAAAAAAGACGCCTAGGGTTTTGTCTTAATATATATATATATATATATATGGGCTTAATAAACGGGTCGGGCCGGGCCGGGCACGAAGTCAGCCCATTTATTTTCATGTTATTCGTATCAGCCTGTTAACGACCCAATTAATAATCGTACGGTCCAAACCCATTTATCTCATGTCGTGTCTAAAATTGCCGGCCCTAATTTTAATATATCATTTACATAAGTAACACACAATATTTGAATACGTTGTGATAGGCACAAAACTTGTAAATCACTATTCATTATACACCTTTTTTAAAGACATTTAAAGGATCTCTTGAATCAAATTTTCGTTATGGAAATGGGGAAATATATGTATTTCCGCTCACAAATTGTGTAACAAAAAAAAAATTACATTATTTTTAATTAAGATTACATACATTTTTGGTGCTTGCGCCATAGATGGCTGGTGTAAGTTTTACCTCTAATTGTATGGACCAGACTATATTATTTCTCGATTCAACTATGAGGGATAAGATTGTGCCTACAACCAGGCCGAAAATGCTTATCAAAGCTGTGAGGGAGAACTAAGCAGGATGTGATCTTATTGTATATGCCTGTCATAATATATCATTTGTCATACTTGGATCATATTTTCATGGCTAGTGAATCCAAATATACCATAAATATAGCTCTCGAAACCAACAGTAAAGCATCCTACACTAATTTTTCACTTTTCTTACTTGCAAAGTGACAAAGCATGACTATCAAAAACAAGATGCAGTGATCGCTAGAGTGCCCTTAACGAGGTCGTGTTGAGTTTTAGCGCTTTCTGATCGAAAATATGGTACTTTTCTCTTGTCTATGACACAATAAAAATAGGCCCCTCAACCAGAGTCATTGTCTATAATGACCGGAAAAATTTTGATGTTAATTAGTGTAATTTATATCATTAAATCATAGAGTTCTTAGATAAAGACATGTTTTGTAATGAAGGATTTATAAAATTAATAATATTATTCAAAAATTCTATATAAAAATTTTATGTCAAAAATTTTATGTTATGACTCGACCGATAATCCTCGCTGCAATTTAAGACGGGAGAAATTTTTGATTTAATTATGACTCGTGATTCTGCTCATAAGAATTCCCGAGTATTGTACAGGGTTAGCAATACTCTGAGAAACACTCTAACATTTAAAAAAGTCCTTAATTGCCAATTAGTAAAATCAGAGTTACGTGAGTCGCGCTTTCAGTAAAAAATGTAAAGCCATGCTCGAAAATCAACACTATCAGTTATCATGTTTTACTGAGAGTTTAAGACACATATGTTAAACTCATATTTTAAGTTATTTTAAGATAAATTTTAAAGTCAGGAAACAGCCCGAATAATACACGCAATTTTAAATCTAAATCGGTATTAATTTCTACCGAATAGTGTTGAACTATATTTTAAATAGTGAACTGAAAACCGCTAGAAAATATTTGTCCTGAAAACTGATCCAAAAATCACTGTCAATACAAATTTGCACTGATGAAAGAGGATGTTAGTAGGAGATAAGGATGAGACTTGATTGACCTTGAGTTGAAATGTGTCATAAGTCATCATTAAAGAGATTTCTCTCTCTCTCTCTCTCTCTCTCTCTCTTTTTTCTTAATCTTTGGCAGCCCATATTTAGTATGGTTAATCAAAATTTTTGTCCAATTAGTGAGCCTAAGAAGCTTAAGAATTATGGTTAAGTATAATTAACTATTGTCTATAAATACCATAACTTAAAATTAAGCTCATTTTCTACCATTTCCTCGTTTCTTTTTCTTTCACTCTTTCTCTCTCCTTTTTTACCTCTCTGGCCGTAGCTCCCTCTCACCATCTCTCTCAAAAATTTTCTTTTTCCACAGTTAAACCCCACTAGCCAAAAGTACTGAAAGGAGAAGAAACTTTTGGTGGAGTTTTTACAAGTTTTCTTCAAAGGATAGTCTCTTGGTTTCTCTATTTCTTTTAAGAATGTTCAAGTTTAGATTTTTTTTTTTTTTTTTTCCTAGAGTAAAAGTTTATATCTTTGTAGGACCTTCACATTTTGGTGGTCAAAATATCTTCTCCTGAGATTTGAGGTAAGGCCCAACATACATAAAGTTGATCATTTTTCCTTTTAAGAAAAAAGTTTGAATTATTTATAAAGTTGTGTTTTATGTGTATTAAAAGGTTAGATCCTCACATGCATGGGATTTTTAATGCTAGATCTATGTTTTGAAATTTATATTTCATGTGTTAAGGTTGTTGTTTTGCTATTTCGGATAAAAAGTTTGTCTACTTTGACTTAAATACTCGGAGCTGTTAGATTTCAAATTGAGAAAAATGTTATTTCACAAAATTTGTAGATCTTGATGTGCTGAACATTTTCTTGTGACTGAGAAAAATCTCAATTATGTCCCTAAAATGTTGTTTTAGACGTTTTTCTAAAATTGTTCAGATTTTCATCAAAACTGTCCAATTGTCAACTTGAAGTAGTTTCTGTTTTGCTGTTTTTGGACCCTTTTGAGGGCAATTTCAGGATTTTTGAGTTATGTGTCTTAAAGTTTTCGACGTTATGAACAAGTCTCTGTGACTACGAAAAATCACAATTCCGACTACAAGATGCGTTTTCGGGACGTTTTCAAAAACTGCACGAAATAATATTTGTGCCCCCATTATTTTAAGATTTCAGTCCCTTTTGAGATCGAACCTCGTTTTCCATGAAACACGAAACTTTTAGATCATATTAAGATGAAATAAGAAGTTTGTAAAGTGTTACAAACTTATGATTCTCTTCTAAATATATATATATATATATATATATATATAATCACTAAGTACTTACCGGGTCCAATTCCTATAACTTACGATATTACTAGTGGTAAAATGAGATTTATTAATGATTTCAAAACAAGATTGGAATGAAAATTTTTTTAACACTAAGTATGGGCCCAACACCTGTATTAGGCCCGCAACTTTTCAAGCCTAAGTCAGGCACACTAGTGTAAAAGACCGTTGTAGATATGTTGCAGACTAATGAGCCTTAATACAATTTTGGGCCCAACCTAAGAAATAATATGAAATAGTAACTTAAACAAAAATCATGGTGAATAACTGATTTAAGTTAAGACCGATTAGCAAATATAATTATGGAAAAGAATATGATAAAGATTTATTAAAACGATCCTTGTAATGTAAAAAAGTTAAATGATCCATATTTAAAGAGGAAATATTTCTAAGTATAAGAATGAATTCCTAAGTAGACTAAGCTAAGAGACTAGCTTATAATGAGTCAAACTTACACTCTCAGTGGGTTTTTTTACAGAATATAGCAGTAGAGGTTAAGCTCGACAAGTAATATAATATAGTCTTAATCTTAGCTGATAACAGGTAAGTGGAAATCTCACCGACAGTATGAATAAGTTTTAAAGTGAAATATTATACATGTCTTATATACATGTTTATGCTCTACGATATAGAATATCATGCCATATCATGTAACATGCTCACTAATGAAATTAATGATAACAGTTTAAAGTTGAGTGTCGTACCAACCTTATGAGATTTGGGGGCTTATCATCAGGAAAAAAAATGATGAAATGAATTATGGTCACAGTGTAGTTGGGGACCTTGCAAATCCTCTCTATCTGCTGATCGCGCGCAATCGGTACGAATACTCAGGCTCATAAGATTAATAAGTCAAATTCATAAATGGGCATAAATGATTCATGCATTAGTGTTATGTTTTAAGTGCTTTTTTTTTTTTTTTTTAAATGCATACCGAAATTTCCAAGCCATTATAAATGCAAATTCAGAAAGCATGTTGCACATAGCTGATGTGAAAGTGGCTATGGTATTCTTCATTCCAATGTAATACAAGTTTTGGTCGAGAAGAGGGCTGCGATAGAGTGAAAATAAGACTTAATTAGAGTAGACATCACGTGAAGAAGCTTAACATGGTGGACAATGAAGTAATTATTCAGTTGCTTACTCGAATAATCAAAGTAACATTATCTTAGCCAAGATGGAAATAGTTAGCTTTGGCCTTGATTTCCTCTGCACAATATAGAAAAGAAAAACAACAATGAGTCGGTAGTACTATTGTTTTCGTTTGCATTTAGGGAAATGCTAAGATTCAAAGCACAAAAGGGAGAGCGTGTGTGAGAGACGGTAAAAGAGAGAACCTATCCAAAGCAAGGGCAAAAGGAGCAATATTCGGTAGACTACAAACACGTAATGGCTCGTTCCTTGCTTTAGAGCAAATGTAGTAATGATGGAAAGTCCCAGACCTAGCCAGTACAGCCTAGGCCAGGCCAGTCCAAGCCTAGCCTAGTTGGCCCGTGAACCCGTGACATATTGACCCATAAGCTTGAGTGAATGTTTAGTTTCTGTATTTAGAATTATGATTTAAAATTATTTTCATTTTATGTGTATTTTTTATGAGAAAAAATACTATAAAAAATTATGAATCATGATTTAAAATTAAGAATGGATATAGAAAATAAATGGGCTCAAATATTAAGACACAGCGCCAACTTATTTATGCCTTGAACAATGTCAAGTGCCGAGCCCAACATTATATCAAGAAAGTTCTGGATCGGCCCGCAGGTCTAAACCCATAGTTGCATCTCTATATTAAGATTATGAAAACTAAACTATTTGTGGTGGAACTATAAAACCGTTACCCCATAGATGGCTGCTAAAAGTTTTACATTTAACCGTACATTGTATTATTTCCTCATTCAACTATAAGGGTCAAAATTATGTCTTCAACCAGGCCAAAAAGCACATTAAAGTTATGTGGGATAGCAGAAGAATAACTGATCTCACTGTATGTGCCTGCCATATCCTCTGGAGAAGCTTACATGGTGGATTGTGGAATAATTATTCAATGTCTTACTCAAATAAGCTAAGTAACATTATGTTACCCAAGATAGAAAATAGTTAGCTTTGGCCTTGATTTTCCTGTGTAAATTTCAAATAAAAAATAAATAAGTTGACTAGAGTTGTAAGTTTGAGCCGGGCTAAATAGGTTGGCTCAAACCCGTTACTGTTGACTTAGTCCCAACTTGATCCAGCCCGCTTAAGTGTTCAGGCCTATACTTTAAGCAAAAAAGTCTTTTTGGGCCTGGTTCGGTCAGACCAAGTCGAAGTACTTAATTTCTTTGTTTTTTAAAAGTCCCCGTCCGGCCCTGAGCGGTTGGGCTTAAAGGCCGGGTTGAGCCGACTTTTCCTTTTAAGGGCCGACTTGGCCAAACTTGAAGTTTGCATTAGGGCCACCAGGCCAGAAATCAAAATGGATTATGAATATAGCTCTTGAGTACAACAATAAAAACATCCTACGCTAATTTTTTAGTTTTCTTACTTGCAAAGTGAAAAAAAAGATAACCAACGAAAACAAGATACTGTGATTGCTAAAGCGCCCTTAATGAGATTTTCTGGATTTTCAATGTTTCCCGATCAAAACTGTGGATGCTTACCTCTTGTCTGTGGCAGATTTAGCACAGGTCCTTTAATTAGTGTCATCATTATTGTTCCCCAACTGTACCTACAGTCCCTAACACCTTTTTCAAGCTATGCAGTTTCCTAATATTAACCACCTCAAGCCTGATAACTTTCCAAATAGCTATGCAGTCTCTTAATAGAATGGTTGTATATATAATCTAATATAACATAAATTATATTGTAACAATGAGTTATTATATAATATTCAAAGGTAATTATAGAAAAGAAAATGAAAATAACTTGAGTTTTCTCATATGAGTAAGAAATAATGACTCACTCATTTAATGAAAAAATCATTCCATTTTAAATTACTAATGTAAAAACCAACCAAACATAATAACGAAGTCCATTCATATTTATTTCCATTCCATTCACCCCCAATGGCAAAAGAAAAGAGTGTGTTGTGTGTGAGAGAGAAAGAGAGTAAAAGATAGAACGTATCTAAAAAAAGGGCAAAAGGAGCAATGATAGCAGAAGCAATGGCTCATTCCTTGCTTTAGAGCAAACATAATAATGATGAAAGTCCTGCATAACTACATTGAATGAACATCACAGCACATAATAACCTTGCATGGTGAAACATGTTACTTGTTGAGGCTAGCCGTAGGAATTGTTTTGATGTATCAAATCTTGAATGTATCAAAAAATATAAATGAAGCTTGAGTTTTGCTCAATTAAGTCCATAGTTCCAATTTATTGTGTTAGACATTAAATTAAACAGATTTAGGGTAAAATATAAATAATAAAAAAATCCAAAAAAATGAGAATTTAACGTGGTTTAGAAAATGACGAAAAATTCTACTATAACCAAAAATATTACAAAAACTTGTTAAATATCTCTCACCATCTAAATCTCAAATACACCAAAAGTTTTTTAACCCAAAAGAAAGAACAACAAATATCAAAGAGAGAATTCGTTGAACAAATCTCACTTAAAAGAAACAAAAGAGAAAAAATTGTGTATTAATAGAAAAACACTCAAATATGCTGCTCTATACCTTGCTTCACGTTCATAAGCGTATTTATATATGCTTTCCAAGACAAAGTCGCAGATCTAAGTTCGGTCAAAGAGAGACATGGGCTTTAGGCCCAAACAAATAAAACAAGTAATAATTACACCACATGCCAAAATTCATAGCTTGAGTTGATATTTAACAAAATTATTTTGAATATTATAAATATAATAAAAATGATATTGTAATTATCATAATGATATCATATTTTGTACTATATAATGATAGTCATTATTTTAATGACATAAAAATGATTAATTTTTTTTGTTATTCTATTAATATTCAAAAATTTTGCTAAATTTAAACCTTGATATCAAAATCTTGCTATATGTGTAAATCACTTATAGGCTTTAATTGAAGCCACTCTTAACACAATTCAAGCCATTACTCCATTCTGTTAGATTTTTCTTAAAATTCTAAGATTCAGATTATGTGAACGAAAAAAACATTCCCCAAAATAGAAGTTGCCCACTTCTGCAAAATTCTAAAAGTGTTAAAGACCCTTACACATGCATCTGCAAACCGTAGATTTGGAATAAGAGACTAGTTATTTATTATTACTATTACTATTATTATTATTATTATTATTATTATTATTATTATTATTATTATTATTATTATTATTATTATTATTATTATTATTATTATTATTATTATTATTATTATTATTATTATTATTATTATTATTATTATTGTTGTTGTTGTTGTTGTTGTTGTTATTATAATTATAATAATAATAATAATAATAATAATAATTATTCCTGTTGTTGTAGTTGTTGTTATCATTGTTATTAATATTATTTGGCTAAATTAAAAACCATATTAGGAAGTTAATATCGGGGTTTCTTGGAACAATTCTTATGCCAGTCTAATAATAATCCAGTTAATCAATCAAACGTAAAGATGTAAAAGCAATATTTCCAATGAAATTTTACTTCAATTTTGATGAATTTTATTTGTGGCTGTTCATTATAAGCATAGACATGACTCTTATGAACTTATGTTGAGAAGTGTATCTTACTTGTAAATCAGAGTAGGATCTTACTATTCTAACTAGGATTTCAGATCTCCCGTAAACAGCTAAGCAACTTTTAGTTACACCAAACAAAGTAGATTATCATTGTAAAAGAAAATCAGAGTAGTGTGCTTAGAAGCAACAATATTAATACCAGATATTAACGTTCTGACCGTGACTGATTCATTTTTAGTTTAGCCTTTGTTCACTTTAGGAAAAAAAAAAAGAAAGAAAAAAAGTACGAATTTGAGAAATTTGTATAAGGAATTTTTATGCATGCATTTGATGACATCTTTTTTTTTTTTTTTTTTTTTTTTAAGACGTGTAATGTACAGAAGTACAAATTGCATGAGTGAAGACTTTCAAATTTCAAGTGTCATTGACTTGTATAATGGTGTCAATGATTTTTGGTTAATTGTGAACTTGTATAGTAAACCTCAATTTTTACACTCGTTTGATGATACATTTTGTATATAATTATTAAACGCGTAATGTACAAAAGTATTCCACAAGTCAAGACTTTCAAAGCAATGTGAGCCTATTGACCATGGTTGATAGCTAGGAAGACAATTGCGCCTTCAGAACTTTTGTGGCCTCAAGAGAAAATTCCTAGTATTGATATTGGGTATATTATAGGTTGCATATTTTGTATTGAAACTTTAAATGTTGAAGGTGTATAAATTACGATAGATTTTACGGATATTAAAGGGATATAATAACTTGTACATTTAAACGATATACTTAGAAACTTTTATTGTGGAAGTACTAACACTTAAATTAATTTGTGAATCGGCCGACAGGATGGCGCGAAGGCACCATAGAAGAACCTTGCGAGTCAAGTAAAGGGCCAGCTTAAGATTTAACTACAAGTTCTACTATTGAATTAATGGAAACCCATGTCACAACTCAGAAGGCAATTATGATATTGCACCATTGTTCAACTTCCGTTTATTGTATGATAAAAATGCACTCAAATAACTTGGGGATATCATTGAAGTTCCGATGAAGACTCCAATAAGTTTTTCTTTGCTTCTTAAATGGAGAATTGAACTAACATATGAAATGGTATATTTAAGTCTTATGTTATCCCAGGATTCTTATCATATGGCCTTCATTCCTCTTATTGTTTAAAATATATTCTTCACATGTGTGTTTTCCTATCTACAGTGAAAGACCATCTAAAGGCAACCAAAGAATAGTCAAGTAGTTAAATAATGTTATGTTTGGTTCCTTCAAACTGATTCGTCTCCTGATCTTCCTTAATGGTCACAACAAGCTCTCGATTCGGATTCTTAGTAGTCTCGTTCTTTTCGGTCATGTTTTCATCCGTTGATGGTTCTGAAACTTTCTCACTTGATTCAGATTGACGCTCGTCTTTGCCTTTACCCCACAAAACCATGTATAGGCCAACTATAATGATAATTGCCCCAATAATCCTGCATAACAGTTTGTTTTCCTCAAGTTAGTCCTTATTGCTTGTTTGCAATTTCAGCTAAGCAAATGAAGTCCAATTGTGCACAAAATGCTCACACAAAAAATACCTTCCCAAGTACATTATCTCTGACAAAAGGAAGGAACCCAATATTACAACAATAACTAGGCCTACAGGGTTAAAAGCAGCCACAAAAACCGGTCCCTTTTCCTTCATGACTAGTCCCTGAATGTAGTAAGCAAATCCTGACCGAAATATTCCCTGCCAAATTCCATCAACAACATTAAAAGAAAGGAACTGCGAAAAGAAAGAGGAAAAAATTATAAGAATTACTGACACTGTAGAGAGCAGCTAATATCATAGAACCCGAGCAAATGGACCAGGCTGCAGGATTGCCCCATTCTAAAGCTAGAGCGACGACCGAGCCTTGGACCGCACCCATCAAACACATCCAAGCAGTTAGGGAGAGCTCAGCAGGGTATGATTTCAGTGTAATTGCCTGTAAAAGAAGCAAATGTGTCTCAATAGCTTTAAATAGTTAGGGCATAAGAAGGACAGGGAAAAAACTCATTTCTCTTACTTGAAGTATGATGAAACTAGACCAGCATAAACATCCTGCTGTGATCATAAGAGCGCCCTTGACGGAGACTTGATTGTTCTTGGCGATCATAGACTCGGGATGATGTGTGCTTTGGTTAGTCCATGGCAAATTCAAAATTGGTCCGTTATACAGAGTCATAAACATGGCCCCCCCAACTGTCACTACGGTTCCTATTAACTTTGCTTGGCTTGGAAGTTTTCTAATGTTAACCTTCTCGAGCCTGCAAAACCGGAATAGAAAGAGTTATTTCAGATTTGTTGAAGTTAACAAGCTTGATTCTGTAATCCATGCTCTTGTTGTATAAAAATTGACCTGAAAATCCATGCCATGATCAACGCAAATGCAGGAAGAACATTGCACATGGCAGTCGCGAATGTCGCTGTTGTGAACTTCATTCCAGTGTAGTACAAGTTCTGGTCCATTACAGGCCTGGAAGAATAGATAAAACCAGATTAATTAACATTACTTTTTTTATGCAAAAATTAACATTACTTCAATGATAGTGATAATATATTGTTAGGGATTTGAGTTGTAAGGATCTTAACTCCAGTAAGGCTAGCAACATAATCTTGGCAAAGATAGAGTAGGTCATCTTGGGCCTTGTTTTCCTGTTACAATATTTGAGCTGCTTGACATTGGTCCTATTCTTTTCTTTCACCTTGCAAAAAACTAATTTTTTCTTTTTTTTTTTCTTTTTTTTTTTCAAAAAAAAAAAAGTCATACCTCTCCAACACAATGGCAAAAGGAGCAGTAACCGCTGCGGCGATAGCGTGGCGGTACACGACCAAAACGTGTTGACTCATCCCCTGGTTTAGAGCGAACTTGGAAATGATGGACATTCCTGCGTAGCCAACTTGCTGCAGGATGAGAAACAGAAAAGGCTTTGCTTGTTTGAGCATTTGAGCCAAGGACTGTTTCGACATTTTATTTTCTTTGTTTCACTTTCTTTAACTCTCTAGCTGTCCTGCTCTATTACAGAAGGACAATGTACAAGTGAAGTTTCATGCATTTATATAGTGATCTACACTTAAATTCTTTGTTAAATTCTTTTTATTCTCTTTATATTAAGCAAATTCAAAGAGGATTAAACTTCTCTCTTTGGAAGTATAGGAACTCCACTATCTGAAAGCTGAAAACAACATTCTGAAAACGTAATCCATATTCAGGCGTACAATATTCAGGATTTTGTACTGTTGATTGGTAAGAAGGAAACACAAATGGGACCAAGTGAAATATGTGGACCAAATGGTATTGTTGGTGGGGTTTGGTTAACGTGGTTAAATCAAATAGTAATAGTGAATAACAAGAATATTTATTTTATTTTTTACTTTTTTGAGATTAAAAGATGCTAAGAGTGCAATTTCTTTAGCGTTGAGAATATTCCTATTTGGGTAGACCTACTTGTCATCAACCAATACTAGGCTCTGACGCTTATTTCATTTAGTGACTCTTACAAAGAAAGCACTACTAGCATACAAGGTGGGGAGGGAGTGAACATTCTCTAGATTGATTCCTAATTTCTTAGTCCCCTCCAATTAGCTTCAGATGACACTGCAAAATCTCAAAAAAAAAAAAAAAAAAAAAAAAAAGGTTATCCAATAAAATGAAAGTTAATTATTCAACATGATATTGTGGGGTGTGGACTAACTTGTTACATGGCACATAATCACTATAAATGTATTTTAATTTTTAAGAGGAATTTCCACGGTGGAAGGGGGATGAAACAAGACAACATATTCAACATGATAAACACACTTTTGCCACGGTCAAAAATAAAAAGTATAACATAATATTTACTTAACCAAATACTTATATTGAATAAGAGTAACGATATTACAAGATAACTAATTTTTTTAATATTACTCCCTTTTCAACATTTCTTGTGTTTAATAGAATAAACTGAAAACGAAAAATATATATAACCGATCCTAATTAATTTAATATTAAGGTTTGTATTTGTGTTGTTGTGACTTCCTTTTCAACATTAGTGTTATGTTGTACTTTTTATTTCTATATATTATGAAACGATCATAAAAATACCTATAATCCATATATATATATATATATATATATATATATATCCTTTATTTTACTGCATGGCAGCACATCATGGACAAAATCTGAAATGACAAAACAAAATAGTTTGCTCTTGCTGATTCTTGTCCTCGCTATTTTCTCATTTCTTTGACAATTCTACTTGTAGGCATTAATTTGTGATGGGAAATTTTTTAAACTCTTTTTTCATATCATTTAGGTCCCGTTCAGTTCGTTGATTTAAATTTTTAATTCGAGTTCAGATGTGACTTTATGTTAAAATTTTTTACTATAATAAAAAAAGTTAGATGTGACTGTTTCTTAGAGCTTTTTATTATAGTAAAATTTAAATCAGTGAAATAAATGAGGCATTAAAAAATGAGACTAACTTTGAAATTCTAAAATTTTGACACATTACCATTCAAGCTAAACTTTTGAATCATTTTTCATAATGTGTATCATTACTTTCATATATTTTATATTTTTTTCTGAATATATACGCAAGTTAGGTAGTAATGCTAGTGGAAAAAACGTTGAAATCCTCGTAAATTGAGCGCAATCCATGAATGAAAGAGAAAATCCCCGTCATGCAGACGAAATCATTAGAAGAATCAGATGAAGTATGTGGCCTTTATTTGGGGAGTGACAATGTTCCAATTTCTTATTGGGCATAAATTAGTGTATTATAAGCTCGACAGGGGTCAATTTTAATGCTTAAAAATTAAAATGCCCTCCATCTCATACTTCATAATTGATGAAACGTACGTTACACGGAATCCTTATCTGCAATGTTCCCCTTGCTAAAAGGAAGCACACTTATTGGAAGTAAACTCAATTTTTTTAATTAGCAATAGTAACCACCATTATTGTTCCCTGGGAAACCCAAAAAAAAGAAACACCATTAACATGGCTTTTCTATACCTGTGGTTAACAAACTAGAGTTTTTTCCACAGGTATAGGAAAGCCATGTTAATGGTTTTTTTTTTTTTTTTTTTTTTTTTTTTTTTTTTTTTTTTGAGAAAATAACAAACTAGAAAATCAACCTCTCTTAATTTACCATTTCAAACTTTGTAGGTTGCAATTGTTGGGTGTGAACTCAAGGTCTCCTATTCTTGACATTATGTTAGTTTACCTTTCTCAAAGCTTAAATTTTTCTCAAACTAATTAATTAAATGTTAATTAATACGTAGTCGATGGAACGCGGCTTGAAATAAAAATGACTCTTCTGCTCAGAAAAGGAAAAAAAAAAAAAGAAAAAATGAAAACAAAACGTTTCAAATGTTGCTATTAATTCTTGCTCCCATTGGACCATTTGTATCTGTACGCATTATGATCCCAATTCATAGATCTCTCAGTTTGAGAAATGAAAGTAAGAAGTTTGAAGGTGGGTCAACAATGCTTTATATCCTATCAACCTCACGTAGCCAAGATTAACAAGTATCCATAATATGTCCATTCAAAGGCGTCAAATTGCCTTGACTTGTCTTAGTGCTTGGTGGTTCCGTGATACTTTGTTCTTGTCAATGCGTTTATCACTTTAACTTATATTTCAACATGACCTTTTTTTTTTCTTTTCTTTTTTTTTTTTTTTTTTTTTTACAGGTTTTGTTGATTTTGGTTATGCTTTGTCCTTTTCCTTCTTTACAATTGATTCCTCCAAGTTTGGAGGGCATTTCATTCAAAGGATTATGTGAATCGAGATAACTCAACTAGTCTCTTAATTCTGGCTTGGCAAGCTTGATGAGGTTATATATAGATGGATCAAAATACAGAAAGAAAATAGAAAGGACAAAAGAAGATCGAAGCTGAGAAAATTCACAAATAAGAGCAAAACATCATCACAAGCATGAGCTAAACATATTTTAGCTCTCCAAAAAACATATACTTATACTTATACAAGGTTTTGGATTGAAAGAAGTTGTTTAATGTCACGTACGGGACAAAAGGAAGAAGAAATTAAAGTTCATCATAATTTCAAACGGATTCATTTCCAGTTCTTCCTCGAGTACCATCAACGGCCACAATCTCTTGACTTGAAATCTTTTTATTCTCACTCAGAACAGTCGAGTAGTGTTCATTCTTTGGTTCCAACACTTGGTTGCTTGATTCAGATATAAGATGGTCCTTCATCTTGCCCGACAGAACCATGTATAAGCCTACTACAATGAGAACTGCTCCAATAACCCTACAAAAAGTTCAGTTTCCTCGTGTTAGTCTTTGATAATTTATGTAATCCTAAAGTTTTTTTGTTCTTCTTCCTTATGTACATTTTTTTTCTATGAGAAATGCGCTAACTAAGTTTAAATTTGTCCCCAAAGTCCCTTTAAGATTATTATAAGTAGTAACTTTAATATTTCTGTTATTGAGAGATCAATTTTTTAAGAGTCTTAATCACACGTGCTTGTCGGGTGACCCACACGTGATTAAAACTATTAAAAAAAAATACTCTTTACCAATTAGTCACATAATCCGTAGGTGACTGAAACGGTTAAAGAATTTCATGCCTCAATGAGAAAGTATCAAAGTTATAATTTATAATAATTTCAAGGGGGAAGTTTTGTTTCATTTTGAGCTGTAGAGGACAAAGTGTTACAACCTCTACTTTGCAGGGGCAAATTTAAAATCAATAATGAGAAGATGAAGTCTTATTTCAAAAGATTGCATGGAGTGGAAAGAGATAGATGCATACATGCCCAAATATATCATATCTGACAAAATAAAGGAGCCCAATATTGCAACAAGAACCAGGTTTAGGGGAAGAAAAGAAGTGACAAAAACGGGTCCCCTTTCCTTTACGACCATTCCCGTAACATAGTATCCAAACCCTGAACAAACTATTCCCTGCAGTGAAACATCTTTGACTTTAAATAGGAAGTAGCCCTTGAAACAAGGAAAAAATAATAATAATAAGTTGAGAATTCTTACACTGTAAATAGCAACTATTAACATGGAATTGAAGTGCATGGACCAGGCTGCAGGGTTGTGCCACTCCAATGCTAAGGCGGCGATAGAGCCTTCGATTGCGCCCATCAGGCATATCAAAGCTGTTAGAGAGATCTCGGCAGGGTATGCTTTCAGTGTAATGGCCTACAAGAGCAACCGATATATACATATAGCTATTTCAATAAATATTTTTCATGGCAAGGAAAAGCATTTTAGCTTCGCCTAGGATTAGTCTAGCATGAAGCGGGTTGGTGTCTCATCAGATTTGAGAGCTACAGACAATGAACAAGCACTCGACACGCATGCGCATCTGATTTTGGATTATGTTTGGAAGTGGCGAAACCTCTTACTTGAAGTATGTAGAAACAAGAAGAGGACAGACATCCTATTGTGATCATTAGAGCACCCTTGACAGAATTCCCATCATTTGAAGCTGCATGGTGGCTGTATTTCGCTTTGGTCCACGGAAAACTCAACACGGGACCATTGACCAGAGTCATGACCATAGCTCCCCCAACAGTCACTATGGTTCCCAACACCTTTACTTGGCTATGAACTCTTCCAATATTAACCTTCTCAAGCCTACAAATAACACCAACCAGATTGTTTAAAATGTGTTAACATAATATTGTGCTTCTGTGAGATTGATACATAATACTGTTACCTGAAAATCCAAGCCATTACAAATGTGAATGCAGGAACAATATTCCACAGGGCATTTGCAAAAGTTGCTGTGGTGAACTTCAGCCCAGTGAAAAACAAGTTCTGACCAATGACAGGCCTGGTTTGATGAAGAAAAGACATAATAGCTTAACTCACATATATTCCCTAACAATCAAAGTACTTCATATACATATTTTCTAAGATGGAGTTTAGAGATTTGAACTCTAATAAGGCGAGCAATATGATCTTTACGAAGACAGAAGAGCTCATCTTTGGCCTAGTTTTCCTGCCATGATATTGAGTAAGTAGGATTGAGTTGTTCCATTATTGACATGTAAAATTCATGAGATTTTTTTTTTCTTTTTTTTTTTTTTTTAAATAACATCCTAATGCATGAAGAGATGTTAGAGATAGAGAGACCTTTCCAACACAACGGCAAAAGGAGAAATAACAGCAAAGGCTATAGCATGGCGATATACTCCCAAGACATAGGGGATAGTTCCTTTGTTAAGAGCAACCTTGGAAAGTATGGTCATTCCTGCATAGCAAAATTGCAATAAAATTATGGCAGCAAATGGTTTGAGACTTTGAGACAAGGATTTTATTGACATTTTTCTCTTTAACTATTGACTTCCTAATCTATTCCTCTACGTTCAGAGGCCAATGAACAAATATAGTGTTTCACACACTTATATATAGAAACTAGAAAGGTGGGAAGGACACAGTAAACCTTCCCCCCAAAAAGGAAAATAAGCAACAAAGAAAATAACCAAAGTCAATTGATAACAAAGTTAAACAGACCAATAAAGCATACGTGATAAACAAAACATCAAAGCTAAGCTCAAATCTAAACGAGTAATATGTTTAGTTTAAACCGGTTTACTGAAGTACAACGACTTTGGTAGATTTCAAGATTTCCGTGTCTTTTCCGAGTTGTAGAATAATTTGATTACAACTTTGCCTATTTTTTCCTGGCTGAAATATTTAACATGGCTAGTGCTGTTGGTAACTAAGAAAAGAAACATAATGGCACCAACCTAATAATATACAGTAATAATAAGGGTTAATATCACAAATAATCCATGAGCTTTACCCTTAATCTTATTTTAGTTCCTAACTTTTAAAATGTTTAACATTTAACATCGAACTATCGATTTGTCTAAGTTTGTAGCCTTTCTGTCAAGTCGATGTTAGAAAGAGGATGAAAAATTGTATATTTTGTATTCCTTCGATTAAGTGTTCTTTCCCATCAGCATCACGTGTGTATGATGTCCTCTTTCTACTGAAATAACTCAAAGAGTAAAACTTAATTCTTTATCTATCTATTTTATTCTTTTCATACCAAATTAAAAAAAATATATTTTTTAATATTTATTTAAAAATTAAAAATATTCAATAAATAAACCATGTTAAATTTTACTCAAATAATTTTTGTACTTATCAAAATGTAAAAAGAAAAATAAGGACAATAAATAATAAATTCAACAATTTATATTTCAAAAATATTTTAAATAAAAAATTATAATAATATATTTTTTTAGTATTTTGGTGTAAAAATATTATGAATATTGATAATAAAAATAGAAGTGAAACTAACTATAAATATATGTGCTAAAGTATATCTATTTTAATCATTATACATCTACACAATAATTTTATATATAATTTATCAAACATATAAATTTCTACTTCTAGTATAATCACAGCTACTTTGAGAAAAAATTTACTAAACACTTAAATGTTTCTAGTCAAGCAGCTTTTAACTAATAGTGCAGTAACGTAAAATTTTTTAACAGCACAGTTATGCGTACCGGCTCTATATTTGAGACATTTTAAAAATCAAAAATAAAAAATTAAGTTTGGAGATAAAGATTATTCGTAGGATTAACCTAATAAGAATAATAATAATTAAAAAGATTAGTAATGTATACAAAGCTTGTAATCGGCCTATATTAAGCTCTCAACTACTCCTCAGGGGTTATGCCACTACGTGCTTCTTACATTAGAAAGCACCACCACCAGGTGGGTGATGGAGACATTCTATAAATAGTGCAAGAATTTTGTCAAAAAGTATCAAAAGAATTCTTCTTTCTTTTTTTTTTTTTTATCTTTTTTCTTAGAGCAAGTTAATGATAATTTAGCGGGTTTTACGTATCACAAGTGTGATTAGTACTAAAGAATGAATACATTAATTAATCTAGTGCTTTTTTTGATTAGCACGTTACAGAAAAATGACAAGAACATTGTGATCTAATGGGGTCTGTATAGCATATATGTTCCCTTAAAAAAAAGAAGAAGGAGGATTCATATTCATTTCCACGTAGAGTTACTGTAGACCGACCTTTATCTGTGATGTGACAATAATGGAGCAATTAATAAAAACAAAAAGGCTAAAATTTCAAGTTCCAGTTTCTTTGCTACAATTTCAACTATTTGATAACCTGGATAGTGCTTGTAATTACTAAGAAAAAAAAAAAAAAAAGGCCTCAGCCATAATCTTTTTTCTCAAGCTAATTCATGATTATTATTATTATTATTATTATTATTATTATTGTTGTTGTTGTTGTTGTTGTTGTTGTTGTTGTTGTTGTTGTTGTTGTTGTTGTTGTTGTTGTTGTTGTTGTTGTTGTTGTTGTTGTTGTTGTTGTTGTTATTATTATTATTATTATTATTATTATTATTATTATTATGCATTTGTCTGTTAGGATTATATGTGAATTTATAAAGATTTTTCTTTATAATTAAGATGAATTATAAAGGATGTTGTGAAAAGTTAGCAGAGCATTTCAAGTAAAGCACCAGAATTAATTACTTTGCCAAAGTGAGATTCGAATTAATCGAGACTAATCCAATCAAAGTGTATCCACAAACGAGCACAAAGTATTCATTTGATCATCATTTAAGAAACCAATTCCTCAATGCGATTATATTATCCATAATTTTTAGTGCAGCCATTTGATCTGTAAAGTTATATTGATTTTGACCTTTTTTTCTTATAATCTTTTTCGGTTGCGTTTAGTAGTGCTTCTTGGAGCCTAAAACCACTTCTCTAATCATCAGAAGTTGATAATAGTGTTTAGTAAAAACTATAAAAAGTGATTTTTAAAGAATTTTTGAAGAATTTACAGCCAAAATTAGAAACAACTTAAAAGTAACTTTGACTTTTAAATTGTGTAGGAATCAGTATAGTACAATTAATAATTATCAACAAAGTTATATTAAATAATTAATAATTAATTTCTAATTATATTATATATTAATTAATATATAATTACTATTAAGCTTTTAATTTTGTTAATAAAATAATAAATAATATAGTAATTATTTATTTAGTTAAAGATTATTTGCCAAAAATTAATTATATAAAATATTAACAATAAAACAAGTAATAATAGGTTATTAAATAAATAATTAATAATTAATATATCAATCATATATTATGTTAATTGTAATCCATTAATTAGTAAATAGTTGGTAAATAAAAAATAAATAGTAATTACTCAATTAGTAATTAATATTAAATTATAATTATCAATATGTAATATATTAATCCATAATAATTAGTAATTGATAATTAGTAATTAATCATTATCAAAAGAATAATTACCAAAAATTGATCATGTAATATATCAAATAATAGATTAATAAATAAACATTAGTAATTAATTAACTAATTATTTAATTATGTAATTAAAAGTTAATAAATATGAGTACATTACTAACATAGTAATTACTTATAATTAATTACTAATTACTAATTTAATTATTTAGCATATTCATTTATTATATATTTATTAATGATAATTTATCCATTATTATTATATTATTAATATATTAATTTTTATTTGTTAAATAATTATCAATTATTAATTACTTTATATATTAATTTAAGATTATTAATTACAGTCATTTTAACTATCCATGACAATTTAACCTCACAATTTATCAAATGCTATTATCCTACTTTTAAAATTAACAATACTTGTATAATTATAATTTACTAAACACTTAACTATTTTTTATAACAATTATTTTTTCTTTAAATACAATTAAAAATAATTTTTTTAAAATCTACAATACTACCGAACTATATTTTACTATCTTAAAGTGAAGCTTCACTTGTCACCTCAAGCATAAAGACAAGACAGGGACATGTTTAATTTTCCGGTTACGTTTCATTTTGGGCTTCAAAATTTATGCATTCCAGTTATTCTTTTCTTTCCTTTTTTTTTTTTTCTCTTTTAAATGTCACTTTGACATTCTACTTGATGTCACTGTTTCTTCTTTTTTTTCTTCTTAAACTGGGTTTTGTCACCCTTTTCTCTGACGTTCGGTTACGTTTCATTTTCTCTCATGCTCCTTTTCTTTTGCACTGATCAATTACTGCCTAATAAAGTAAGCAATATTTAATGCTGTTCATAGTATGTTGTCAATTTTTTTAATAGAAAATGTCTTAATGTGTGCCTCCACTGAATTCAATTTTTAGATCCGTCACTGCATAAAGATCCTACAGTATATGCATGCAATTAGTGGCTCTAATAGAAAGTTTGGTACTGTCTTAAAGTGTCCACTGAATTTAATTTGTGGATCTGATGGATCCTACATTATATGCATCCAATTAGTGGCTCTAATAGAAAGTTTGGTGACTTTGCTTCCCGGCCTCCATTTTTTCTACTACACACAAATGTCAAATTGGCGTCCGTCTCATACTTCACCAATGCACTTCATCGTTACACGTATGTTTCCTTTAAACGTCTTTTCTTAATGCACGTAACGATTTGCCTCTGCCTTTTTCCCTTCACTAATAATATTGGAAGTAAATTGAATTTTTGAATCAACAAGAGCCATTACTATATATGCCATTACACCTTAATACCTAATATACGTGAGATAGTATAAAGGGAAAAAAAAAAAAAAAAAAAAAAAATAAATAGAGCATACACAAAATTTATAATGGTTTATCTTCAATATGACAACAACATTTATTTTGTCAGACTTTCACTACTTCAGAAAAGGAGTATAAGATGACTTTTGATATACCTTAAAATTGTTTCACAAGATGCCCCACTTCTATTTTAGTCTCAGCTAAAAAAGGATTTATAGCACAAATAATTAGGCTGAAGAGTGGTTATTGGTTGATAAAATTAGAATAGAGTATAATTAGGGTCTGTTTAGTTCGTTGATTCAAGTTGAGAAGTGACTTTGTAGGAGAGCTTTTTACTATAGCAAAAAAGTTAGACATGACTGTTTTTTAGATCTTTTTACTAAAATAAAACTCAAATCAGTAAAATAAACGATGTCTTAGACTCCGGACAACACAATAAAAAAGAGCATGTCGTTTTAGTTCTCCCACTCATCTCGTGCAATGCTTATCATGTTTCTTGGTCAGTTGAGTATCGATTAGTTATTGTTTTATTAATAATTGATTTTGTTAAAATTAATTTTCAATGATTATAATAGTTTATTTAAGACTGCAGGGTTGATCATTCTCCTATTGCTACTAAAACTGATTATTTTGATTAAAATAGCCTATTTAAAGAATGTTTCCAATTTTATTTGACAACTATTTTAATAAAATTTTAATTCAATGATTTTGGTCTCCTTCAATTCTCCGATTTGAGCTGAGATGTGATTTTTTATGAGAGTTTTTTACTGTGCCAAAAAAAAAATTCGATGTGATTTTTTTATGAGAGCTTTTTATTATAATAAACTGAAATTAAAAACTCGAATTGAAAGACTGAACAAGACCTATAGTTGTATTACCTAGTCTACTCTGACGATGAGCACAACACCAAATTGCTTTTCGAGGCATCTAATCTGGCATCTTAAAAAAAAAAAAAAAAAGGACATCATTTGGGATCAAATCAGCACCAATTTTACGTTAAATAATTTTGTTTTTGCACATGAAAATAACTCTGGCTGCATTATCGACACGATGGCGCCTGAAACCGTAGTTGTTTTTTTATATAGAATATTCTACAACTCTTGAGGGTTCAAAACATGGCGATATTGCAGTCTTAACTTATTTTTATTTTTTCGGTGCGACAACTGTTGCAACAGTGCACAAATTTTTCAGATTTGTCTAGTTCTGCAACACCAACTTTAAGATATTAAAAATCATTTCATTTTAAGTACGATTTGGATGATCAATATGTCGTAGGAAATCTACCGCGACAAGCTTTAAAACCGTAACAATATTTTGACTTATATTGATGAAGAAAAATAAAAAATAATTGAAGTTAAAGTTTCCCTATTAATATTCCCTGCATAAAAACTTTACGAGTCATAACTTATGTTTTATCCATCCAATTTCTGTAAAATGGGTAATCCCAAAAAGAATTACGGAGTTTCTCAAACTCCAGTTCAAAATATGTAATCAAGAAAATTTAATCGTGGTTTGTTTTTTTTTTTTTAAAGAAAAAAAAATAGAGTGGAGTCGGATTTCAACTCTACACCTTATAGTGACTATACACCTTGCAATTTCTTGTGTTAAGGATTCATACTTTAAAAACAAAGTGGAAATTAATCTCCTAAGTCCTAGCATCTCTACTTCACAAAAAATAAATAAATAAATAAATAAAAATCTCCTTTCATCTCTTTTTCTGCTTCAAAATTGAGAGCAGTCATCGGTCTCTCTTATTATCTTTAAAATAAAAAAAATAAAAAAAATTATCAAATTGTTACTTTGACATCCAAATAGGACAAATTTTGTCATTTCTCTAATTTATTTTCCCTTTACATACGAGGTATCACTTCAAGTCACTTTCATACCCCACAATTTGAAGGTTTTTCCATTATTTATATCCGACCACTAAAAAAGAGGACTGATTTAAACATACCCCACAATTTGAAGGTGTCATCGTATTAAATCTTCCTCCATTAAGAGGAAGCAGCTGGCCCTAGAAAAGAAAGGAGAAAGAGAGAAAAGGATGTTGGCCTAACGTTTATTCAATGATATGGTTTTGATGATAACAAATGATTGTGAGATTACTAACAAGTTTATCTTGAGTGTATTTAAGCAAAAATGTTTTAATCATATTCAACTCAAGATTTAGAAAGAGAATTGTAGGGGAATTAAGCTTATAGACTCAAATTGTATGAAAATGGATTAAAGCTTGAAGACTTCAAGAATATGCAAGACTAGTATATTATTGGTTTATATTCTTAACTTAATCATGTATTAATTGTGTGAACATTCTATCATATAAGTTAAAGTTTGGCAATTATAAGAGGTTGTGGTGAGCTTTGGGTAGAAGAAGTCATTGTCATTGTATTGGAGTGATTAAGCCAAAAAGACGATCGAATATAATGGAAGAGGTCAAGCGGTAGTTGCTTGGTGACAATGGGCGTAGACATATTGTCGAACTACTATAAATTGTGTTTGCACTCTCTTACTTTTAATCTCCTTAATTTTTTGCAATTTTCTTTTCAATTGGTCTCTATCTTGATTGATTTGCATTTTGGTATTAGATTTATTAAGTTTCTTGTATTCTATTAAAGTACTTGAGATTTCACATACCAAGTGTTCAATAAAATTACTGTGTTGCAATTATCATTTCTATTTATTCTAATTTTCAATAATTGTGATTATTTTTCAAAAAAATCTTTTAAAACTCAATTCACTAGCCTCTTGGGAAGCCAAATCTTCAGATAAAAAGGAGAACCCAAGTTGACTGGAGTTTTAGGGCTGCTTACGGGCGCATCGCTAGATCTCCGATCTTGAAAATTGGTTACAGGCTCATATCTTGTGAGCTTTTCAATGGTACTGGTCGTTGTATTTGGTAGTGTGGCTTCATTAGGATGGATTTGATTTCAATTAGAGTATGGAATCCAAATGGCTTAGAGGCATATTCCGGTGCTCCTCTTCTAGCGTTTCTATCTTTCAGAGTTTTATTCTAAACAGTGGTGGGTTTCTTTTGGAGGTGGTGGTGTCGGCTCCGGACATTGACGTTGATGATGCATGTGTTTTACATTATGCTATTTAAAGGCATCTCATAGACTTCGTTGCTCGTCTTTTGAAACATTCTTCCTACCTGATGGTCCTTTTGTCAGTTGGCTTATATTGAAGGCTTGGGGTTGTTGTGCTTTAGGTTTTAGTTGTTTATGTTTTAGTCTAATAAAGGCATTGATATTTCCACCATGTTGTTTCGGTATTTATTTGGTAATAATGCGGTAGTTCTCCCACCGTTTGAGTTTGTTTTCTCTTTGCCAGATTTAAGTCTTGGTGAGTTAAAAGTTCCACTAGCTATGAGTCTAAGCAGAGAGGTTGGTGGCCTTAGAACTACACGCTACATGCTCTCGATGGATGAAAGGTTCCATCAGTTGTAGTGGTTTCAGAAAGAGGATTATGCGTGTTCAAATTAATGTGTCGAGAAATTTTCTCAAGGTCTCATCTTGTATCGTTTTCCCTGTACTTCATCAGAATTTACCAATGGAACAGATTTTCATTGAGTGTTTTGTATTGTGTCTGCATTATTATTAGTATTTATTATTATTATTATCTTTTGTATTGTGTACTATAGGTTGACCTGTAGTATTATTGGTATCTGTAAGACTTTTTAAGTGAATGAAATTCTACCTTACAAAAATGAGGATTGATTCTGTTGTATTTTAGGCCAGTTTTTTAGTTTATCTAGTCCTGCTTAGATTTTGATGGTTCTTGCCTGCTAGATCTAATAAATTCATATATATTTATTATGAGAAAGAGAGAGAATCTGCAGTTTTACATATGGTTTTCATTTTCTTGTTTGTAATATTTTAGGTTTTTAGCATTATTACCCTTAAATTTATCGCGGTTTAACAAATTGTCTCTAAATTTTTAATAAGAAACATTATTATTTAAAAAAAAAAAGGAAACGTAATTCATGACTCGACAAATTTCTTTCTAGTTTGTAATGTGACAGAGCTAGAAACTTTTATCAACAAAGACTAGCTAATAGAAATAATAATTAAATTTTAATGTTTAAGAGGGCCATGAGTATACTAATATAATAAATTACATACTTAAATATGTGTGTGTGCGTTTTTTTTAGGGAAAAAATAGTTGATTAGGAGCTAGAGCCCCCAGTAGTTAAAAGATTGTTCATATAAGATAGAAATTTAAAAGATAGACAGATTCCAATGACTAAATTTAGTATATGATAAGATTTTAGAGCTCTCCAAGATCATACAAGCTTAAATAAGATTCTGGGTTAATAGAACAAGTTCCATATCTTCTTATCTTTTTTTTATTATTATTTTATGTTTTTGATGGAAGAACTAGTTCCATACATTAATTAGAAAACCAAAATTACAAATAACTAAATCATGTTATGCTGTTAACTCTTCAGACAGATTCGTCTGCGTTTCTTCCTATACAACCATCAACTGCCACAACCACTGGCTCTCTATTTGAGGTATTTCAACTCCCCACACACACACACACACACACACACACACTAAAAATATCAAATTACTCTTACAGTCCCCAATAAATTTTTGTTTTAGTTATTAGTCCACTGATAAAAATTTCTGACTTCGTCACTAATCTCAGTCGTATGTTCATTTTCAGATGCTAAAACTTTCTTGTCAATAGTTCAGATGCCTCCTCTTCCTTGCTCTTGCCCGATTATGTGAATTGAGATACAACGACATGACTCAAATAGCCTTTTTCCGGCTTGGCAAGATTGATGGGGTTGTACATAGATGGATCAAAATGCAGAGAGAAATAGAAAGGACAACAGAACAAGCTGAGATAATTCACAGGTAAGAGGAGAAACATCATCATCATGAGCTAAACATATTTTAGCCCCCCAAAGCATATAAACTCACAAAAGGTTTTGGATTGAAAGAACTTGTTCAGTGTAACTATAGGACAAAAAGAAGATGTAAAAAAAATTCATAAGGCTATTATAATTAGTTCCTTCAAACAGATTCATTTCGGGTTCTTCCTCGAGTACCATCAATGGCCACAAACTCTTGAAATCTTTTTATTCTCACTCAGAACAGTCAAGTAGTGTTCATTTCTTGTTTCCAACACTTGGTTGCTTGATTCAGATAGAAGATGGTCCTTGCTCTTGCCGCACAGAACCATGTACAAGCCTACTACAATGAGAATTGCTCCAATAACCCTACAAAAAGTTCAGTTTCCTCATGTTAGTCTTTGATAATTTACTTAATTCTAAACTTTTTTTGTTCTACTTCTTACGTACATTTTTCTAACAAGAAATGTGCTAATTAAGTTAAAATTTGTCCTTAAATTCCCTTTAAAATTATCATAAATTATAACTTTGATACTTCCATTATTGAGAGATTAATTTTTTTAATGATCTCAATCACATGTGCTCGTCGAATGACCCATACGTGATTAAACTATTCAAAAAAGTATCATTTATCAATCAGTCACATGACCCATAGGCGACTGAAACAGTATAAAAACTTTATGCCTCAATAAAATAGCACCAAAGTTGCAACTTATAATAATCTTAACGGGGAAGTTTTGTTTCATTTGAGCTGTAGAATGCAAAGTGTTACAACCTCTATTTTGCAGGGGCAAATTTAAAATCAATACATGGGAAAATGAAGCCTTATTTCAAAAGATTGCATGGAGTGGAAAGTGATTGATGCACACATTCCCAAATACATCATCTCTGACAAAATAAAGGAGCTCAATATTGCTACAATAACCAGGGTTAGGAGAAGAAAAGCAGTAACAAAAACAGGCCCCTTTTCCTTTATGGCCATTCCCTGAACATAGTATGCAAACCCTGAACAAACAATTCCCTGCAGTGAAAACATCTGTCTTTAAGTTTACTTGTCTTCGGTAGCCCTTTAAAGGCAACGAGAGAGAGAGAGAGAGAGAGAGAGAGAGAGAGAGAGAGAGAGAGAGAGAGAGAGAGAGTTGAGATTTCTGACACTGTAAAAAGCAACTAATAACATGGAATTGAAGTGCATGAACCAGGCTGCAGGGTTGCGCCACTCCAATGCTAAGGCAGCGGTAAAGCCTTCGATTGCACCCATCAAGCATATCAAAACTGTTAAGAGAGATCTCAGCAGGGTATGCTTTTAGTGTAATTTGCCTACAAGAGCAACCAACATGAACATATAAATGTTTCAATGTTATTTTTTATGGCAAGAAAAAGCATCTTAGCTTCATGCAAGGATTAGTCTGACGTGAAGAAGGTTCGCCTCTCATATCAAATTTGAGAGCTACAGACAAGGAATAAGCACTCGCATATGCATGCGCATATATACAATATTTGATTACAAAAAGTGTTTGGAGGTGGTAAAACCTCTTACTTGAAGTATGGTGAAAGAAGAGGAGGAGATGCATCCTATTGTGATCATTAGAGCACCCATGAAAGAATTCCCATCATTTGCAGCTGCATGGTAGCCGTTTTTTGCTTTACTCCACGGAAAACCCAACACGGGACCCTTAAGCAGAGTCATGACCATAGCTCCCCCAACAGTGACTATGGTTCCCAACACCTTTGCTTGGCTATGAACTCTTCCAACATTAACCTTCTCAAGTCTACAAACAACACCAACCAGATTGTTTAAAATGTGTTCACAATTCCAAGCCTGACTTATGTTTCTATATATTGTGCTTCTGTGAGATTTATACAAAATATTATTACCTGAAAATCCAAGCCATTACAAATGTAAACGCAGGAACAATATTCCACAGGGCATTTGCAAAAGTTGCTGTTGTGAACTTCATCCCGGTGTAAAACAACTTCTGATTTATGACAGGCCTGTTTTGAAGAAGACAAGGCATCTAATAGCTTAGCAGACATATATTAATATTCCATAACAATGAAAGCGATTAGTATACATTCTTTTAAGACTGATTTTAGAGTTATTAACTCTAATAAGGCGAGCAACATAATCTTTATGAAGATGGATGGGGTCATCTTGTGCATAGTTTTCCTGCCACGATATTGAGTAAGTATGATTGAGTTGTTTAATTCCTTACATGTTAAATTCAAGAGGTTTTTTTTTTTTTTTTTTTTTTTTTTTTTCAAATTCATGAAGAGATTTAAGAGATAGGGAGACCTTTCCAACACAATGGCAAAAGGAGAAATAACAGCAAAGGCTATAGCATGGCAATATACTCCCAAGACGTAGGGGCTAATTCCTTTGTTCAGAGCAAACTTGGAAAGCCAAATCGCAATGCAATGATGCCAACAAATGGTTTGAGCCTTTGAGACAAGGATTTTGTTGACATTTTCTCTTTAATTATGGTCTTGCTTTCTATTCCTCTACTTTTAGAGGCCATTGTCTTTTTATTATTTTAGCTTGGTGGTACGACATAGAATTTTTTTTCAAAACAAAAAAAAAAAAAAGAAAAAGAAAAAAAGAAAGAAAGATAGAGAGTGGACAAATATGTATATTGATGTAGGAAGATCGATTTAGTTACAAAAATCGTGTTTATATTTGCATTATCATTTATCTTAACTTGTCAATTTTTTTGTTATTTGATTAGTATATCGCATGACCTTGGTGGTTATTTTGTTATTATTTTGTTTGTGGGTTATAAATGTAGGGTAAAAAAATAAAAAATAAAAAAAAATAATCGAGTCTCAACATTATTCGAACACAACAATAAATACTAACTTATAAGGATTGAATATGTCATTGAAGATCAAATTCATTATAAGGTCATTCAAGATTGAATTTATAGTTTTTATGTGTATTGGGTTTTTGGAGAAAATAATATCTTTGATGGGGACTATAAATTAATTTTAGAAGGAGCTAATCATATATGAATGTAATAAAATACATACTTATATATATATATATATAATATTATAAATGAATAATTTGAATGGGATTAAGGCCCCACTGGGCTTTAATGGCTTCGTCCATGATTGTTTGGTTACAAGTACTACCTTGCATACATATATCACTTTCTCTTAATTATAAACAAATTAATAGAATATTATCTACTCTATTTTTCGTGCCTGAAATATTTAACATGACTAATGCTGTTGATAATAAGAAAAGAAACACAACGGCACCCAATGTGTCCACCTAGTAGTGGGTATGGTGGAATTTGCTCAAACATATTGTATTGAATAAAAACAATAATAAGCAAGAGTTACAAAAAAAGCACCACCACCAGGTGGAGACATCTAGGGCTTTATCTTGATTAGCAGATCACAGAAAATGACAAGAATATGTGATCTTATGGGTCAGGATTAGCATATATGTTCCCTTAAAAATAAAAATAAAAATAAAAAGAAAAGGAGGATGCATATTCAATTCGTGAGTCATTGGAGATATACCTACCTTTACGTGCGATGTGACAATAATGTAGAGCAATTAATACAAATAAAAAACGCTAAAATTTTATAATAAGAGCTAGTAGGATCTTCGGTATACTTCCATTATATTCAATAATGAATTACAATGATGTAGAGAACAAAAAGAGGAAGAGAGAATAGGGGAATTCAAGAAAAACTGAGAAAATATGAGAAAATTGGGGACAACTAGCCCTAAACATCATAAAAAAGTGCTCCCCGTTGTCTTGGAAAATGTGTAGAACTCCGACAAGTGACCGTGGAGGCTTGGATTTGATCCCTTTTTATAGGTTTGACGATTGAAATCCTTGTTAGATAAGGATTCTAATTTGAATTTTGAATAAAGATATCTCTTGATATGCTTTCTCATTTCAAAAAATGATTTGGATATGAGAATATCCTTACTTGGTGGCTGATCTTCTCGTTGGAGAAGAATTTGCTATTTGAAATTCAAACTGTTGGTCTATCCGGCTTGTGGATAGGCTCCCGAATTTGAATAGTTGGTTGGTATGAGATAAACCTCTATTTGGGCTGATTCCCACGTTTTACTTGAAATTCCTTACTGATTTGGTGGAGAAATCGTGGAAGATATCTACTAGAATCAATAACTTGTACTCCAAGTCGTTCTAGCTATCGGACAGCTCACCTGAGGAGCTGCCAGATTGTTGAGTCATGACCCGTGAGCTGTCAGGAGCTCGCAGCTCATTCTTGATGTGTTGGAGTCATTATGGCAGGTTGTTTCCATATTCAAAATGCTGGCGACTCGATGAATGACTCGTCATCTGTATGAGACTTGTTTATTAGTCTACTGGACCGTGAGCTATTGGTGGTTTGTATATGATTCTAAAGACCAATTTAACGATTAATTTTCATTCTCCGAGACTATATTAACATATATATGATGAGAAATGAGATATGAAATTTGACTTCACAGTACTATCCGTTATTTTATTGATCTTTGTTGTTGATCTTTTGCTGCACCTATTTTTCTTGTTAAGGCACTTTGTTTCTTTTGTTGTTTTGGTGCTCAGATGATCGATCTTCCAGGAAAAAGAAAAATAAAAGAAAAAAGGAAAAAGAAAGTCGATCTTGGACTGATCGTATATTTTGAGTGATTGCAAAAATTCATTTTTATGGACTGATCATGAATAATAGTGAAGTTGTAATAAAAGAACAAACATATAATGTGTATATTTAGTTGTTGTAATATTAAAGATCAGTGGCAGAGTTGTAATAACAAGTAAAACAAAAGCTATAATTAGACTTCATTTTTATGGAAATGTGGAATGACAGGTTGCAATGTGACAAGAGTAAAAGTAAGAGAATGATAAAAAGAGTAATATAGATAGCGATTTTGATACGAGAAATGATAATATATTATTTTTTTATCACTTTTTATATTTACTGTTTTACATGTGAATTTTACTAATATGAAATATTTTTATATAAATAGAAAATGAGATAGTGGCTTCACTTGCCACCTCAAGCATAAAGATCCTACATATAGAATTAGTGGCTCAATGGAAAGTTTGGTATGTACTGCTTCCTTTCTAGGCCCCGTTCATTTCATTGATTCGAGTTTAAAATTTAAATTTTATTACAGTAAAATGTTCTAAAAAATAATCACATCTAATTTTTTTGTTACAGTAAAGAGCTCTCACATAAAGTTACATCTCAATTCAAATTAAAAATTTGAATCAGCGAACTATACGGGAATATTATTCTAAATTTCTAATACTCACAAATATTAAAGATGGCGTCCATCTCATACTTCACTAATGCACTTCATCGTTGCACGTAACTATGGCATTTGTCTCTGCCTTGTTCCCTTCATTAACAGTACTAGGAGTTAATTCAATTTTTTAATCAACAAAAGCCATTGCTATGTATGCCATTACACCTTAATACCTAATCTACGTGAGATATTATATAGAAAACAAAGAAAAATGATAAATAAAACGCATAAAATTATAGTGGTTTGTATTCAATGTCACGGCTCCGTTTATTTTTGTCCTAGTAGATTTTCACTACATTAGAAAAAGAGTACAGAATTATTTTTTTCACACCTTCAAATTGTCTCACAAGATTGCTCCACTTCTATTTAAGTCGCTGCTTAACAACGGATGTTTTAAAAAAAACTCCTTTTATAGCACAAACAAATTAGGTTGAACCGCAATCAGCAGATAGAAGAATTCAATACAATTTGTTAGAGAGATTATATATTATAAAATCTCTCACAAATATAAGGAATCAAAATCACAGTCTTAGGCTGTTTAAAACGTGAACACGAAGCTTCACGAGCGCTGCAGCCTGCAAAAACTCACCTTTTGGGTTAGCACCTAAGCCAAGCGCTGCAGCGCACATAAGTGCACACTCTCGGGTGCAGCTTGCGCAGGGCCGATTGTTGCAGGGCATAAATGTTGTGCTGAAGCGCTCTTTCTAGAAAACTGTGCAAACACGTGACATGTGATTTTAATCATTTTGAATTATTACATCCAGTATATGTTTTCATACAGATCTAAATATATTTTAGCAACATACATGTATGTTGTAATCTATGCATAGATACATGAAAATATACCTTTATAATGAAGAGGTACTTTTATGTGAAATGTTGTAATGGTTAAAACATATGTGTTTATTCATAAAATGACATCTTTGCCTTTATTATTCTCTAAAAAATTTACAGACTTCAAGCTTGTTCTGGAACACATTATGTTTACTAGATATTGTGTTCAATGGTTTGTTATATCTCAGGGGTAATTTGCCATTAAAACACTCATCAAACTTTGAGAAGTGAGGACAAATATAACCTTAATGATAGTAATTGGGCAATACGCCTCAGATCCTCGTTAACTGTTTTCTTTGCCTCCATTCCTCAAATTCTCCAACGTATTTAGACTAAATATGCAAGAACGGGCCGGCCCAACCTTGCCTGTCCCATTCTCCTTAGGCCCACACCGGCCGCGGGTCGGGCTGGCCCAACTCATTATTTTTTGTGGGCTAGGCTAGGCCGGCCCGTATAAGAATGACCTCGGCCTAGCCCACACCATGGACCAATTTTACGTGGACCAGGCTGAGCCGTGTCATGGTCCTTGAATGGGTTGGCCCACTCAAGGTCCATCTTGGTCCATCATGAGTTTAGATGGGCCAGTCCATCTAAGCATGTAATTTTTAATTTTTTTATTTTTATTTTGTATTTTTTAATAAACAAGTTAACAAATATATAAGTTTGAATAGTCAATGGAAATATAAAAATAGATATTTTATTTACGATTACCTCATTAAATAAAAATATTTATAAGAAAAACATAGTGGGAAAATTATACATAAGATGTTGAGAAAATTACTATAAAAAAAAAAATGAAAATATTATGGGTCTAGATGGACTGAGCTGGGCCAACCCCATTATGGGCCTAGATGGGCTAGCCCAGCCCGGCCCAAGCCCAATCCAAGCCCGGCTTGGTTCATAAATTTCCATGGGTCAACTCATGAGCTAATATATGTTAGCTCAGCTTAACCCACTAATATTTATAGACTGGGTCATGCCTTGAACAATGATGGGTCGGGCCAACCCGGCCTGTCACTGTGTCAGAATGGGCCTTGGTCGAGTCCTGGCCCATTGTTGCAATCTATTTTAGACTCCAATATATAACACGAGCATGTCATTTTAGTTCTCTCATTCAACCAATTCCATCTCATGCAAGGCTAATCATGTCACTTAGTCTATGTTTAGTTGAGTATCGATTCGTTATTACTTTGTTGATAATTATTCTAATAAAATCAATTTTCAATAATTATAATAGTTTATTTAAAATATTTTCCCATTTATAATTTGATAATATATTAATAAAATTAAAATTCAATGATTATATTTGTATTTGTCCACTCCAACGATGAGCAAAGCACTAGATTGCTTTCCTAAGCATCTAATCTCACATCTTACTAAACACGTGACATGATGAACGATCAATTCATGAAGACCGATCTGATCAAAAAGAAAAATTCTTGGAGACCGATTTTACGGAATTTGAATGAATAGTTATAACTCTTTTTAAGTGTTTCTGCAAAGAAGATTAATAGCAGAATTTTTGCGTCAGTTATTTTTGTTTTTGTTCATCAATATCAATCAAACTTGATATTGTTTTAAAGCTTGTTGTGAGAGCTCTTAAAATATATATAGATGCCCAAATCGGATTTAAGATTACCAGAGTTATGATGTTTCAAAATTAGTGTTGCAGAATTATACAATGAAGAAAACAAGTTCTTCAACATATTTACAATGGATGTCTATCTAGGGCACATGAAAATGAATCTGAGCCTCAAAGTCCAGTATTTTTTTTTTTTTTTTTTTTTTGTTATGGAATATTTTACAACTCTTGAGGGTCCAAAACGTGGCAACAGTGCACAAGAACCTAATTTTTCAGATTTTAGTAGTTCTGCAACCCCAACTTTGAGATATTATAACTCATTTAACTTTAAGTATCGATTTGGTGGTCTATATAGTTGGAAATCTCTCATGACAAGCTTTAAAACCCTACTAAATTTGACATATATTGATGAACAGAAATAAAAATAACCAATGTCAAAGTTTCTCTATTGATCGTCTTTGCATAAAAATTTAAGAGTCTTAACTTATGTGTCCTTAATCGACGTATTATGTTCTAGAATTCCCAAAAGAATTTTGGAGGTTCTCAAACTCCGGCCCAAATATGCCATATTTTCCAAATTCAATTGTGTTGGGGATTTTTTATTTTTTTATTTTTTTTACTTAACTTAAGATGGGGATTCGAACTCTACTCCTTATGATAGAATTAGGTGCAAAAATACGGCGAGGTGCCCAACAACCACTTGGCTTAAGTATTCATGCCATAAAAACAAAGTGGAAATCAATAGCCTAGCATCTCTTAGTTTTCTTCAAAAATTGAGAGCAGTCATCTGCCTCTCTTTTTGTAGGCAATTACACTAAAAGCATACCCTGCTGAACTCTCACTAACAGCCTTGATATGTTTGATGGGAATGGTGCAAGGCTCTGCCGTGGCGCTAGCGTTAGAATGGGGCAACCCTGAAGCTTGGTCCATACATTTTGATTCTAAGTTATTAGCTGCTCTTTACAGTGTAAGCCTATGGCCCTGTCTTTTGGGAGTTGTAGCATGACTTCACAAGTTTCTTTCTAGTTTGCAAAGGCATGCTGAAAAGATTGTTCATATAAGATGAAAATTAAAAAGATAGTCCCAAGCACTAAAATTATTACACGATAAGATTTCAGAGCTCTCTAGGATCATACAAGCTAAAATAAGCTAGTTCCATGCCTTTTTGTTTATTATTATTTTTTAAAAAATTTTTGATAAGAGGAACTAGTTCCATGCATTAATTAGAAAACCAAAATCACAATTAGCTTAATCATGTTATGCTGTTAATTCTTCAGACAGATTCTTCCGTGTTTCTTCCTCTAGCACCATCAACTGCCACAACCAAAAGATCTCTATTTGAGGTACTTATATTCTCATTCATCTCAGTCATGTGTTCATTTTCAGATGCTAAAACTCTCTTGCCGATCGATTCGGATGTCGGCTCATCCTTGCTCTTGCCCCACAAAACCATGTATAGGCCGGCTACAATGACAGCTGCTCCAATAACCCTGCAAAGAATTCGGATTCCTCAAGTTATTCGAATTTGTTGTTTGCATAATCAGAAGTTCTTTTCCTGTATTTTGAATTTTCATCGAAGAAAATAAAGTTGGATTGTGTGCACACAGTGGCGGAGCCATATGATAGTGACTGGGGCACGTACCCCACTAAAATTCCAAATTTTTGAGTTTTTTATGACTAAAATTTCTCCAAAATTTTAGTTCCACCCCTACTTTATAAGAAAAATTATAACTATATATGTCCCATTTTTACCCACGGGATCTGTGAATACTGTTCCAAGAGATTTCAAATGCGTGTATGTACCTTCCCAAGTACATTGTCTCGGACAATATGAAGGAGCTCATTATTGCAACTATGACCATGCTTAGAGGATTGAAAGCAGTCACAAAAACAGGTCCTTTGTCCTTCATGACTATTCCTTGGATATAGTAAGTAAGCCCTGAACAGATTACACCCTGTATTGAAACGAACATCACGTGAGCCTTAAGTAAATTTGTCTTCCATTTTGCCTCTCATCAACATTAGAAATAGTACAACTCCCAAAAGACAGGGCCATAGGCTTACACTGTAAAGAACAGCTAATAACTTAGAATCAAAATGTATGGACCAAGCTGCAGGGTTGCCCCATTCTAACGCTAGCGCCACGGCAGAGCCTTGCACCATTCCCATCAAACATATCAAGGCTGTTAGTGAGAGTTCAGCAGGGTATGCTTTTAGTGTAATTGCCTACAAAAAGCAAGAGTTATGTCTCAATAACTTGAAAGGGTCATAATTTCTTGCAAAAGAAGAAACCTAGACGCTATTATATCGACTTCTAAAACTCAATCTCGGATGAAGTTCTCTTACTTGGAGTATCATGAAACTAGACCAGCTTACACATCCCGCACCGATCATTAGAGCACCCTTGATCGAGACTTGATTATGTGCACCCTTTGTAGAGTTGATATGATTATCTTGTTTTGCCCATGGCAAGTTCAACACTGGTCCATTAAAAAGTGTCATGAACATTGCTCCTCCAACAGTCACTATGGTTCCCAATATCTTTGCTTGGCTGTGAATTCTTCCAATATTAACCTTCTCAAGCCTACAACAATTTAGTCCCAAGTTTGCTTAGACTTAAAATCAATATTCTATTTACTATGTGCAAGTAAAATATATAAGTAATATATATATATATATATATATATATATATATATATATATATAGTGTTACCTGACTATCCAAGCCATTATGAATACAAAAGCAGGGAGAACATTGGTCATAGCAGCTGCAAAAGTTGCTGTTGTGGACTTCATCCCAGTGTAGAACAAGTTCTGGTCAATTACAGGCCTGGTTGGAAAAGTAGGCATTTTTCAACTGATATTTTCTGAAAATTAGAGTAAAATGTATGTTCGAAATCTTGAGCGTAAGGATCTTAACTCTAGTAAGCCAAGGAACACAATCTTGGTGAAGACAGAGGAGGTCAGCTTGGGCCTTGTTTTCCTGTTACAACAATTGAGTCAGTGGATTGGCTTATTCTTTTTTTTTTTTTTTTTTTTTCAACGCGGAAAAGTGTGACGTTCTTACTTAATAAATGACACACACAAAGATGAGATAATTGAGATACCTCTCCAACACAAGGGCAAACGGAGCAATAACAGCAGTAGCAACCGCGTGCCGATACACGACCAGCACGTGTTGGCTCATCCCTTGGTTTAGAGCAAACTTCGAAATTATGTTCAGCCCTGCAAAGCCAAATTGAAGTAGAATGACAGCAAGAAATGGCCTTGCTAGTTTGAGCCTTTTAGCCAAGGATTTTCTAGACATTTTTTTTTTCTTTCTATTTAAAACTCTCTTGCTTTCTCACTCTATCTACTTTGAAGGCCAATGAAGAAAACAAGGTCTCACTCATTTATATAGAAAGTTTTCTTTTAATGGGGCCAGGTACATGCATAACTCATCTTTAGTTGGAGGAGTGAGATTGACAAAGAGGGAAAGTGGACAAAAAAAAAAAAAAAAAAAAAAAAAGGGCTGGAAAAAAATTTCTCCCTACGTCATTAGATTTTAGGCTTTTGGTAATTAGAGTAATATGTGAAGATTTGACTTAAATTGATGATTTTTCTTAATCTGAACTTATAAACTAAGTGAAAACTTGAGGAGAAAAAATCTGTCCCTTCTTTCTTCCTTGTGGATTCCCCAGAATCTCTTTGGTTGGATTCCAAGATTTCTGCCTTTTTACAAGTTGTAGAAGTTGTTTACAACCTTTCCTATCCCTTCTCTCTTCATGATCACAAGTAAATAACAATGTTTACCTTTCTTTTTTTTTGAAGCCTAGGAACTCCACTATCTGAAACTGAAAATACATTATGCAAGACAACAATACATTTACATGTGTATATATATATATATATATATATATATTTATATTTATATGTATACGTATACATAATATATACATGTAGACACACACACACACACACACACACACACAACATATGACTCATAAGTGTTTCCTACTCATTGCGAAAATAGATGGGACAAAGAGAATATGTAGACCAAATTTTGTTATGGTAAGCTTTGCTTGAACCTATTTCTAAATAGAGTACATTAGCATATTAAAAAAGTCCTAGATTTGAACTTTTTATAGTTGTAGGTTTTCTTTTTTTTTTTTTTTGGTTAATATATTGTGTTTGCTTTTGCTTGCAATCAACAAACTAGCCTATATAAAGGTTATTTCAGTACGACGTGTATCCTAATAGGCAATCAACCAAAGGAAACTAACTTGGTAATATAATGAGGATTTAGACTAACTTGTTAATTAGCACATGATCATTAAAAGGGAAAGATGACGATAACCGAATAACACTCGTTGATTTTTATTTGTATCACATCACCGAAATGACAAATATATTCTCTTTGTGGTCTGAATTATTAGCATATCTTCCTTGACAAAATGAGGAAGCAGATTCAAATCCACTTTATCCCACTAATGGATCTCAGCCTATACATGGGATATGCCAACTGAAACAACGATGAGAGATTAAAGCCCATAAATTCAACTACCTCATACGTATAGAGTAATATCATGCATTCCATTTTAACTGAATTGACAAGTTGCTTCCTAACCTATTAATTATGGCAAATTAGCCTGCATGAAATATTGCACAAAGGCCCCCCAAATCGATGGCGATGTTAACATTTGGAATGAAACGCTGCTTTTAAATTTTAATAACAACCTCCAATGATTTAAGAGCACTTTACAACACAATAAAATTCAAAACGTAATTTACCACAAGTAAAAGTTTACAAAGAAAACTTGTCCTTCGGGAAAAGTTCAAGAGACGTGTACCAAATACCCTTAAATTTAATTAATCACATGTTATATACTTTAAGAATCACAGAATATAATAAAGGACCACATCTATAGTGTCACATAACAATGTCAAAAGCAGTACTGGTGAGAAAAACTACGTAAGATTTTATATATTGGGTTTTCTTTTCTTTTTCTTTTTTCTTTTCGGCTAAATACAAGTTTTCTTTAGTGACGAATGGACCTACTTTAGTGAACATGATACGGGTACAAATACTAGCACCTGGATGGAATGATATGTGTGCGAGTGAATGGAATTTGTTTGTTTTTCACCCAGTTGAGCACAACGATCTGTCAATCAAACCGCCAAACACAAATATATGTGTGTATATATATGTGTGTGTGTATTGGGATAACACATTGAGAAATCCAATCAGGCAGACTAATATTTCATACATGAATCGCATCAATGACGTGTTCTCTCTTCTGTTGTTGGTGACAAATGTTCCGATTCTCATTCAGCGTCAAGTCCACGATGATTTTGTGCATGAAATGAAACGCTCTGTAGATTAAAGAAGTGTGGCTCTTACGTAATATTTCCATGCATTTATTCCCACTTTGATAAAGCTAAAGCACTCGTCGGATTGGATAAATGAAGTCGCAATTTGTGTAAATGGGTCTTGTTCATATCAATCCATTTTTGATTTACTACTCAGTGTCAGAAGATACGGACCCTGTTACACGCGTGGGGCCGTGGAGTTGCATTGAATAATTGACCCATTTTTTAAATTTTATATTTAAGATAATTTTAATTAGTATAACGAAATAGTTTTTTTTAAGTACTTTGTATTTTTAATAATTTTAAATTAATATTTTAATATTTTAAAAAATCGTTCTTTGATATTTTGAGGTTATTTTTTGGGATATGAAATGCCAGCCAATATTAATAAGGATAAATTCCATATTTATTATCTAAAAAATAGTCTCGTGATATCAAAGACTAATTGTTTAAAATTTTAAGTTATTAATTTAAAATTATCAAAAACACAAGGTATTGAAAGAGGATTTTGCTATAACACATAGTATCAAATTGAAATTATACTATTTAGAATTGCACCCATAAAATTTTTAAAAGAATTTGTTATATGCCCCTACTTTGCAAGAAAAAGTTATATTCGTGCCCCAAATGAACAATTAGATATGTTGTTGTGGCCCATTTGCAAGAAAAATTATAGTTGTGGCTCCATTTAATAATGAAAATATATAAATATGTATCCCCAAAACAAAATACTTCTCTAATTTTATCATAGTGCCCACTGAAAAAATTTTGACTTCGCTATTGATCACAATTATTGATACGACTTAATCATTACAACGTGTTTATAGTGTGGTTTGAGAGCAATGACAGCCATATTCATGTGAGTAGGTTGTGCGACAAACTATGGAAGCTATTCAAACCAAATCAAATTAAAAGAAAATCAAACCAAACTAATTGATAATCAATTTAGTTTGGTTTAAATTTTTAAGAAACCAATTAAATTAGTTTAATTTGTGATTTTACCTTTAAAAAAATTAAACCAAACAAAACCAATTCTATTTCATATATTTTTTTCTAAAGGTAAATATATTTTATATGTTTGTAAGGTATTCATATTTAAAAAAAAAAAAAAATACATTTATTCTCAAAACTAAATGATGATAATTCTAGAAGTTTTTATCATAACCAATATAATGGAATGTCTATTATACAAAATAAGTACCACTTACGTTTGAGGTTTGAGAAGAGATTGTAAAATATTAATTCAAACAAACTAGAAAAAACTAAATTAAACTAATTACAATTGGTTTAGTTTGAATTTACTTAGATCTCTTAATTGGTTTGATTTGATTTGAAAATCTCTAAATCAATTTATAATTAGTTTGGTCTGTATTTCACTTAAAATAAACAACTTGATTGGTTTGCACACCCGGGGTCAAAATTTCTACATCCAAACAATTCAAACCTGCTCATTGATCAAACTGACCGAATCCATAAAACAAATGGTACCTTAGCCGTAATTTTTCCCCAGATAGAGTTGGTTGGCAAAACATTTGTACTAAATATTGAAAGCAAAGCCTTGTTTAACGACTGACAACCTGCTCAACAAATGGTGACAAATAACAACGCAGTTGCAATGAAATTATAACAAAAAGTTATCCTCAATCTTGTTTTTACAAGGATAAAGTCAGCATATATTTATTACATTCTCAAACTCTTGCGCAGCAAGAGAAAAAGGTGAAGTAAAACATATCCAAGTCTATATATTCCGAGATGCTATTCAACTTTGCACGTAACACCATAATGACTTAATTGTACGGGAATATGGAAAAGAAACAACCGTCTAAATCGAGATTTAGAGGGCTTTGAGAAGAAACTTAAAATTCTCAAAAAATGTTGACGTTCCCTATTGGAAATTTATCTCATCTTTAAAGGGGTTTCTCAGGGAAACTGAATTGGCTCAGGCTGCATCGTTTTCTCCACAAGCTCCGCTTGTTCCTTTTGATGAACAGTATAGAAACCAGTGGCCGTGGCAGCTGATGGAGGCCGGCCGACGTACTTTATGTCATCAAAGTTTCCTCTTTGCAGAGCCTTCATGGCAGTGTAGAGGCGTGGTGCAATATAACTGTACGCACCCATGTTCATTGGCTCTTCTTGACACCAGACGATCTCAGCATCTAAATGAATATTAGAAGAGAAAAATGTCAGAGCTCATAATATCCAGAGACTTATCTCTACGGATAGATAACGACAAAACATGGATCATTTCAAATTTCCAGCAAGTAATGAAATTTCCAGCAAGTAATGCATAGATTGATTTTCACTTCAGAATACCCAAACTTCGGTTAGAGGAAAGGGAGGGGGAAAGAAAAGCTACAAGTTCAAATTACGTACTCGGATATCGCTTCAGTTCTCTCTGAATAAGGTCATATGGGAAGGGGCAAAGCTGCTCCACCCGACATATTGCAACATCCTTCGCTTTTTTATTTTTGCGCTTTTCATCAAGCTCATAATAAACCTGCAAAATTGAAATCCTTGTCAGTGAAGATGGACCTTTTCATCTCAGTAGGCAAGAATGGGATGTTGACCTTTTCATCTCAGTAGGCAAGAATGGGATGTTGTATAAGCAATGGAGACATACAGACAGACAGGCAAACGAGCAGATTAAATCCAGTATACTGCAAATATGGTCCGAGTAAAATCATACCTTTCCAGAGCAAAGAACTAGTCGTCTAATGCCCTCCTCAAGGTTAGAATGATCATTCTGATCCTTTATTAGGCGCTTAAATCTGGTTCCCTGTTTGTCAAAACCTGGGTGACCCTGGACATCATCAAATTCAGATAGATTTGATTTGCAGTCCTTGTGCCGAAGCAGGTTTTTAGGAGCCATCACAATAAGAGGCTTCCTAAATTCCCTGTGTATCTGAAAGAGTAACAGAATGTTAGTATGCAGAAACTTCAAGTTAATAGAAATTCATGACGCAACGAAATAGTCTCACTAACCTGACGCCGCAGAACATGGAAGTAATTTGCAGGAGTAGTAACATTGACAACCTGCCAATTGCATTCCTGAATCTGCTTGCGAAGAGTCGGTTCCATCTCAGGAATAACAAAAGGGTGGTCATCACTCATCTGCCATCAAATTAGAGAACATGGATTAGCTGGACGTAATCTAGTCTGGACAAGACCGGAGGAAACCTGATAAAATAAAAGGTAGTTCTCAAGGAAATAAAAGAAACTAGACAAAAACAAAATGGGCCGAATTTAATGCGAGGTTTATTCCACTCTCCAACCCTCACTCCCAAACATAAAAAATCCATGAAATGGCTTTGTGAATCTCTTTGATTCACAAAAATTTTCCTCCTGACCCCATAAAATGAACACAATAGCTGAAGAAATGAGGAGAGAGAGAGAGAGAGAGAGAGAGAGAGAGAGAGAGAGATTATAATGGAAAAATAAGAAACAAACTCGCCCAAAGGAGAAATGATGGGGAGTATGATAGGAACCGGAAGTTGTTAGTGTATAGTAGGAGGTCGAAGCGTTAGTGTAGTTGGTTGGTGAAACTGACGTGGACTGGAATAAGTAGACTTGAGTAGATTTGGTTATTAGAAGTCTTGCTGAAGTTGTGTGTCCATGTAATAACAGAATTCAGTTAGAGTTTTAGTTTAGTCCTAGAAGATATAAATAGGCAGGAGACCTTAGGGATTGGTTATCTTTGGAGTCTGTAGTTTGAGAGGAGAGACGGTGATTCTCTCGAATAATCACCTGAGTGTGTAAATCTTCCGTCGTTAATCAAGAGATTTCCATCAAATTGGTATCAGAGCTGTTCCGATTGGGAATGGATGCGTCCAGAGCTGAGAAAATGGAAGGTAGAGTGGAATTGGTGGAGAAGGACATCGGAGAGCTTAAGGGAGCGGTTGGACAGCTTTCGGTGGACATGGGAGCTGTGAGAGATTACATGAAGGAACTTACCGATTGGATGAGGTCAGGGAATAGCGCAAGTCCTTCGGCAGAGCGCGAGGGGGCTTCGGCTTCAAATGCGGTGGAAGGTGGCGGCGCGGCGGCGGCAGCAGTTCATCCCGGTCAAGGTTCGGCACCGATCGGCGGAGAATCTAGGTTTTGCCGGATGGAAATTCCTCTTTTCAATGGCGAGGATCCGCTCGGCTGGTTGTTCCGTTTGGAGCGGTACTTTCAGGTACAGGGAGTGGAGGAGATGGAACGAGTGTCGGCGGCAGTAATCGGCCTCGAAGGGAAAGCATTGAATTGGTTTCAGTGGTTGGAATCTAGGTCCGGTCACATTTCGTGGCAGAGGTTCAAAGAATCAGTGGTTCAACGATTTAGGTCGTCACAAACAGGCAATCACTACGAAGCGTTGATTTCCTTGCGACAGGAATCGACAGTGGCTGAATTCCGGGAGAAATTCGAACTTCTCTCATCGCCGTTGAGAGAAGCCGACGAGGAGTTCCTGGTGGGAGCTTTCTCGAATGGCTTGGCCGAAGAGATAAGGGCTGAGGTGCGGATGGTGAAGCCCAATTCTTTAGTCCAATTGATGGACTTGGCCCAGAAAATTGAGGAAAAAAATTGGGCCCTGGAACGGGCCCACATGAAACGAAGTTACAGGCCTAATTCCGGAAAAGAGATTAATGGAATCTCAGAAGGTCGTGGTTTTTCTCCTTCGGGGAATTACAGCGGATTCAGAGGAGCGGCGATGGTGCGAACTTTGTCGACCGGCGGTGCTGGTGGGTTGCCACCCAAGCCGAACGACGGCGGTGGAGCAACAGTGACTCGCAGCAACTCTTTTCAGACCAACGTATCGGTCAACAAGGAACCTCTCCGTGTGTCTTCACAACCGGCGAGAAGAAACGAGAACTTCAGAAAGAGGATCTCTGATGCTGAGATGCAGAGACGGAGGGAGAGGGGTTTATGTTTCCGGTGTGAAGAAAAGTGGCAATTTGGCCATGTTTGCCGGAACCCCTAACTCCAAGTCTTGATCGCGGCAGAAGACGAGGAAGAGGAGGATGTAGCGGTCGAGGATACCGGTACACCGCAGACGCAAGAGGATGGATCCTTGAGTCGTCTATGAATTCAATTGTTGGAATTCACGATCAATACTATGAAGGTTAAAGGTACGATTTTGAACAAGGAAGTAGTGATTTTAATTGATTCCGGGGCTTCTCATAATTTCATCTCTCGGGAATGGTAGAGGAACTTAAGTCATGAATAGATGAAACACCTAGTTTCGGAATTATGGTGGGAAATGGTTACAAGGTGGCCGGACGGGGGTTTGCTTGGGCAGTGGAGATTAGTTTACAAGGATTGCACATAGTTCAAGATTTTTTTCCGATTGAACTTGGTAGTGCCGATGTGATTTTAGGCATTACTTGGCTGGGCATGTTGGGGGAGGTTAGTGCTAATTGGAAGAAACTAACCATGCAGTTTGATTGGCAGGGCAACCGGGTGTTGCTTCAGGGCGACTCCTCTTTGTCCAAAACCTTAGTATCCCTTAAAGCCATGATTAAGGCAATTCAGGAGGAGGGACAAGGATTTTTGGTGGAATTTGGCCAGGTAACGTTGCTGGATGGTTCGGCCAATGTCATCGAGGATGCTGCCTTGGAGGGGTTACTCACTGAGTTTAATTCGGTGTTTGAACCACCCGCAGGCCTTCCTCCTTCACGATTTCATGATCATGCTATTCCACTTAAAGAAGGGGCAGATCCTCCCAATTTGAGACCTTACCGTTTTCCACATTCACAAAAAAATGAGATCGAAAGAATTGTGAAGGAAATGATGGCTGCAGGAATCATTAAGCATAGTAATAGTCCGTTTTCGAGTCCAGTGTTGCTAGTCAAGAAAAAAACAGGCGAATGGCGTTTTTGTGTGGATTATCGCGCGTTAAACAAGATTACAATTCCGGACCGATTTCCGATTCCTGCCATCGACGAGTTATTGGACGAACTCGGAGGGGCGGTTTTCTTTTCCAAATTGGATTTGAAATCCGGCTACCATCAAATTCGAGTACGAGAGGAGGATACACCGAAAACAGCGTTCCGTACTCACGCAGGCCATTACGAATTTTTGGTTATGCCTTTTGGCCTAACAAATGCCCCGGCAACCTTTCAATCTTTAATGAATGAGGTTTTCCGTTCTCATTTACGGCAATTTGTTTTGGTCTTTTCGATGATATTCTCGTTTATAGTAAGGATTGGGAAACACACTTGCAAAGATTTGAGATGTGTCTTTGACTTGCTCAAGCAACATCAATTGGTGCGGCCAACAGAAAAGGTGTGTTTTTGGACAGCCGCTGGTGGAATATTTGGGCCATATTATCACGGATTCGGGGTTCAGCCGATCCGGAGAAGATTACTGCCATGGTTGACTGGCCCATGCCTAAGTCCATTCGAGATCTTCGGGGATTTTTAGGACTCACCGGTTATTACCGACGTTTTGTCAGAGATTATGGGAAGATCGCCGAGCCTCTAACACGTCTCCTTAAAAAGGACGCGTTTTTGTGGACCGCGGAGGCACAAGGAGCATTTGAGGAACTAAAACAACGGATGGTCTCTGCTCCGGTGCTCGCCTTACCGGACTTTTCACCAAGACATTTATCATTGAGACGGATGCGTCTAGGCGAGGATTAGGGGCGGTTTTGATGCAAGATAGTCGGCCAATTGCTTTTATCAGTCAGTCTCTTTCGGAGCGTGCGCGCGCCAGGTCGGTCTATGAGCGCGAGCTCATGGCAGTTGTGTTGGCTACGAAGAAGTGGCGTCATTATCTTTTGGGCCGTCACTTTATTGTGCGAACGGACCAACGTAGCTTGCGGTTTCTCCTCGAACAACAAATCATGAATGAGGCCCAGCAACGATGGATTTGCAAACTCATTGGTTTAGACTTCGAGATTCAGTATAAACCGGGGCGGGATAATCGGGTGGCTGATGCTCTTTCACGGCGACACGAGGAACCTCTGTTGCACACGTTTTCCGTTGTCCACATGCGGGAATTGGAGGCTATTGAGGAGGAAGTGCAGAAGGATGAAAAATTGAGGACAATCGTTCAAGGCCTATTGTTGGATCCCCATTTCAAGGTGGGGTATCAACTTAAGGGTGGCCGGCTCTATTTCAAGGATAGGTTGGTATTGCCAAAGCATTCGCCCTTGGTCACCAGATTTTTCCGAGAGTTCCATTCTTCGGCGGTGGGGGGTCACTCCGGATTTTTTCGCACTTATAAGCGCATGGCTGCTGTCCTATTTTGGGACGGGATGAAGCGTGACGTTCAGCGCTTGGTCACCGAATGCGACACATGCCAGAGGGTGAAGTATGATGCCTTGAAGCCGGCGGGTTTACTGCAACCTTTGCCAATTCCGGAGCAAGTTTGGGACGATGTGTCTTTGGACTTTATTGGGGGGCTGCCTAAGGCGTTGGGACGCAAAACGATTTTGGTGGTGGTGGATCGTCTCACCAAGTATGTGCATTTTTTTGCGCTCTCTCATCCTTTTACGGCTCGGGAGGTTGCGGCCGTTTTTGTGCAGGGGGTGGTTCGCCTGCATGGTTTTCCGCGTTCTATCGTCTCTGACAGGGACCTCGTGTTCATTAGTCACTTTTGGAAGGAGTTATTTCGATTGGCGGGTACCGAGCTACGTATGAGCTCCGCATACCACCCACAGACTGATGGACAGACGGAGGTGGTTAATCGGAGTTTAGAGGACTACTTACGGTGTTTTTGTGGTAACAAACCATCTCAGTGGCCTAATTGGTTAGGGTGGGCTGAGTTTTGGTTCAATACTACTTTCCACAGTTCGGCGGGCATGACTCCTTTTCGCGCCTTATATGGTCGGGACGCCCCTATTCTCTTCCGTTGGGAGGATGGTAGTTCGGCAGTGGAAGACGTGAACCGTCAGTTACGTGACCGTAACGACATCTTTCGCGAATTGAAGGAGCGTTTGTCTACTGCCCAGGAACGCATGAAGGTGTATGCGGACAAGAAGCGTCGGGATGTCCACTTTGCTATTGGCGATTGGGTTTTCCTGAAACTACAACCTTATCGGCTGCGATCGTTGGCTCGTCGACACAATGAAAAGTTGAGTCCTCGCTTCTATGGTCCCTTCATGGTGTTGGAGAGGATTGGTGAGGTTGCCTATCGTCTGCAACTTCCGTCTTTTGCACGGATTCATGATGTATTCCATGTATCTCAGTTGCGGAAAGTGTTACAGCCCTCTACACCGGTGCAGCAGTTTCCTGCAGCTCTGACAGAGGACATGGAGTTGGCTGTCCAACCCGCAGCTGTGCTTCAAACGCGGAAATTGTTGGATGGGTCTCTGGAGGTCTTGGTGCAATGGAAAGATCTTCCGGAGTGTGACAGTACTTGGGAATCGTGGGAGTTGTTATCTGCCCAGTTTCCTAACTTGAACCTTGAGGACAAGGTTCTTGCGCATGGGGAGGGTGATGATAGGAACCGGAAGTTGTTAGTGTATAGTAGGAGGTCGAAGCGTTAGTGTAGTTGGTTGGTGAAACTGACGTGGACTGGAATAAGTAGACTTGAGTAGATTTGGTTATTAGAAGTCTTGCTGAAGTTGTGTGTCCATGTAATAACAGAATTCAGTTAGAGTTTTAGTTTAGTCCTAGAAGATATAAATAGGCAGGAGACCTTAGGGATTGGTTATCTTTGGAGTCTGTAGTTTGAGAGGAGAGACGGTGATTCTCTCGAATAATCACCTGAGTGTGTAAATCTTCCGTCGTTAATCAAGAGATTTCCATCAGAGTACTTAACCAGTACCGGATTCTTCTTTCAAATAATAATAGTAATAGCTATAATAGCTTAAAATTACCTGAAGAAAACGTTCCAATCTTGCACTAGAATGCTCAGGGCCCTGTCCATCATAACCATGTGGAAGCAGCACAACAAGCCCAGTCTGACGAAGCCACTTAGCCTCCCCACTGCTCAAGAACTGATCAAATATAACCTGAGCGCCATTGGCAAAATCACCAAACTGTGCTTCCCAGATTACCAATGAGTTTGGACTTTCCATTGAGTAACCCAATTCAAATCCAACAACTCCAAACTCTGAAAGCGAACTGTGAAACAATAGCATACTTAGGACTTTTGCAAGACAAATTAAATATATACTTAGGACTATATTTCAAAGAAGTTATATAGCTCAGTTTAGCAGTCCTCTGATTTTGGGCCTAAAGTCTCGCTCACGGAAAACCAAATTATAACATTTAATGGGAAATTGCATTAATTGTCAGAGGTGGAAAAAAGGGCCATAAAATGTTACTGGATTATGCGTCAATCAACAGGTTCAACAAAACCCATATAACCATATAAAATCAACTGTAATTTAAAAAATTTCCATGAGAATAAAATGAAATGATTGCCACCGTGAAGCAATTTTCTCAATTAGATGAAGCAAAACAAACTGCATCAGCAACTATGACCCCAAACCAGCAACATCTCACAAGGTTCAAGCAAAACTATACAATGTTCATATAAAATAAAGTGAAGATAAAAGAAAAATGTTGTAGTCTGAGAAAGTCCTTCATAGAAAAATGTTCATATAAAATAAAGTGAAGATAAAAGAAAAATGTTGTAGTCTGAGAAAGTCCTTCATAGGGGCTATCATCTCCAAAATTAATGTGCGAAGTATCTCATAACTGAAAAATGTCTAATTAACCTTCTTACAAAACTAGAGCCACTCAGTGTAACAGAAAAGTAGTTGAGGACGAAGACAACCTTATGAAAATCTGTGTGCGAACGTGTGTTTATTGATTAAATAGCCCAAAAAGTGTAAGAGTCATAGTGATTACCTGTTGCTAACAGTAAACATTTCCTCATCTTGATTCATGATAACATGGTCCAGAGGGCAATACTTCTCCCCTGTTTCTTGATCGTGGAGTACAGAATGTCGGTGGCTGAATGTACCTCTTTCAACATCCTGACCACTTAGTCGAACATGGTTTCCTTCTACTAACAATGTAGCAAAGGCAAGTGCTTCCGCAAGTGCCCAGTCAATGCCTTCGCCCGTTTCAATCATTTGTGCACGCTGTTCATAAATCTTCTTTACTACTCTATGTGGCTTAAAATTTTCTTGAAGTGATGTGATTGCTTTGCCAACATTCTTCAAAATCTCTGGTTTTACCCTGTATAACAGCATACCAATTTAAATAAATGAGTTTTAACATCATATAAGCCAAAAACCGAGTTTACACACACACATATTTTATCTTTTGATATATCAAGTTTGTACTTTTAGAAAACCACATTCATACCCAGTATTACGGACACGTGAAATCTGCTCAGGTGACTTAAATCCAGCCCAATGGGAAGAGAGCCAGTCCCTTCTTTGAGGAACATAATCTTTGCTAGATAAGAACTCTTCATTGAGGATTGTATTAACTTTCTCGTTTATCTTATCAATGTTTTCTTTGGTCACCTGCCCAGATTCCAAAAGCTTATTTTGGTAAATCTGAAGAGCTGAGGGGTGATTCCTAATAATCTGCCACCATTAAGGAAGAAATGTCAGAAGTCTGAATGACTTGTCTCAAAAAAAGCAATACCAACACACATGTAAAATATATGCTGGAAGAAAGGCAAATGAACAAGGTTTGAGAATAATACTACAAGAAAAAAAATATAAATTAAAAAATAGCTGCATATGTGTTACCAATTACAAAAGAATATCAAGCGTCAAGGAAACACAGCTAACCTGGTACATCTTGGGCTGAGTGAAAGATGGCTCATCAATCTCATTATGCCCAAATCTTCGGTAACAGACTAAATCAACAACAACATCAGAATGGAAAGTCTGGCGCCACTCGGCTGCAAGCTCACAGACATGAACAACAGCTTCCATGTCATCACCATTTACATGGAAAATAGGGACATCTAAGGCTTTTGCAACATCAGTGCAATATTGTGAAGATCTGCCAGCTCTTGGATCAGTTGTAAAGGCAACTTGGTTGTTCACCACAATGTGAATAGTCCCACCAGTGGTATAGTTTGGAAGAGCACTAAGATGAAGTGTTTCATAGACGACACCTTGTCCAGCAAAGCTACCATCACCATGAATCAAAACACCCATGTTCTTGGTTCTGTCAACATCACTTGAATAATATTGCTTTGCTCTAGTTTTTCCAACAACAACAGGGTCCACAGCTTCCAAGTGACTTGGATTTGCAACCAAAGACAAATGAATCCTCTTCCCACCTCTAGTGGGTCGATCATATGAAGTTCCCAAGTGATACTTCACATCACCTGTTCCTGTGTAGAGCCCAACTTCATCGACGGGCTTCGTACCGCCACTGAATTCACTGAATATCTGACGCAGAGGCTTTCTAACGACATTACCCAATACATTAAGTCTTCCTCTATGCGGCATTCCAATAACTATGCTCTCAACCCCAAGATCTGCTGACCTATCAAACATCTCCTTCATACCAGGAATCAAAGTCTCTCCACCTTCAAGCCCAAATCTTTTGGCTGTTGTCCACTTAGAGGCCAGGAAATTCTCAAATTGAGTACTCCATATAAGTCTATCAAGAATAACTTCACGGCGCTGCCGGTTGTATTGCATTGGAGTCGGAGTTTCAATCTTATCTCTCAACCAGTTGCACTTCTCACGATCACCAATGTGCATATACTCATATCCAATGCTCCCACAGTATGCTTGCTCAAGGCGGGTCAAAATGGATCTAAGGGTCTGCACTGGACGATTCTCCGATAAAAATCCAGACATCCTCCACACTCCCAAAAAGAATTCCCTATCAAGGTCGGGTTCCGTGAACCCATAAAGAGCAGGGTCCAAATCATCTGGGATTTCCCTTTCTTCCAAGCCTAGTGGGTCCAACTTGGCTTTCATGTGGCCACTAACCTGGTAAGCCCTCACAAGCAACAGTAACCGCATACTCTCTTGAATTGTTTGGCCCGAAATCCCAGGGGACGTCGCCGCCTGCCCCACAAAATTTCTGAAGAAATTATCCCACGACTCATCAACACTGCTCGGGTCAGCTTCCCAAGCCCTTTGAAGCTCTTCCAAATACACACTGCTTGTTCCATCCAAGAAGCTGTCTGTCAACCTAGAGAGGGGCACAGGGCGAGGGACAGGCGCCACTTGTGCCTTCGACTTAAAGATTGTGGCATGAAAATAACGACTTTGAGAAGGAAGAACTCGTGTTCTTGGTACATATGAACCACCTTGCGAAAGAGTTCTCCTAATGGCAAGCTTTGCCAAACTAGACCCAGCTCTAAACCACGCCATATGTTTTTCAATCAGCTATCTAAAAGTTCACAAGTTTCACCAAAGACTTGAACACCCAATCTCAAACCTCAATGAGAAACATCTATGATTTTCTTTTTGCTGAAAAGAAACAAACCAAAAACAAGTCCAGTACTGGATTTACCGTGGGAAACATACGAATTATTAGAGAAAGAACAAAAAATTAACACCTTTAGGTTCCGACAAAAACATAACCTCTATTCATTTCAGCACATTTCATGTTAAGATCAATAAAAAGGAACGGGAACAACATTATAAGAATTAATTTTCAAGGAAAATGATCAAATGAAGTTCAACATTGAAATAAAAATCAAAATAGCATCTAAACCATCAATTCGGTAAAAGAAAAACCCAAAATCTAAGCAGATTTACAGAAAATCAAATTCCTTGCACTGATTCAGATTTCCTCAAAGATCAAGCGAGATTCAAAAAAGCTCAAAATGAGAATTTGAATTTAAATTCTACGTACCTGAGAGAGAGAGAGAGAGAGAAACCCTAATCGCCGTTAAGCGACTGAGGAAAATAAATGAAGAATTTCTCTTTTAGGACTTACTTGGTGGCGCTTTATTCCTTCCTTTTTCCCACTTCTTCTGGAACCCAACGCCACCTTCTCTGTTTGTTTTTTTTTTTTTTGGTTGGACGTAGTCGTAGATTTAATTTTTATTTTTAAATCTCGTTGATTTTATGAATTAAAATTTAAATTTTAAATTTTATTATATAAAAAATTTTAAAAAATTAATCACATTTAATTTTTTTATTATAATAAAAAAATTTCATATAAAATTATATATTAACTTAAATTAAAAATTTAAATCAATAGACTCTACTCCTCCTTTTATTAGCTTATTATATCGTCAGATATTATTTAAATATCATGTGCGTCTTTACATTAGTCAACCAAAGAAAGCAGAAAACAGCCAAAAATAAAGTCAATTATGTCACATGATAAATTTATGAGGGAACTGTTAAAATTTTCATCAATTTTAATTATTTATTTTTCTATTAATTTTTTTTTCAATCGAGATGTATAGATTTATGGGTCTACGTGTCTATATATTTATGGGTCTACGTGTCTTAAAATATAACAATTTTTTTAGAAAGTATTAAGAACAGCAAGAATTACAGAATATTTATTATAATAATATTCGCGTTTCTATTATAAAAATATGTAGTAAATATTTTAAGGATATTAATGTTTGTTATTTGTAAAATATTTTAAAATCTATGTTATATTTTAACATCACTAGTAAAGATTTGTTATGCTTAAGAAAAGTCCAACCTTTTTTTTTTTTCCTGCACATTATAAAGATTTCTTAGATAAGCTTCAATTTTTCTTTTTTAAAGGAAGCATCAAAAGTATAAAGATAGTATTTAGTTCATGAATTTATAATCATAATTTATGATTTTAATTTTTAAAATTTAATTTTTTTTTATAAGAAAAAAATACTATAAAAAATCATAAATTATAATTCAGAACTAAAGATAGATATACGAAACAAACATCCTACGATGTCAAATGTCTATGCTCCATTCAGGGGAGAAAAAAAAAAGGCCTAAGTTGCAAAATTTTGCTTGGAAAGCGACATAAACATATAAGACACGAATCCATTCAAACAAAAGTTGCTACGGAAACGACTTGAAAGAAATGGACAATCTTTAATCTTTGTTTTAGTTTTCAATTGCGAAGCTTCTTTCCTTTCTAATCGGCAATACATTTTTCCCCTTGTTTTAATATGTCACCAATAACCAAATTATAAATTTTATTTTCTCCTATTTGTCAATAATTCTAAACTCACCTCCATTAGAAAAATATAATAAAATAAATGCATGTGTAATGTCTTCAATAGTTGGAGCAAAACTTTCGACCAAAAAACAAATAGTTAGAGCACAACGGGGGGTGATGACCTCAACTTTTGGATGAGATAGTTGACTTCTGAATAGAGAAGTCCTTTTTTCTAATGGACCTTCATTGATAAATCAGTCTACCAATATAATTAATTTTTTATTATGAAATCTAATTAAAATTATATTAAATTAAAAAATTGTATAAGATAAAGAGTTTTTTATATAAATGAGACAGTTAAAATATGAAAAAGAAAAAAATATACCATATAACATATTTCATCCCAATATTTAAAGTAAATAATATATTTTTAAAATGATAATAAATTATAGTATAGTTCCATTTTATTTTTAGAATATATTTTATTTCCACATTTACTCCTTTTCAGGTCGGGTCCTTTTAAAAAATAGGTTTAAAATGTGTAATGTGTTTAATGAGTAGGCTCTAAAATAGAAAATTTCAATAAGTAGGCCTCTCATTAAATGAAAAAATGTGTATTCCCTAAATGTCATTTTCCTTTTCTTTGGGCAGTCACGAGGAAACGTTGCCGGCCAAAGTTCACTAGCGGCGCCGCCTTTCACCGCCGGAGAATGCCCCTACCGACATCAATAATCGCCGGCATCCATGGTGATTAACAGTCTGAGCATTATTTTGAGCATTATTCTCTCAAATCTTGTATTTTTTATACTTAATTCATTGTTTGAATGCTGGATAATCGTGGTTTGATATTTTATTTGAAAAACCAACAAGAATCATGCTATTTCATGGCCTCAAAAAACATGATTCTTACTGGTGTGAGTGATAAGAAACTAAGTCCGGTCAGAAAGTTCTTACTGGTGTGTTTTCTTATTGAAGTCTGGTCAAAAAAGATATTTTGATAATTCACTCTTATCTCAAGAATACAAAAAATTAAAATTAAAATTCTATTTATAACTGGTCTACAAATTAAATGGGTGTACATTTGGGACCAATTGTCTTAAAAAAATCCTTTCAGATCTAATCCCAAAACCAAACCGTAATCTCATATTTTCTCTCACATTCGTATCTCATTCCCGTTGCCGGAGAAGAAGAGAAATCGATGGGCGCAATGGGATGACAACCACTGATCTCAAGATTGTCGCGCTGTGGCGAAGTTCGATCGCGATCTCTGTCGCAATCTCTGCCTCGTGGTTGATCTCTATTTTTTTTGCTTTTTGTTTGCAGGCTCACCGGCGTTTGGTTGCTGATTTGTTGTCACTGTTGCTTCCCATAGCCAAAGAAGGAAGATTAGCGAGCAGATCCGTGGTAGGGCGAGTCGCGCTGGTACTCCGAATTAAATGCCGGAGAAGTGCAGGATCAGAGGTCTTTGGAGCAGGTGCTAGATCTGGTCGAATCAGAGCATTGGCGAGGTCGTGGACGACAACTTTAAGAAGGTTGGTGGCTTTTTGTAGATTAGTGGTGTGATTTGAATTTTTTTTTATCTGAGTTTGTGATTGAGATTTGAGAAATTGTGGATTTTTGTTAGTTTGCAACACTGTGTATATAGTTTGGTCAACAAGGGATGTCGTTTGACAATATGGTTTGATTAATATATACACATTGATATTTTGTAATTGTCTTAATGACAAAAAGGGGAAAGAAGTCTTGATGAAGAAAAATATCAAATGAACAAAATATTGTCATACGAACAGTAAGGATTTTGTTGTTCTTAGGAAACCACATTTGATTATTAGGTAGATTTGAAAAGACGGAAAATTTATCAAGAAAAAACAGTATGTTTATATCATCAATTCGATTTAAGAAAGAGTAAGTAATCAGTACTTGAATAATTCTTTTTTTTTTTTCTTTTTTTAATTCCCTTCTTTTGATTAAAAAAATAATTTGAATTTAAAAAGGGATTGCTTTTATTTCATAGTGCTTAATTTTTAGAATTTTATAATTCTAAAATTTCTATTTTACCCTTTGTGTCTGGTAAAATTACAAGGACGATGCGGGGACTAATGAACTTATAATCCCGAGCTTTAATAAAATTAATAATTAATTAAACACTTTAATTAATTAATTAATTCTATTAATTCCAATAGTTATGCCACTATAAACTTGGAATTGCACTCTCAAAATTATAGACATAAATTACTTCTAAACTGTGAAGTGTCCATTTAATATAGTCACTGCATATAGATCAATCCTCCATAAATAATTAATAATTAGAGCTAGATAAAATCCGTTAACCTCTCTAATTATATCTTCATCATTAAGTACCATTGATTCTCTAATGGATAGTGCTTCATAAACACATTCATGAACCAGAGCGCTCTAACTAATTCAAGTACCGAATCAACACTCAAGAGAATTATTTATCTGCTTCTTTCTCAAGAAAGAATGGATTTCATCTCGTATATAGGACACAAATTCGTACCTAATAAATCAAAAGATACAAATCCATAAATAGGAGTTTGTTAATGACTCAAGATTATGATCATTTTATATATGACCATCGGTAGACTCAATTATTTCTATACTTAACAGAAATTATTAGAAATTCATATTGTATTTGTGTCCCTGTTTCACATAATCTTATTATGCTTAATACACTCATTCAATATCTCGTTATATTAACAGTGCGGATAACACCGTTCCATTCTAAATGAGAATGACATGTATCAATAATGTATTAATTAAAGATTCTAAACTTTAATTAAATTCATTATGAACATCTCTTTTTGATTATTATTCTTAAACATTATCCTCTCGCATATAACACTTATATACAATGTTTAGGGTCATATAAATAATCATAGAATTTTCATTGATATTCATAAAATATTCATAAATATATACACATAATATGATAAATAAACCCTTTTATTAAATAAATAATAAATATTTTATCATATCTTATACTTTTAGGACACCATTTCTAATAGTTTAGTTGGTTTTTTAATGGATTTTTTTAGTATAATAAAAAAAGTGAAATCGTGTTTAATTATAATTATTAATTAATATATTATAATATTGTTGATAAGAACTAAAAAATGAAAACAGAAAATAAAAAATAACTTTTAATCATTTTTTAATTTTTTTAAAAAAATTATTCTTACTATTTTTTTTTTAAAATATTTGTTAAGCAAAGACAATTTACAAATTTGTTTTTATTTTTGTATTTAAAAAGACGTGTAAAAATGTTTTTAAAAATAAATAAAAACTAATGCTAAACGCAAAGAACTAAAGAGAGCAATAACATATGAATAAGCTTTTTATCTCGATATATTTGCTTTTTGTACTGAGCTTTTTAATTGAAAAACAAAATCAAAATATAACAATAATTTTTAATTGATAGTGGGCTAGTGGCAATTTAGTAAATAAGATATAAAAGGATGACTTATTATTGTATTGGTTTGTCTCATAAAAATAAGTTGACATGGTAAATAAAGAGAATTAATGTGAAATGGAGTTTATATTTTGGCATAATACGTTTTGAGTTTTTAATAAATTAAAAATTTGAATTGATAAAATAAATAATGCTTTAATCTTAAATTAGAAAAACAAATAAATATAAATAAATGTTTACTGTTTAAATTTCTCTCTTGGTTTTCTCACTATTTATGCAACAGAATTCGTTTAGCAATATGTTATTATTATTTTTATACAAGCATTGTAAAAAGTGAATTACAGAGAAAGGAAGTTGTGAAAGGGAGAGTAATTGAAAGGCAGAGAGGGGAGGGGCAAGAAAGAGGGAGAGCATAACGAGCATGGCCAAATCAAACGAGTGGGAGCAGAAAAAAAAAAAAAAAAAAAAAAAAAAAAAAACCTTGTTTGCAGGAGCAGGAGAGACCCAGAGAGCGGGGAGGGAAAGAGAGTTAAGTGAGCAGGAAAGAGAAGGTTCTGGGAGAGATTTGTGCGTGAGGTGCATGAAAAAAGAACAACGAGTCTGTACTTTAAAAAAAAAAAAAAGAATTGTTCTTTTTAGTCATTTTACCAATTAAGGGGTATCTTTATAGTTTTTTGGAATGTGAATAAAGAGTGTGTTTAATTTTTAATTTAAATTGATATGTAATTTTATGTGAGAGTTTTTGACTGTAGCAAAAAAATTAGATGTGACTATTTTTAAAAATTTTTTACTATAATAAAACTTAAATTATAAACTCAAATCGGTAAAATAAACGGAGTTAAAATTTCTCTTAAATTAGTTTTAGAGCACCACTAAAAAAAAATATTTAAGTAGGTTAACGTCTGAAAAAAAAAATCATTTAGGTAAATGAAAGAAGAAAGTTAAAAAGAAAGCCAACAACTAAAAGAATATAAAATTCTAGGTGAAAAAAACAAAAGAAAAAGAGAACATGAAAAAAAAAAAACCTTCAAAAGAAAAAAAAAAAAAAAAAAAAAAAAAAAAAAAAAAAAAAAAAAAAAAATGAACAGTGAAAACACTGTTCAATGGACAATGTTTTCGATCAAAACGGTGCGTTTTGGTCACAATGTTGTTCATTGAACAATATTTACCGTTTTGGTCAAAATACTGGTTCATTGAACAGTATTTTTTTAACTCTTATATATTTATGTATAGATATCACTAAAAAATTTAATTTCAATAAATTGTATTTGTGGAAAATATGAGAATGATAGTAAACAACTCAATTAACACTTACAAAATCAATATTATCTCCCCCTATCATAAAAATTTTGTGATATTTAGAGCAACCCTTCTTCACTAGAGGCGCAAAAAGATTTGGGTTTTTTTTTTTTTTTTTTTTTAAACTATGAGATTCATGCCATTACACTCATAAATGAAAAACTGTAAGAGAATGGTACAAAATTAGATGACTTAAATAAGGCAAATTTTTTAGTTTACTTAATCTTTTTTCCGCACTTTGAAAATGTTCCAAATTTATATGTTTTGAGAAAATTAGGTAGTATGCCACCAATTATACAATGTCTTTTTTTTTTTTTTTTTTTTAAGAATTATACAATGTTTTGTGTTACAACTTATTTGGTATTAAGATTTGTGCCACTCTTGTACTAGAAAAATGACAAACGAGTGAATTGTTGATATACACGCACCAATGCTAGCGGCAACAACCAACAAATACACCTTGAGATGACTCGCCTCTCCTCGCAGACCAAACCCTTTAAAGGATATGTTGAGGTGATGACCGACACGCTTGAAAATATCTATTGACTGACCAAGACCTAATTCGATCATTAGATTTGATTTAACAACCTTCTTCTTTTGTAAGTGGCCAGAAACCCACTTATAAACTCAATATTAGATACAAGACTATGACTATGTTATGTCTAAAAAAAGAGGAATGCGCTCTTAAAGAACTGCTACTAGTAATAATAAAGAGGCCTAGCAATCATTCGATTACGCTTCGTGAAAGAATTGTGTGGCGCGGTGAAAGATTTTCTGTTGGGGTTTTCGGCCCTCTGGTCTTCACCTAATTGTGGAAGAGGTGAGTTGATACTCAACTCTCTCTTGCGCAACAACCACAGATAAATATTGGTGATTAGAGATCCATCTCTACGTCGAATCTTCACCAGAAATGTATTGCTTCTATTCTCTTGTTCACCCTTACTATTCAATCATATTAGGCATGGTTCTTTTTCTCAATTAGAATCACAATTTAAATATTTTACTACAGTATTTTCTCTAATAAAAAATTAATTTTTATTTTTTATATGAAAATGAAAATGAAAACGTTTTCAATCTCAGACAGAAATAAAAAATGAAAATGTCTTTAGTAGTTTTTTTAAGAGATTTTTTTCAGTATAAAAAAATCTATTAATGTTTCGCTCTCTCTCTACTCAAGAAGAGAGAAAACATAAACAAAAAATGAAAAACGACTAAAATTCATTTTTTATTTTTCTCTCATTTTACAGTAAATTAAAAAATTATTTTTATTAAAATATATCAAACATTATTTCTCTCTCATTTTTATTTTTTTTTAAAAAAAACGTGAAAAATAAAAATCAAAACAACTTCAAACACGGGAGAAAATAAAACCGCGAAAGAAACTCTCAAATACGGGAAAACCGCAAAACACGGGATAAAATCAATTTATTTCTCTCAAATGAATTGATTTTTCTATTCAACTTCTCAAATGGAACTCACGAAAGAAACAGGGTTATAAATAAAATAGATGTTAAAAACAGAAAATAAACAATAAAAAATTAAAAAATTAAAAGTTGTCATTTAGAGCAGAGACATAATCCAGTGCACCCAAGACTACAAGAACCCGCGTCAACCGTTGTCCACGTATCATACGCGGAGTGCCAAAAAAGTCCCAAACTCCTCGCATTTTCATTGGGTCGCTCTCTGATCTCCCTCTCTCTCCTCTCTCCCCTCTCTCTCTCATCCATGTCGCCGACCACATGCTAAGCTTCGCTTCGCCAAAGGCAATTAAAACCGCGCTTCACACTTCTCTTCTCGCCCTCTCGCCGATCTCCCAAGCCTCTGTAATTTCTCTCTTTCGATCCATTTTTGTTCCTTTTTCCAGCCATTATTCTGATTTTCCTTTTCCATTCTTGGCGCAGAGAGGGAATCGATTTTGAGCGAATTTGATTTTGATTTTTCACCTCTAATCGATGGCTGCACCACCGGCTAGGGCTCGCGCCGATTACGATTACCTAATCAAGCTCCTTCTTATCGGCGACAGCGGTTAGTTTTCATTCCGATTGTTTGTTTTATTTTCGGAGAAAATTTTTGAAGATGAAAATAGGAAGTTTGATATTTTCAGATCTCACGCGTTTGGTTTTCTTTAATCTTCGTATTTTTGTGGGGACTGTTGAATTCGATTTGTTTGTGATCTTACTTTGTCTAATTAATCTTTGTAAAATGAAAGACGAGTATTTTCTAATTGAAAAAAAAAAAATGAAGTAAAATCTTATTTTTCAATTTTTCTTTGTTCATTTGTTATAAATAACGGGTTTGAGTTAAACATGGTCTCTAGCGTAAAAATGCTGTTTTCTATTGGTGGATCATGTATTTGGATTCTTAGCTGCTTCTTTTTTTTAAAAGGGTTTTGTTTGAAGATTTAAATCTGTCATAGTGTCATTTCCTATTATGTTTTATCAGCTAGACGAAAATGGAAATGATTGGCTAGTTAGTCAGAATCTGGCTGTTCTAGGTTTTTGTCTCTTAATACAGTTTTAGCTTCCTACCATCTTGGAAATACCCAAAGATATCATTCTTATGCTTGGCTCAAAATGGTTTTACTTTGCTATGTTCTTTTCAGTTTAAAATTTGGTATGGTTTTGTTTGGTCAAGTTTTTGGTGTCATAAATTTAACATATGAGGTAAATAACGCAGGTGTGGGAAAGAGTTGTCTGCTTTTGCGTTTCTCAGATGGTTCATTCACGACCAGTTTTATCACCACCATTGGGTTGGTATCCCTTGAAACCATGGAAACTGTGTATCCATCATTTATTTAACAAGAGTGTTAAAAGGAGGTTGTGCCTAATAACTGATTTCAATTGATTTATGGAATAATATCAACCAAAAGATACATGCTGTTTTTTAGACTTTATATTTTAGAATTCTATTGGAATTTGATCATTAGTTCCTGCTCATAAGTGCAATTGACATATGTATTAAAGATTCATGTAATATATTGGTTAAGACTGTTGTTATCAGTGAGCATTTGGCCTAGTGGTGTCGGTTTCTTAACGCTTTGTTGCAAAATCTAGGAGGTCTCTCGGGTTAGGTTTGAGCAAGGCATGGGTAGCAACTGATTCAACACAAGAGCTTGACCCATGTAAACCCTAGGCAATAGACCCACCCCTTTAAAGGACCTACACTTATTTCAGTCAAACTTGCAAGTTATCATGGATCTTGGTTGAACATATCTTTTGATTATGTTCTCTCCCCTATGCACAGAATTGATTTCAAGATAAGAACCATTGAGCTTGATGGAAAAAGGATTAAACTCCAGATCTGGGATACAGCTGGTCAAGAGCGCTTCCGAACAATTACAACAGGCATGTATTTGGTTTCTCATTTTAAATCTGATTATTGCTTAGTTAACATTTGCAATTTGCTTTTGTGCGTTTTTGAAAGACACAAATAAATTGCCATGTCATGATCATCCACGTTCATGTACTTATATATAAGTCACCCTTCCCTATATGGGAAATTTTAGTAAATATTTTTAAACCCTGGAAAGGAAGGTGGATTTCCAGATGATTGGGTGATTTAGTCAGGTTGGCATCTGGTCTGAATAATGATTTTAAGTTGTATTATATACTGGAAGTCTGATCACATTGTTCAGTTTGCTTACCTCTCTTTTTTTTTTTTTTTTTTTTTTTGGGGTGTTTTCTTTAGCTTACTACCGTGGAGCCATGGGCATTTTGCTGGTGTATGATGTTACCGATGAGTCGTCTTTCAACAGTAATGTCTCGTTTCTCCTTATCCTCAAGCTCTTATTTTTGGACGGCTATCTTGCATTTTTTGAACAAATAGATTGCTTGGTTTCTTTACTTGTCTGTTGCACACCCTTGAGAGATATGTTGAAAATATGTTTTGCTTGTTATCTCTTTCATTGGTATTGTGAGCTAGTGTTCTCGACGTCTTATGATCCCATTTTAAGTTGGTTCCATTGGATGGTTGAAGAAGCGAATTTACTGTAGTCAAACTTCATCCATATCTGGTATCACTTTTATAATTATTTTTGTAGATGTAGAAACTGTTAGACTCAATTTCTCTTCATGTGCAGACATTAGGAACTGGATTCGCAACATCGAACAACATGCTTCTGATAATGTAAACAAGATCTTGGTGGGCAACAAGGCTGATATGGATGAAAGCAAAAGGGTGGCTATTCTTAACTATTCACTTGCATAAATTAAAGTTCGTAACTTTTTGTTCTTACCGTCATGAAATGACAACAAATGTCTGTTCAAGTGCATGCACTTGTTCTCTTGCATTGAGATGCTCTTCGTGATCACCTAGTAGCATGATATAAAGATGAATTTTTAATGAAGTTAAATACTTTTTTCTGTCCTTTCTCCACCATGAATCTCTGATGCTGGAGATAAGCTCCTTCTGTGAGTCCTTTTCTTCATATATTGTTTTGTGTAACTGTGTGCAACTTGCAACCGACAATGAAATTATTTTCTTTTTCTAGGCGGTTCCTACTTCCAAGGGTCAAGCTCTTGCTGATGAATATGGTATCAAGTTCTTTGAAACTGTAAGCAACCATATGCTTTTAAGCTTGAAGTTCCTACTCGCAAAATAAAAAGACGGTTTTGTTAATGCTTATTTCATATTAATATGTTCTGCAGAGTGCAAAGACAAATCTGAATGTGGAGGAAGTTTTCTTTTCAATAGCAAGGGATATTAAGCAAAGACTTGCAGAATCTGATTCTAAGGGTGCTGAGGTGTGCCTTCTTCTCCCAAATTACCTCTTTTGACTCTTATTTCCTCCATTCTTTGTTGCTTTTCAAAAAGCATCCGTTTTCTTCCAGCCAAAGTGAATAATAATACTAATAGCCTTTTCACTTTTACTTTCCAGCCTCAGACAATTAAGATTACCCAACCCGACCAAGCCGTCGCCGGTGGACAAGCAGGAGCGAAGTCAGCTTGCTGTGGCTCATAATTAATAGAACTAAAATAACTATATCAGAAAAGAGGGGAAAGATTCCGAAGCTTGCACCTGATCTCGGTTTTAAAACTAAATTTGACGAGCTAATGATTTTTTGTCCCTCTTGTTTTTTTTTTTTTTTTTTCCGCTACCAGCCTTAGTATCAAAGGTAGTAGTTCTTTTTCCCGCTTCCATTTTTATTTGTGGAATTTATAAAAAGACTTTCTTCTGTCTTCTCTTATCTGTGTTTTGCTTTGGGGAGCTTGTCATCATTGACTGTTCCATGTGTCACTTCCCTTTATGTAGATAAGATAATCAGGTTTGAACTTCTTATCAAGAAAAATGCTCAGCATTAGTCTCTGCTCAGATCGTTGTTGATGTATTGACATCCCATAAAACTTTATGCAGTCAAACATGTCATCTATTTTTATGAATGTCTTCTCTATATTATGATGAAAATGGCTTGTATAAACGCGCTAACCTTCGAATATGCTTAAGCCAATTTATGCCTTTTCTTTTCACATCCCTGTTAGAGGTGTTTCGTCTCCAAAGGAGTAATTAATGCCCCTTCTCTTGACTATACAAGTCTTGGGTATAATCATGAATAATCATGGGTATATTCTCAAACCAGTTCTCTTTCTCTCCAAATTCTCTTAAATTTTGTTTGAGCGGAAAAATTGTGGAAATTTGACTTGTTTTTTAGAAAAGTTTATTGATTTACAGTCATAGAAAATGAAAACAGAAATGTCAAAATAATTTTTAACAATTTTCTATTTTCTTAACATAGTTCATTCTCATTTTTTTCCTGTTCGTAATTTCAAAGCATTTGCTAACCAAAATGCTGTTTAGAAATCTATTTCGCTTTTGTGTCTTAAAAAATGTGCAAAAAACGTTTTAGAAAACAGCAGAAATCAATACCAAAGAGTACCTTTGTTTTTGTTATTATAAAAACCTTGTTAATTAATTCTCAATAACATCTGCAGCATTTTCTGTTTTGTTTTTTCTTTCTTTCAAAAAAAAAATATATATATATATATATATTGTAAATGTTTGTCATCGCAACAAGTAATAAGAAAATCAAGCAAAAACATACATAAAAATTGAGGATACAAAGATAAATAGAAAGATAAATGTTTTTTCGATTAAGAACTCTAAAAAAAAGGAATTTTTCTAGTGAGACGGAAAAAAAAAAAAAAAAACTATTGATAATTTTATATAAGGATAAAGACTCTTAATTTGGGATAAAGAGGGATATAAAGTAGAGTGATTAGTAAATTATAGAACACTATAAGGATAACACTATATTTATAGATAAATATCATATTTACCTAAAAATTTGGTGATCATTTTTCCGATGAGTGTTTAACACTGTATTTACCGGTAAATATCGAATTTACTAATAAATACCGTATTTACTAATAATTATAATTTTTAATTGAAAATCTGGCCAGTAACTCCAATGACTGTTTAATACCGTATTTACTAATAAATATCATATTTATCCATAGATCCTGCCACCGATTCCGACGACCATTTAACACTATATTTACCAGTAAATGTTGTATTTACTAATAAATATCATATTCATTTGAAAATCTGACCAGCAATTTCTGATCCATCAATTCTAGGGACTGTTTAACATGTATTACCGATAAATGCCGTATTTACTAGTAAATATCATATTTATCTAAAAATCCAGTCACTGACTCTGACAACCGTTTAATACTATATTTACAGGTAAATTCCATATCTACCTATAAATATCATATTTATCCCAAAATTGGCCATCAACTATATTTACCAGTAAAAACCGTTTTACCGGTAAATACCGTATTTATCATTAAAGTATTCACTAGTAAATATCATATTTATTTAAAAATTTAGCTAGCGACTCTAGTGACTGTTTAACAATGTATTTATCAATAAATACCGTATTTATTAGTAAATATCGTATTAATCTAAATATCTAACCGCCAATTTTGACGACCGTTTAACAATATATATACTGATAAATACAATATTTATTGGTAAATATAGAGATCACAAGAGAAATATATAGTGATAGATGGTTCATGTATAAATAAAAGCAATCCCTTTTTAAATTCAAATTTTCTTAAATCAAATAAGGATCAAAATGTGGTTTCCTATCCTAAGAACAACAAAATCCTGGCTATATGTACCAAAATCCAATAAGAATACTGTTCATATGACAATATTTTGTTCAATTGATATTTTTTTTCATCAGGACTTCTTTCCAATTTTAGTGTATATATCACGAACATTAAGACAATTACAAAATATCAATGTATATATATTAATCAAACCATGTTGTCAAACGACATCCCTTGTTGACCAACCTATATATACAGTGTTGCAAGGTAACAAAAATCCACAATTTCTCATATCTCAATCACAAACTCAGATAAAAAAAAAATTCAAATCACACCACCGTTCTGCAAAAAGCCACTGTCCTTAAAGTCGTCGTCCACGACCTCGCTGGCACTCTGATTCGACCAGATCCGACATCCGCTCCAAAGACCTCTGATCCTGCACTTCTCGGGCTTTAATTCGGAGTACCAGCGTGACTTCGCCCTACCACGGATCTGCTCGCGAATCTTCCTTCTCCGGCTATGGGAAGCAACAGTGACAACAAATCGGCAACCAAACGCCGGTGAGCCTGCAAACAAAGAGCAAAAAAAATAGAGATCGGCCATGAGGCGGAGATTGCGACAGAGATCGTGATTGAACTCTGCCACAACGCGACAATCTTGAGATTAGTGATCGTCATCCCGTCGCGCCCACCGATTTCTCTTCTTTTTCGGCGACGGGAATGAGATACGAGAGGGAAAGAGATACGGATGTGAGAGAAAATATGAGATTAGGGGTTGGGTTTGGGATTAGGACTTAGTTTGGTATTATTTTTCAATCCTAAAATCAGCTTTTAGTAGCAGAAATTAATTTTAGTGTGTGATAAATTTTTTTAAAAGTATTTTTTGAATTTTTTTTTAAAAATCTACAATAAAAATCAAAAATAACATAAAAATAATTTTAATTTTTAAATTATGCAATAATTATTATAATACAATTAATAAAATTTTGATAATACTTATAATATTATTAATAAAATTTAAAATATATAATATTTTCAATCTAAAATTTAAATTCCTATAATATATTATATACCCATGATATTGTAATTATTTTTTTATAATATATTATATATTATATTGTATTGATATAATTATATTTATTATATTAATAATATAATAATAATTAATATAATTAAATATTAAATAATCTTATTTTATTATATATTATAGTGTATTATACACATTAGGTTATATAATACATTAATTATAATATATTTATTTAATATAATATAATAATAATTATATAATATATTATATTATATTATATTATAATATAGTTGTAATTTTAATAATATTATAATTAAAATATTAATATTTCTTTTGTATTATTATAATATATTTTATAATATTGTAATTATATTAATCATTTTAATAATATTCTTATATTCTATATTATAGTTATATAATATATTATTTAATAATAATTTTATTATATTATATTAGATATAATAATAAATATACATTATATTGCAATTATATATTATAGTATAATATAATATAATCATTATTTTAATTATTTCAGTTATTATTTTAATAATATTATTATATTCTATATCATAATTATATAATATATTATATAAGAATAGTTTATTTATTATATTAAATATAATAATAAATATATATTATATTATAATATAATATAATCGTAATTTTTAATTATTCACAGCAATTCAACCTCATAATTTATCAAACGCTATTATTTTGATTTTAGAACCAGCATAACTATTATAATTATAGTTTTCTAAACATTCAACTGTTTTTTGTAACAGCTGTTTCTTTCTTCAGCACAGTTAAAAGTAATTTTTTTTTATAATCTACAACACTACTAAACTAAGCCTAGATCTGAAAATGGGTAAATGTGGAAATAAAATATATATTCTAAAAATAAAATGAAAATATGTTATAATTTATTATTATTTAAAAAATATACTATTTACTTCAAAGGAATGAAATATGTTATATGGTGTATTTTCTCAAGCTAATGCCATTGCATTTCGGTTTGCATTTGCGTCTAGGAACAAGGTCGGGCCCTTTTCCTTTATTTTATTTTTTCGCATGGTGATATAATATCGTATAAAACATAAACATAAAATACATGCTTTGAAGCCTTCAAAAAAAAAAAAAAATACATGCTTGGAAAACTATATCTTTTTTTATTAGAAAAAAATTGTGGGAGTGATAAAAAGGGGCAAACAAACCGTATACTCCCTAGATAAAAGCCTATAATATATATAAAAAACAAGATAAGAGGGGAAAATAATGCAAATTGCAACATGGGACGAATCAAAATTATTTGCTTAAACAAAAGGTTAGATGCATGTTAGGTGCACGTCACGCGTTGGTCCCTAAATCATTATATATTATTCTTACTGCCGTTGGGGTTTTTAGTTTTTTCTTTTTTTGGCCCAAAAGAAGTTTGTTTGAGCTATTCTTAACAAGTCACAATCTAAATCAAGACAATTCAGAAAATTTTTAGTGCATTTCACATTTCAAGATAGTGAAAATAAATTGAGTAATCTCATCTAATCTAATCATTAAAAGCAAGAAAATTAGAAGTGAACACTTAAAAATCACTAAAGATGTCGATATTGAATAGCGTCACTTAAAATTGTCATCCATATATTGGATATTATTACGGAGCACCACGTGAAATATAATACATGTCAAAAAACTAATAATCAAATACATGACAAAAGGAAACACTAAAGTTAAGTTAGCAAAAAGTGAATGGGAGAAAAAAAAAAATTTTGTGCTCACAAGTATATGCTGAGAAGATCCTCTCCCCACCTTCCCTACATTTACAAAAAGGCCACCAAAATGTCCGTGTTCATCAACTTTCCAACGCTCAGAAAGCTCAATTGCTCTTCCTCGTCCTAGAAAGAATATCACTAAAACTTCTTCTTCGGGTGAAGCCAATGGAATTCAAGGCTTGTGGTGTTCCTCCTCTTCATCTTTTTCTTCTTCTTTTTCTTCTTAATAGCGTCGACAACATGGGTATCAAAGACCAGGAAAACGATGAAATGGGTTGATCAAGAAGATCAAAAGCAAAACTAGGGCAACTTCAACCTTTGGCAATGTCTTATAAGTTACAACCATGCTGTTTTTTTTCTTTTTTTTTTTTTTTTTGGCTTGGTAATTATGCTTCGACAACTGAGTGTTTTGTTTTTCTTTTCCTCCTTTTTCTAGTGATCGTAGCCAAGACTCAGTTGCATCCATTCTATGTTGAGTTGAGGGCTCTTTTTTATCTTTTATTTTTTGTATCCGCTTTCTTTTTGCTTTTCTGTTTCTGTTTCCTTTATCATAGTTAGGTTTAGTAGTGTTTTACATCTAGTACTAATTTATGAGTCATGTTTCTAATATATGTGTAATTCTATTGGACCATACCACGCCAAATCTTTCTGAATTTGCAATCTCTTAATTAGCTAAAGGGAGGGAAATAACAAGTAATTGAACGAGTGGTCCGTTTTGACAAAATGTCGACATAATTTCTCAACTTCGTCTATTATACACGTACCTTTTGTTTTGTTTTGGTTGAAAAATAACTCTGTAACCTGAGATAAGAGATTTACATAAATTATATATATATATATAATATATATGTAAGAAAAGGAACAAAGGCAGATGAGATATCAATCTCATTTTTCAAGAAAAAATACTGAGCTTGTCCGTAGAAGTATATAAGTTTAGATTTTTATCACTTATTCTTTATTAATACTCTTTTAATTAGTAAATATTTAATTAAAAGGGTACTAATTAAGAATAAAAGATAAAGATCAAGACCTATACAATCTAAAGGGTATTTGTCTTATTTTTTCTTCTTCTTAAACACCGCAATAGAATGGACTCTAAACGAGATCTTATCAACCTCATTAGCTGAGTAATAGTTGAAACTTGAAAGTAACTAGTAATATTGGTACTATACCAATAGGAAGAAATAATTCATCGTTCATGCTATGCTCAAGTTGGACTATGAGAAGCCTACCAAACAAGCCCAATGCTTTTTAATTTTGGGCTTGTTTAGTTCATCGAATCAAACAGTAGAGGTTTAAACATTTTTAGTTAAAAATGTAAAATTTAAATTCTGGTGATTTAAATTGTAATCTAAATTATTATTTAAATATGTAAATAAATTATAATTTGAATTGAGAATAAAACAGAATTGTGTTTAAATAAAATGCTGAAAACTGTCATTAGAGTTTTATAATAAATCTTATAAAACCTCATTATAAATGACATTAAAATATATGCAATATGAGTGAGGGTTTATTATTCTCTTCATTATGAACACATTAAAACAAATCATCTCAATCAGAATTAAAATAAAAAAATTAACATTTTTAATATTGAAATTAAAGAGAAAAAAAATAAAATATGAAACTATTAAATTATTGATAATAATTTAAATTGTTTAAATTTAGAGAGAGGTAAATTATAAAATCAACAATTTAAGTTGTCATTAAACCATTATTAATAATTTAAATTGTCCTTAAATTTTTCTCTCCCAAACACCAATTTAAATCCTAAAACAGTTTAAACCGTTGAAACAAATATGGCTTTTTACCTCTTTCTCATTCCTTGCTTGATTGAAAAGTTGTGGTGCGACAAATTACCATAATTATAAAAAAATTAATTGCGATCACCAAACGCCAACAAATCAATAGTCGTTTAGTTTGTAAGTTTAGGATAAACTAACAAATTTTTGTGGGAAAAAACACTGAACAGTTCAAACCGAAAACCAACTTCAATAATTTCGACCCTATGGCCATTAGACTAAACTGGCGTTGTTTGAGGGTGCTCTGCATAGCAACTCACAAAACCAGTGTCGTTTATCCCCCAAGAGAGGTGCCAAAAGTATTCTAAACCATTGCTTTGATTCAAAGGCAGGGATACAAGCTCCTTACAAGACGTTCAAGAGCATTCTTAACGGAGGTAGTTGGTTAGTTGAACAAGCATTTCACAAGATATTCATATAATGAATAAATTTGGAGCCGCTCTTGAAGCCATACAGTAAGTTTCATTTTTTTCTAACATGACATTTTTCACTTTGTGATCGTTGGATTTTAGTTAAAGTACTTGTGACGAGAAACAAGACAAGAAGCATGAATTGCTTATAGGGAAAGTGCAACTTGCAAAAACAAAATTCTTGTCTCTTTAAAGAATGCAAAGAACAATTTGATAAACTTGCATTCAAAACAGCACAAAATCAAACAGAACACAGACCTAATCTACGCATGTCTCGGAATACACCAAAATGCTCCTCAGACTGAAAAAATTCTACCCTTGTTCTTTAAGCATGCTTGACCTAATAAAAGAAACCGAGCACTTTACCACCGACATTCTTTCTACGAGCCTCTTCATGATCCATGATGCCAGCAGAAGTTGTCAATACAATGTAACCAAACTGCAATATTTTGATAATAGCCGGTAAGCATAATTGCAAAAAACCTAAAGGAGATCAGAGACAAAAAAACCATATATATTTGTGTGCCCTGAACCAAGGCTTCAAATAGTTTATCCTGTTTCAAGGCTTCAAATATTCTCAGCACAAAATCAAACCCAAAAGATTCAGTAGTTGGGCTAACCTGTCTTGAAGGAAGCAATCTCGCAGTCCAACCCTCAATCTCCTTAACACCAATATCAAAGCGCGGACTAATAACTCCACACTTGTTCAGCCTTCCATTCAGTTCGACCACAATTTTACCAGACCTGTGATCATCAACATACTCGAACTCACCGATGTATCCTATCATAGACAAAAACAACGGGGGTAAACACAAAGTAAACGACTCCATTCATATTATATATAAAAGAATGGAACCTCACCATGCTTCTGCATCACCAAAAGAAACTTGATGATCACCTTCGAGGATGGTCTGATCATGACCTGGCGCTTCCCCCTTTTCTCTGCATTGTACATGCTCTTGAGAGCATCATTGAGAACACTGATTCTCACCATTGTAGCTTCTGCATATAATTGTACACTTACAAATGAGATCCTCAAATGCTCAAATGAAATGGGATAAAACACTAAATTTCAGAAATAAACTTGTTGAATAAGCCGAATTTTCCAACTTAAATTACAAACAAATCATAATAAGAAAAAGAAGACATTAACAAGTTATCTTGAATTTTTAGCAAAATATTACACATTCGCAAATTTTTTTAATCTAACCTAAAACTAAAATAAAATAAACTCTGCCATCACACGTTCGCAAATCACAATAATTTCAGTATCACAAACCAGATTAGAAATAAAGTAACGATGTGTGCGTGTATATATACACATAAATCTTGCAATGGGGCCTAGATCCACAAAATAGAAATAAAGTACTAATAAAAACCAAATTTTAAAATTAACCAAGAAAAAAAAAAAAAGAAGAAGACACATACGTAGCAAAATTACGAGGCAACATCAGACGACAAAAGGTGATTGTTAACTTTTTTTACCCTCAAATTTTCTCGGCGAGCAAACAATAGTCAAAAACAGAACAAAACTCAGCCACATCACATACAAAGCTTATTATTATTATTTTTTTAAAAAAGATAGACGTTGTTATTAGCCTAAAGCGAACCCTAAAAAAAAAAAAAAAAAAAAAAAAAAAAACCGAGTACTTCGTACCGTCGAATGTGCAGAGGCGCCTCTGATCTCTGAGAGCTACTAGGGTTTCTTCCTGATTTTGAAGGGATGGATGTGAAACCCTAATCTGGAATATATTTGATCGAAATGAAGGTAAAATTACTGCTTCGCCCTTCTCTCCTTGTTGGGCTTCGAATTCTTGAAGTTTTGAGCACTAAAGACGGACCGGACTGTACTAGGATGTAGCCCAAAACCGATCTTTGTAGGAAGCCCCGCAATTACCCGCCCTTTCTTTCAAACAGGCTACTTTTTCCGGAAAGCAGCCAGCATAACCGTGACCATATATATATATAAAAGGATGGAAAGAGGGAAATAAATTAGAGTGAAGATAAATTAAAATTAATAAGTTAATAGTTTATATAAGTTAATAAATATATTAAATTATTATTTTTGTTTATAATTTGTCTGGTTATAAATTATAACTTGACAAGTTATTATCTATAATTCACGGTTTTTATTCATAATTTATGTAGCTATGAATTATAACTTGACATGTTCGTTCATAACTTGACAAGTCAAGTTATGGCCTATTAATTTCTATAACTAAAAATTAGTCTATATACTTTCTTAAAATTTTCATATTAGCTTATTTTCTACTATTTCCGTATATATAATTTTGAAAAAAATGGAAGAATTTACTTTTAAAAATATATGAGTCTCGATTTTTACTTTTTATTCTTGATAAATACTCTTTTATTAGTATAATTATTTAATTAAAAATATTATGAATTTAGAGTAAAAGGTAAAAATCTTGACTCATGCACTTTTATAAAGTATTTGTCAAGATTACTCATATATTTTTGATGTTGTCACTCCGAAAGAAAAATTATAGTAAATAGTAAATTTTTTAAACTAAATTAAGTAAATAACATATTTTAAAATTATTTGAAGTAAATACTAGTTTATCATGTAGATGAGTCATTATGACTGATAAAATATAATTTATATGGTAAAAAAATTATATTCACGTGGAAAAACAAATATTTTTAGCATTCCTAAAAAGAAAATTTGCGTGGAAAAGAATTTATTAGTCTTAAATGAAACATTTACGCAATAAACTGATATTTAGTTTAACTAGTTTTAAAATAAGTTATTTACTTAATTTAGTCTTATAAATATGTTATTTCTACATTTAAGGGATGACGACTAGGTAATTAGAGAAAGATCACTTTCTATTGGTCATGCCATTTATTATAATTACTTTTTTTTTAGAAATTTATTTACATATAGTAAAAAAAACTTTTATTTATGTAGTAAAAAAACTTTATTTACATAGAGAAATTTATATAGTAAAAAAACTTTTATTTATGTGAAATAATTTTTTTAACAGTTGTAAAAAAAAATTTGTGGAAAAGAATCTTTTTACTAGTCGTGAAAAGAACATTTCTATAGTAAACTATTATTTACTTTAAATAATTTTAAAATATACTCTTTACTTCAATTATTTACTTCTTTCTCATTTTTTTAAGCAATGAAATTGCTAGATTCTCCCATAAAAATCATTACTTTTCCCCCCTTTTATTTGTAAAAAGTGAACTTTGTAATAGTCTTTAGTCAAAATTATATCAATTAATAAGGTATTAATTAAGAGTAAAAAATAAAAATTTCACAACAATACATTTACGTAGTGAGTTAACCAATTTTCTCACTCCCTTTTTTTTTTTTTTTTTTTTTTTTGTCTAATAGTGATACACTTTATTGCAGTCTAAAATTAATCAAACTTCACAATCCTAAAAATATTATTTGTAAAACATAAAGTAATAAAAATGAACTAGTTTTTGTTTCCCTAACATTTTAAAGAGAACGAGTGATACCACGTATCCAACCTAACACCGCAAGATGAATCTTATACTAATCACTACCACTAAGAACAGTGGTTCTACATAGTTTTGTTGTCGTCTAGCATGTCATTTATAGTGTTAATTTGTTCAAGAGTGGTGTACAAATCCCTACCCCATTTAATGAATTGGATAGTTTTTTAGAAAAATTTCATATTAATACTCCTGTGTTTTAGTATAATTGTCTTTTAGTACTCTGTATTTTTAATAATTTTAAATTAGTACCTCGACGTTTTATAAAATCATTTTTTAGTACTTTAAGGTACGGGTGTTCGGTGGTTTTTAATTGTCAGTTTTGGTCAGATCGGTGGCCGAACTGACCATGTCAGTTTTCTAAAACCGTGCACCGAAACCGAACCGCACAAAAGAGTGGTCGGTTGGGTCAGTTTTCGGTCAGTTTTCAGTTTTAGTAATCAAGAAAATAGCCATCAGTTAATTATCAGGTTACTAACATCTTTAGTTACATTTTTTGACCAGAAAATGTGGAAAAATATAAAACTTTCCTTCTATGCAAACCTGTAATCACAATAAATGAATATAAAGCACAACATCCAAATTGATAATACCACAAACACAAAATATCCAAATTCAATGTCCACAATCCAAAGCATAAACTGAAAATCACAATTACGGGTTGTTATGTTATTATAATTTTTGTTTTGTGGGGTTTTTGGCGATGGATGATTTGATTCATATGTTACAGAGTGAAGATACCCAATAGGTAACTGTGCATTTACAACACACTGAACCTACTTAGCATTTACAAAGAAAAATGCCCCAAAAGAGCAGACTCCATACATATGCTCTGCCCCAATCAAGATGTGTAAATGCAACCATTCATTATGAGTAGATTAGCAGCAGAGAGGAAAAAAAGACAGAAAATGAAGAATGAAGGTTAAAAAAAAAACTCAGTCGGTTTAGTTTTTAACCGAACCTCTCAACCTAAAACTGAAACCGAACCGCTTAGGAAGTATTTCAGTCGGTTAACCGAACTGACTATATTCGATTCCATGTGATGTCATTTTTTTCAGTTTTTGAGCAGTCGGTTCTTTGGTCGGTGGCGGTCAGTTGTGTTTTACGATTTTTTTGTACAGTCCTACTTTAAGGTCATTTTTAAAATGTAAAATGTCAAAATTACCCTTCTTATTAATTAACCAAAAAATTAATAATAAATTTAGAAAAATTCCAAATTTTTTTTAAAGATTTAAAAATTAAAAATACAAATAATGCTTTAAATTTAAAATAATTTTTTCAAAATTTTTTCTAAATTTATTAATTTTTGATAAAGTAATAAGAATGGTAAATTTGATATTTTACATCTTAAAAAATAACCTCAAGGTACTAAAAAATAATATTCTAAAACGTAAAAATACCAATTTAAAATTACTAAAATTATAGGATATTAAAAAACAATTATGTTAAAACACAAAGTACCAATATGATTCTGTCTTTTGGATACTAAAGCTAGGAGAGTTTAGACTATTTATATTAAGGCAGAGGTTTGTTATAAACCATCACCATTGATGTGGGACTCTTATATTCCGTTTAGTATAAGTGAAAGTTGGAAGGAAGGAAAATGTTGGAGGGATTTTAGAATATAAATTGGTAATTTGAGATGTTTGGCAAGAGGGAAGTTTGGATAGATGGAAAGGAAATTTTGGTGAAAAAACTAGAGAGTGGATCCCATTATAGTTTGTCCTTTCACAAATTGGTGGAAAATGGAATGGAAAATGCTGATAGTAAAGTAAATTGAGCAGGGTTACTAAACTATTTAAAGTCTCATTTAAAGTCTTGTTCTTGAAATGATTCAAGTCAAATGCTTCCATTGTAGTTATTTCTCTCATAAAATTTAACTTTAGCTTTTTTGTATTGTGTTTTTCTCTTACATACACAACTCAGTTCATGATTTGAGTTATACAAATAAACATATTTTAATGCTTCGTTCATTTCACCGATTCGACTTTTCAGTTTTAAGTTTATACAGTAAAAAGCTCTCAGAAAATGTTACACCAACTTTTTCTGTTACAATGAAAAACTCTTAAAAAATGTCACATCTCAACTCGAATTAAAAACTCAAATTTGCGAAGTGAACGAGGCCTAAATATCTCAAATGCAATCTCTCAGTTAAAATTCCGTTAAATTTTGAATAGAAAAAGTTGCAATTAATGAGGAAAAAAGATAAGGAAGAATAGCTGACCGTGATTTTAGAATAAGATGGTTAACATATACTAAACAAAATTTTTGCTCATAGGAACAATGAAGCGCCAAAATAAATTAGTAACAAATAAATTTTTATAAATTTTTTCATAGTCAGACTTTTCTCAAAAATAAAAAAGGCTAAACAACCTGACCATGATCACATATCCACAAAAGGTATAAAACATCACTTGAATATAGAAAATAGATTTTTTTTTTTTTTCTTGGAGGCAGCTTTTTCAAGTTGCTGGGAGAAAAAGTCCAATTTAAGTTATAGATCGTGTGTCAATGGAATCTCTTTGTTTGAATTCATACATAAGAAAAACAATTATAATGGCGTTAATTTACATTTTATATAGAAAAGTAATTAGTAATTTTCGTATCTTAAAACTCATTAATTTCAAACTGTAAAGCAAAATATATATATATATATATATATATATAATACACGCCAACAACAATAAAGTACAAAGAAACATATCAGAGAAAATAAAACATAAACACAAAAAAAAAATGTTCTACTGTTTAAGTGTTTGTGTTTAATCTAAAAAAAAAAAAAATAAAGCATATTTAGTAAAAACACATAAAGAAAAAAAAGTACAAAATTACAAGATTGTTAATTATTTAAAGTGAAATTACAAGATTGTCATAAATTTTCATCCAAATTTTAACAAAATTTTAATCGAGGGACTAAAATTGAGACACTTAAAGAGTTTAAGGTTCAAAATAGAACAATTTTTAGTATAAAGACTAAATCTAGAAAGAAATGAAAGCTGGGACCTCTCGAACATTAATGACAAAAAATAATAAACTTTTTTAATTACTTTTTTAGAATTAAAAAAATCTGGTTAATATTACGTGAATAAAATAATAATTATCTTTAAAATAATTTTTCTATTATTTTTGTTTCACTTCTTATACTAAATAAGAAAAGATAAGTTCATTATATGCTATCATACTAAACAATTAAAAAGAAAATCATAATCTTTTTTTTCCTTTAATTTTGATTTTCTATCCTGTATAGTTTTTCTTTCCATCTCATTTTCTTTCAAAATACAAAACTAAGTCAAAATTCAATAGTTGCGCCCCTAAATTTTGACATTTACTTAAAATATGTATAATTTTATTTACAGCTGTCGAGCCGTAATCAAGTGCGTAACAACACATTGGCAACAGCACACACCCGACTCACCTAATCTTTTTTTTTTTTTGTTCTTTTAGTTTTGATTGTAAATGTTTCCTTAAAAATATAAAATCACACACGAACACATCGTTTTTAAAAAAAATTCAAAATTATGTTTCTGTAAAAAAAAAAAAAAAATTAGTGAAATCACAATTTTAATGTATTATTTTAAGATATTTACTATTTATTTTTAATTAATATCTTTTTGATTAATATAATTTTTTAACTAAAAAATATTAATAAAAAATAAAAAAAATAAAATTCATACATTTTAAAAATTATTTGTCTCATTTTTTCTAAATCCGCCTCTCCTCAGTTATTTCTCTGTCTCCTCCCGTAATGGTAATGATGACGAACATTTATTTTGGGTCTGTTCACTTTGCTGATTCGAGTTTGTAATTCGAGTTGAGATGTGATTTTATGTAAGAGTTTTTTACTGTAATAAAAAAATTAGATGTAATTGTTTCTAAGAAATTTTTACTGTAACAAAACTCAAATTATAAATTCGAATCGGTGAAGTGTACAAATCTTTTATCATCCTTTAACTAGAGCCATTTCAACTCTAAACAAGTACATGATCTATATATTCTTGATTTTTTGTTGGGTTCGATTTTCTCGTATTTTTCATTTACTTTTACATGTTCTTTGCCCAGAAATTAAACACGTCATTAATTAGAGAGAAAAAAAATCACAAGGCACGACAAAGAGAAAGTGTCAACAAATTTTTAATTTTGTAATATTTTCTATTGATCAAAATTATTAAGGTGATGGCCTCGTGGGGACTTACTTCATGATGATGTGCTAGCAAACATACCCACAGGAATATTTTCAACTTCAAGCCTCAAGCTGATGTATATTATTGCTAATACACGATGAAGTTTCATTTCAGTAATATTAATACTCTTATTTTTAAGGGTGAAAAAAGACTAGTGTAAATGATATAAAGGTGACACAACTATTTCTCTTAAAAGTTGCAAATGATAAAAATGTTAGACAATATGATAGAAAATACAAATAAGAACAAGAAAATAAAGCAATAACAAAGTAATGAAAATTGTTACAACCCGAAATCAACCTTTCTATGAAATTCAGAAAAACGGAATTGTATGAATGTCGAGGCACGTGAATCACGTTGTTCTTAAAACAGATTCGTCCCCTCCGGCGTGTGCTTGAGGTCACGTTGGACGTTCGTCTCCCATGATACAACGACAACGACAGTAGCTCGATGCACTTTCAGAACCGTCTGGCGAACTAGAACTTGATCTTTCCTCTATCACCAAAAACCGAACTATAAGAGCACAAAACTCAAGAACACAGGGACAGAAAATTCTGAAAAAAAACACGAAAGAATGAGAAGAAGAATTTCGAAAATATGAGTGCATTGTTCATGTGGAGGATGGACCTTATATAGCCTGCCCGTGAGGGATGTTACAAGGCTGTAATCAAGGTGAATAAAACCAATTAAATTCGGGTTTAATGGTGCTTGAATTATGTGGTTACAGCCTCTGGAATTCCCGGATGAATTTGGTCCAAAAACAAGTCTACAACCGGAGGTTTAATGTCCATAAACCAATAGTTATTGCTGCAGTTTCTAAATCCTTCACTAATGTAGATTTTAATCAGTCACTAATGCATCCGTTTCAGAATTTAGTTGGCAAAATAAAAGAAAAATTGTAAAAGATAGCTCGCACGGAGCGAGTTTTCCGGTCCGACATTCGTGTCCGCAGGTCGCGAGCGCACACATTAGGCCCCTATTGGGCCCCATCCGAATATGGGCATCAAAATAGGCCTTTAAAATGGCTTATTAAGCCATTTTCCAACAATAAAAAGGTAATCAAAATTTTTAAATACCACTCCAAACCAAACTCAGAATACGTTTAGTTTATAAGTTTGAATAAAAAAATTTGAATAAAAATTTAAATTTATGATAAAAAAAACACTGCATAAAAAAAGTTTAAATAGTAATTCAAACCTATAAAACAAACACATAATATCAACCACTTAATTAATTTACAAATTGAATAAACATATAATATATGTGCCACATTGTTTGGCAACACTAGTATAAAATAATGTAGCTTCTATTGTTCGGTATTTTGCTGGCAGTTTTAGGGCATGTACTCAAGATCTCCACGTGTCATTATGTTGTGACATGAAGTTCAATATTAATTTATACAATAAACTTTCAGGCTCATGACGTATCATTGATCGAAATAAAGGGGACTTTTTTATTTTATATAAAATTAAAGAAGTACAATAGTGCAAATGCAATACATAATAGAGTACTTAGAAGAAAGACACGTCTAATCTTTGCTTATGTTTATATAATCATTAATTGTTCTGAAAGAATAATTGTTCCTTAATAAAACGACCGTCTATATATTGACTTTTGCGTTCAAACTTGGTCAACCAAATTTTATATTCTAATCAATGTTTAATTAAATGATTAGTACTTCGTCAATGGCTACGCCCGCTAGCTTCTTGTCTACTTATTTGACGGAATTAAATTATGAAGATGATCATATAATAGTGTTCAAATTCAATTGCTTGATTGTTATTATACTTTCGGCATTGACATATTTGAATGGACTAGCTAGTATAGGATTGTAGATTTGCCGGACTTTGTTACATTACTATCGGTGATAGGTTTTATTCATTAATTCAACAAATAAAAGTGGAGCAGGGCACAAATAGTATTATTAGATATAAAGGAGGTCAAAGTAGAATTAAAAATAGAGAAATGTAAGATATCTGAAGACCTAATGCTAGCATCATTTTTCTGTCTGCATTCACTGTTTGACATGTTAACTTCACCAATATGATATATTACTATTTAAACATAAAATGAGATAGTAGAGTGTCACACAATAAATGCAGTATGTGACAAAAAAAAATGACAAAAAAAGTAATGCTATATTTCTCTTCTAATTATTTTTGTGCTCTCTTAACTTGAATTTTAAAAGGAGAAAAGGACATGAATTTAAGAATTTATCTTCTAATTATTTTTGTTCTCTCTTAACTTGAATTTAAAAGGAGAAAAGGACATGAATTTAAAAATGTCTAAAGAAGGGCATAAATTTTTATTTTTATTGCCGCTTTCTCTAGTCGTGAGGGTATCTTTACAATTTTCCCATAAAGATGAATAAAACTTTTGGCTGGGTTAATAGTGTCTGATGATATATAAATCAGAACATTAATATTATAAGCCTAAGAATGTTGGTCAACCATAGTGAGAATGGGTCAAATGCTTAACTATTGAGCGGGTGGCACATGTGGAGACAAGCTATAAAAACCAGGCAGTGAAAGACAGATCAAGTCATGACATCGTGTATATATGTTTGTAATATAATAAGTTCATTTTAAATTACAACAGTCACATTATTTATAACACCATATAATTAACATAACTATATATATATATATATGTATATGACTTATAATTATTGCATTGCATGAATTGTTACTTTGATAATTTTGTCAGTAAATATAATTCTTATACAACTGCTTTACTTATTGCTACTGATAATTACTATACTATCCCTATCCCTTATTATATATTTACTATTCTCAGTATTCTTTTTGTCATAAATGGTAGAGTTCCATTATATATATATATATATATATATATATATTATTGAAGGGATTTCCATTAAAGTCATATATGTTTTGCGTGATTGTGTTTCTTACGTGATATGGTTATAAGATGTACCCTATTTGAACAAGCTTTTACCGTTTTGTCTAATTGTCTTCACAGCTTATACATGAAAATATGAATTTTTTAACTAAAAGAGAGGTTTCTAGAAATATGTAGGTATGGCGAAGAAATACTATATATTGCCAATATTACAAATGTGACAAATATATACATTCTCAGCAAAAAGAAAATTATGTGTCCATACATTTAAACGACGCCTATTTGTAGTCTTGCTTTGTCACAAAATACGAAATGTATATATATTGCCTTTTGTGTCATTTTAATTTTAATTTGTTTCTAGCTATTTAAAACACATCCTTTTCCTAACCCATAATTTGTTTCTAACAAAATGGACTAGGTATAGTTTAGGTATATAGACACCAGTTATAGTTTAGGTATATAGACTGTTTTAAGATATATATATATATATATATATATACGCGTCTATGCCCAAAAAAAGTATATGAAAACCCCACATTGAAGTAATTGTATAGTTTTGACTAATATTCCTTTCTGTAACCGTACAAAATAATGCAAATAAGAAAGATGAAGGAAAGAAAAATCACTTTCAGTGAAATAATATTAAAAAGCAAGTCAAATTAAGTGATAGCGAAATAAAACAGATAGATAACATATTGCCTAGTGTAGAGAGAGAGAGAGATAATTAGCCGCCCTGGTCCTAGTGTTATTATAATTAGGTTCTGACTTTCTGCGTCACTTGAACGTTTTATAGCGCCTTGTGACAAGAGAACTCTCTCCAAAAGGAAACAACCGTTTGTTACACTCAAATATATATATACACACCCCTCTTTTACAAGTATATGTATATGTGCGGGCGCGCGCACACACACACACACATATATGTCCTTCTGTATTCCTCGCTTAATTGTTCATTTGCAGATATCTAGAGCTTATATATAGATTGAGGAAAGAGCAAAACGTTGTGTTCTCTGACGTTTTTTAATTGAAGGCGAGGTTCTTATGCCAATCACATTTTGTTAAGGATGTTGAGCTTATTTAGCTGCGTTTACAAGTTTTATTGTATGTATATTTTGTCATATATATATATATATATATATATATGTCTATCAAAGAAATTCATAATGTTCTTTTGTGTGAGGGCATAATCCTTTCTTCAATATAAACTTTTAAATCTTTCTGGTATTGATCACAAAAAACTTATATTCATTTTCATTAATGCCGTTTGTTTTGAGCGTTTTTCGTCATATATGTATGCGTATGTCTGTATAAATATGGCCTACATATATGGAAGATAATTCTTTGAAAATTATATTTCTTTCATCATAAGCATAGACTATAATTGAACTATAATTTTCCTCCAAAGTTTCAATTATTTATGTATCCTTACGCCACTGGCCGGCTCTGATCTTCAAAGGGCGTTTGACATTGTTCAGAACAAGGCCATTTCAACCAGAAGATCGATCTCAATCATTTGGTCAACATGAGGAATGCCGCCATTCTTCCATTTGTATCGCCTAATTGTGAATTCGGTAACGATCCTTTTGAAATTCTAATTATTCATTTTTTTTTTAACATAAACTTCAAGTTATTCAGACATAACTTGATGATTTTTTTTCATGTGTTTAATTTCTTACCATATGTTTCAGGTAACATTAATTACGAGCTCCAAACGTGGAATGAAAATCTCCACAACATGAGTTCTGGCTTTTGCTTGGAGCCCAAGTTCTTGGACAATCATGAAAACCAACAAAGAGTTGAAAACTACTCATTTCCCAGCTTTCAGTCATCACTTGTCACCTATCAACCAGGTTAGCTGCATTTCACTATCTCAGCTAATATATAATTTATGGGGAACAACTTTTCTCAACTTTTGCCTAATTTCCACATATCTTTTCTTCTCTTTTTCAACCATCCCTTTCCTGAAATTTGTATTTTTAGCCCACTCTCCCATATTTGACAACCATTAAAAGACAAAAATGACCACTGTTTTGTTCACATTGTTAAACAGCAGTTTTTCCATCAAGTGTCTTTAGCTCGTGTGATCTTGACAATATCTCCCACCACCAGTCAATGTTGCTTGGCAAGAAGATTTTGGCTTCACAACTTGATATGGTATATGTTAATCTTTATCCATCATTTATTTATTTGGTGATAATTTCTTTATACTTTTATTTTATTTTATCTTTTGAGTATCCTGATCAGTAGTTGATCTTGACTTTTATAAGTAGATACATTAGGGTGTACCAGAAGTACAAGAGAATAAAGATAAAGTGAAAACGACTAGAAATGATAGCGGAGAAAATAGTATATGATGATTTAGTCTTTCACCTTAAACAGCATTGTTAGATGTAGTTCTGTTGAGGTTGAGCTAATTGGTGAACAGTCAAAAGTTAGCAATGAATAATAATTTGAAAAGCGACACACTCACATTATCATCGCACGATTAGAAAAGAGAGCAAAAATTTGATTATCCAATGAAAGCATCAATTTCCTAACTTTTTTTTTTTGGTCTTTTTTTTTTTTTTTTTCAAAGGAAATTCAGGCTATTCGAAATGCAAGGAAACGTCCAATTGAAGTTAATAATGACATCTTCGCCAAAAGTGGCATTAGCGAGCTGCTCAGTGACAGGACAACTTTGAATGAGTGGGGAAAAAACAAAAGAAGCAAAGTGACAGGAAATAACCAACAATGGCAACACCAAGTGATGAGAGAAACATTAACAGGAATGCACGAGCACAAGGTATACATTACATATACATACATACATACACGTGTGTGTCTGTGTATATATATATATATATATACGTATATTAATCATGTATAGTAATTGCAACCTTGTAACTAGGCCTATTTTTGTCCAATTTTTAACAAATTATGGATGATCTTTTGTGAAAAAGGTTTGACTGGTTTTGCCATTGAGAATTAATAGGGAACATCAGTTAAAAATGTAATATATAATGTACTTACAGGTTGTCTATTTCTGCCAGCTAGTTATAAGGTGCTTGACATTCTTTTTGCACATTATATATGTAGGTGCAGGAACTGCCTGTAAGGAGAAGCCAAAAGCTCACTGACAAAATCACTGCTCTTCAAAAGCTGGTTTCCCCGTATGGCAAGGTCTGTAATTTCTTCTTCTTTTTTTTTTTTTTTTTCAATAATCTTCTTTGAATTTTGATGAGTTAAAATTTGAATAGGCAATTTGATATAAGACGGTCGACTATCTATTTCGAAAAAATAATTGAACTGGTTTAATTGTTAACCAAATTGCAGACTGACACTGCATCAGTTCTTCAAGAGGCTTCTCTTTATATCAAGCTTCTTCAGGAACAAATTCAGGTACTTGTATATCATATTAACTCTTCTAATATGCCCTTTAACTTACACATATCTTTAAGAAATATATATATCTCCGTGTTTCTTTAATAATTAATTTTCATTTGGCTGACATATATTTCTTTCTTTTTCTTCGTGAAGCAGAATCTGTTTCGGATGCTGAGCAGCTCATATGACAGCAATGTTAGAAGCCTGTCTCACTCACAGGTACTATTACAATTTAGGTTAAATATTTATCTTAGAAAATTTCGACATGTAGTATAATTTCTCTAGTCATGTTGAAATATAACAAAAAGTTAAGAAACATTATACAAATAGCAGAAACTATAATCATTTAGTAACTACCACATAATTATGTAGCATAGAAGTAACAATCAAAATATTTTAGGAAAAGAAAAATGTTGTATTTCAGTTTCTCTCTTGTTAAATATACCATGTGGTGTAAATTTACTATTTTCTTTGACAATCTCAAACGATTTATTTTATTTTTTTTTATTTTTTTTTTGGAGAACCATCGATCTATTACTTGCCCTTTTGCTTACTAAATGAAATGTGAATATATATATATATATATATATATATGTGTATGTATAGGAGGCTGGAAAGAGACGGCTAGACCTTAGAAGCAAAGGCCTTTGCTTGGTTCCAATATCATTTACACAGAAAGTGACAATTGATCAAGAGCGAATTGATCACAAATATCAACGTTACTAGCTAGCTTTCAAGGAAAACCACTATATGAATAGATATCTGCTAGTTATATATTTATGCACTGCTCTGCAATATGGTATATTTTATGTATTTAAGGAGGAAGTTGATTCAAGCTATTAAAACCTTTTGATTAGTTAAACCAATGTCGATCCTCATAACATAAAAGCTGATCTCTCTCTCTCTTTTTTTTTTTTGAAAGTTAAGCTACAAAATTGGAAATCTGGAGTAATACACAATTTCTAATTTGCTTTTTGGTTCAAGCTAGGGTAATTAAAAGAGTATCTCATTAATCATATCTTTGCAGTACCGTCTCAACCAATTTTTATAGAAACAAAGGCCTATTTTATAGAAAAAAAATACGGGTAGATATAGAAACAAAGGCCTATTTTTATTTTTTATTTTTTATTTTTTTGTGGGGGCTAATCAAATTAAAGCGGATCATTAGTGTACTCATCTCGTTGAGTGTCAAGACGCTGCCCCAACAAAATGGTCTTGACACATTTTTCTCTTAAAAGAATCTTGACAAATTTGTATTCTTTAGAAGAAGAACAATAGCCAAATCCCCACGTCAACATTTCATGATCAGAAAGAAGCTACTAGTTCATGACAGTTGGGAACTCTCACTTGCTCTCCAATAACCGGATTCGAAACATAGAAACAATCGTCTTTTGCGTCAAAATGCGCTATCAGACCGCCACTTGAGAAGACCACTGATCCGTTCGAGCTCGAAACTCCCGCTATTTTCTTCACCTCTAGACGATTACTTGAGAATATTTCGGCCAAAATGAAGTTGCTAGTGTTAGAACTATTAGATTAATCAAGATTATGATGACCGAGACAAATGTAGCTTTGCTTTCCGATTGCGCGAGTGAAATGTAGGCCTACAAACTCGGGATCTCTCAGGAATTTGTGCCAGAACTTGCAGGTGCATTTGAGAGAGAGGATTGAGATTGTTGGTAGTCGTTAGGCAATGTCAAGTGCAAGATCGCTTGCAAGTGAATCAAAGTAGCTCCTCGCCTTTTTATGTTTGATCTTCAACTTAATAATTGGTTTTTTCCATGCTGCAATCTGAGAATGAAGTTAAATCAAAATATTAGAAGTTTCCATGTAAAAGAAAAGAGAAGAAAAAAAACGAGGAAATAGTAGTACACTTTAGTAGGACCTATCTTAACTAGAAAACCTGATTCAAAATTACAATGTGCTTGGAGATTATCAAGAAAAGTAGTGAAGACAGAAAAAGAAAATTTGTATATAATATTAAGGACAAACGTACAACAGCTGAGTTAAGCCTATAACGTTCAACAGTTGGACAAACATATAACTTTTTTTTTCGAAATAGTAAAACTGCTTCTGGACTCTGGAGTATCAAATTTGAAAATTATCATGAGTGACGGCTCATACCATGCACGCGAAGGAATTCGAGTTGGTTTACCTGAGGAAAAAAGGACTAATTAACGACTAATTAGCAAGTGCTTATAAATTTGATACTTTTTTTTTTTTTTTAGTTTTTCCAATAGTCCATCCCACCGGTTGTTTTAAATTTTGACAGTTAGATTTAAAGAAAATCATATCAAATTAAAAAGATGTAAAATAGACAGATTTAAAATATAGATTTAACGGCCGAAAAATAAAGGACTACCAATAAATCATTTTTACAGCGACTACGAGAAAAAATCTTGATGAAAAAATTGCAAATAAGATTTTTTTATTAGTATTTCGGCGACAAGTCTCAACATTCATATTATCTTCAACCTTGAACCCAACCCCAACTTTGATTACGACCTAAACCCTAGTCCCGAGCTCAACCATGGCTCCAACCCAAATCCTTGCAACAACCCCAACCTCAAAATCATTAGAACAAGACCTTCTATGTCAGGGTTGTTGAGGTGTGATCTCCCTCACCATCGAGGGCGCTCTTCCCTATTTATTTATTTTTGTTACTTAAGAAATCAGTAAGAAACATTAGGCTACCACTGAGACGTTCGGCGGTTAAAAACTGTCAGTTTTGGTCGATTCGGTGGCCGAACCGACCATGTCATTTTTCTAAAAGTGGGCATCAAAATCGAACTGCATGCAACCGAACTTCGGTTTCAGTTCAGTTTCAGTCGGTTTTTCAGTTTTGGTAATCAGGAAGGTGACCTCAGTTAACCATCAGCTTACCAGCATCTTTAGTTACATTTTTTGACCAGAAAATACGAAAAAAATGTAAACCTTTCTTTCAATGCAAACATGTATTACAATAAATGAATATAAAGCACAACATCCAAATTGATAATTGCACAAACACAAAATATTCAAATCCAAAGTACAAAGTAGAAAATAGAAACTAGAAAGTTACAACAAACAATACTAACACTAATGTTCAAAGTCCAAATATAAAGTCAAGGTCAACAATACAAGTGTAAAAAATATCTAAATTGGCATAAGAAATTAAGAAGTTCAAAGCATAATTAAAAAGTTCAACTTTAAATAGTAAAGTTCATTTCCAACTTCTCATAAACCTCCTATTCCCCTTCATCTTCATCCAAATCCAAATCCATTATATCATCATTTGTATCACTACAGCAGAAAATTAGAATTAAGTAAATAAAATTGAATAGATGATGCGAAAAAGAAGAATAAATAGCTATAATTCTAATTATCTTACTTGGGTCTTTTAGAAGATTCTGCATCATTTACTTGAGCGCTTTCGTCCTTTGAACATGTTGGAGTAAAACAACCTCACCATCATCTACAAGAAAATTATAAATTAATTTATCTAATACATGAAATGCCTAAAAAAGATATAATAACAAATATGTGTTGTATGTACAATCATGATTAATATTACTAGAGACAACATGATAGCAATCTACAAAAGATTCAACATCATCCATATATTGCCGAAGAACCACGAGTTCATATTCTTCATCCTTTGCGTTCAACCAAATTTTCAAGCAAATAAGTGCTTCCACTATCCTAGGAGCCAATGAACTACTAAAAGGATCAAGAATATGATGACCGGTAGAAAAAGTTGATTTAGATGCAACCGTCAAAATCGGAACCGCAAGCACATCTCTAGCAATTTGGGACAAGACCTTATACCTAGGAGCATTGACTTTCCACCAGCCAAGGATGTCAAAACTGTCATCCACTAGCTCTTCGTATTGCTCAAATAATTACGTATTTACATCATTCTTCTGCACATTTACACCATCCCTGCTTATCTTTTACTTTCTAAACTTGGCCTCTATCTCATCATTAATAACCGGCATTAAGATGGGTTCACTAGATGTCGTAATTGTTGAACGACTTGAATTAGAACCCGAATAAGTTTTTGATGAGTGAGCTAACCTTGTATTTCTAAATCGAGGTTTAGCCAATTATAATAATTGCGGTTGCTTAATAGTAGAGTTAGGGGGAGATGATGAAGAGCTAAACGTGAAGGAGGAGTCCGATCATGATATTCCTTATACAATCTACGTAATGTGTCCTCAACCCCGCTTAACAACGTGTCAGATGTCAAATCATCGTAGATACACTTGAAGGCAAGAACAAGATAATCCACTTATATCTTGGATCAAGAACCAAGCCAAGAAACATCATGTGATTTATTTTCTCGACATTTTCCCAATACTTATCAAATTTCTTATTCATCATCGTTGCCATTTCATTCAAGAGAGGATCATCACACTCCTCTAACTTAATCAACTCTTGTTTTACAACACAAATATCTTTGAAATACGTGGCACTGTCATTTTCAGTTTTTGAGCAGTCTGTTTTGATTTTACGATTTTTTGTGCAGTCCTAGCTACCATTATTAGCATATCAGTCATTAGAAATTTTAAATATCATTAGTTTTTCTCCACGTGCATTTAATATGTGTTATATTGGATAATGGATTGCCCCCTGAAGTATTTACCTTGTATGAAAGTACTCCATGATTTTTTAAAATAGTTCAAAACACCCCAATCTATCGAAAACAGATCAAATTGCCACTTCTGTCTAATTCAGTCTATAATTTTAACGGCTTTACTGACGTGGCTTACCATTAACAATTAATTATTGACATGACATGTGTATTGAAAATTAACTAAGAGGCACCGGTAGTATTAAGCCCCACTATTTAATAGAAGGTGGGTCCCGCAACGTGAGACCTTCAAGTAGGACCCACCTTCTATTAAATAGTGGTGTTTAACACTAGTAGTGCCATTAAACATTTTTCATTAATTAAAGTCATTAAAATGTTTAGAATAATCAAATATTGAAAAGATAAAAAAGAATAAATAAAAAACTTGATTTCAAAAAAATTATACAGAAAAAAAAACAATATGAATTCCCTTTCTCCCTTTAAAAAAAAGCCCTAATTCCTTTGTTCCTCCGCGGCCTCCCCCATTTCATCTTCATTCTTTGGATCTCTTCGACCTGAACTCGTGCGGGACGGTTGGATTCGGGAAGGACACATTTATGAGGCAGATTTGATTCAATGGGGTGGACATAGCTCCAAACAGTGTTGGGATGAGGAGGTTTTCGATGACGACTATGTGACAACAATGAGGGAGTTTTCACGGTTCAGAATGGCCGTGATAAGGCGACAGTGGCGAAGAAGCCAAAGGTGACGGTGGTGAAGGTGGTTTCTAAGATGGATGCGGATGATCTGCAGCTTTTCTCATTGATATTGCCTTGAGAAATGTGGATAATTTGAATTCTTTTTTTCTTGCCAATTGTTGGTTTGATTTTTGTTTCCACTAGATTGTTGGCTGAATTTTATCTGCGTTGTTCTAAATCATAAGCATGGTTGAAGCTTTTGTAGAAGATTCGGATCCCTAACCTTCCCCTGAATTTGGATAACTAGTTCTCCTTGAAATATTCTTTCCTCCATAGCTTTCAAAAACACAAGAAGTCTCTTTCTTTTGTTTTAGCAACGTTAAGAAGTAGCTTTAGGGTGTGTTTGGTAGGAGGAATTGGGGGAAGGAAGGAAAGGCTTTGAGGTGAGGAGTCCGTTGTTTGGTTGGGAGCATTGGATAAGGGAGAGGAAAGATGGAGGGGTTGAGTTTCTGTGGGACCCACCAAATATTGATCATTCCATTTATGGACGGAAAGGAGATGAGACACTCACTATGACAGTATAATTACAATTTTACCCTTCATTTCTTTTATCTTGTACATGCTAATCTTTTGAGACTTTTCTTTTACGTCTTTTTTTTATATTACTTTGTTAATTTTTAAATAAATTACTTTATATATTAAAGTAAAATAATATATATAGAGAGCGTTTACGTATTTTTTTCTTTACTTTTTTTGTTTGTATTTTTAAAATAAGATATTATTTTAATACCAATTAATGAAGTGAAGTTAAAAGAAATATGAATATAAATCGTATTAGAGGCTTTAGAGCTTACAACCAAACTAAAATATATTTCAAAAAAATGAATAATTTGCATTTCAATTAATTAATTAAAATTAAACAAAGAAGTTAATTCAATTCATAGTATGTATTAGTTTATTTTTCTATAAAAAAATGTTCCTAAGGTAAATTTTTTTATTAGAAGTTTAAAACAACTTGAGTATTAAAAATTTTATTGGTAGAAAATTGAGTATAACATTATTAATTATTAATTAATAGACATCTTATGAAAGAACATCAATTTATATTGCATGGACAATATAGTAATTTTAAGAGTCAAACTAATCCTCCCCTCCTTTTTTCCTTTCAATACCAAACAAGGAGAAAGGATAACAACAATCATTCATTCTTATCATACCAAACAACTTTGAGGAAAATTACAATTTGTTCCTTTATTCTCACTCCTCTCCCCTCATATCCTATCCATCCTTCCATCAATCCATCTCTCCTACCAAACAGACCCGTAGTGCTTGGTGGAAATGTTAGACGACTCTTTGTCTAATTTGTGGTCATTCATAGAAGCAAAAAGGAGAAAATTGGAACTTTTTTGTTACACATAGGATAATTTCTGGGATTTTTTTGACATTTGCTCAAAGATGAACATAGTTTTGCATAAGCTCAAGCACCAGACCATTATTGAGATATCAATTCTTGTTAAATTTTGTTTTAGAGGGTTGTACCGATCTTTGCAGTTGCAGAGGTTTTGGTTAAATTCTCCATTTGCTTAATTTTTATTATTTTTTAATAAAATAGTTGTTATTATTGATTTAATTAAAGTGTAACACTTTTTAATTATGTTTTAATCACATAACCTGTCAACATTCGGTTTGAATCATTGATGGAATTAGACGGAATGAGTAATTTGATCTGTGTTTTATAAATTAAGAAATGTTTTAAATTGTTTGAAAAATCAAGACATTAAAATAAGATAGATACTTTTGGAGCATTTATGAAAATATTTAATCATTGGTTCAGTATTAAAAATATATAAAATCTGAATATAAGAAAAAAAAATAAAAAAGAGTTTTAGACAAGAAGCCAAAAAAAAAAAAGTCTAAAATGAATGAATAAATAAAATTTAGTGTAAAAGGGACAAAATGAAAAAACTAAAGTTTTAGGCCAAAAATAAAAAAAGAGTAACAATAGACCAAAATGAAGAAATAACTAAAGCTCTGTTCGTTTCAACAATTTATATTATTATTTAGGATTCAAACCGTAATTCAGGATTCAAATTGATGTTTAAGAGAGAAAAATTTAAGGACAATTTAAACAATTAATAATGGTTCAAACCCTTGATTTTGGAATTCGCAACCACCCTTAAATTCTAACAATCCTAATTGTTTTCTATAGTGAAAACAATTCTGATTCTACTTTTTCTCTCTCTTCAATTTCAAATGTCATAACTTCTTATTTTAATTCGATTAAGATGATTTTTTTTAATATGTTCATAATGAAGAGAGGAACAAATCCTCATCCATATTGCATATTTTTAGATGTCATTTACAATGAGATTTTATAAGATTTGTTACAAAATTCTAGTGACGAATTACAATTTATTTTCATATCTAAACACCAATTTAAATCACAATTCAATTCACCACTATTCAAATCACCACAACTAAAATTAAATCAGCAATTTGAATCGTTGAACCAAACAAGCCCTAAGTTTTAAGGTAAAAGAAACCAAAGCGAAAATAAAATTCAAGAAAAAATGAAATTTCAAGACAAAATAAAAAGGGTAAAAAAAGACATATATGAAGGAATAAAGGAGTTTTAAAGCAAAAAAATGAGAACGAAAAAATAAACTATCATGGAAAAAATAAAAAGGGTCAAAACAGGGGTCAAAATGAAGAAATAAATAAGTTTTAAGACAAAAAGATTATAATGAAAAATAAAATAAAATTTCAAGGCAAAAATAAAAAAAAAAAGGCCAAAAAGGCTAAAATGAAAAAATAAATAAGTTTTAGGGTAAAAACAAAGTAAAAAGAAAAAAAAAAAGAAATTTCAAGATAAAAATAGAAAAGAAAAAAAAGACTAAAATGAAGAAATAAATGAGTTTTAGGGTAAAAAAATAAAATAAAAAATAAAGTTTCATGATAAAAATTAAAAAAAAGATAAAAATAAAATTAAGAAATAAATAAGTTTTAAGGTAAAAAATAAAGTTAAATTCAGGAAAAAAATAAAAACATAGTAAAAAAGGACTAAAATAAAAAAAATAAGTTTTAGAATAAAAATTAAAAAAATAATAAAAAAAGACTTAAAAACGAAAAAGGTGAGGGGGTCACTTTTTCGACCAAAATGGTCAAAACGGCCACGTTTTGGTCGAAAAAGTGAAGTGGCGATTGCCACTTCTTACGTGTAGATAGACAGATAGACTGTCTCCAATGTAGCAATATGCTACCGTCAGTAATTTAGTAGACTACTACCACCATGCTGTGATACTATAAGGATGTTATTAGCATTTTAGATTATTCCGGAAAAAAAAAAAGTTAACATTTGAGATGAATTAAAATTAATAAATTAATAGTTTATATAAGTTAATAAATTAATTAAATTATTATTTTTGTTCATAATTTATCTCATTATGAATCATAACTTAATAAATTATTATTCATAATTCACAATTTTTATTCATAATTTATCTAATTATAAATTATAACTTAATAAATTATGACATATTAATTTTTATAACTAAAAATTAATTTATATATTTTTTAAAACTTTTTACATTGACCTATTTTTTATAATTTTCCTTTAATTTTTTTAGAAGAGTATTTCACATTTGTTATTGTATTGTTATTGTCCGTTTTGTGTAGTCACCCTCCTTATTATTATTTTTTTAAAATCCTCCCTTCTTTGTTGTGCCGACTGCTGATCCAAGTTGGGCGGAAGCCAATCGCGAAACGACGCCGAATGAATTCACAAAAGCGCCTTTGCGTGAAGTTCGTGCCACCTTCTCTATCTCACCCTGCGGTGACACCGTTTCTCGGTCCACCTACCACGTGGCGCGAGATGATGAGATCAGTACCCTATCTTAGCGAGCCGTCACCGTCAGATTAGCTCGCCACCAAATGCGAAGAAAGGGCCTCCACAATTTCAAGTCGCAGCGCTCTTCTTTCAACTAAAGCCTATCATCTCCTCTGTTTCTCTCTCCTTTCCTTCTCTCTCTAGTGTTTGAGCCCTAGATTTTCTCAGCCTTTCTTGCACTTTCTTCTCTATTTGTCACCCGATATTTGTTCGACAAAAATGGTGAGCGGTTTTTCACTATCTTACTCTCTATTTTCTGTACTGTCTTTTTTTTTTCTTTTTTTTTTAAAAATTTCTGTTGTGTTGATTTTGTGGTTTTTGATTTTATGTTTAATCCGTGATGTTTTGGTGTTCGATCTATGAAATTTGTTGCATATCTTTAGTGTACCGAAGATCAATTAGGTTTCTTTTATTTGATCGATGCGATTTTTACTTTTTCTTTTGTTTTCGGGCATGGAAGATAGGGATTTTGTCCGCGAATCTCTTGATTTTCAATCCCAACCGTCCGATGGTTCGGTATTTGCTCACCGGAGTGATCGTCTGACGTATGCCTTGTGTTGGACCTCAATTGTTCGGACAATTGTGCTTTGCATGTTGATTTGAGTTAGTTTGTCCGTCTATTTTAGGGTTTGCAATTTATGTGTTTTTTGCGGATGTTGTTGCACGTGTAAGTAGATTATTTATGCTTATGACTCCGCTATTATTGTATAGATATTTTTGAAAAACGGGATTTTACTTGATTATGCTGTGACTAATTGGGCATTTTGATTATTTAGATTGGGAATGATACCAAGTTTGGGGCTTTATATGAAAAGAATTTGATCTAAGTGGGACTAGTCAAATATTTGATTTTAAGTAGCAACATGATATGAGGAAAAATATTCATTCTGAATCGGGATTTGACCACAACTATCAACTACTTATTAAAACCACTAGAGATTGATGACAAAAAGAAAAATTCAACTTCCTCTTGAGTGTTGTTCGATTTTTTTTTTTTTTTTTTTTTCTCTACCTCCGTTGATGGGTTACTTTTGTTTATGCAATAACTGGGGATGAATTTATTTTGTACTTGGCGGACAATTTAATGCTTATAATTGGATTTGGACTTTATTTGGTTATTGACCCCCCCTTTTTTTTTAATATACATTTGTAGGCAAACGCAGCATCAGGGATGGCTGTGCATGATGACTGCAAGCTTAAGTTTTTAGAATTAAAGGCGAAAAGAACTTACCGCTTCATAGTTTTCAAAATTGAAGAGAAGCAAAAGCAGGTTATAGTGGAAAAGCTTGGTGAACCAACTCAGAGCTATGAAGATTTTGCCGCAAGCCTTCCTGACAATGAGTGCCGCTATGCTGTCTATGACTTTGATTTCATCACTGAAGAGAATGTCCAGAAGAGCAGGATTATTTTCATTGCCTGGTAACCGGTTTTTGTGGTTTCTAGCATTGTTCTATTCCAAATATATATATTTTTTTGGCGGGGCTCAACAAGCTTTCTTTGATTGTTCTACTTGTTTAAGGTCTCCTGACACATCAAGGGTGAGAAGCAAGATGATTTACGCGAGCTCGAAAGACAGGTTTAAGAGAGAGTTGGACGGAATTCAGGTAGAGTTGCAGGCTACTGATCCAACTGAGATGGGCCTTGATGTTTTTAGAAGCCGCTCTAACTGAATGTAAAGCGTGAAACTATGCAATGGAGAATCCTCCCTACTATCTGGGTTTCTTATGTGAAATATCCATGCTTTTATGGAACAAGAATTTATCTTCCTATAATATTGGTTTATGACGTGATTTGTAATGTGGATTTATTGGTACCTGATTTTGGTGTCATATACAAACTAATATCATATGGTGCTTTGTTATATTTTACTGTTTGTAAGAGGTTGAAATCTAACTTTTCTTCCTCGTTAGAAATCATTTGTGGTTTTTGCTTGAAAATTGGATGGAATCCGTTTATTGTTGAAGAAAACCTCCCAATGTAGTTTTGCATAAAGATTTCGAAGTTTTATGCTTTGCTTCTATTTCGAAACCATTTTGTGGGGCTATGATGTATTTACTTCTGGCGTATGCAAAACCTTTTCCTTTCCATGTATCAGCCAAGTATTATCCAATTCCCTCCTTACAAGTCTGGTTTAATGAGGTTTAATGAGAAATAATATGGTCTTTTTTAACCTTACTGTTATTTTCTCTGTCTCTGTTTCCTTTAGTTTGCTTTCCTCTCTGTTTAAACGTACATGCAGTTTGCATCTTATACACAGAGAAGCGATTTTAAATCTTCGCGGAATATTCAAGGTCTTTAATATTATTATTTGTGGAATATTCAAGGTCTTTATTATTATTATTATTATTATTATTATTATTATTATTATTATAGACTGGAAGGTATATGAGGAAACGGGAAAATCTAAAGAAAGAAGTGAGAAAAAAGTGATGAAGCCTTAAAGATCGTTATCTTTATAGTACAGTAGCTTGGTGGATTGTTGACAAATATGTTTTCGTTGAAGAACTGACTATTTTTTCCTTTTACAATGGTCAAGTGAAAATGAAACATACACCAATTGAAATCTTCCACCGCGCTTGATTTTTTTGTGTTCCAATTTATTCGGGCTACAAAACTCTGGAATTTAATCCGGACACAGGAAAAGATTCGTTATTTGTAAGGTGCGACCACTATGTATAAATGATCAACTAATAGGTGTTTGTTGGTGATCCATTTTGGGGTGTATCTTGTACTGAGACAATCAGACTCTTGATCCTACTTTATACAGGAAAATGAAGCAGCGAAATCACCTTTGTGCATGTAATTGACTGATTTCTGAGGCACAAAGGAAAGGCCAAAAAATATTCTTATCTATCAGAGATTTATGTTTAAAATAGACAAACTATTTCTGTAAACGAATTACTGCACTATGTATAGAGTCTCAACTCAAGAAGACATAGCAGTTCATGAGCGAAAGAAATCAAAGATGACCATTTCCCGAGACCGAGGCATCTTTCTCAGGTGGTTCCAGCCAAGTGTAGAGAAAGCTTCTCTCTCAGAATCAAGGCAGACTTGTCGACGGATTCACAACATTGTTGTCGGTAACCAGAATCATGATGGTGTGAGAAGGGCATTTCATCTTGCATCTCATCTTCCATGTCGATAATGATGTTGTGGAGTATGCAGCACACAAGAATGATCCTTGGCAATCTATGCCTATCAGGCTTCCACATGACTCCATGAATTATCCTCCACATCTCCTTCAACCTTGCCAATGCCCTCTGTGCCACCATTCGTGTGGCATAATGCCGTTTATTAAACTCAGCCTGAAAATCTGATAGGCCTCGTCTAGGGTATGGGGTTAGCAGCCACGGCAAAAGAGGAAAACCTGCATCTCCTACTATGTATTCTCTTAACTCTGTTCCTTCCGAGAGAACTATCTTCTTCCCATTCAACCTCTCCCCATCTTCAGACAATTTGAAAAAACCCGAGCTTTGGAGCACAATGGCATCACTCAAACTTCCTGGCCATCCAGCAATTATGTTGCGGAATCTCATTTCCGGATCCACGATTGCCTGTAAGATCATGCTGCTGTTCTTTTCATAGTCAATCCAGACATCATTATCTGGGTGCACATTAGGAAGAGTCATCATGATGTGTGTGGTATCAATTGCACCACAACAATTTGGAAGACTGCGGATTTTCTCAAACTTGGACTTTATTATTTCCATCTCTGCTTCAGTTGAAGGCCAACAGAGATGGTGGAGTCCTCTTTCTTCCATAGCTTCCACAAACCGCCAGGTTAACTGAGAAACTGTTGACTGGTTCATCCCAAATGAGTCACCAACAATAGACAATGAGTCGCCTGAGCTTAGCCTCCGAAGAGCAACAGCTACTTGGTCATTCAAAGACAAAGGGTTTCCTTTATAATCAAAGTACGAGGTTTTAGCCAACATATCATCCTTTACAAGTGAGCAGATGTAGCTGAATGTCTTCCTTGAAATTTTGAAAATGGATTCAAATGTCATTGTCTGAGACAAAGGCCCTGCAGAGAGGAAAACAAGAATATTATAGTTCTTTTAATATAACTCTCATATATATATATATATATATATATATATATATATATGTTAATATGTAGCAGAACTAAACATGAGGAAAGCCTCGGCTACACCGGACATAATTCTTAGATTCATATGAAGTCTATACTATAATCAGAGAGTTAACTTGCAAACGAAGATAAGAGTAGAACTATAAACCAGAGTAGTTATAACAACTTTTATCAAGATTCCAATGCAACTAATTTGCATATGAAAATTTATCAGTCAAAACTGTAAAGTAGTTACACAATCACTTTTTCAGTTAATAACTAGAATTATTAGTAACAATATTCAATTATGAGCATGTAGGTAGACTCGGAAAGACATAGTAAAAACAGCTAAAACATAAAAACTGAACTGCAGCCAAATAATACCACTATCTTGTTTCTCTTCTACTACTTTGGTTAAAAAATTTCTTTTTTGGCATTAACCTCTAAAAATGCGTGACCATAAAGAATATAGATCTGCGGGTTAGGTACTTAATGTCTCTCTTCCACTCTTATCAGATCAGATACAAGTTCCTGATAAAGTTATCTCGGGACAAACATAGTTGAGAAGCATAAGCAGATTAAAATTCTCTGGCTAACATTTTTTGCGCATAACAATACCAACACGACTAAAATCTGCCAGTATTCACCTTACAAGGAACATGCTAGTAATATCCATGGAAGCACAATAATCTGAGTTTTTCATTGTAGAATGTCCCACACATGAATTAATGTGATCGTGTTCAAAGGCAACATTATCTGATTATTTGAACTGGTATGAATTATCCAGCATTATTACTGAAAATCAATAAGAAAACTAGTTGTATCTTAATGTTAGGATTTGCATAATTCTGCATAAACAAACTTACATGAGATATACTTATTACTTCAAATGAATTGGAAGCAAATCCAAAGAATCCCATACAAATTGTCGTACTATTCTTTGTAACATAATTATTAAGGTTAAGAAAAATAAAAAAAAAACATTTTGTTTGGGATTATTGTATTAACTTATCTTGATTGAACATGACATATATCACACAATCACATCACAAAAATCAGTAGGGTAACAACTAACAGAGGCAATCTCGGTTTTCTTTCTCTGTTTTTCTAACACGTTCACTATGTAGGTCACGAAATAAGGGGTTTCAGAAGCCAGAAATAACAAGAGTGTGCGAAATTAAACACAAAAGCAAATATGATTCAAAATGAATTTATATATGTGGAAATCAAACGAATATAAAAAACTTAGACAGACCCTTTACACCAAATTTTACCTAGTACAAGAAAAACCAGAATAGACATTCTTCCACAATCACCACAAATTCCCAACCATTCACAATATCAACGTATGCCATAAACAAAACAACAGAAGGTAAGAAGAGATATACAAATTATAACACATCGCAGAAAGAACGACTTTCCCCTAAAATCACCACATAGGAAGGCAACACCAAGACTGCATTGACCCAGGTCCTAAAATCTCATCAAAAACAAAGAAATCCCAACAAACGACAAAGCCAATACTCATCAAAACCAATATATATAATCCCACCAACTAAACAATAATACCACATAAAAATGCACATCACAGAAGTGAATAAAAAGCGTTTTACCAGTAATCCTGCGAGAGAAGTCGTCCCACCAATCCAGAGGCTGAAGAAGTTGCGAGCCAAGAGAAGCAACAAACGCATTCTGGTCAACCTTCTTCTCAGCCTTATTCTTCTTCTTCTTCCTCTTCAACCCTCTAGTGGGTCCCATTTGAAGAACTCAGAACGAACACAAGGCAAGGCAAAGTAAAGAAAGAAAGAAGGAAAGGAAGAACGAAACCGACCCAACCCCAGGAGTGCCGTCAACAAGCAGGAAAATTAAACAATTCCAAAGAGTGACATGGAAAACCCATCAATCGTAAGCCTCAGATTTAACAAAAGGAATACAAACATGTATATACATGTGGAAGGAAGAAATAGAAAATGGCCTTTTTTTCTCTTTCTTTTTTCTTAGGTGGGTTAATATATATGAGATGAAAATGAAAGTGTGTGTATTCTGGGTGTGCGAAGTGTTCCTTTTTGTTGGATTTCAACGCATGCAAATAATAACTCCAAGAATATATATAAATAAATAAATATATATATATATATATATATATATATATGCTATATGCCCTTTTTGTGTTAGGCAATACGTTGAAGAAAATGCGAGTGAGAACTTTGGCCCAAAGAGTGCACAACTTAAAGGGAAAAAAAAAAGTAATTTATATATATATATATATATATATATGTATTTGGGTCTATGTAATTGTGTGTGATCATGAATATAGGTACTGTTTGGGAAATCATATATTGAATAAAACTCACATATACGAATATGTATGTAAGTGTACTATGTAATATGAATATTTAGAGGGGAACGAAAAGAAAATAAAATAGTAACATTTTGTTACATATTGAAAACCCCTAGTCCACCAAGACCACGAGTCCAAAAGTGTGTTATGTGTAATATACAGGCAATAACCTTTTTTTTTAATGTATATTTTCTGATGTTCTATTTTTCGCTTCAAACAAATTACAGAAGTCATGCATTGAGTAAGTAGGGAAGGTTGCAGGCTTGTAGCTTTCATGGATTCTGATTCCTTCAGTACTAGCCAACCAAGTTTTCTTTAATTTTCTTCTTCAATGGGAGGCCAAATGCGAAGCTAGCCATCCAAGTTAACACGTACTTACTTCGTACGCATATATATATATATATATATATATATATATATATACACACACACACACACACACACGATTTATTAAGATCGATTCCTATTTTTTGTTGTGAACCTGAATTAATTATGTCTCTTATCGGTCTATTAAATATGACTTGTTACTTGTTATGTGACCGTTTATTTAGGGGCACGAAGACACCACTAATGTATTTTTTTTTATTCCAAAAAAAAAAGAGAGTAAAATATATGTTAGACAATGTCAAATACAAGTGTCGATACTAATTTTATATTTGACACTATAAAGTGTGAAAAATTTTATATTTGACACTATAAAGTGTGAAAAATAACATATTTTATGTGCTAGTCCGTTTTGTCTTCCAATACATAATGTTATTTTAAATGCTATAAATATTTTTTTTTCAATTACTGTTAAACTTTAGAACTTGTAAAAATACTTTTAATTTTTAAATAATTTGGAAACAAGAATATTATAATAATTAAATTAAATGAAAAAGTGAATATATAAACCAATAAGGCAATAACAATTAAACGCCAAAAATTAGTATATGCCATGCTTGTTGTCCAACTTGATACTAAGTACAACATATGCTAAATTTTGCACAAAATAACATTGCACTATGGAGTGTTTTCAATGTCAAACATATTTGTTTTGACATTGTATTAAAAATTCTCTTTAACCACAAAATCACATTGGTTTGATGTTTGTTGGTATAAGAGCAACTTAGATACATCTTTTAGCAACCAAAGCAATTAACTAATGTATTACTCGTTAACAATCCATACAATATAATAAGTAAATTAATTTGTTATGTGGATGTTCAACATATAGTAAAACAGTGAAACTTGTGAGCTCAGATTGGAATGGTTGCAGTATTATTTCAATTTTTATCCATCATTTTAAAATTCAATGCAGCTATTGAAAACTAACAACTCATTCTTATATTTCTTTGGGTATCGATCGTCTTCTATCTCGACTCCTCCTGAGCTCCGTTCTTGACCTTTTCACCATTTAAAACCAGCACAAAGTATTCTCTCTAAAAACAAGCACGGTTTATATTGGAAAGTAAAACACAAAATAGCAACAAAAATACATACTCTCTTATTTTATTATTTTCAGGTGAACATTAAAAAGAACGTTTCTTCCTTCTCCTCTTGTTTTTTTTTTTTTTTTTCGCTTTGTTGTTGTGCATTAATAACACTTTTCTTTATCATTTTTATCCCCAATAGGAGGTTATTACATCTTACTGCAGAATTTATCGTCGTTTTTATATTTTTTGCATAAGTTTTTTCTGTGCTGACTTTTTTAATTAATGTTTTTTTTGTGACTTTTGTCTATCTAATTTGTTGTTTTGCATTTCATAGTGGTGTCACTCTTTTTGTCGTTTTTAGTTTATTGCCATTTTTCAATTCAATTGCCGTTTTTCATTTGTTTTCTTGTCATATTTCAATTGTCGCTTTTTAGCTCATTGGCCTTTAAAATACTTTTGCTTTCGCTTTTCGCCTTGTCATCGTTTTCATTCTTTTTTTCTTTAGTTTTATTTTCCTTTAGTGTCGTATTTCCTATTGTTGGCGTTTTCTCATTTTGTTGTTTTGATTGTCGTTTTCCAATTTATTATTTTTGGACTATTATCACTTTTGCCCTAAATTTTGGAATCATTTTCAAGTTGCCTTCTAAACTTTAAAAACTTTGACTTTACTCCCTAAATTTTGAATTAGTCCCATTTAAGCCCTTTTGTAGGAGGTTTTGTTAAAATCAGACTAAAAAAAAGGTTAAGTATAGGCCTGAGATTTTTATCAATTTGCCTTAATAGAGATTCAAATAGAAATACTAGTGACTAAATTATTATATTTGTTTTTAACACAAATTCTAACATAAGAGGTTAAGTAGAAATAATTTAAAATTTAGTGAGCAAAATAAGAGTTTTTAAAATTTAGGGGACAAACTCAAAATGATCCTAAAGTGAGAGTTTTATGTCGTTATTTCACCTTTCATTTTTAATTTTTTTTTTTAATCATTTTTGCTGAGCATGTCGTTTTAATGTTGTTGTCGTCTAATCATATTTCCGTCGTATGCCAACGTATTATTGTATTATTAGTTTCTAAATTTATTTATACTTTCTTTCCAAAAAGCATTACAGGTAAATGCTATAAATAAATGTTTTTACCATTTCTTTTCCTTATTTTAGTGGTCTTTCTGAAGTTTTATTGGGAAAAATGAGAAACGGTAGTAAATAGGGATTTTTGAAATTAAATTAAATAAATATGAAATTTTAATACTATTTAAAATAAATAATAATTTATTATGTAAATGTATTATTTATTATTAATAAAAAAAAATTTATTTACGTAAAAAAAACTCTTTTTAGCAGGCATAAAACATAAATTTACATAGATTTTTTTTTTTTAATTATAAATAAAATATTTATATAATAAACTATTATTTATTTTAAATAATTTTAAAATATATTATTTATTTAATTAATTAATTTCATAAATATGTTATTTACTACGTGCTATTTATCCCATCAAAGTTCAAACCACTCTTTTACTTTTTTGATTCAAATAAAGGTTTAAATTTTCATGGGCTCAACCTTTAAACCTTAATAACCCATAAACTAAATCTGTAAATAACTGTTATCATTAGTTCAAATTTGATTCTTCTCTCTTCTATCTAGTTTTTAATTTCATATAGGATGTGTGTGAAAATGTGTGTCTGCCTTTTTTTTAGGAGGACTACAATACAGTATGCTACTAATAACGAATTTTTTTTAACGACCTCTGATTGAAAAGTATTGTTCTTAGATCACAGTTTCATGGAACAAAAAATGGACTCAAACACATCAGATATAACCTTTTCTATGTAATTAGGAAAAGCAAAATAAAAAATAAAAAAAATACTAAGAAAAATCGGGTAACTCAGGCCGCCACTACTGCAAAGCACGGCGACGGATCACGAAAATCGTGATCTCCTTCTCCTCCACCGCACCATCTCCTCCTCCGGCGTGATCTCATTCTCCACCGCAGCTCGATCTCTTTCTCCTCTGACACGATTTGCACGCGAGATTCCTTCCCCTTATCGACGATGACGGCCGCGACACCTAGAATCATAACTTCTCCTTCGGCTACGGTCGTCACAGAGCAACGGAACCAGGCTCACGGCTTATCACCCCATCGCCATCTCAGTCGCAAATCGCGATCCCAGTCGCATCTTTTGTCGCGACGGCATTTGGACCTCCGTCCCCGCCACCGCGAGTCGCAACCATGGTGGGATCCTCGATCGGATTGCTGACGACCCGCTCCCATCATCTGGTGGCGGCAGATTTTGAAGGCCGTTTAGATCATTGATTTTAATTTATAATTTAAATTAAGATATAATTTTATGTTAAATTTTTTATTGTAATAAAAAATAAATATAAATATTTATAAATTTTTTTATCATAATAAATTTTAAATTTTAAATTTAAATTAATAAAGTGAACAAGGGGTAGATGTTATATTCTTTGAGGGTTTTTTTTTTTTTTTTTTTTTTTTTTTTTTTTATCTTTTCGTAAATCTTATGTGTGTAGCTCACATTAGTAATGGTGACTTTGTTTATTTTTCCACCCTAGGATGTCAATCCGATGGTCAAATAAGTACGTATGGATGACCGAAACTAAAACAAGGAATTTTAAAGTGTGTTTAGAACTTATTTTTAAAATAATTTTATTTTTTTGTATAAAAATAAAAATTAAAAAAAAAAAATTTCAAACATAAAATATTTTTAAAAAATATATTTGATAAAATTTTATCAATAGATTATTTTTAATATAAAAAATTTATTAAAATTATTATTTTCTCTCTACTAGAGAAAAGAGAAAAAAAAAAAAAAAAAAAAACGATTAAAAGTCATTTTTATTTATCTTTATTTTACACTAAATTAAAAAATTATTCTTAACTTTTTTTTTTATTTAACCATAACCAAAAGTTATGGCCTTTAATTTCTATAACTAAAAATTTTTCATTTTTTTTTCTCAAAAATAAAAAAAAATAATAACATAATTAATTTCAAAAAAACAACCTTAAAACGTTTTTATTTGATTTTTGATTATTTTTAAAAATATTTTTAGTAGGTTTTTGCATCAAAATTGAAAACAGTCTATAAATTTTATTTATTTAACAAATATTTTAAAAAAACGAAAATGAAAAAAAAAAAATAAAAAATAAAAAGTAATTAAAAAGTACGGTTAAAAGTTTTTTTTTCTTTTCTCATTTTAATTTTAAATTATCACTAATGTTAAATACATTAATTAATTTATAACTTTTTTTATTAGAGTAATTTGTACAAATGATCCTCAATTTTTTAAAAAAATGACAGTTTAATTTTTTTTTTTTTTTAAACGTAAAAAATTTAAAAAGGTTAATTTCAAAGAAATCACAACCTTAAGATGCCGTTTTGATTTAATTTTGAAAATCATTTTTTTTTAATTTTTTTTTAATTTTCCATTTTAATTGAAAATGAAAAAATTTCTATAAATTTTATTTATTTAACAAATGTTTTAAAAATAAAAAAAATAATGTTCAAATAATTTTAATGTCCAACACTTCAAATTAGATTTCATAAGTTTATGAACTTTATGTTTTTTTTATTTTCTAGCACTTATTACTAATGTTATAATACATTAATTAATAATTATAACTAAACAAAAATACCACTTTTTTATATTGAAGTGTTTGATTTGTGTTTTAATAATCCTTTAGACTTTTTGAAAAAATGATGAGTTTTGAAATCTTTTTTTTTTTTTTTTTTTTTATAAAACGACCACCAATCTATTTTAAAATGTGTAATCTTATTATTTTTATCAAATTTCATTAAAATTTTAACATAATCAATCATTGTAAAGCATGTAATCTTGTTAAAAATGATATTTTAGTAAAATATCAAGACAAGCGCTCATTCTCTCTCATATCTCTCTCTCTCTCTCTCTAGATTTCGCAGCCATGAAGCACTTCATGAAGTCTCCAGCCTCGCCAACCCTAGCGCAGTCAAGCCCCGACTATCGTGGAAGCAGAGGGGCTCTAAGGAGAACGCTCTACCATCGGATCTGAACTCTTTGCCCCCGATTCTGAAGAACTCACCGGCGATCTCTGCAAAAGATTCAAATTGTTTGCCTTTGCTTTTTGCCGCCTATTAATCTCTCTCCAAACCATTTTACCCGGTAACTTATAGGAACCTTTTTGGGTTACTCTCAACTTCCTTGTAATCAAATTGTTCTCTCCTTCTCTCTATTCCCTTTTCATCTAACTCTTCTTGATTCCAAGATCGACCCACGAATTTTCGCGAACGACGGTTAGATTTTCTCAAAATTGATCCAATTCAGCGCTTTAATATCTTTTTCTCTCCCTGATTTTCTTGAGAACTGTTCTGATTAATGGCGATTTTCTTGAAGAATTGATTGGAAATCAGATTAGGATTTCCATAGGAGAGGAATTTTGGGGCAAAGAAAAAAGTTAAAGTTGCGATGGCTAACCGGAATATAAAGGAAATCCTTGACGCCAAGACTCTCGTCCAATGGAAAGTCTTACAGTATATATACAAAGTTGTTTGTAATGTATTGTATATTATTAATGGGATTGCAACATCTTCTAGTCTTGTATAAATACTGACAGTAACATATCCTTTCTGTTTGCTTTAGTAAATTCTTCTGATATCATCTATTCTCTGCTCCTGCCACGACTGCCGCCGTTGAACCCTCTCAAGAGAAAGCTGAGCGTGGAGACAGTTCCTGAGAACTCCGTAATTGGAACCTGCGAATCTAGTTCATGCTGGTAATCTCTTATTTCAGTTGGGTTTTTCGCGTGGGCTGCTCAAAAGGAGCATCAAGAAGAAAAATCACCCATTGGAGGTCAGATCATTGGGGATGGGGCTCGTCGGGTCTGGGTTGGTTGGGGATGAGGCTCGCCGGAGGTGGAGAGGAGGAAGAAGAAGGCTATCATGTGAGGTTTTGATGACATTTTTATCTTTTAATTAAAAAACGAAGGCAACTGATGCTCACATATGCGAGAATCTGTTAAAAATTTGATGAAAATAATCAAATTGCACTTTTTAAAATTAGTTAGAGGTCGAATTGTTAAAATAAAAATTAAGGATTAAACTGTCATTTTTTAAAAAGATTAAGGACTATTATGTAAATTACTCTTTTTATTATATACAAAATAATATTTTAAAAAACTAATTAAATGTAATTTTAAAATCAGTCTGAGAATAATTTTAAAAATAATCTCATTTTTAATTTTATATTAAAAATAAAGTAATTTTAAAAATGTTATCGGGTTTTCAATTTTTTTCTTTTTTTTTTTTTTTTTCAATTTTATAATTGTTCCAAATTTTATAAAATTAAAAAAAATAATCGTTTTTAAGAAGTGGTCTATCATTGATTGGACCGATTGGTTAAGTAATTTAATAGTCAATAACTGATTGAGTGATATAATAAGTATTTAACTAATATCACTAAATGATTTATTGATCAATCACTGATCGACTAAAAACATATTTTCTTTAAAAAAGAATTGTACCTGATATTTTAAAAAAGAATAGATAAAAACATTGACCTCACCTAATTCTTTGAGAAATTACATAGTATATTTATGAAACTAAATTAATAAAATAGTAGATTTTAAAACTTTTAAAAGTAAATATCAGTAAAGCATGTAAATATTTTCTTCAATGACCGGTAAAAAATTTTATTTATTTGAAAAAAAAAATTTACCAGTTGCAAAAAAAAAAAAAAAAACTTACGTGAAAAAAATATTTTTATTAGTCATAAATGACACATTTTCATAATAAATTATTATTTACTTAATTTATTTTCTTAAATTTCTACCTTTCTCTATCATATATTGCTCTACACGTTCTCTTAACCCTTTATTCATTGTCGAAAATCCTAAGCGGAAAGACCATTCAACACAAGTAATTTCATGAACATCACCTTGTAAAATAAGTTCAAAATTGATAGACGAAATAGAAGAACTAATTCTGTTAAATTCTGTTTATCAAAAAGATTTTTTCTAGCCTCATACGATACAATAGATGAAATGAGCCATGCTCTATTACAAGAAACAAATTTACTTCCATGACTAAAGTCTCCTTAAACAAATTAGCATTTTCTATCAAATATTTCGTCCCTACTCCTTACTCTTTATTGGCTCGCAGTCTTTTATCCTAGATCCACACTTGATCAGCTGCATCAGAACCGTTGAGGCCTTTGTCCTCCCGCATTCGCGAGCATTCTCAGCTGTCCAATCCTTTCCACACCGGTCATCAACTTCCATTGACACTTTCAAACTCTCCAGCCCACCAAAAGCACCATCCACCTCTGCAGCCTCAGCCATGCTTGTTCTTCTCTGCCTCGCCCTTTCGTCGGCCTGCTGCATCAACGCGCTGGCTGCTTTTGCGCCGACTTCCTTGGCGGTTTTAGGCCCGTTGACGTGGTACTCACGGACGTCATCAAATGTCCCGCATGACAGATTTTTCCTCCTGTTGATCGTGGTTGGAGGAGCAATGAGATGTTCCTCGCCGGGACTGTTTGTTTCCCGCGAAAACATGGAGGATGATGATGATGAGAATGATGAACCGGTGCTTTCAAAGGACCTAAAGCTTAAAGAAGTAGGTTCAAGGAGTTGTGATCCTTTGAGGACGTATTCATGGCCTTGGCATGGATATATGAAGTCGTCCTCGGATAAGTCCTGCCACACAAAGCTGTTTTTGTAGCTCCTGAAAAATGAAAAACTCTGTTTGGTTCACGAGAAATGGAGTGGTAAAATGAGAGAGAGCAAAAATCAAAGGGAAGAGAAGTTAGGGAAGTCATTGTTAAGTGATGGAGCCTTGTTATCTTGCTGATGTTGAGTTAGCAAAGGGTGTCGGTTTTGGGAATTAGGTTATAGAGAAACAGAGTGTGAGAGGTATGAGGTGTGTGATTCTCTTTCGATTCCTTTTTTTTTTTTTTTTTTTTTTTTTTTTTTTTTTTCATTCTAGTGAAATTCTGAAGCCGCTGAAAATGGACGTTAACTCTTTCATTAAGTGTGAATCACTATGAATTTTATGTTTGTTTTTTTATCGTTCTTTTTATTTTGCTCAGGGCGACTAATCCATAACACTGCCTATGTTTAGGTACTTAAATCATCTCTAGTTTTTCTCTCAGAAAAACATAGGAATTGCATTGTCGAAACTTTACTTACCGCTTTGAAGACCAGGAATACATGTTGGCAATGCCTTGTCCTCTGAGAGAACCCAACCTACTTATGACATCTAAAAGGAGACACCACAAATTATTGTACTCAACAGTAAGTTATATAATATATAAATAAATATTAATGTGCAATTATATCATATATTCAGCATAATATGCTTCATCAGTGGTCTTTTTTTTTTTTTTTTTTTTTTTGGGAAATTTACCTTTGAGATAGAGTCCTTGAGGAGAAGAGAGAGGAACCACCATGAAATGAGGATGTTCAAGCTGGCCATTCCTGGAAAGATAGTAAATCACTGGAACTTTTTGATCTGTTTTTCTCATTGCCTTAGGTTCCATCCACGCTTTGCTTCTTTGGCTAGCAGCATTTTCTTTCATATCTGGCCATATTCTTGGCACTGAAATTTCTGCTTTTGCTTCTGAACTAACAGCCATTATTTGAAGACAGAGTGATTTAAAGAGACTGAACTGGGAAAGTTGGTTCCAAGCTGAACAAAATGGAGACTCAAATAAAAGCTGAAGCTGAAATGTCAATGAAGTTCTCAGATATGAATTTAGGAACAAGAGGTGACTAGAAATACTAATATTAAGTGGGAAAGCAACAGATGAGAGGAAAGGGTGGAACTTTGTAATTTATAGAGGGAAGAGAACTTGGAAATGATAGAAAGTAAGGCCTTTGCTTGGTAGTACTACATTTGTTTCTGTGGCTGTGTCATGACTTGTGAGTAATATAATTGGGGTTTTTGGGTTTTGTCTGCCGAATTTTGATTGAATCGGTAAGCTACCCCTTAAACTTATAAATTTGACAAATTATTCCAGAATTTCAGGAAATGTTAGTAGAATGTCCTTAAATTGAGAAAGAAACGCCTTTCACGAGATATAATGTGCTTTGATCGTCATCTGAAATTTCAATCTTTCTTCAAACAATCTCATGTTAACATAGTGTGTTCAGTTGCGTTTTCAACCAAATTTTAGCATTTTTGATGAATGTGGAGGCAATCTAACACTTTATTAAATTCTAAGAGATAGTTTGTCAAAATTTAAAATTTATGGAGTAATTTTCCAATCGTCAAAAGTTTAAGCGCATAAGTGCTAAATACCATTGTATTTAAATCCCAACACTTCCCTGTATAATTGATGTTAATAAGATGCAAATATTCCATGGCAGTAGGTGTTGGGACCAAACTATGTCACGTCCCTTTAGTCATATTGACTTATGACCATACAAGTTCACGGATGAACGTGAAACTAGGACAAAGGTTCCATTTTCGATATAAACCAAGTCAAAAGGCAGTCCCGTGAAACCACAAGACTCGAATAAGGAAGATGATACATCTTTGACAATTTCTTCACTTGTTACAAACAAAATATCTAATTTACCACCAAAAAAAAAAAAAAAGTGGGAATATCTAGTAGACGATGTGCAAAACTCCAAGCAGAAATGAGAGAGAGCATGGCATTGAGCCATTGACCATACCATGCCCTCCAAAAGTCCGGCCATTACATGCCATCACCTTATGACACTGCCTGCTTTGCCTGTACTTTTGTCCATATTTCTTGTGGCAATTTTCTTAATCTTGTGAATATATAAAATAAGAAATAATAATCAAAGTAACTCATGTATAATATCAAATAGAAAACGGTCACACTATTTGCAATACTAAATTCTTATAGAACTAAATTTAGTTTATCGAATCTTTATATTGTGGTTGTGTAGAAAACAAACATAGTAAAGTGGCCAAAACTCAAGAGTTATATAAATGATTCTAAGTCAACCCTTGTTCTGCCGGCTGAATTTAGTTAAACTGGACTATAGGAACTCGTGGCACACAGTCAAGAGACTGGTTTATGACGTTATGTCAATAGTAATAATAATAATAATAATAATAATAATAATAATAATAAGATGAAGAAGAAGAAGAAAAACAAATGACAATGCAACATAATGCAGTTTGCTGCTGCTGCGTGGCAATGCTTTCGCGCCCCTTCGTCCCATGCGCCTTGATATGAACGAAATTTTTGGGAAATTACAATTATCCCAAAAAAAAAAAAAAATGAAACTAAATATCAACTATATCAAGTAGCCGATTTTAAAGTATTCTCTTTGTTGATAGTGTCAAACAACTTACATAACTTTGATGACCAAACCAGAGAAACTATGAGACATTGCAGGTCAGAAAAAGAAAGCGTCATACTAAAAACCTCAATTATTAAGCAATAGACAACTCATTGCTAGTCTCTTCTTTTTTTCTTCCCTTGAGATGGAAACTCCTATAAGAGAAATAAAATGAGAGAAGACAAATACAAAACTGCCCTTCAAAATTTTTGCTTGAAATTGGCTGATTGGAAAATACCAACAGCACCTAGAGCTGTCTGTGTCTCTTCAGCTTGTCCAAATGACAACTTAACGAGTCTACAATACTGCTCCCTAAAAATTGTTACATGGTGAGATTTATTCCCACCTATTTAAAATGAAAAAACTTTGGAAAGATGGCACGTCAGTTCAAGAACCAGCTGTTTGCTTCTTTGGACAATCAGAAGAAATATGGCCTTTTCCACCACACTCATAACATGTCCTCCTCTTGATCTTACCAGCACTAACAACAGGGGTCGACCCTTTAATGGTATTGGCAGTTTCCATAGTTGTAGGAGCAGCTTCTGCAGTTGTAAGAGCAGTTTCTGTAGTTGGAGGATCAGTTTGGTTCTTCGGACAAGCTGCTGTAGCATCTGTTGAACCGGCTGTTTGCTTCTTTGGACAATCAGAAGAAATATGGCCCTTCTCACCACACTCATAACACGATCTCCTCTTCATCTTACCAGTACTAACAACAGAGGTCGACCCGCTATTGGTATCAGCTGTTTTTGTTGCTGTAAGAGCAATTTCTGTAGTTGTAGGAGTAATTTGCTGCTTTGAAGAATCTGCTACACCAACCGTTGAACTGGCTGTTTTCTTCTTTGGACAATCAGAAGAAATATGGCCCTTCTCACCACACTCATAACATGACCTCCTTTTCATCTTACCAGTACTAGCAACAGAGGTCGACACGGCATTAGTATCAGTCGTTTCTGTAGTCGTTGGAGCAGTTTCTGTAGTTCTAGGCACAGATCTGGTATTGTTCTGCATTTTTTTAAGAGGGACTGCGCATCTAATCCTGGCAGGTCTTCCACACACAACCTTCTGATCCAACTTCAATGCCATTGTCAAAGAAAGACTATCAGAGAAATCTATGTGAGCATAGCCTCGGAATTCACCTGTTTCCTTGTCCATACCAAACCGTATAGATGATACTTTGCAGTCCGAGAAAAAATTCTTCAGTTTATCCTCTGTGATATCCCATGCCAAATTTCCAACATAGATTCTGTTGTAACCTTCCACAATTTCTGGGGCAAAGTCAGATTTTTTGTTGATTCGGTTTGCGTTGTAAGGTTGGATAGTCAGAAACAGCCCACCCCTGAGATATCAAAGTTACACATGCTTGCTGTGAGAATTGAGCAACAACAATAAATTTATCAATCACGGAGAACATATTTCATACTCACATGTCTGATCCATCCAGAGCCAAGGCTCGTTTTGCTGCAGCTTCAGTCTGTAGAACACTGAAATTGTCAGCTCAAAACAGCGAGAAAAACCTATCTGGGCAAGACTATATTCCAAATCCAATAAGGTACTAAAGTTTTAGAAACTCCATCTTGATTCTTGGCTACTATCACATTGTAGTTTTAGTTTGTTTCTCAAATAAAGAACCCAAGTTCAATCATGAAAAAGGCTATAGCCTATAGCAAAAATCTCTAATAAATGCAGTCAAGAATAGACTCCAAATTACATAATTTAAAATCCTCAAACTATAGGCCAAATCCTATTTTGGTCACTGACTTTTGAAACATCTCAAAGTAAGTCCCCAATCCACAAAGATGTTCCAAATTATTCATTCCGTTCATCATCCTACTGATAAAATGTAAATGGAACAAGGCATGGCTTCCTTCTTAACAGTCATGCCCTCACTTTCCTTATTCTGTTTAGATTTTAACAGTCAGGCACACGTAAGGACTAATTTGAGACAACATGATATATTAGGGAGTCATTTTGGGATCTTTCAAAAGTCATGGACCAAAATGAGACTTGGTTAATAGTTCTGGGACTAAAAATAAGATTCACCCTAATTCAAATGTAAATCAATGTAATACTCATTTTTAGTTTTTACCTTAAAGCTAATAATGGAAATTCCTCTAAACTTTCCACTCTCCGGAAAGGTCATACAATCAACCTCAGTTATAGTGCCACATCCTTCAAAATAACTTCGAATGTCATCCTCAGTTGAGTAGAAAGGAATTCCTCCAACATAAACTTTTGTGGTAACATTACCATTTGCTTGACTAGAAATGACAGAAAACACGTACAATCAGCCCACATCGCACAGTTTAGGGGATAAACAAAAGCAGGAATAGAGAAACTCCCGAACTGAGAAATCGAATTATAATTGAATACCAAAGAACAATGTAATCCCTTCTTCTCATATTCAATTTCGTCAAAACAAATTCAAGAGCCAGTCCAAAATCATCTACATTGCTGAGATATTAAAACATAGGCAAAGGCTCCAGTCCTTCACAACGGACATTCTACATGGTCCATCACGAAGGACATTCCTACATGATACAAGAATGTAACATGACATTTATTTTATGAAACCATTATTTTCCTAAGACCATTTTAGTCTGAATGTCACGTTATATATTATATTGTAGGATTGATTATTCGTCAAGGATCGAAGACAAAACCTTAAAACATAATCATTGGATTTAATTAAAATTGGAATAAGTTTCTCTCAACAAGCAAATTCAAGGCAACAAATATCATTCAAAAGCATCAAAACTAATCAGAAAATCAGACTAACCACCAACACAATCAAACCAAGTTTAAGGAAATTAATCAGCAAACGAAAAAACTCAACTTGAGAAAATTAACAAAATCTAAAAGTACCTATTAACATCATTCTTCTCATTTGGCTCCACAACCATTTGCTCTTCATTCCCAAGCTCTTTCCCTTCCTCATTCGTAGCCTTCTTCTTCTTCCTATTTTTCTTCTTTTTCTTTTTCTTCTTGCTCTTCTTCACAACCCCATTTTCCACCGACACCAAAACGACATCGTTCCCCTCCCTCTTCCTCTTCCTCTTCTTCCCCTCCGACCCACTTTCCTTCTTGTCTTCTTCTCCAAGATTATCGCCATTTACGGCCTCCAAACCTCGCAAAGAGAAGGTTTCTCGGCGTTTCTCTCGCTTTGACAATCTGGGTCTCTGAGTTGATGAGTCCAAAAGCAGTTTCAGAGACTGGGTTTGTGATTCTGTATTCGAATAAGCTTTGGCTACTGATTCTGATAAAGATTTGGCCAGCTCTGATCTAAGCTTTTGCTTCAGCTTCTTGTTCGATAAAACCATTTTAGCTTTTTTTTCCTTCTCTTCCCCGTAATGGGTTCTTCTCCGAGAGTCGCTCAAAGACACAGGTTTTGCGAAATGGGGTTTTGGGAAACGGAGGTTTTAGACGGCACCATACAAAAGGCGAACGAGATTATCCTCCGCGAAGCGCGACATGTCGTTTACAAACTTTTGAACAAATTGTACGTCGTCTTCAAAAAATGAACGACATCCATTGTTAATGAAAACTATGTCGGTATTCTGAATTGATCCCGTTTTTATTTTTTACGTTTTTTAAGAAAAAAAAATAAAAATGTTTTTAGTATTTAGTGTAATAAAAATAAAAAATAAAAATAAAAATAATTTTTTAGTTTAGTATAAAATGAGAGAAAAATAAAAAATAATTTTTAATCATTTTTCATTTTTTGTTTTCATTTTCTCCTCTCGAGAGCAGAGAAAGAGAGAGACATTAATGAGTTTTTTTTTATACTGAAAATAATCTCTTGATAAAACTACCAAACGCATTTTTAAAAATAATTTATGTCTTAGATTAAAAATGTTTTTATTTTCATTTTTATACAAAAATAAAATTATTTTAGAATAAATTTCAAACTGTGCCATATACGTCCTTTCTAATAAAACCCAAATAATGGTTTTAAATTGAGCATTGCTAAACGGTTCCGTAAAATTGTTCAGGTCCTCAAACACATAAGGTGACACATAGGGTGGGCTCCATATAGGGGTGGTAATTCGGGTTGGCAGGTTGTGTTCGTGTCGTGTTAACCCACTTAGTTGACACGAATAGGCCTGACACGAATACGATCCGTTTATTAGTCGTGTCAAAATATAAAACCCAAACACGACCTGTATATTGACGGGTTGACACAACACGACATGAATAACCCATTTATTAAACATGTCATAAACGTGTCATGTCAATCCATTGATTATTGTCAACTCGTTTATAAAATGGGTGATAAATGGGTCGTGTTAACCTATTTTTGAACCTATGTTTTAACATGTTTATAAAATAGGTGATAAATAAGTCGTGTTAAACTATTTCTGAATCTATTTTTAAACCTGTTTATAAAATGGGTAATAAACGAATAATAAACAGGGTTGTGTATTCGTGTTACTCAAATATGATATATTTAATAAATGGGTTATGACGGGTTAATTACGGGTTGGCGGATCAACCTGAAAATGACACGTTATTTAATCGTGTTTCATGAGTTCGATTTGATTTTGACCCTGATCTATTTATGATAAACTCAAACCCACTAATTTTATACGGTTTTAAATCGTGTCGCTATCTGAATTATCAGTCCTAACTCCATATGAGTCTCACAGAAGCACGCGGCCCACCTTATTTATATGTTTGAGGAGGAGTTGCGGCCCCGCGTAGCCGTTTAACATTTTGTTTTAAATTTTATATTTAAAAAAATAACACGTAGTGGTTTGTAAGCATCGTTTAGAGATGATTCATATAGACTCCATGTTAAACTATAGATATAAAATCACAACCTTACCGGATTAAGGGGCTAATTTAAGCGAATGGTCCAGAAAAATAGGGCAAAATAAAGCTGCAGAGTAAAAATTTAAACATAACCTTCATTTTTCAAGAGGAATCATCTAAAGTAGGAACTCATCATGTAATATTCAAGTCAATCATGACAAGACACTCAACAATCCCCCTTCTCTAGAAAACGTGATGAAATACAAATGCTGATTTAGGAGTTTCTTAGCTCCTAAGATGGCCGAAGCTTTAATATGTTTGAAAAACGTACGTGTTGAATGCTTCGACAGTACATGGATGAGGTTGAAAGTTATGAAGATTGCTACGAAGTTGTGGCCGGTAATTATAGTTTATAACTTTAAAATTATCATCCTTTTTTTGCTTGTGTTATTATATTAGTTTGCAATCTTAACGTTTCTTTCAACTTTGTAGATGATGGCTCAATTGTTCCTCCGAGTTGCTCTAGCACAAATCAACCTCTGAACCCAACTCCGGATGTGCCACCTAAGGAATTCGTTGAGTAGGTTACCATGAAAATGAAGCAAATATAAGATTTATACTTTCCTTTCATGTTATTTTTTTGATTTTATTATATGCTAATTTAGTGTTGTGTTTCAAACTTGTGTTTGTAGTGTTCCTATGGAGGAGGACAAGTGATGGCTTTTGGGTCTCCTCTTCGGATTGCAATGTGGCAAAAGGACTCTTTTGGGATTTTTAGAACTTCTGAGTTTAGACATTTGTTTATTGTTATTTGCTATGGCCTTTTAATTTGAGACTTGACTGTGTTAGTTGTTATGTGTTTGCTGTTTAAATGTTTCGAAGTTAGAACTTGCAAGTTTGGAAATTGTTTAGACTTGGATGTTTGGAAGTTGAAACTTTAGAATTTGGATATTAATATTTTATGGAATGTGTAGTTTTTAGTGTCTCAAAATCAGGTTTGTTTTTGCCTTTTTGTGTAGTAAGTGTCAAAATCAAGTTGGAAAAACTGTCGGTTAACCGCTAAACCGAACCGAACTGACCGTGTATGGCGGTCCAATCGACGTTCGGTTTTATACTCATTATTGGATGGTTTCAGTTCCAATTATCCGCAAAATCGAAACTTCGATTTGGTGATCGAATCGACAAAAACTGACAGGTCTACAGCAGAAGCAAGTAGAACAAGTGTTTTTACCGTTTAATTTTTTAATAGTTAGATTTACAGTACAGCAGGAGTAATTATGTGTGATGCACGGTAAATTTTTAATAAAAATATGTACAAATATAACCGTTAAAAAATTGTGATCCACCATTGAGTCACAATTGAGGGATGCACCGTCCAACAAGGATTCCTTAAATATAATAATAATGGTAATTATTTAATAGATAGATGATCGAATTAAAATAATAGATATATTAATTGAATTAAGATAATAAATGCATGGGAATTTTTATGGTGCAACTCTAAATTGTGACACATTAATGGAGCAAGTATTTTTAGTCGTTAGATTAATTTTTTAACGATTAAATTTGAGCAAGTCCATATTAAAAATTTACAACTGCATATATGACATTTAAAAGATTAATCTAATGGTAAAAACACTTACTTCACCGATGGTCACAATTAGGAGTTGCAATGTAATAGAAGCCTAGTAAAGAAAGAAGGAAAATACAGTTCTGCCACTTCGTATTATTCATGCATCCATACGTCTGCATGGTCCAAGATCAAATTTTCCGAAATCAATCTGCATTTTGTTATTATTATTTGTGGAGTGGTTTTTGACTTATTCTTAACAATGGAAAACGCACTTTGTTTTTGGAAATAGGGAAAAGGAAAGGTATATAGCCATGCAAAAAATTTCAGAATCGATTGTCCTCACTTTTCTTTTTTCTTGTGATCATGGTTTTTGACCGATCATCTTTATCACTGGAAAACGCACCTTGTTTGACCGATCATATAACTTGGAAAAGTTTTGGGGAAACTTCATAATATTGGCGGAGTGTTCTTTTCATTAATAAGATTTACCAAATTAAGTGTACGTTTGCCAACTTGTGTAATCTGATAATATCAACAATATATATATATATATATATATGATGTTGAAAGATAAAACAATAGCAGGCAGTAAAATGTTTGATTTAAACAGATCGGATTTAAAATTTAAATTTTTTATAATAAAAAACTTTTATAAAATAAAATATCTAATTTTTTTATTATAATAAAAAACTCTGTAATAAAAAATTTTAATTTAATTTTTTTTAAAAACTTTTTAAATTAACAAAATAAACATATCCTAAAATATTTGACTATGAAACAGATTGGAGTTATTGAGAGACAATTAGCACACTACAAATTGAGAAAAGTCAACATCATGGTAGGGCATTGCTTTTGGGGAGTTGCGCGCTTTGGTTTCCCCCGTTAAAAGCTACTTTTTGAAGAGATTAATTATCATCAAAGCCAAAAACTGTGGTTTAAATATTACTTTTATCAATTCTTCTAATAGCTTAAGTTGGTAAACTATCAACATTTGAATAGCCTGATTAAGTTTTATTATAATAACCAAATACGATTTTGTTTTTCTGTTATTAGTATAATATATTATCATAAAATTACAATTTTTATAATAATGACCGTATTGGAGTCGGCAATACCGTATGTGTTTTTTTATACGTCATTATCATAAAAATACAATCTTTATAATAATGATAGGATGGGGTTTTATTGATCATTTTTGTTGTTGATTGTGTATTTTATTATTGTGAAATTGAAAACAAATAAAATGATCAGTTTTTGGTGTATATCATCATCATGAAATTACAATCTTTGAGATAATAATTAATAGTGTTATGTTGTTGACGGTGTATACTTTTATTATAAAATTGTAACTTTTGTTATAATGACCGTATTGTTGTTTTTTTTTTTTTTTTTTTTTTTTTTTTGAAGATCTTCCTTTCATTCGTTTTCAATTTTCTACAGTGAAAATAATTATCGATGTCTGTAATTTTTTTTTTTTTTTTTTTTTGTTTCCTTTCAATGCCATAATGGCGGAAATTTGTTCCAGCTTTTTCAAATTTTAAATCCCTCACATAATTTGAAATTCTACCAAAATATAGAATCACAAAATTTAATATTGTATATAGCTTTACCACGATTTAAGATTCAATATTATTAATTAGTTTTCAGTTTTTTTTTTATCATTATGAGAATAAAATTAGGGTAATAAATAAAATGAAATTATAGATATTTTTAAAGTGTACAACGGCATTTAGGCATTTTGTTGCTAAACAAAGTTCATTAAGGTAAAAACCCAAGAAACTGCTAGTCTTTACCTCAATGTATGAAAATTTTACACTTTTGTTTTTGTGTCTTTTTTTTTTTTTTTTTTTTTTTAGTCCTTTCTTCATTTTTTTACCTCTTCTAGTTTGTTTGCTTGATAACTTCAAGAAGGAGGAAACATTGCCATTTGACAGAGGATTTTCAATTGTTCCAAAATCCAATTAATGTTAACGTGCCAAGATGCATATGAATTAAAAGTCAAAGCTTGTCATTTCCTCTTCTCTTGATGTGGTGTGCATTCAATTTTGAGAAGAATGTCTCGTTTATTTCACCGATTTGAGTTTTAAATTTTAAATTTTTACAGTAAAAAATTATCAGAAAATGTCACATTTAATTTTTTCTGTTACAATGAAAAACTCTTAAAAAATATCACATCTCAGTTCGAATTGAAAACTCAAATTCGTAAAGTGAACAAAGCCGAAATTATGCCACTATCATTAACTGATAAAAGTCTACACTCCAACCCTATTTTAGTTTGGGAGTCTAAAGAAAGAAAGGAGAAAAAAATGTAGTCCGCTAAAAAAAATTTTCTCTGTTCATCCTCTCACAAAAAATACACGTAAATCAAAAATAGTTCTAATCACATAATTTGAAACTAAACGGACCCTAAAATTTTATAAAGTAATTCCCCCCAACGGTCGGGTCGGGATTTTATATCAATAGGGCATTAATAAGAACATATAAATTATGTCCTACCGTTGTTATTTATGTCTTGTCCCACTAACAAAACTTTTTTCTTTTTTCTTATAATCATTACAAATTAGATTTTAAGAATAAACTATTTGATATAATACAATATTAGTGATATTTCGACAACCTGTTCCATTATCTATTCCTATAATGCAGCAAAACATAAGAAATAAAGTATAAGTGAGTTGTAAAGTTCACATATAATTAATTAATCATCACGAACGTGTTCTATTAAAATGGTGTTAGTTATTGAAATTAATAGATCTCTGAAAACAATCAATGATTTCTATAAAAAAAAGTGTAGAGAAAGAAAGTAGATAAAAAAATAAAATAGTGGATATAATTAAAAAAATAATCAAGAGGGATCACAGTTGAGAAAAAAAAAAATTAACAGGGCCCGTCCCCACATATATTCGTTGGTATCTCCCCTAATACTGTATAATATATATATATATATATAGATCCGTTTAGTTCGCTGATTTGAATTTTTTATTTAAATTAATATGTGATTTTATGTAAATTTTTTATTGTATAAAAAAGTTAGATATAATAAAACTCAAATTCTAAACTCAAAGTAATGAACGACCTTCCTGTATCTTTATTCAATCTTCTTTGAGATTCACATGCGGAAAAAAGTCAGAGGTCTTTGTCAGAATAAGTTTTAGCCAAAATATGTGTGTTTGAAACTTTGATCAAGATTATGTTAATAAACTTTGACAACTAGTTTACGATGGTGAAATACAAAATGGGATAAGCATCAAATACAAGGAAAGCCCCCCGATATGTGAAACAACTCAAACTAGCCACAATTGTAAAACTTATCCATATCCAGCTCAGGACCATGGCGGAGCAAAAATCCACGATTTGTTCGGCTGCTTACCGGACGAGATCTTTTGCCGCATCATTTCTTTTCTTCCTTCCGAAACCGCACTAGAGACCAGCTTCCTCTCACGAAGATGGAGAGGCCTGTGGAACTTGGCCTCAGTCCAACAATCAACTGTCGATGGCATTGCCACCAAAGTCACCGAATTCTTAACCGGTTTCGACAAACTAGACCCGCTGAGGCGCCCCCGGCGGCTGCAACTCCACTTTGGCAAAGGCAGTGTGCTAGTGGCTACAATTGCAGCCAACAATAAACTCAAAGTGGAATTCTCAACAGGAGAGCAAGAAATTCCAGGGCATTTTGATTGGCAATTGCAGCTTAGTCACCAAAACGGTGTCCATCACTTTTGTCCCTCCACTTTCTTTGTCAAAACTCTACATCTCAAATCAGTTGGATTTCTTACCAATGCGTCTGTTTCTTCCATGGTCTCAAGATTTCAGTTTCTTGAGAGCTTGAAAATCATTGAGTGCAATGGATTGCAATCCCTCCATGTTGAGTCCAGTCCAAACGTTATTAGCTTAACCATTTTGGATTGTCCACATTTGGAGTCTCTTCACCTTAAATCTTCCAAACTTCGATCGTTTCGATACCGAGGGAAGCTCCCTAGGATTTCACCTGAATATCACTTTAACTTGGCTGATGCCATGCTTGATTTCAGACAAGGTCCTGGCACAGATGGTTTTGTTGCTAGTGAATTTGACCCAACTCTGTTAACCATAAAAAATGCTCAAGTTGTTACTCTCTGCAGGTGGACTTTTGAGGTATGTTCACACCAACTCCTGCAAGCTTCTTCTTTGTTTTCAAACTCTTCTACCAATAAATATAAATGAGTTAGTTAATACAGCGGTAAGAATGTCTTTTCTTCTTCTACTCCAAGGATGACCCCATGTTCGATCTCGCGTGAAACACCATGCATCCTTTGAGTAGAATTGGAATAGGCCTTTTCCGCTCCATAGATGGGGCTTGGATTTCTTATATAGACGAGGCTGATAGGGGTCGGGATGACACCAGTTGCCCTCTTTTTTGCTGAGGAAGAAAAAATGCCTCAACTAGTAACATAAACATAAGCTATTCAAGGATAGATTTTGTTTTAAAACTGCTTGTTTATTTGCAGAGTTTGATTTGGCCCTCAGTTTTGCCTCTGAAAGGGACTTTCCAATTCTATAAACTGAAAGAATTATGGTGGATTGATTACTCGGAGTCGGAGGAGGGCTACAAAGCAGATGCCTTGATATCCTTTCTGAAACTCTGCCCCGCCTTGGAGCGGCTATTTATAACTGTAGGTTTCTCACTTGTTCTGTTTGAACCATTGGCATGTAAAATTGGATTTTATCAGTTTGTTTTCATATCCTTGCTATAATGATCTTCACCCTGTCAATTTTCATGCAGATTGATCCTAAAAGCTACTGCAAACCGACCACAAATAATACATTCTCGAAGAAAGCTACTAAGCATACAGAACTTGGTCATCTCAAAGTGGTTAAACTGGAGGGATTTGTGAACCAAGAGGATGAGTTTAATTTGCTAAAGCGTATAAGAGAGCTAGTCACAGTAGAGCCACTTATAATATCAGCATTAGATGAGAATTGTGGCAACCTCCTAACATCAACACCCTCTCCTAAACATGCTCAAATGTGTCTTTAGTTTTACGTAATTTTCGCATTTTTCACATGTTTATTGCCATTAAGAATTATGTTCTCGGTAGCTTGTAAAAAGTCTCTAGGATTTGCCTCTTGATGCTTGAATTTCGTTTGCTTTCATTCTCATACAGTGGCCATGTAAAGGGTAGGATGCTAAATCTGGATGGTGGTTATCAGCTTTGCTAATAGTTCAAAATTTGATATAATTATTTATTTATTAGAATTCTATGGTTGGATATGAAAAATTATCCCAACAGTAGGATACATTTCTGGACCGTACGTTTTGTCATCAAGTTTATATTAGATTGTTATTTTTTTTCTTAATTCGAGACGATTCTGATGTAATTTAATCATTTAACAGGTCTTTATCTTACAGTAGAATTTTCTAAATAACTTGTTGGCCTTCTTCCATGACTTGTTATGAGATTTGCAGAGCAATCATGCTTTGGGAAGTAATGTTTAATTAAATTACAATTCAAATCTTTTCATGTGGTTGGAAAGAGATTTTCAAGACAGAGACTTTGAAATTATTTGATTGAGTCAAAAAAGCATTTCATGATCATCTGAATGAATTAACCTATTCAACATGTCGAAAATGCTAACTAGTGTAGGCAAATTATTGCTTTGTTGCAAATACAATACGCAGATCGTCTTTATTATTTGGTTGTCTTATACTCTTTATATTGAAAAGGGTATTCTTTCTGAGATTTGTGTGATTTCTTTTGTTTTTTTTTTTTTTATTATAGTAAATTTTATAACGACTGAAAATTGATGTAGGCCTAATATTAATAGATGGTCAAATGTGACAATGATACAGTAATACGATATATGATGACATCATTGTGATTGTATATTTAAAAGGAACTCGAATTTTTGTGCACTTGCCAATTTATGTTTGTGATCTTTTTTCACATTGGTTTTATCCTTTTTCATGTGGTTATAATTTTCTAGAGGGTATTTTACACATTTGCTTCATAAACTTATAAGGCTCTTGTAACTTGCCCCTAAATTTTTAATTTTGACAAATTATCCCCTCAACTTATAAAATTATTATAATATATCACACTTAACCGATGATTGTGTTAAATTAGTGTTAAAAAAGCACGTTCGACGAAAAAATTCCAACATCCCGAGTCAAATGCAACAAAAATTGAAACCTCAACTTTTAGTCCATTAAATTTAAAAAAATATTTGAATAAATTTAGTAAAATAGGACACATTACAGTAATTTTTACAAATTTAGAGAGTTAATTAATTGTCAAAATAAAAAGTATAAAGAGCAGTTTGCTAAAGCAACTGTGCTAAAAACCTTTTTCTGCCAATTCAAGTCCTTATTTTCCAAAGGAAACAATCATTTATAACAAAGCAAAAGTAGCTCCACTTGAATGATTGAAGAAGCGGCAAATACACTTTCAATAAGTAAACAACAAACATCCAATCAACTCTTCCTAATATTCCTACAGACAGAAAGGCAAAAGAAACAAACACAAACAAACAACTTATAAAACTACAAAACGAAACCCAACTGAATTCCCCAAGCCCCTAAAAATCACTGGCGGGAAGTGGTTCGTGGGTGGGTTCACCAATAAAGATGTTGTCGTAGACAATAGCCGCAATTCCAGCACCGATCATTGGGCCGGCCCAGTAAACCCAGTGGTTTGTCCAGGTCCAGCTGACCACTGCTGGGCCGAAGGAGACAGCCGGGTTCATGGATGCACCATCAAAAGCCCCACCAGCCAGAATGTTGGCCCCAACAATGAACCCAATTGCAATTGGGGCGACAATCCCCAAATCGCCCTTCTTTGGATCCACTGCAGTCGCGTACACCGTGTACACCAGGCCGAAAGTCATGACGATCTCAAAAATCAGAGCGTTCCACGTGGATACTCCTGATGATAGGGCAAAGGCGGATGTTTCCTGCATTGTGCCAAATGCGGAAAGAAGTTGATTTTAGAGTTCAAATTCTTCCACTCCGAAAATATTAGTTAGCAAAAAAATACATACATACATACATATATATATATATGTTTGCACTATGGTACCATTTCAATAATGGTATGTATTACTATGGTCAGTTACAATTCCATTATAGTTTTGAAGATCTAATATTGGTTATCCAAACTGATTTTATGTTGGCTCATTTTTCATAACATGTGAGTTTTAGAACTGATATTTGAGTATTTGATTAGTTAAAGACGAAGTATATTACATAATTATTTGTCATGATGCGTAATATTGTTTGTTGTCTCTTATAAGTTATTGTAGAATGCAAAAGATTATTGTGTTTTCATTTATATGGTTAGATAGCATTTGGGTCCAAATAATATTAAGGTAAGCGAAAAGCTAGCTTAAAAGACTTGTTGAGTATCCCATGAATATGTATGTATATTTTACCAAGCTTAATTAATTCTTACCAATCCTCCAGTGGCGAACTTAAGAAGCAAGCAAGCAACGACGGATCCCAAAAGCTGGGCGATCCAATACAAGATGCTCCTCAACAACGTTATGTTCCCACCAAGGAACGCACCAAAAGTCACTGCAGGATTCACATGGCCACCGGAAATGTTGGCACCGACTGACACCGCCACAAAAAGAGCAAAAGCGTGAGCCAATGCAGCCGCTACTAGTCCCGAAGGGGTCGATGCCCCATTATTAGTAAGCTTGTCTGTCAACACACACACACACAAAATCATTCATCCTCGTTAGCCCTTTGTATTTTAGCTTAAAATATAACTACTTAAAAAAAGAAAGTGAAAATTTGGTTGGGACAAAAAAAGCAAAATGTGCGTTTAAAATTTAAGTGCGAAAACGTACTAAAAGCCATGCCAGAGCCTTCTCCTGCAAAAACAAAGATAAGCATGGAGAAAAACTCCGCAAATGCTGCCCGAATAGCATCCGGTTGCCTTGCCTCGCCGGGGTTTCCAATTGTGATTCTGTAGATTCCCATTTTCTTAAAAAAATTTTGGCTTTCTCTATGTTTGTTTTCGAAAGCCTTTTTTCTTGCTTCTTTTGTTTTAGCTCGTTCTGATGTTGGAACTAGGCAGTGTTTTCCCCGCCCTTTAAATACCTGAAATAACGGCTAAGGAACCGGTTTAGCCAGTTGACGGTGAGAGCTCAATGAGTAGCCGGCCAATAGGAGAATCGGTTTTCTAGAGAGTAACAGGTCGGTGACTTTACAGCTGACAAGTGGGTCCCATAGGTACAAATGAGTGGCTGTGATGCAATGTAGCAAGCTGCTGAATCGGTGATGGAGGGATTTTAGGATCGCCGACCTGGTGAGGTGGCGGGCCCCGCTTTGATGTTTCGTGGTGAGTGATTGGATTGGAGGAAACTAGAGAACCGACCTTATTGAATATTGAATTCTAAACGTGGGATTTTTGTGTGACGGGAGAAGTTTTGAACTTTTGATAGGGTGTTGGTGGGACCATGAAGCTTAAATAGGGTCGGCTAGGTGGCCCCTAAATCATGGGTCCCAATTCCAAATATGATAATTGTAATAGTAATGCTTTTGTTACATGAAATAGGCAAAATCATGTGATAAAGGGCAATATACAGCGGCGGAGACAGAAAAATAAGTTAACGTCTATTAAAATTTAATATATAAATAAAAATTAGGTTAGACTATTATAATGTGAGGCAAACTAAGAATTTAAGAATTATAAAGGAGACAAATTACCAAATTTTATAAATTTGTCTATAAAAAATCAGGTGAAGTGGCCTTTTACTTATTCTTTTTGGTTGTTGCAAAGTTCCCAAGCAGTTTAATATATTTCATGCAAGCAAATACTAAATATTACTGATGATTGACAGTGAGATCTTTTTAACTCGTTAAAATTTGTCAAGTAAAATTGTACTTGATCATGTGTTATAATACTAATCCGTAGGTCTCAAAATTAATATATTGAATATGATTAGTAGGAAGAATAACAATAATTTGTGATATTGTTCTTCAAGAAAAATAAATAAACGGATATGTATTGAAACGAACTAGTTATGTTGACTTATCAAGAACTTCTAATGAACCACTTGTTAAAAATTTTAGAGTCTATTTGGTTCATTGGTTCAAATGGTTTAAACCAAAAAATTCAAATAAATCAACATCTGATAAATAATTTTTAGGCATTTGAACCAATAATTTGACATTTTGAACTAAACAAGCTTCAACTCAGAATGCACTTCAATGGTTTGTACTAAAAGTTCAAATAACATTCTTGAACTCTACATTTTAAACAATGGGCTCATTTAGTTCGTTGATTCGAGTTTTTAATTTGAGTTGAGATGTGACTTTTTTTACTATAGGAAAAAAATTAAATGTGACTGTTTCTGAGAGATTTTTATTATAGCAAAACTCGAATCGATGAAATAAACGGGACCTAAAAGTTCAAGTTGCAATGTTTCGGACAACGTTGTGTAGGGAACCTTCGGAGGGCACAATGCACAGGTTATGTGGAATTAGTCGAAAATAGCACAAGTTGGCCCGAACACCCATTGTTTTTTTTATTAAAAAAAAAAAAAAAAAAAAACTACAGAATATACCCAATGCAAGCATACAAGGAATTAGTCAAATACTCCAAGCTTCAATGCTCTTAATTAAGCTTGAAAGAGAAATATGATAATGAATATAGGGTTGGTGAAGGGTTTTATAAACAGGTCCATCATATGAAATGAAATAATCACGAGGACTTTGTAGGTCTATGCCCATATGCATTTAATTAATTACCAAGCATTGTATATTTAAGCTGGGGGATGCATTTTTAATTTGGCAGAAAAATATTTTAAACAAATTGAAAACAAACATGTAAAGTAATACCCTTATATATATATATATATATATATATATATATATATATATATAAGATGCACTTTTGATGACGATTTTCCTTTTGTAGGTCACTCCAAAAAACAAATTTATTGGGTACCACTTATTTTCATAGAGAATGACTTCATTACATAGATTTTGTTTCATGGAGACAAAAGAACCGACTTCCCATCAAGACCATTATTATAGGACCGACCAAATTATTGGATACTTGGAGGAAAAATTTTTATTTTATTGTTGTTTTTTTTTTTTTTTTTTTTTTTGTTGAATTGTATTGTCTCATTTACATGATTGAGGTTTGTGCCTATCAAGACGTTATGGCAAATCTTCACAAACAAGACGTTATGTGTTTTGTATCTGCTTTGAACAAACAAGCTTTTGAAATTAGCAATATCAAAGAAAAAGCAAAAGAGAAATACAAACAAAAACACTATAAAGGTAGTTCTTCTTATCTTTCCTGAAGCAGTCATTTTCAAGCAATCCTATAAAGCAGGTGTAATGGTGTCGCTCAAAAATCCTCTCATAGTCATAGGGGCCGTCTGATTTGAATCGTACGGTTGAGGTAAAAAGCCTTATGAGAGACGTATGAATGAGGTGTTTCCATTGTAAAAATTCTTTCTAATAATAGTATACCATGATGTAAAATCCCTACACCATCTCACACATAGTAGTGTATGTTATGATGAACTTGAAATATGAAATCAAAGCCAACGACAAGTGTGTTTATCAGGCTTTTGATATCCATGGAATATTTGCGCTTGAAATAAGATGCTCCAAATGATATGAAAGATGCTAATAGTTTTTTTTTTTTTTTTTTTTTCTGTGATATGGATAGAAGAATAATGCCTTTAAAATAATTTTTAAAAAAAAAAAAAGTGGCAAAAATAAGGTAACTCATTTGTTCTATTTTTGTTAATCTGGCATAAAAAATGAGGCAGTAGCATTCATCAAGCACATTGTTTTCAAAAATTTCCTGTAAAATAAAACCAACAATATTCTCTTCATGGTTTCTCTGCATATTTATCAGGAGAAGATGATACTATTGACTAGCAAAAACACTTGCATTTAAGTTAATCACCATTAATCCAAGTTTTTTTTTTCTCTTTTGGTATAAATTAAGCCTAGTGAATTCTCAATCAAGGCTTAGCTCTAAGTCACAAAAAGAGTAGACAGAACTAGCATAGCTATCGAAATCTGTGATCAAACTACCTTCCCTTTGGATCCATCAACTGCGAAAAAACGGCACTGGATGTTGCATCAGATCCTTGGTCACTTCTTATATCTGCAAACTCACCACTATGATTTTCATTTTGTGGAAGCCATTCAGGAATATCAGGAAAGTGGTTTGCACTGTTCTCGGCCGAGGTTGCTTGAATGGAGGCCTCTTGAAGCTGAAGAGCATACTCCAAGTTCCACAAAACGTCTCCCATTGTTGGCCTCTCAACCCCATATTCAGCCAGGCATTTCTCCACTGTTTCCCCGAACTTTCGAAGGGATTCGAGGTTTATCAACCCTATTAGATGAGGGTCTATTATCTTCTCCAGTTTTCCTTTCTTTTGCCAGTTCATACCCCATTCTGCTATGTTAACCTGCTCTCTAGGTAGTGAAGGATTTATAGCAGGCCTGGCGCATATGATCTCCATTAGTACTACTCCGAAAGAATACACATCTGATTTCTCCGTGAGCTGCTGCCTCCTGTAGTACTCGGGATCAAGATATCCAAAGCTGCCCTTTACTGCGGTGCTCACATGAGTTTGATCAAGAGTAGGGCCTAATTTGGAGAGACCAAAATCAGCAACTTTTGCGGTGAGATTTTCATCAAGAAGTATGTTTGTCGTTTTGACATCGCGGTGGATTATGATGTCTGCTGCTCCTGTGTGAAGATAGTGAAGTCCTTTTGCAGCTCCAATGCATATTTCAAGCCTTTGTTTCCAAGTGAGTGGAGGGAGATCAGAGCCATACAAGTGTTTTCTGAGAGGCCCACCAGCCATGAACTCATAAACAAGGATCATCTCATTGAGCTCCTCACAATAGCCTACGAGGGAAACCAAGTGTCTGTGCCTAAGCTTGGACAGCATCTGAATTTCCGTCCTGAATTCAGTGAGTCCTTGCTGTGATCTTGGGTTTCCGCGCTTCACTGCAACCACGGTTCCATTCTCTAGAACACCCCTATAGACCTTTCCAAACCCTCCAACACCAAGAACTAAGCCCTCGTCAAAGTTCTTCGTCGCTTCCTTGATCTCCGAGAAAGCTAGAATGCGGCCTAAACCAAGTGAATGTGCTGTTGAAGCAGAGCTGCCAATGGAGACTTTTGAATCAGAAATTCCCAAATGAGTAGGAATTGACAACCATGATGAGAATTGACGCTTTGGTTTCTTCGGATTTTTTCGTTGCAAGTTGAAGAACAAAGCTGCTAGAATTAGCACCAAAACTACTAAAGCTACTGAAGCAGAAGTAAATGCAATCACCACCCAGTTTTTCTTGCTAGAAGACTTGGAATCAATTTCATCAGTTGGGAAGTTCCCATCAAGGCTGCCAATGAGATTGCTTATTTTCATGATCTCCAAACCGTTTAAGATTGCATTTGATGGGAAACCCCCTAAGTTAGAAGGACCCACTTGGACCAAAATCCGTTCTAATCTGCTCGGAAGATTTGCCACAAAGTCCATGTAATAGGCTGCCGACAGAGCCATTGTTTTGCTTGAGATGTCAAAAGTGTCTAAAGCAGATTCCTCATTAACATACACATTGAAAACCAGACTTTCAAGAGATGTGCTAACAATATCACAAAAGTGCATCCTAATAAGATAGGAGAAACCATCTTGAACATCAAAACCCCATGAGATGTTAAACTTCTGGCTGGTGACATTCGCATCCGCCATCTCTTGAGCCGTGGCATAAACCCAATTCGGAGCAATCTCGACCGACACCCCATTCAGGTACTTAACTGAACCGGGATTGCCAGCAACACTCTTTGCAGAAGCAGCATTGAGGAGAAAAGGCTCATCTGGTTCCCATGTCCTCCAAAGTGAGTCATTCTTGGGAGTTATAAGAGGACCCCCCATGTTTACTCTATAAACCGTCTCAAAAGCTACATTAGGAGGAATTTCAACTTTACTCTCTATTGGAATAGGCAATGCACTAGAAGGGAATTGCTTGTTGGGAACTGATACAACCTCAATCCCATTGATGAATGCAACTGAACCGTTCCATGGAGAAAGTTTTAGTACCACGTTTTTCGACCCTTTTCCGCTCAAATTCACAACATATTCCTTGAGGACAGGAGTAATATTGCCGGAGTTTGAGAAAGAAAACCTGTGAAGCAGAGTAATTCCGTTGGCCACAACAGAGAAAGCGGCAGATCGCAAGTCGTAATTTGGATTCTCAGAAGGGTAGAAATGAAGTCTCAGCCAATGCTGACCAGAACTCTGCTTGGTGACAATGTTGTAGACTGAAGTTTCTCCAAAAACCCGAGCTGAATTGTAGAGATTCAAGTCGTTTGAAGCAGTCACCTGAGGTTCTGAAAGGACAACAACAGAATTTTTTGACACAGTGACATGTGAATTCCCACAGTCAGGCTCAAAAACCCGGCCATCCTCAAGTTCCAAAGGCTTGCTTCCTCCACAGTCAATGAAAAACCTGTCTTGGGGAATAAAAGAAGCAAATACAATGTATGGAAGATGTAAAATGCAAAAAAAGTAGATAATGTGTCTACAGTTTGAATCAGCCATTGTTTTGCTTATAACAAGCTATCTCTCTCTTTATTCTTCTCTCTCTCTCTCTCTCTCTCTCTCTCTCTCTCTCTCTCTCTCTCTCTCTTAGCTAATGAACATAGCAGAAAACAAGGTAGGAAAGAATTTAACATACAATGATATTATACCACATGTTGGTATCTGATATCTCATGTATCACTTAGTTTAGACTGGAACTGAAAAAAACAAAAAAAAAAAAAAAAAAAAAAAAAAAAAAAAACCCAACTTCTGAAATTTACCAAAACAAAGGAAAAGGAAAAGAATAAAAAAAATGTGAGAGTTACAAAAAGAGGGGAATTTTCTGATGAAATAGAAAAAGGGAAAAGAAGTGTGTGGGAGGAATCATATTAGTGAAGCTGCAGTTTCCAAGGTCTGGTCTCAGTGAGTGTAAATGGACCAACTAATTGCTCTAAAGTGCTTTAAAGAGTAAAAAATAAAGGAGTTTTGGAAGTTGGGGCAACTGACTTAACTAGAGTTTGTGCTCTTTCTTTCTTTTTCCAGATCTTCTATGCACTTAAGGCAAAGGGCCCTAGAGGGCATGCCTGCCTCCAGCCTGTCAATTTTTTAGTAAAATAACCAAGACAATAATAATAAATAAATACAAGACGATCTGAAACCCAAATCACTTGTATTAATTTCAATGTCTACTTTTTACAAAAAAACGACCGGATACTCGTTTTTTATAAAAAATAAAGAAGATTATTTTACTTATTTTATTTTGTTAAATAGTCATTCTAGTATATTTCTCCATTATTAAAAGATTTAAAACGTTCTTTAATTCACCTTTTCATTTTAGTATTTAAGTCGATTTAATAATGTATCATAATGTGGTAACAGGACCAAAAAAAAAAAAAAAATGGATGGACAGTAACATGCAGCAGTTAAAAGGAAAGTTGAAATAAAACTGCTTTATCATTTCAAAGCAAAAGAGAGAGAAAATAAACGGTTGCACCTTTTTTTCAACTGTTTCCAATGCCTAGCATTCAAGACTCTTTTGTATGCATTCTTGTTTTTTTTTAATACATGTATGTGTGTGTGTGTGTGTGTATATATATATCAAACAATTACATCATATGTGTGCATTCTGCTGATATAAAACGTAATCCGGAAGTCAGTAGTCATGTGCATGTCAAACTTAACCAGCATGCTTTCATTTTTTTTTAATCTCATTTTTAATTATTTTTAAAGAAAGGGCGTGTGGCTTTCTTGGGGCTATAAAAAACTTTTTCAACTCCAAAACCTTAAAACCTTCCCTTTCTTCAAAGCAAACGGTCAGTGGATTCTGGATTCCTCTGTTGACCAACTGTATTTTGAATTTTCTGAGCTCTCTGCTACTTTCATTCTTTTTAATCTTTTGGGAAAATCTTGGAAAAACTCATCAAGCCTTTTAATCCCATTAAAGAGAAAAACGAATAGCAAAAAATCTGTGATTTGATTCGGACTTAATATATTATGATTAAAAATTGTTTTCTATTGATAGGGTGAAGAACGTTTACTATAAGAAAATATAGTGAAAAAAAAAAAAAAAAAAAAAAACATTTTAATTCTAATTTTTGTTAGATTATTAGAAAATAATAAGAAGAAGAAGCAATCGAGCAGGAAATATATAACTGACAGAAGTGTTAATGTTGATCACATGGCAATCGAGCCCAAGTGTTTAGTATTTTAGTGAATGCTAATTGCTTAAACCCAGAACTCATTTGTTAAATTTCTTAATGCAAAAGCTGAGTAACGTGTGAAAAGTAAATGCGTGAGCGTGAATATTGGTTTGGTGTGTAGTCTGTCGTAATTAATATCTTCAATCTTCATGAATTGGATTTTTGCACTGGCTGCTGGCTGGACCCAACTCACTTTGCGCTGGTGTATCTCTTAAAATTTCTAATCAATGAATATTGGATGATCTACCGACTTCTGCCATGGCAATGAACGACACAGAGTTTTGAAGTTCAAACGACGTGTCGTTTTCACTATTGTTGCTGCTTTAATAAACGTGAAACTATTTAAAAAGGGGGGAAAAAAAGGTGAGGGGACATGTTTTAGGGCCGTTTAGCATTACTTTTAGATATTATTTTTCGGTTTTTTTAAGAAGTTAAAAGCAGGTTAGAGTATTTAGCTAAATTTATTTTTGTCCAACCGTTTTTAAATTTGCTGCCCCACAACAAAATTTGAGAAGCAGGTTAGGAGTTATTTTTCACAGTAGTTTTTGTTGTCATTATCTGAGTTTACTAAAATAACCTTAATAATAAACTTAATTCCTAATTAATTCATTTTATTTCTTTCAAATCAAATTAAAGAGTATATTTTATTTTAAATGTTTATGTGAAAATTAAAAATCTTTAATAAATATATTATGCTAAATTTTATTCATTATTTTTATTATAATGTTACAAGTTTGTCTTTACCTTATTCAATTTCCTTGTAGATATAATTTATCTCATTGAATAAAACTAATTTATTTTTTAGAGATATTTTAATTAAAATTATTTTTTTAGTATTATAGTGTATAAATATTATGAATATTGACTACAAAAATAGAGATAAAACTAATTATAAATATGTGTGTTAAAATATGTCTATTTTAGTCATTATACATCTTGACAGTAATTTGGTACATAGTTTACCAAACACCTAAATTTCTACTTTGGGTATTCACAACAACTTTGAAAAATTACTAAATACCTATATATTTATGGTCGCAATAATTTCTTACTAATAGTACAACAACAACATAAATTTTCAACGACACAACAATGCCAACTTGGCCCTTAAGTCTTTTTGGAATAAATATCAGATGAAATTTTGAAATAACATCTAGACATATGGCCCAATTACAACTCTATAATTGAAATGTTGCTTAAGTTTTAAGAATATCTTATCAATAGCTTAATTGTATAATGATTTTAAATAACGTATTATGTAACTACATTATAATATATTAATTTTTCACATAATCTAGATATTGCTCTACTTTTTCCCCACATTTTTGTGGGATATCTACCTTTTTTAAAACATTCAAATCCCCAAAATAAAGAAATTGAGATATCATTAAATCACAAATTAATTAAATTGCTCTTCACGAGATATGAGTATTTTTAAGTTTTAAAATTCAAACCATCAAACAGTTGGCATTAGTAAATTTAATTAACTAGATTCTGACTAATCAAGTAAAAAAACAAAACAAACAAAACAAACTAATATCAAAAATATTTCAAACTAATAATCTTTCTAGCTCGTTGTTGTTGGTTTAATATTTCAAATCTACCAAAAAACTTTTGGGATACTAGCTAAATTAATCTCATTAATTTATAAGATTCAAGGATCAACTGAAAAAATACCTTGTAGCCGACTCGGATGATATCTTGATTTTCTTTGACCACGAACAGTTCTAGCTCAAGCTTTTGTGTTTAGAACACCAAAGTCTTCCACGTCAATTCCTTGATTCCACGTGACGTGTGTGTGGGCACACGTGAGACAAGACGGTTTCTAAAACACTTCGAATTTCCACAAACACCAACGATGCATGTGGAATTTTTGGAGAAAAATTTTCACTCTCTTTTTGCCTATATGAGAATTCCGGCCACCTCTAGGGAAACTAGGGCCCAAAAAATTGTCCTACAATTTTCCATTTATCTCATATTTAAAGAGAAGAAGTCAAACTTGAAATAGGATCAAATCCTTATCCCCAATTTGAATTTTGGAACAAAAATCCCTTCCCTTATCCTTTGATGGCCGCCAAATAGGGTTTTATCCCTTTGTGTGTGGCACCTAAATAAGATAAGGAAAGAAGATATTTTATCCATTATCCATTCAATTTTAATTGATTCAAATTGCAAACTTAAATTAATTTGAATTCTAAATTGAACAACTTATCAAATAAGTTTAAATGGATAAATCTAGATATGTTCAAATTCAAATTTAAATAATCTCATTATTTAAAAATAATCATTATTTAATTAATTCTCAATTAATTATTCTTCGAGTATTTAATTTTAGAATTCCGTAATTCTAAAATTCCCATTTTGCCCTTTGTGTCCGGTAGAATTACAAGGACGACGCGGGACTAATGGACCTATAATTACGAGCTCCAATAAAATTAATAATTAATTAAACACTTTAATTAATTAATTAATTCTATTAATTCCAATAGTTACTCCACTATAAACTTGGAATTGCACTCTCGGAATTATAGACATTAATTACTTCTAAACCGTGAAGTGTCCATTTGATATAGTCATTGCATATAGATCGATCCTCCATAAATAATTCATAATTAGAGTCGGGTAGAATCAAGTTAACCTCTCTAATTACATCTTTATCCTTGAGTACCATTGATTCTCTAATGGATAGTGATTCATAAAACAAATTCATGAACCAGGCGCTCTTACTAATCCAAGTACCGAATCAACACTCAAGAGAATTATTTATCTGCTTCTTTCTCAAGAAGGAATGGATTCCATCTCTTATAATAACATTCCCAAAGCCCGCCTATTTCATTATGTCTCCAAAATACAAGGAATAGGACCCCAATGAAGAATGGAGGAATAAAAGAAAATAGGAGTTTTTAAGAAAAAAAAAAAAAAAAAATGACCAGACAATTTTTCTGTAAATTATTAAAAACCCTTTCTAAGCAATATAAAACATACAATGGATGTAACTCATTTAATATCTCGCCATATTAACGGTCTAACACCGCTCCATTCTAAATGAACCACTATAAAATTTTTCTTGTGTTTTTTAATTAAATTCATAAAAAATTACTAATTATTTATCTATAAACACATTAAACAGCCGGTAATCCAAATAAACCAAAATAACCAAGGAATTTTTTTGATTGTTCATAAAATTTCATAAATATATACACATAAAATGATGAATAATCTATTTTAAAATAAAAACAATATCATCATAAAGATGATCAAAAACAATATTAGTGTTGTTGTTCGTGATAAACAATTGTTATAGCTCATGTCATTAAAATATAAGCACCATCATTATCAAAATGACCAAAACACCATAAGTATTAGTTTTCTTATCTCTAACAATGAATTCTTCTAACCCATATCATTAATATACAAGCAATTTCATTATAAAAATGATCAAAAATTATATATGCAAAATCAACAAAGGAACATAAAAATAGCCATAGATATTAACAAAAAAACTTCGTTATACATGTACACAAAACCATGTCATTAAAATAAAGTCAATATCATTAAACATAACAATCAACACCTAGATTAAAAGCAAAAAGGGAAAACATATATAATTATAAATACAAAACTATTTATCCATTTAAAAAAAAAAAAAACTGTTACGAGAGATAACAATATATATATATATATATATATATATATATAGTGAAACAATAACAAGACATGGTAATATATATGAGATATGATATGATATATATATAGTGAAACAATAACAAGACATGGTAATATATATGAGATATGATATGATATGATATATATAGTGAAACAATAACAAGACATGGTAATATATATGAGATATGATATGATATATATATAGTGAAACAATAACAAGGCATGGTAATATATATGAGATATGATATGATATGATATATATACCATATATATATATATATATATAATTCTTCTAACCCATATCATTAATATAAAAATTTCATTAAAAAAAAAAAAAAACCTATAGGAAAATCTCAAAAACACTGCAAATAGTAATGTAATTGAAAAAAAACGTTAAAATGTACACAGATGAATTAGATGAATCTTTTATTTTAAAAAATTTAAAAAAGAATCTAGTATAATCATATTAATACAAAACTAGTTCAAAAAAAAAAAAAAAAAAAAAAACTTACATGACTCTGTTATATATTTTATATATAATTATATATATATATAGGAAAATATGGAGACATGGTTATAAATAAAAAGCACAACAAAAGACAATTGAAATATTTTTAGGGTATGAATAAATTAATTCAAAAAATCAGTCATATATATGTGATATTTGTAAAAATAAAATTACGTTAAAAATTCAACTCTAAAAAAATCATAAAAATATTTATTCTAGGGAAATAGTAATTGAAAATACGTTAAAAATTAGATGAATTAGAAAATATCTTTTATTTTAAAAATTTAAAAAGAATCTAGTATAATCATATTATGGTTCATCAAAAGTTATGGACAAATCTGTTATATATTTTTAACAATTCAATTATGAGGAAAATATGAACAATTATAAATAATAACTTGTCAAAGTTATGGACAAAAATTTTAATTTGACCTATTTATTAATTTAAAAAATCAGTCAATTATTGATATTTTAAAAACTAAACCATTTTAAAATTTTAAAAAAATTTTCATTCCTTCTTTATTATATTATTATTACGGAAAAAAAAGACATGTTGTAGAGATCCAACTATAAGTCGGGGTCCGTGGACTGCCCATAGAAAATGACGAGTCAGTCCATATAGGCCCATTGCTTAAAAAATATATTTTTCAATGAATATATATAATATATGTTTAGAAAATATATATTATGATATTGAAAACGCATATTTATAACTTTATACATATATATATAAATAAGTTTCAAAGTTTGGATATTTATTATACTTATATCGGGAGTAATACATCGTAGTTAAGAACAATATTTGTTTTTAATTTTGTTTTTGTTTGTTTGGTTTTTATTTTGAAATCTTGAAAACATTTTATGTTCAATAATCTTAGCTATACTCTTTTTTTTCTTACCTAATTTTTTGTCCCGTTGGATTTACCATGGAAATTCTTACACGAGGTAATCATATATAATCTTTTTTTTCATATTTTCTTTGACTATATAGGTTTTTTGTTATAAATATGTTTTTGCAATTTATAAAAATTTAAAAATTTTGAAAAAAAAAAAAAAAAAAAAAAAAGCTAAGATGGGCTGGCCTGATTATGGCCTATAGTCCGGCCCGATCTAGCTCACAAAAAGTGACCAACGGTGCGGGCTTGCTGAGTGGTTACCAGATATGGTCAGGCCCACCCTAATCTATTAAAATGATGGGTTAGGCAAGGCCAATCCACAACTCATGTAAGCCTAAAGGGAATGGTATGAGCTGGGTTGATTTGATATATTCTTGCATTTTTAATGAAAGTGTGTGATTAAACCAAAATCTATAATATACTCAGTAGTGGTGATATTTAGCAGTTATACTAGAAAAATAAACTATTTGAAAATTTTGCAGACTTGAGGTAGCCTGGCAAAGGTGTTGGGGAGCAATGATGACCACTCTAGTTAAAGGACCTGTGCCAAATTGGCCATGGACAAGAGGAAAACATCAACATTTTCAATCGAGAAGCGCTGAAAACTTGCAAGACCTTGTCAGGGACGGTGTAGCAATCACAACATCTTGTTTTTGTTGGTCATTTTTGTCACTTTGGAAGTAAGAAGATTGAAAAAATTAGTGCAGGATGCTTTTTGTGTACATTTTCACCAATCAAGAAAATAAGTATGACAATTTGAACCATTGGCATATACACTAAGATCATATCCTGCTATCTCTCTCTCACAGTTTTTATATGCATTTTTGGCTTGGTTGAAAGCACAATTTTGGTACCTATAGTTGAATGGAGAAATAGTACAGTATGGTCCATACACTTAGATGCAAAATTTTTAGCAGCCATCCATGGGTTAAACTATTAAATTTTTATAATGCCACCACTAATATTTTAATTTTTTTTTATCTTAATTAGCAATAATGTGATTGTCAAAAAAAAAAAAATAGAAATAATGTAATTTTTTGTCACACAAATTTTGAGAGGACAGACATATACTTCCCTGTTTTCATAACTGATATTTAATTCAAGGATTCTTTATGCCTCTAACAAAATATAATGATTATTAATTAACAATTTTGTGCTAATATATTAGAGTTGGAACTATGCACCTAAGCCCGTGGGCCGGTCTAGACCCATCTTAATATAATGTTAAGCATATTTATTTAATTATTTATTTTTCGGCATTTTCACGTAATTAATTAGCACAATATTTTATCATATTTTTAACAGTTATTACAATATGCACTATATAATGACCGTTGGTGATTACTATGACTATTACAATAATCTAAAGAGGGAAAAAAAAATAATAGAAAATTTCAAACATTTTTTTTTTTTTTTTTATAACCTACTCATAACTACACCTTAAGATGTTGAGTTGGAATTCCCTATCTCCAAATTCAGAAATAAAAAAGAAAAAGAAAAAAGTTTTTTTTAACTCTAAAAAAACTCAAAATAACCCTTAAATTTTTGTTTTGTTTTGTTTTTGTTTTTTTTTTTTTTTTTTTTTTTTGTTATTGACACCATTAGTCCCTAACCTCTTTAATAGGTGACAATTTAATCTTTTTTTTAATTTTGGTAAAAAGGTCCTTAAACTCTACAAATGTTGACAATTAAACCATTTCCGTCTACTTTCTGTTGATTTAATCTTGCATGTGACCATCCCATGTCCCTTTTTTCCTATGAAAAAACAAAAATATCTCTGACCTCACCAAAAAAAAACAAAAAAAAAAAAAAAAAAAAAAAAAAAAAAAAACCCTCAAGTGGCACTTGGTTGAGAGGAATCAACATGAGAATAAAATGCCTAGATCCACAATCGCCCATTGCCCAAAATATTGAAAATAGATCAAAACATACCCACATAAAAGAATCTTCAAGAAAATGCATCAAAGGCTCTTTCTTTTGAACAAGTTGAAATATTACTAACTTTTTTCCATCAAAAACAGAAAAATCTTCTTCCCTAAAGTAGAGAAAAACTTCAAAGCTCATTCTGATACACTTTTTTATCAAGCTTTTTAGAGCTGAAAATTTGTAATCCTTAAACTTCAAATTTCAATGATGGAATTTACTCAAGTTTATGCAGAATTCTTATTGCTAATTATTTAAATAATGAACTCATATAGCTTGTTTGCTTGTTGATCAAGAGGCAACAAAACACGAATCTCAATTAAGGAACCCATTGATAACTCTATTCTTATTGCCCAGACACGCTCGCACAACGCTGTCGTTACCCGCCGTCCTCACCTCCAACGTCGTCCTCTTCTCCGAAGCCCTCCTCCTTCACAACATCATCATCACCCTCGCGCCGTCCTCGCATGTCAATTTCCTCTTCCGATCAAATTTGCTTGCCTTCGCTTAGCTAGTCGTCACCAGCAAATATCAAAATTTTTTTTTCTATTGATATATAATTAATGAACGTTTTGAGATGAGTATTTAACTTTTAAATTCTGTGTTTCTTTAAGTTTTTGAGACCTACAACATTTCTTTCAATTAAACTATAAACTTAAACTTATTTACCAAGATGCCCTTCTAAATTGGAGGACATGTTGTGCACTTGACGAGCTCTGTCAAAAACTTAACAGAAGTAGAAGGAAATGGCTTAATTGCCAACATTTGTAGAGTTTAAGGACCCTTTTGTCAAAAAAAATAAAAATAAAAAGGATGGACCAAAATATCACCTTAAAGAGGTTAGGGACCAATGGTTCAAATTATATATATATATATATATATATATATAATTTTATTGAACCCTTAAATTTTTGTTGAGAAAGCAAAAATAAGCTTGGTGTATTATGGCTTAGTTTTGTATTGTTTTTTCCTCCCAAAATCAGCTTCTGCTTGTAGCAGAAGTTGATTTTAGTGTTTGGCAAATATCCTCAAAAGTACTTTTTGAGGAATTTTTCAAGAATCTACAGCTAAAATCATAACAGTCTAAAGACAACTTTAACTTTTAGATTGTGCCGAAATCAACATAGTATGATTAATAAAACTTTCATAATATCCCTAATGAAATTTAAAATTTACAATCTTCTCAGTCTAAAATTCAAACTCGTAATGTAATATAATATAATATAATAATAATTGTAACAAATAATATCATAATTATATTAATAACTATAATATTATTATTTTATCATATATTATGATATTATAATTATTTTAATAATATGATATTATAATTATAATATAATTATAATGACATTATAATTATAATATAATTATAATATGACATTATAATTATAATATTATATTGTAATTATTATTTTATAATATATTATATATTATAGTGTATTGATATAATTATATTTATCATATTAATAATATTACAATAATATTATATAATATAATTATATTTATTATATTAATAATAATATAATAATTAATATAATTAAATATTAATATAATCTTATAATTCTAATATTATTAGATATTTTATAGTGTATTACACACATTATAGTTATATAATATATTAATTATAATATATTTATTTAGTATAATATAATATAATATAATATAATAATGTATAGTTATAATTTTTAATTATATTATAACTGAAATATTCATATTTCTTATGTAATATTATAATATGTTTAATAATATTGTAATTATATTAACCATTTTCATAATATTATTATATTCTATATTATAATTATATAATATGTTATTTAATAATTATTTTATTGTATTATATTAAATATAATAATAAATATACATTATATTGTAATTATATATTATATTATATTATAATAGTTATTTTTAATTATTTTAGTTATTATTTTAATAATATTATTATATTCTATATCATAATTATATATTATATTATATAATAATAGCTTTTTATTATATTTAATATAATAATAAATATATATTATATTACAATTATATATGTTATATTATAGTATAATATAATATAGTCGTAATTTTTAATTATCTGTAACAATTCAACCTTATAATTTATCAAATGTTATTAAACTCATTTTAAAATCAACACAGCTATTATAATTATAGTTTACTAAACACTCAACTATTTTTTTATAACAACTACTTTTTTTTGGCATAGTTAAAATTAATTTTTTTTAAATTTATAACACTACTAAACTAAGTCCATGTATGTTGTTATCCAGACACTCACGTGCCTATCTCGTGAAGGATCTCTACAACTCATTGTACTATTGTGTATTTGTGTATTATCTATCCACTTTCTTGAATGAAACGTACACATGATGTATGGCACAAAACTACAAAATAATAATAATAATAAAATAATTAAAAAAAAAAAAAAACCAAGGTAAACCAATCACAAAACCAAACTCCAATCTTTCCCCAACTAGGAAACCCACCATATATGAGAAGCTATTATATCCAATATTTCTTCTAGTCAAGTATGGCAGTTTCATCACTCTCTTTGAGCTGGGTCTCCACTACCATTTATAACAAGGTATGAATTTTGTGCATACTGACAAGTCAAATACACATTCTCTCAGAACTTACTAATTAATCTATGTAAACTTTGTGATGTGTTCTAGTTGAATTTGCCTCATTACAATGACTTATCAAGAGCTGCTATTTCTCCACTACATTCGTGTAACAGAATCACATGTTCAGGAGAGAAAGCCTCCAATGGAGAAGGTAAGAAAGAAACAATCTCTGGTTTCTCTCACAAATTCTCTGCATATGAGTAGTTATCTAGCTTACATTAGAAACACCCACATCAAATTTATTTGAATTTGGCTTTACAAATCAGGAGTTAATATTTAAGCTAGAAATAGGTTTTCCGTCAAATTCGACTTCAGATTCGAATTTTGCAAGTGGACTTTTTTTATGCATGGCGACCTAGTTTTGCATTACAGATAATATGTCTATCTGGAGATATCCAGATATTGTTTGCTCTTCAAAATTGTGCTTTGATAATAGAAGAAGGCTTATTATGAGTTAGACTGTTATCCATTTATTTCCCGTTTTGTCCTCTTTTGATAGACGTACTTTAGCCCTGAATTATTGGGAGCTTTTCTTATAGTCTTTAGCGTTTTGTCCCATAATTTTGATTGAATTAGTGAACTAGCAAGTTATCAAATGAACTGTTTAATTCTAGCAAATTATCCTGTAAATGGAATAAAATGTTGCTTAGTGCCCACGAATAGATCGATGATAGTAAAATTTATAAGAAAACATCATCAAGTGGACATTATATGTTCCAATTATCTTTCAAAATTTCAGTATCTTCCTTTAAACGAGCTCACCATAATGTGTACGAAGGTATTTCCATTTAAATTTTAACTTCTCATCGATTTAATCTCACTATGCAATACTTTGTTGATTAGGATAGTAATTTGTGAAAATCAAAAGTTTAAAGATACCTTGACCATAGTGAAAAGCTCTACAAATTACAGATGTGCCAAATACTCGTTATACATCTTCCAGCTAGATTGACGTGCTACTTACTAATATGTAACACTGGATTTAATGAATGTAAATTAGATGATTTATTCAAACTAACTAAAGTTTTCTATGTTTCTTGTATGTTCATGACCTTGGTGAAATGTAGGCCATTGCAGGAGGATAACACTACTACTAGGAGTAGGTGCACTAACTGGAAATCTTCTCCGTGCAAGTTCCCTCTTTGCCGAAGGTATATACATCTTGTTGATGGGATAACAATTGACGATGGTTCTGTTTATGTCACAGATAAGATAGCTTCATATTTGTTTTATGGATAAAAAATCCTCATTTTGCCTCGACTAATTTTCACCATTGGGCAGAGATACCGGAAAACTATCGATCTTTTGTCGACACCGAAGATGGGTATTCTTATTACTACCCGGCAGATTGGAGGGTAAAACAGTTACTTAATATGAATGATTAATATCCCGTTCACTTCGCTGATTCGAGTTTTTAATTCGAGTTGAGATTTGATTTTATGTGAGAGCTTTTTACTGTAGCAAAAAAGTTATATGTGATTGTTTGTGAGAGCTTTTTACTGTAGCAAAACTCGAATTCTAAACTCGAATAAGCGAAATGAACGGAGCCTAAGTCAGGATTTAGATGTTAAACAAGAAACAACTATCTTAATCATAATAACCTGTATTCTTTTCTCCATTGTTTAGGACTTTGACTTCAGGGCACATGATTCTGCTTTTAAGGATAGATATCTACAGCTGCAAAATGTTAGGGTCAGATTCATTCCAACAGATAAGAAGGATATCCATGATTTGGGTCCAATGGAAGAGGTAGGAAGTCATTCATATTACTTTGGAGAATACATTAAAATCGTATCAGATTGAAAAAAGTATAATAATTTAACAGAACTTGATAAAATATTGACAATTTAGAACTGTGCTCTACTAGTAGGGTAATTTTTTTCATATTATAATTTTTTGTCCTTCCAAATGAGTCTCAACAACAGATATCCGTGACCAGCTTTTGTGTTGGATCAAGCAGGTTGTTCCAGATTTGGTAAAATATAAATTAGCTGCACCCAATCAAGTTGTTACGATTTTTGACATGCAAGAGGTATCATCTATTTGCACCAAGTAAACTGGCTATCTCTCATTCCAATCTGCAAAATATTTCAGTAACTCCCGGTTACGATTTGCATGCAGAAAAACATTGACGGGAAGAACTACTACACTGTTGAATTCCAACTTTCATCCCCAAACTTCGCCGTCACTTCCTTTGCAACTGTCGCGATTGCAAACGGTTAGTATACTGTCTTACGAAGAACATTATATCACTATAGCTAACGAAGTTGTCAATTCCACTCGATGCATATGAAGGAAACTTTATTTGCAAACAAAGTTCTAACTAGAGAAGACAGGAAAGCAATATGAATGAGCAGAATGTAATTGAATATTGCATTTGTGTGAAAACCACCATAGTTGAAAAAGACTCTTTTAACTTTGGCGTATAACCATTTCCACAGGAAGATACTACACGCAAATAGTTGTGGCAAATGAAAGACGCTGGAGAAGAGTCCGCAATAAGCTGAAAGTGGTGGCAGACTCTTTCAGGGTGTTGGATATCTAATTAGTAGCGGATGGTGATTTGTTTTTGTCCTGTTGATTGATTGTTGAAATGCATATTTGGTGTATATATCATATAAAAAACTTAATTATTACTTGCTACACGTGGGATTTTTTTGCCTCAAGGCTTTAATGTTCTCTCACCAATCCTACATTTTCTTTTGTTGGGTCATGACATGAGATGGGACAAACCATAATGATGCGTATCACGTGGATAAAATCATTTTTGTGACATAAATCATACCAAGACCTTCCTTTTCAATGGATGGCAGAAACAAATCTGATTGCAAGCGGTAAATTCACACCCTTACCTTTAATATTGAGATCGAGAGCTCAAATCCCTTAACCCCAAATTTTTTTCCAATCAAAAAAAAAAAAAAAAAAAAAAAAAAAACAGTTAAAAACTCGTGGGGTTCAAATTGTGTAGAACCTTATCTTGCTTAATAAGATGTAACGAGATAAAATAAAGCATACATGATATGGTTAACCAGTTATAAAGCAGTAAATACAAACTTTGCGCATGACCTTGAAATAAAAAAAAAAGGCATACAGGTTTATTACAAGGCGCCAAAAAAAATCTTTAAGATTAACTTATGTATGGTATGGTGGGACGTATTTCAACTCATGGGGATCAAACATGCAAAAATGAATAGCATTAAATCTTGTATATATTTACAAAAGTTACAACGGCTTTTCTGTTCCTCCTAATTTTAAACGGTTTTCACAAAGGGAAGAAAATCTTACACAAGAATTAAATTCATCCAAACTGCTGGGGGAGCAAAGTCAAAAACGTTCATTAGAAACACACCTCACTAGAAGAACTATAATTAATTAATTCCACCTCATTTTCTGGTTGAAAAATAAATCAATATACCATGGAGACTAAGCACAACCGCACCCGAAGATGCCCGTCTCCTAAAGAATAAGCATCCAGCCCTGAGTGCAGAGCCTCAAAGCGAACCAAACTCCAAAACCCTACTTTCTAAACCCTACATTTTGAACACTAAAAGCTACCGTTGCCGCCTTTGCATTCTGCCCACTCACCCTGCCATTATAAACATTGTTACAAGTGTCACCAATCTCATTCTCCTCTGCCCACTCTGGAAAGTCCCACCAACTGAAATTCCAGAACAAAGCCGCCAGGTTGAGGTATTTCCAGCATTTCAAAATTAGAGAATGAGAACCCAGATGAATCAAACAGTGTCCAAAGATCACAACCTCATCTTATACAAGTCGATGCTGACGCAAACCCTTCCCAAAGTGAGGTTGCATCAACTGAACATATAGACCATTCTTCGCCACCAAAGAATCATGAGTTCCTTCCTCCACAATTCGCCCACCATTAAGAACTACGATGTTGTCAACATGCCTCATCATTGCAGCTCTATGAGCTATCAAAATGGTGGTTTTGTTCCCCATGATCAACGTATCAAGAGCCTCCTGCACCACACGGCTTGACTCAGATTCAATTGATGAGCTTGCTTCATCCAACAATAAGATTGGTGCATTCTTCAGCACAACACGAGCAATAGCAATTCTCTGCTTCTGTCCAGGAGTCAGGTCTACACCCCTCATCCCAACATGTGTGTCATAACCATGAGGCAAGCTGCTAATAAAATGGTGGGCGTTCGCAATTCTCGCAGCCTCTTTCATCTCGGCTTCACTTGCATTATGCCTCGCGTATATGATATTTTCCCTTATGGTTGTTGAGAAGATTATGGGCTCCTGCTGGACAAGACCAAGGTGATTTCTCAACCATCGCAAATTATATTGCTTCAAATCTCGCCCATCAAGTAACACCTGACCTGCAACAGGATCATAAAATCTCTCGATCAAGGAAATTATAGTGCTCTTTCCGGATCCGGAAACACCAACCACGGCTACAGTTTGTCCTCCATTGACTTTTAGACTAAAATTACTGAGTACCAACACTTCTGGGCGAGTTGGATAGCAGAAATCAACATTTTTCAACTCGATGCTTCCATAGACATTAGGTGGCTTCGTTGCTGAATTATCATCTGGGTCAATCTTAGGCACTCGATCAATGATTTCAAACACTGAAAGGAGAGACTTACGGCGTTTAAGGATGTATGGAGCCAATCCAAAAGGCTCCACCAGAGCAAATGTTGCAAATGAGAAAACCATATATTCCTTGAGAGCAGTCGACAGCTCCATGTACCCATGCTTTACGGAGTAGGCAGTATACCAGAGGAGAAGGGCATTGCTAGCAAAAAGAAGAAACTGTGAAACACCAAATAAAAAGCCAATGGCCATTCCTTTGAGGAAACTCTGCGTAAATATTTTCTCTAGCTGTAGTCTGTAGAGCTCCATCACCTTGTTACCAGCACAGAACGCTACAACAGTGTATATATTTCTAACCGCATCCTCAAGAACCAAAGATGCCTTCCGATGCATCTCCTGGATGCCCCGTGAAAATCCAGCAAGCCATAATTTCTGCCATGTTGACAATGAAGATGTTAACAAATTGGAGAAGAAATGACAAAGCTAGTGTATCATGCTTCATATATAAACAAAAAAATACAAATAAATCATGTAAGTGAATTTCAAGTTGCCACATAATTCTCAATATCTAGAGAATTCAACATATTATCCTGGCAATTTTATCAAAACCAGGAGAACGACTGGAATTTGTTTTACTTATTAAAGAAAATTACTAGAAGTTTACATTAATTCGTTTTGAAAAAACAAAAAAAAATGAAAACAAAAAAACAAAAAACAAAAACAAAACAAAAGAAAGATAATCGGGCCAAACAAACAAGACCAAACAGCAAGAAGTATAACCTTACTTTATATACTAAACAACAGAATTAACGAAGTAGAAGGGTAGGTGGAAGTACTATCAAAAGAAACATAAAGGGAATTCAAAATTTTCTATGATCCTACATTAAATCAAGACTAATTATCAAACCAATATGTAATGCAAAAACCAGAATGCATTTAGGGCCCGTTCACTTCGCTGATTCGAGTTTTTAATTTGAGTTGAGATTTGATTTTATGTGAGAGCTTTTTACTGTAGCAAAAAAGTTAGATGTGATTGTTTGTGAGTTTACTGTAGCAAAACTCGAATTCTAAACTCGAATAAGCGAAATGAACGGAGCCTTAGTTGCTATAAGGAGACACTGAAACGAATTCACGTTAAGCTCCTTAAAGTTAATCACATCAAATAAGTTGACCCTCATCCACAACATGAGAACCATAAGAATTGCCGTTGTGCAAAACTAACCAATACACAGGCAACCACCCCATTGATAAACGGTCAAAGAACCTCAATTTATAAAGGAGGGGGGGAGGACCAAAGGATCCAGTTGATTCATATGGCATGGACACAAATAAAAATTAATATATATGTGTTGATCCATCGTAGATTAACCACCAAAAAAAAAGGACAACAAACTTCTCAGAAAATAAGGTCATATGACAAAAACCTGTGCGATAGCAGAGATGGTGAGAAATGGTAGAGTTGCCAAAGCCACTAGTGCATATCGCCATTGTAGCAGCATCCCAATAAGAAGAGCCACAATAACAGCAGCACTATCCTGTATGAATATGGAGAGCCGGTTACTAAAAGCAGCTCGCACAAATGTAGCGTCATTTGCCAGGCGCATGGATAAGGTATCAGCACTATTATCCTCTTCATCAAACCACCCAACTTCATTGCGAAGCATTGCTGTCATATAACAGAAACAGATAATGTAAAGTTCCAAGAAGTAACCTTGAGAATATTGCAAAAAAAATAAAGAAAGAGTCGTGCACCTGAGAACATCATTCTCCTAACTCGTTCAGTCATTTTCTCCCCCATAATACCAAAGTAGAAATGCTGCAAAAAGTTGGCAACAACTGTAACAATACCCATGCAAGCGATGATCAAACACCATTTGTCTACTTCCTTCCTTAAGTGATGGACTTCATCAACTCTATAGTATGCTGTCACAATCAATGCAATGACATAAGCAAGAAGAGGATTGAAAGAACCAAAGATGGCAGCACCAATGCTTCCCAATACAGCATAAAGCCATTCCGCAAAACTAAGCTCTGCAAGCCTCCAAAATGATGGGGCCTCCTTCCGGGTGTCCTTTGCTTCATTCACTTTTGTTGGAATATCATCCGAATGACTATGGGGTCGGCTAAAAGTCTGTGAATGGGACCGTTCATTCTTGGGGTCAGATGTCAAAAGAGGTGAAACAGGCGATTCAGGATCCGAGCCATTTGATGTTTGCTGATGTGCAGCATGGACATCAATTTTGGGTAATTCTGGTAGTCTCATTTCGAAACTATCCTGCCTTATTATCGTCGGTTCCTTATCGACTCCATCCAACGTCTGCCCATTTTCCATTATTTTCTCCGCTGGTGGACTCCGAACTTTTGGTGATTCCTGTGAGTTAAAGGTGCCATCTGTTGGCCGAAATAATCCCGGAACCCTCTGTAGTGAGGGTGATTTGACCATTTTCGGAGATGATGGTTCTTGAAAGCTGTGACTTGCTGAAGAATCTTTTTCAATTTGGAAGGCTGCAGTCTCCTTGTAATTTCTCACTGGCATCCTGCACGAGAAGCGTAGTCCATAATGATGTTCTTGATGTCAAGAAAAACAAAACTTTCCTCTCAACTAATAAGATGCACTCGGCAATACATAACCTAAATACTCAACATAATCTTTGCCACGTGAAATAAAAACCCTCAACAAGCTTGGAAAAAGCTAAGTTTTCTCTTACCTCCGAGGAAGTTTAGCAGCTTCTTCACATTTCAGCAGCTCAGCATATAGACCATCAAGGTTCAACAACTCATCATGTGTACCCATTTCAACAAGTTGGCCCTCCTCCATTACAGCTATGTAATCAGCATTCCTTATAAGACTAAGCCGTCGAGCAATTATTATAGTTGAGCGACCCAACATTAGGAGATCTAGAGCCTCTTGGACAGTTCTTTCAGCTTCAAAATCAAGTCCGCCAGTAACCTCATCAAGTAGAAGAATTGATGGATTTAAAAGTACTGCTCTAGCAATTGAAAGTTTTATCTTTTGCTCTTCTGTCAGAGGTAAACCAGCTCTCCCCACCTGAAATGAATAACAATAACAAAGAAAATCTTAAAAGTAAATTAAAAAAAGACAAAACAAAACAAAACAAAACAAATGCAAAAAGACACAAGGAAAATATGTGTTTGTGTGTGTGTGAACATTTATCTTGTCTTACAAGATTTACCTGAGTCTCGTATCCTTTCTCAAGGGAGCTAATAAATGTATGCGCATGTGCTATTTTAGCAGCCTCTTCAATTTGATCAAATGTAGCATCCCGCCCATAAGCAATATTATCTCTTATACTCAAACTCAGTAAGGCAGGTTCCTGTGTGACTAATCCTATTTGGCTTCTAAGCCATTCCAATTTCAAGTTTTTTATATTTTCTCCATCCAAAAGAACTTCCCCTGCAGCAAGAGATGGAGACCCCGTTAAAATGAGTGAGCACTGAGCAGAAAGTTATGACTAAGAACCTTGAAAAATATGGTACAAATACCCTCTAGAGCAAGAAGACAAGGATATCATACCTAATGTAGGATCATAAAACCGTTCCATGAGAGGAATAATACTGCTCTTTCCAGATCCATTTCTGCCAACAAGTGCAACCGCTTTCTTAGCAGGGACAGTGAGGTAGAAACCACTCAAAATAGGGATCTCAGGACGGGAAAGATAGCTGAAATATACATTCCGGAACTCAATATTGCCTTGAACAGATGGAAGAGTCGTTCCCTCTTGATTAACTGTAGAGGACGAGCGGCTTATCATCTCAAAAAGTCTATAAGCAGCAATTCGCCCTTGATCAAATGAATAGAAGTTTGTTGCTGCTTGATTCAGCCCACTATAGAGATGCAAGAAATCACGCATAAGGAAAATTGCAGAAATTATAATAGTGCATATCTGAAAGAAAATAGAACATTGGGGAAAATAGAAGAAGCTTACAGGCCGCTCAAAATTACAGCAAACAGGGCTGTTACAATTTCACCACCATGAGCTTTTCCACGCACAACAAGGAACCTTCCAACCCACAGTTGTAAGGCACATGAACAAATTGCAAGCCCATACGTAAATCCAAGTCCAAGTCCTTGAACAAGACTAATCAATATACCATATCTCAGGGTTGCTTGTAGTGATGTTGCGTAAGAGTACTTGGCCAATGTTTCATTTGTAAATGCATACAATGTCCTAATATACGAGACAGCCTGCATAATCAATGGATTCACGTTTCATCAGCATTGGATTTCACTGCTTTGCAAGAAACATAGCAACTGTTATAAATTCAAATCCTTTAAATACTCTTGAACCACCAATGTGCCATGTTATAACGAAAAAAACTTTAAATCAGATGCCTTACCACTGAACATTTCACTACTCTTATTGTCAAGCTCTAATAATTAAAAAGGAGCGTACTTTTTATTATTATTGAAGGTAGAGCATTTTGGCCAGCTAAAAAAACAGTTTTTGCTAAATAGATGAAAACCTTTGATATAAAAACACAAACCTGTTCAGCTATGCTAGCTGCTTCAGCATATGCATCTTGAATATTCTCAGCAAGCCTATGGAGAAATATATTTGATATTCCTCCAGCTGCGACAATAAACGGACCTGTGGCTAATGTTATAAGCGCAATCTGCCAACAGTTGACAAATCCAATAACAAGACCAGTGAAAAATGTAGCCATGTTGTGAACATAATTTCCGACCTGTATTATCAGAGGACAAAGGAAAAAAAAAATTAAACGAGTCACATTAATCAATAGTTTGTAGAGGAAAGCTGTCAAATTTCAAAACAATAAAAAAAGGAATAGCCTAATCAATTAATATTAACATACTTTTTCACTCAAAGCAGATTGAATAAGCAGCACGTCACTCAATACTTGGCTCACAATATCTCCATTGTTCCCATAAGTATCAAAAAAGCTCATGTCCTGGTTTAATAATACTTGCACATATTTTGACCTGATGACAGCAGTCTGCCGTTCCCCAGTCAAAATCCAGCAAGAAACCTCTATAACGCAAAAGAAGTTTTCATGTAAGTGAGGAATAAGTACAGTCTATGATACACTGGCAGAGATGCAGTAACAAATGTTGTTTTTGAAATATTTAACCTTACCTATCCAACCGGCACAGAAAACAGCTGTAGCAATGTAAACAATGATTAAAGCAAGCTGCCATCAAAACAATAAGACAGTTATCAAAACAAGATTCATATCTTCAAATTACAGATCACTAGTAAAACGAAACCTTGAGGTAGTAACTGAAGACCATAGATTAAAAGTAAAAACTACAGCAAAGGGGAGTACAACCACCTTTCTATTTGTAGATATATCTATTAGCCATGCTATATTCCGATTACCATTTGACAAAGATGTATTTCTTCAGAACTTCAGACCCCAAAAAACCAAACAATTCCTAAGAATCTCTTTGGAAATTTCTAGTAATGTTCTGTTTCTTATAACAATTTCACGTCGATATTAAGGCCAAAATGGAACAGTGATTTCTTCAGTTCGCACAAGCATAAGGTGTTTACATGCTTTTCTCCGTGTCGCCAGCATTACCCTTCCTCCGCCCCGACAGAAGAATGAATTATTCCATGCCTTATAACTTATTAACTTAGAAAACATTAGGGGGCATGCAATTAAAACGAAATACTAGGCCCAAGAATTACTAAACAATGGAAATAAATGATTTAATAAATGCTAATATTAGGCCTCCTACTATTCTTAGTAGCGAAGTGATCCAGCTAAAGAGTGGAAAAGAAAACAATCATCGACAGTCCCGCGAAGAGCCACAATCCAAACTTCACTGGGTAAAAATATCAACTTTAAACTTAAAAAGAGTAACCATCCGAAGTGTTCCTTAGCAACACTTGCGAAATAAAGCAAATTCAACTCTCAAGGAGCGTATAACAAGAAAAACTTGAACACTTGATTGATGAGCATAATTTCACCTGAATCCCACTAAAATAACACTTGCAGTTCCACACTAACCAAACTGAAAATTCTATCAAAAATGGAGAATTTAATAGAACAAAGAAGAATCTTGACAAGTATAATTTCACCTGAACCCAGTAAAATAACACTTGCAGTTCTACACTAACCAAACTGAAAACCCAATCAAAAATGGAAAATTTAATAGAACAGTACGCGGAATTACTATAGGGAAGATGATCGTCAGAGCATATAGAGCTAGAAGCGTTAACAACAACAACTAAACAACAATCCAAAATTTCATGCTTTTAGCTTACTTCAGCGAAGCTTATCGGGACGGGTCATTTTCTCGGTAACCAAACGGAACTAGAAGAAAAAGGGGAAAATAATTTTGAGAACTTAGGGTTTCGAAGAAGGAAAAAAAAAAAAAAAAAAAAAAAAAAAAGGTTAAAGCTTACGTCGATGAACTTCTGATGCTGGTCATCGCTGTAATGAGCCGGAAGCTTGCCGTCGATCCATTGGACCTGGATAATCTTTGCGAAGTAGTGCAAGTAGACGACAAGGGCGGCGCCGTGGGCGGCGGCAGCGAGGGATCCGACGAACATGAGGAACCAATCGAGGCGGTCAGCACAGGCGAAGAGGCCGGAGAAAGGGACGGCGGCGGGCGGCGGCTCGATCTCATCGGGCTCCTCCATCTCCTCCTCCGGCTCGACCGGCTGCCCCGACGTCTCGGCGCTGGCGTCAAGGTACGGCGACGGTGACTCCGGCGGCTCGGACACCTCCGACACCGGCGTCAACGGCTGTATGTGAGGAGGGGACCATCCGAAGAGCCCCCTCGAGATCATCATCTTCGACGAGAGAGACGAATCGCCCAGAAAATCGCAGAAATTTCACAGAAATCAAATTCTTATCCCCAGCTGAAAAACCCTAAAATCCTGTTTTCTTTCTCCCTCTAAATTGAGCGGGATCTGCCTGCTGCTAAATTTAGAGGCAGAAGACAGAAGATGGGACCAAAAATGAAATGAAAAGGAGGAAAGAGCAAAAAAATAAAATTAAAAATGAAAATAAAAACTTTCTTTGCTTATTACTTGTTCATGGTCCGTTGTTCTGTGCTTTTTACTTGTTCTTTCTTTTTTCTCTCTTTTGTTTTGTTTTTTTTTTTTTTTTCCTTCTCCAAGTAAAAGGCACAGAGCAAAAGGGTCGTCGCAGGTGGGTGGGACTGGGTCAAAGAAGGCGGAGAGAGAAAGATAGGAGATAGAGAGAGAGAGATTGACTCACCTCCAGTGGCACGTAAACAAAATGAAGAATCAATTAAGATACGTTTATTTTATCGATTTAAATTTAAAATTTAAGTTTAAAAAATTTATATTTAATTTTTTAATTATAATAAAATTTTTTTAAAAAATTTAAGTAATTTAAATTTAAAATTTAAAAAGTGAACTTTCTAAAAAAATAAATTATATTTAATTTTTTTAAAATTTTTATAAAAAAAAATTCACATAAAAATTACATTTAATTTTTAAATTTAAAAAACTCAAATAAAATCACATTTCAACTAAACTAAATAAATAAATCTAAAAAATGATTTCTTAAACAAATAATAATTTCTTACCTCTGTTTATTATTTTGTTGGAAACTTACTTCCTATGTTTTTTTTTAGAAATTGTGTTAATCTAAAAAAAAAGAGAGAAAAACTTAGGTTTCATTCATTTCGTCAATTCAAGTTTAGAATTCAAACAGTCATATCTAATTTTTTTATTATAGTAAAAAACTCTCATATAAAGTCACATCTCAACTTGAATCAACAAACTAAACAGCCTTAATCTCTTTTTTTTTTAAATAGGTAATTGTATTCTAAATTAAAGAGATACACTAATACTAATCTTATTACATATATATTTAATTCTGACAACAAATCAATTCTACAAATGCAATCTAACGAAGTATAAAATGGTGAAAAATGTGCGTCAGTTCTCATAATAAGAAAATGTAAAGACACGCCAATATTAAGCTCTTAACTGACTCTTTTAACATCACCTTGACAATAGTTGAAAACTCCAATCAATCAAGACGGACCAAATCTTATTTTGATCAATGACTTTAAATATTCCAAAAGCTTCCATTTTACAAAATCTTCCGAATTAGTATTTTTTTGTTCAACTAAAAAAACACATGGAGGTTTTACGGTGTTTTTACCATTAAGATTAATTTTTCAACCATCAGATCTACAATAGTAGCAGTTCTATGTGACCCGCTATAAATTTTTAATACAGATCTACACATTGTCAAGATCTGATAGATTTGGAGGGTCGACGTGTCAGGAGTTGACATGCATAAGCACACGATTTGTCAGAAGCAGACCTGACGTGGTTGAGCTTTAATGTGGATGATGATGGCGGGACCTCCGACGAATAAGTAGGGTCGATTAGGCCCAAATTAGGCTGAAGACGCATGATGAAAATGCCCTGCAAAATACATTAGAGAATTTGCAAAAACAAATAAAAGAACTTCAGAGATGAAGAATGGTAGGAAGTGTGACCAAGTAGTCGACGAAGATGGAGAAAATGATGCCAAAGGTGCCTTGATAGAACAGTGTTTTGGAGACAAGCATGAGCTAATCCAAGAGTGAAGATGGTGACTTGAGTGGTGGATAAGGCTTGGAGGAGAGTGAGAGTGAAGTTGGTGAGGTTGACAAGGCTCTAGTGAAAAGAACTTTAAGAGCCGCGCATATTGCTCTGGAAGTGAGAACGACTCTTGGAGCACTTGCTCTGACTGTGAACGGAAGTGGCCCCAAAGATAAAGAGTTGGACGTTGTCAAAAATGTATGAAAAACCTTTGAAAAGTTTTAAGATGGTAGTAAAAATGGATCGAATAATGTTTTAGAAAGGTTTTCAAGGCTGTCAATACTTAGAGGCTTTGAAGGACTTTGAAGAGCTTGAAGAACCTTAAGTTTTATAGCAAGATACTAGCAATCCCGATGGAGCAAAGGTCTCTAAAACCGTTCCAGAGTTGAAGGGGAGATTAGCCAAAAATGCAATGAAGACTTATGGGAACTTGCTCTAGGGATGAATCGACAAAATGGAGCAAAGTCATCAGAAGCCTTTCCGGGGTAGAAAAAGAGTTGGCCCAAAAATGGAAAGAAATGTTTATGGGTTAAAGAATCTTAGAGGTGACCAGTGACTTTTCAACAAAGAAAAGTTTCGAAAATGGAAAGACTTAGAGGCAAAGCTCTGGATTTAAAGATGGCGTGAAAAGTTCCAAGGTTGGAAATTCTCAAGAGTGTTTGACCCAACTTCGTGCTTCGTTGACTTCCTCTTTCAGAGGTCTAATCACATGTCAGACTTTGTCAGAGATGGTTTATATGATATTGGCTAAGCAGCTGTCAAGTTGGCTCTAACATTGAAGTTACTCCAAATGAATTTGCTCCAACAGTGACCATGCTCTTAACGAAGGCTATTCCGGGTGAAGCTGCTTCGAAAGGTGACCGTGCTCTAAGCGAAGGTTGCTCAATGGTGAGCTGGGTGAGAAGAAGTCTAAAGGAAGGATGCCTGACACGGAAAAGGCTTCGTTAGGCACACTTGGACATGAAAAGGATGCTCTGGGAGATATGCCTACCATGGAAGGAGCCTTCATTAGGCATGTCTGGCGCGGGTAGAGCCTCCGTTGGAATCAAAACACTGAGAATCAATCTTGACGAAGAAGAAGATGTTCTAAGGCTTAGACTTAGGAATTTTGGGCTTCCAAAAGGATGATAGGAAGGCTTTTTAGGAATTCTCCATTATCAATTTGTATTTAATTCGATTAATTCTGAAAACTCCAAAAGCGGAATTCAAATTGGATCGAATTAAACGACAAATGGGCATACTTGATAACACATGACCCACCAAACCACAACCCATAGAAGTTCCTTGAGAGTGGCTTGGGTCCACGAAGCGAGCCCAATAACATCGCGTGACGTCATGGTTGGGCCTAGACCCTCGAATTGAGCCTGGTATAAAATTGGGTATCAACACATATATATGATCATTAAAAAACTAGTCCAACAGCTAAAAATACTTGCCTCACTGGTGGAGCAAAATAAATTGCTCTACCGTAAAGATTCTTTTTTCTACATTATGACCTGATACCATCTACAATGTAAATGTTAATGTCAATTGTATATTTAACATCAAAAAGTAGGGAGATTCTCTTATACGTGGCTAGATCTTTCTAACCGTTAGATTTACGTACTTTTTGACTTTTACGTGATTTTATGCAGATCCGACAGACATAAAACTTGACCTATCAATATGTTGATGTACTGGAGAAGGTCCCCAAAAAGTATAATATGGTATGTTATTTTTATTTTTATTCTAATGCATAATGCTATTTGAAATGCTAAATTTATTTATTTTTTCTATAAATCATTAAGCTTTTAAAGTTGTAAAATTAAACTTTTATTTTTAAAATAATTTAAAAAATGCAATAATTGCAATGAGTACATAAAAAAAAAACATTTCAATCAATAGTAATTAAATATCAAATTTCACATATGTTATATTTAATAAGAAATTTGTCACAAAATATAACATATGACAAACTTAGTACAACAAATGTATTGAATTGGAGAGTGTTTTTTAGACTTAAAAGTTAAATATGTAATTAGCACATTAATTATAGTATTGTATTGAAAATGTTCTAAAAAAACCTTACTTTTTATTAGATTTTAAAATTAAAAGGATGAAAATATTAATTTAAGATAATTTAATAAATTAGGAACTCGCTGTGGGTTTTAAAAGTCATGGATGAAATAAAGCTTTTGTGAAATATAAACGTGTCACATTTTTTTTTTTAAGTTTTAAAGTAAAATCCACGTTTTTTAATTAAAAAAATACAGAAGAAGTTTTCTTTAATTATTATGTTTAAAAAGAAAAAAAAAAAAACGTTTCTTTTGATTATTGCTAATGCTATTGGCGCTTCTAGATTTATGTTCTTTTTCTTTATCTTTTAGCCGTTGAGTTAGGTTAACGGTCAAACGCCGGCTATTGACGCCGACGATGATTCGTGATAATTGGCTTGTACAGGACAGCCATGAGCGACCTGGACTGACATGTGTTTGGGGCTTTTTTTTGTTGGTAAATGTGTTGACAGCTGTAACGGAAGTGGTTGAAATTACTTTCATGTCCTCATTGGGGCTCTGGGTATCTGACACGTGTTTTTTCTATGCTATCCATGGGGAGGTTAGAATTTAAAGAATCATTAGCAAAAAAAATAATAAAATTAAAAGGAAAATTTGGGGGGTTCAGGAATCATTGAGAGAGGGGCGGAGGGCGCAAGCTTTTTAGCTGCCAGTCCATTTGCTCTGTTCCCCCTTTAAAAAATAGGTTTTTTTTTTTTTTTTTTTTTTTTTTTTTTTTTTTTTTTTTTTTTTTCTAGGCTTCATTCCATTTGTTTTTTGCATTAATTCTGGCTGCTCTCTATTTTATTTTTTTATTGCATTAATAATAAAAAATATCTTATTTTGTTTTTTTTTTTAAATATATAAGTTAATTTTTAGTTATAGAAATTAATAGGTTATAATTTGTCAAGTTATAATTTATAATCAGATAAGTTATGAATAAATTTGTTAAGTTATGATTCATAGTCATATAAATTATGAACAATTATAGATAATAACTTGTCAAATTATAGTTCATAACTAGACAAATTATGGACGAAAATAGTAATTAAACCTATTTATTAACTTATATAAATTATTGACCTATTAATTTTAATTCGTCTCAAGACTTAACCTATTTTTCTATTTTTTTTCTTTTTTATTATTGGTCATATAAGAGTTCTTTTAGTTTTTACTTTTTTCTTTAACAAGAGAGATTCTTTAGTTTGGTTGGTCTATAGAACTTGTGGATAACAAGTAGTGTTTGGCTTATTATGTATGCAAGTTAAAAACGAGGTTTTTTTTTTTTTTTGGGTTATTTTTAAGTTGGTGTTGCCTTCTTTTCCAATAAGTTTGAATGTTTGATAGTTGCAAAAATGCATCGAAAGAAATTCACTCCTGTTAGGCGAAAATGACATCGCCGGATAGCAATTGAATTTGAAGTTTTCAACCTTAAAGAGAAAAGTGTTTTCTTTCTTATTTTTTTGAAGTTTAAATAATCATTGAATCCCATGGTATTATATGAAAACAAAAAAAAAAAAAAAAAAAAAATTATAATAAGACGCAGTTTTAAGCTTTCAAAGTTATTATAGAATTATATCAGATTAGAAACAATATGACAAAATGATAGAACTCGATAAAAATTAATAATTCAAAATCGTGCCTACTAGTCAGCGGGTTTTTTTTTTCTCTCCCTAGTCGTACAAAAAATTGTCTCATATTCTCATGCAACGTCTAGCTTGATATATAGGACGTGTGAACCAATTATGAAAATATCAATTTCTAAATTTTACTAAAACTTAATATATATATATATATATATTACTATTGACAAAGAGTAGTCGTAGATAAAACTTTCAATCAAAATGCTAATTATATAATAAATATGCTTAATATATAAGAAGTTATTGTAATACGATTTATGTCATCGATACATTTACAAAATTATTTAGAATAATTGAAAAATATGTTATATTATTGAAAATCTAAATACAGGTACCTTATATTTATATACATAAAAAAAAAAAATGGTAAGAACAAATCTGTAAATAAAACCAAAAATTTGCTAGTATTTATCTAAAAATATCATCAAAATGTTAGTAAATCACACTATATTTTTCTTATCATGATTTATAATTTTCATAAAATACTGCTATTTAATGATGTTTTTTTTTTCCAATGTTTTTTGATATCCTAGACTATATTTTACGAGAAAAATAGCAATCACTCTCTTAAATCTCATTACAACAGAAAAAAAAAATCAAACTAATTTTTAAAAGAAATCTTTTTTTGTCGAAAGCTACAAAACAGAAAGGGAAGAGCACGTCAGCGAATGTCTATTCGATGAGTTGATATGGACCATTTCAACCCCTTTTTCTTCCTCAGTTATATAAAATGGTTTAAATGTAAAATTTAAAGCCCGTTCATTTCGCTTATTTGAGTTTAGAATTTGAATTTTGTTATAATAAAAAATTCTCATAAATAATTACATCTAACTTTTTTGCTACAGTAAAAATCTCTCATAAAAATTACATCTCAACTCAAATTAAAAATTCGAATCAGCGAACTAAACGAAAAATATGCCTCCATATGATCGTGGTGACAGCTTGGGAATCATGGGAAAAAGCTGCACTGTACCTAATTACGTAACAAGTTAATTTCTGTTATTTTCAATTGGGAGAGTAATATTTAGATTTGAGAAATGAGTTTATATATATGCTCATTCAATCAATTATTCATCAAACATTTGTCATCCCACGAAAGATAATTTCTGTCACATGCATTTACTAGTATTATCCAGACTTATATATTCAATAATTCCAATAAATATTTCATCGTATAACAACCAACATGAATATGGGAAGTCATTGGTGTATACATACGTTTTAACTGAAGTAGATAATCTCATGAGGAAGTTGTTGGACATTAAATATATATATATATATATTTTTTTTTTCATTTGTAGTTTAAAAGTTTGAAACTTTGTACTTTATGAGACTTCTACTTCATCACTTTTAGAGAAAGTAAAATTATTACAATGATAATTAGGTCCGTTGAAAGTAAGTAATAGTACAAACAAGAAAATTCACAAAAATTTTACCTGGAGATAAAATTAATGAACACACGTTTTGGTCATGTAACCCTATGGAATTTGGGATATTTATATCAACAGCAAAGCAAGATAGTAGATCTCCCTTTATTATTATTATTTTTTAAATAGAACTTTTTATTTGTGATTTGCTAATGACCCACGCACGCATGAGTCTATACTAAATGGACGAATTTTATCTTTTCATCACTAGTTATAATTAAATATAGAAATATAATAATATAGTGTGTTAATAATTTAATCTTATTAACTGTTATAGAGTTTTTAATTAATTATCAACCGTTAAATTAATATCTTATGATTAAAATAAATATCATCGATAAGTAAATATTAGAGTGGAGTAACTATTTATAGGCATATTTATAACTATAGTCACTATTTTTTTTTTTCTTTTGATAGCTATACAAATAATCAGTTCCCTCAAAAAGTAAAAGGGATAATCACATAATTGCTAAAAGCAAAGAAACAAGAGAATAACCCATAATGCACAGGGGCCTAACACTCGTCATTGCTGACAAAAAATAATTGAAAAAAAAAAAAAAAAAAATAGGTCATAATAAGTCTCTGAAAAGGAAAATAAAATGTCATAGGCGTGGCTGTTGATGATTTTGCAGGTAGTTATCAAAAGGAAAAAAAAAAAAGAAGTTAAAAAAATAAGGAAAATATTTATGTCAATTGTAATTTTCAATTCACCAATTCTCATTACTCATATAGCTGACCTTTAAAAATGTGCAGGTACTTTTAAAACTTGATTTTAAAACAAAATTCATATGAAGGAAATATTTCATCCTAATGTGGTTTTGAAGCAAAAAAGATGGTGGCGAATTTAGGAGGAGAAAAAAAAAGAGAATTTTGGGTTGCTTGATTGAGAGAAAATTGGGAAGAAAATAAATTGTAAATATACGGTGCTATTATTATTATTTTTTAATTCTTCCAAATTTAAAAAGAAAATACAAAAGAACATATTTGATAAAACAAATATTTTTATTTGGGTATAAGGGTATAATTACAAAATATACCATATTTGACAATTCTTTTCAACTTTTTTTTTTCTCTTCTATTAAACAATATTTTCCTAACTTTTATGTACTTATTCTCCTTCCTTTCTATTTTCCAACCCAAACATATCATAAGTTTGACTTCCAAAAAAAAAAAAAAAAAAAAAAAAAAAAAAAGGTATAGACTCCCTGGAAAAGAAAGAAAGCTAAAAGCTTAATTGGTAATTTCCGTTCGTTTATTCTTATATAATTGAGTTCTTTTATAGAAATGTGCGTGTAACGTTTAAAACTTGATATATATATATATATATTTTTTTTTACAGTGTAGCAGTGTGGGTCCCACGCAAATCCAACAAACAATTACAAACCTATAAACAACGTGTGTCAAGGAGTGTAAACAGATAAGTTGTGTTGTAGTTGTCTACACAAAGAAAAACAAAAGATAAGGCGTAGGACTACACAAGTAGCCATAAACAAGAGTTTTTCTGGTTCACACTCACTCAAGAGGCACAGGGCAGCCATGTCCATCCTGCAAAACTCCCCCTCCATCAATCATTATCACACTATATTTCTCAACTCTTTCCCTCAGGTTTGATCTACTCCTTTTCTTCTTCTTTTTTTTCCTCTTTATTTTTATTTTTAATTTTTTTTCCTGGTGATAATAATGAAAATGTAATTTGGGGTTGGATTTGGTGGGCTCAGTTGCAGAAGCAGCAAACTGCTTTATCTTGTTGTAGAAGAAGACTCTCACTTATGGTCAGGGCCCAGCAGGCACCAATCTCTCCCAACTGGTCTTCTTCTCAAGGTCACCTTTTAATTTCTTTTCTTTTTTTAGTTGTTGTTGTCTTTTGGGATTTGAATATTTGCATTGCCTTTAGGCTTTATTATTATTATTATTATTATTATTATTATTATTATTATTATTATTATTATACTGGCTGTTTTCCTTATTTGCATGTGCAATTCAGTGAAAGCTATCAATGATGGAACTTTAAGCATCAGCCCATTTCCTCTTTTTTTTTCCTTTTTTGGGTGATGAAAAATGAAACTTTTTTAGCCAGTTCATATATGACTGGACCTTTGCAGTTGATTGGCATTCATGCAGAAAATGAATTTTGCTAAATTAGTTGACATTTAGGAAAGAGAGTTCACCTCTGAATTGGGCCATATTTAGTTTAGATGTACATTCATTATAAAGAGTTGCTTGTAAAAATGGCATCTTCAAAACTGTGAGAAAGTAGTGTCTGGATTGGATTTAGTTAAGCCCATATGCTCTCAAAAGCCAAAAATAAAAAATAATGTTCTGTCCATTGGACTAATGGAGTATTGTGATTTTTTTCCCCTGTATTACAATAGAGATTCTAATCAAAATTCCAAGTGCACACTTTGAACCACCTATTCCTTATATGAAGTTCTTGTGCTTCTTCATTCTTGTCAATTTGGATTCACTTTTTCACGTTGACCATGGATTAAAATTTTTTCGAGAGAATCTGACAACGACAAACCCTCACTTGTCTAGTTCATGGTCAAGCTCATATTCAACATAACATTATTCATGAAACTTACTTTGAAACGCAGTTGTCGCAAGTATCATTTTCCTGCTTGAATCCTGCGGCTAATTTATGTATGCTAAAAATATGGTCCAGATGAACAAGCATACTCATTAAAGGATTGCTTTTGTTGCCGCTGACAAAATTGCCATGTTTTGATATAGTTTCTATTTTTCAGCATGTAAAAACTACTTAAATACTTAGACATCAAAACACTTGATGATTTTCTTACAAAGAACAACGCTTCTACACGATTGGGGTGTTGATTCTCATCCACGCTAACAATTAGAATGTCATTCAAAGAAACTATAAAAAATTCTCCTCATCTCTGTAATCAAACTGAAGCACCTGATTCATCATCCTCAAGAAGTCTCATCCCTCGTCTTAAAGGCGGTTTTCCATTAATCCCCCAATCTTAGGATTACCACTCCTGAAATCAAACATGACATGGATCAAATGGCATCACCTTGTTATAGGCGTGCCCTCCTATCTCATATGGTGATAAGTGTCGTTTTCTCTCTGTCTTCATTGGCCATCTTGATTTGGTTATATATCACAAGAAAGCATTCATAATGGAGAAAATCCAATGTCCCGCGGTATTGTCACAAGAACATCACGTGAGGAAGAGGAAACTCATCCTTTGGTTTAGTGTTTTCTTACAAAGTTGTTCTTTATAGCTCTTAAAAAATTGCATTCTTTCATGATCTCACACGCACATATCCGTAATTAATTTCGTTAAGAATGAACTAATATTGTTTGCCATCTTCTCCTCGTGGTCGGTAAACTTACTGCAGTATATGCCAATTCTGTTAGTAAATCACTTCTATTTCTTCTTATTTTTATTTTCTCTTTGGCAGATAGACCTGGGAGACGCAGTGTTCTAGCTGCAGGCTTAATTGCCTCGTTGGTTTCGCTGATTAATCAAAATTCTGCGTCATGTAAGTCTCAGTATTAGTAGTGGCACTAGTAAAGGAATGTTTTTTAGATTTTATAATGACCACTGACCGATAAAAATTATGTTCTTTCTTTTCTACCTTTGATTTTGCCTTTCAAAGATGTCGGTTTTGAGATCTCATATTAGGGTCATTTCAGTAGTGATTGGCAGATACTATTTATGATATTAGGGTCATTTCCGCAGTGAGTGGCAGATACTATTTATGTCCTGCATTTGTTTCCTTTAATTCCCATGGTGGCTGATATCCTAAGAACAAACCCTTGATATGGCTCAGTTGCTGCAGAAACTAAAAAGGGATTTCTGGCGGTATCAGACAATAAAGACGGCTACTCATTTCTTTATCCATTTGGGTGGCAGGTTTGTGTCTTTGTATTTTCTCCCATGTCTGGGCTTATGAGATCTTCCGTTGGTGGCTCCAGTCAAGACATTACGATAACCTTTTTTTATTTGCTTGGGAATGGACAGGAAGTTGTCATAGAAGGTGAAGACAAGGTATTTAAAGATGTAATTGAACCACTGGAAAGTGTGAGTGTGAATTTGGTTCCAACGAGCAAGCAAAACATTCGAGACTTCGGACCTCCACAGCAGGTTAGTAGTGCAAGATCTGTACCACTGGAATGTTTAGCACATCAATTTCCATTTTCACTATTCAGTGTTTAACGATATTGTGCTGTCACTCATCTTTAATCAATGACAGGTCGCGGAAACTTTGATAAAAAAGGTTCTCGCTCCTCCTAACCAGAAAACAAAGCTAGTTGAGGCAACAGAGGTTTGATCCTTTATATGCTTGTCTATTAAATTCGAACACATTGTTAGTTTATCAATTTCTGATAAAAAGTTGAGCTATTAAGCAAACATCAGATTTTTTTCTCTAGCACTCCTTCGTGTGTATTGGGTAGGCAATCGTGACATTAACTGGAAAGGCCTAAAACCAACGTATTTTACTATCAACCAGAAATGTATTAGAAGGCGGACATGTAGCAACCTTCTCGATAGTATGGTTACTAGAGTTTGAACTTAGAATCTCCTGATATCATGCCAGTTTGTACATGTCGATTTATCGTTATTGCATCCGTTGTGCAGCATGACGTAGACGGGAAAATATATTACACGTTTGAGTTTATTGCTCAAGCTCCGAACTACACCCGCCATGCTCTCAGCGCTATCTGTATAGGCAACGGTATGAAACCTTGCTTACAGAACCAGAGAATTACAAGTCCGAAATACGTCCTTTTGTATTATGCTTGTGATGCTACTTTTCCCCTTCAACACAAAAGCTTCATTTACTATTCAAGAAAACTTCTTATGCAGAATTATGAACTTACGAGTAATGACCAATACTTTTAACACTTGGTCACGTGCAATTGCAGGGAAGTTCTATACATTGACGACTGGGGCAAATGAAAGGAGGTGGGAGAAGATGAAAGACAAGTTGCGCTCTGTCGTTGATTCCTTCAAGATTATCGATGTCTAACATCTGATTTTTCCTTCAAATTCTTTTATGATGAATTAAACAAAGGAGATTACGAGTTTTCGATTGTGGCCAAACCGATGTGCAATTTTCGTGCAACACCCAGTTCTCTAGTGTGTGTACTGTGTTCCATTACCGTGGAATTATTGGTTTCCCTTTTTATCTCTCTTTGGTAGAGCCAGGAAATGAATTTGTTAATTCAACTTGTAGATTATCTATATCAATGAAGAGTAAAGCATTTTGGCCTCTGAAAGATTACAAATGAACAACATACACATGAGTTCTTTTATGAACATTTCCATGAAACTGGTGAATTTAATCCTACCGTTACACTTTATTTTTTCTCAACTGATAAGCGGTCATTCCATCATACATCAAGAAGAAGAAACTTAAATTAACTGAACATCTCATTTCAAAAGAAAATTATAAAAGAATGCAGCGCGTTTACCTTTTCGAAAGCAAATAAGCATGGTAAAAAAGAACCATGATCATGATATGTAAAACCTAATCCATATTCCATTGTCAAAGTTGAAAAGAGAACAATCTCGAATACATACTAGATAAAACCAAAACAAAGTAGGAGTTCTAACGGACTGCATTCCCTCCTATCAAAACTGCAACAGCAAGAAAAGAATAACAAACAGATGATACAATAGCTTAGATGATTCCAATCTTGTTGGCCACATCCAAAGCATCGTAATCCGGTGTCAACCTAACATAGGCCTTCTTCGTTCCATCAGGCCTAAACATACAAAAAGATTTCATATAGTTAGCAATCGTGCAACTGCAAGAGCAAACAATATTGATTATTGATTATCATTTGGTCCAAACAGCAGTACCTGATCAAAGTGTTGACTTTCTTGGTTTGGATGTCGTACATCTTCTTAACGGCGTCCTTGATCTTCTTCTTGTCCGCGCGGATGTCAACAATGAAAACCAGGGTGTTGTTGTCCTCGATCTTCTTCATTGCAGACTCGGTAGTCAGTGGATACTTGAGAATCTGATAGTGGTCCAACTTATGTCTTGGTGGCGCACTGATGCGGGGATACTTGGGGTTCCTCTCCTTCTTCAATGTCTTCGGGCGATGGAAGGTGACTGATGTCCTGATCTTCTTCGCCTTCTTCTTGAATGTTGGCCCAGATTTCACTGCCTTGGCCGTCTTCGAGGCTTGCGCCTTTGGGTCGGACTTCTTCGTACTGTCAGCTGCATTTAGTGTAAAGGTAAATCCACATTGATAGCTCTTTTGAGAATTAGTGAATTACTGAAAAAGACATGCATCTCAGAACACAAACCCAAAAAACCATGTTGTCAAGAGAAATCAATTCCAAGTAGCGTACAGTTGTAATGTTGTAACAAAAGCCTAACTCTAAGGTTCTAAAGTCTTTATATTATCTCTATTGGAAACCAAATCCACACTCATTTCAAGTTTAACCATTCAATACCAAAGAAAAAGCACAAATTAAACTCTTCGATTAAAGGTAACAACCGTCGATAAAAAAAAAAAAAATAAAACCCACAACAGCCACATGAAAAGTTACAACGTTTACAGTGGAAAATTTGTGTTTTGGACAAGTAATTACATTTCCCATTTCTGAAGTTTAAAGAGGCCAAAATTTTACACACGGAACAGAATTAATCAGGTCAGGTATGGCTGAAATTCAAATTACAACTCGGAAATATGCTATTTATCTGTTCCCAATTTCCATCAAAAGAGGCGCCAAAGAATTGACAAAAACAATTAGGGTTCTTCCTAAATCATTAGCTCTTAAAATTAAAATACAGCACTTAGCACTACTTAGGCAGAGAATAACCACAAAAAATTCGGCCATTAAAAATCCCAAAGAATCCATCCTCAAAATTAGTTCATGAAACAACCAAACTGATTAACCAAACAAACTAACTAACTAACTAATAAGTACGTAGTAAATTTCGATCTTTCGTTAATTTCTCAAAAGGAAAAGCGAAAACAAAGCCTGAAACAGAGATAAGAACTTCGAAAGTACCTTTGGGAGCCATTTGCGTAAAACTCCGAGTTAAGCACTGCAACCTAAACGAAGGAAATACACGATTAGCACATAGAAAAAGGAAAAAGAGTCGCTATTTAAGGAAACGAGTAATGAAGATGAGAAATGAAGCTCGTGTTAGGGAGAGCTATGAAATACCTCTGAACCTGCGCGGCCAGCTAGGGTTTTCAGTCAAGAAGATGAAGGGCGATTTATATGTGAGAGTTTCTGTTTTGGGCCCGTTAAGACCTGGGCCGGATTACGTTAGCCCTGGAATGGATTGACTCAACCGATCTAGAGTGGACTTCTTTTGGTTATTATGCTCAAATTTAGCGCTGGGGGTCGGTTTGGTAAGAGGAATGGATTGGTAGAAGGATGGATAAGATATGAGGAAAAGAGAGTGATAAAAAAAGGGATAAATTGTATTTTTTTTAAAAATTGTTTGATATGATAGAAGGAATGATTTTTGTTACCCTTCTCTTTTATTTTCGTCTTAACTTATTTATTAATTGTGTCAGAAAATATTAACTCAAACACAGTTTATTTATTAAATATATTAAAAATGTCAACCTAAACACGATCTATTTATTAATCGTGTCAACTCGTATAATCGGTTTAAATTAATATATTGAATATTAATTAATATAATAATAACTTATTTAACCGTAATAGGTTTAACATGTTTATTGGTCAATTTTATCTTTTCTTTTAAGAAAAATAAATGAATTTTACCTACAAATATTAAAATTCACATTATTTATATTTAATATGTAATATAAATTTTTATGTTATATCACATATAATTAGGTTGCAGATGACACATATAGTTAATCGTGTCAATTTGTGTCACTCCATATTAGGAGGCCAACTCTAACCTAACCCATTTATTAATCGTGTCAACCCAATTATGACGCAAATCCCTTTATAATAAACACAAAACCGCTATTTTTGTGCAGGTTTCGAGTTATGTCGTTGTGTCATTACTCGGATTGCTAGCCCTAAGTATGAATTTAGTTCGTAAAATTACCATATTACCCATATGTTTAATAAATTATGTCACATATTTAGTTTTTTAAAGATTTAATTTAGATATAACTAATTCATACTTTAGATATTAAATATGTTTCAATTTATAGTTTTAAGTTAAATGCTTATTGCTTATAGTTATTGTCATAAAACAATTGCCTCACAATTATATAAGTTTTATCAACGAATGTTTTTATTCAAAAAAAAAAAAAAAAAAAAAAAAAAAGTTACCTTTGATACAAGTGCGAATAAGTTATATATATATATATTATATATAAAGAAACGTAAAACAAATTGTTGCAAAAAAAAAAAAAAAAAAATTAAAAAGCGTAAACTAGTTTATATATTAATATTAATATTAATATTAAACTAAGAAAGAAAGAGTAAAGTAGTAATTTTAAGGTGCGTTTGAAACTCGTTCTAAAATGATTTTATTTTTTGTATGAAAATAAAAATAAAAACGTTTTCAGTCTCAGACAAAAATTATTTTTAAAAATACATTTAGTAGTTTTATCAAGAGATTATTTTCAGTGTACAAAAATCCATTAATGTCTTTCTTTATCTCTATTTACTCGAGAGAGAAGAAAATGAAAACAAAAAAATAAAAAGACTAAAAGTCATTTTTCATTTCTATCTTATTTTATACTAAATTAAAAAATTATTTTTATTTTTATTTTTTATTTTTATTGTGTCCAAATGCCATTTTAAAAATATTTTTATTTTTTTTTTCTCAAAAACCGTGAAAAATAAAAACATAGTAAATTCCAAACACGGACTTAAATTTTAGTAATTGCTCATTTTCTTCCCTTCCTTTCCGTCTAAATATGTAAAGTTAATTTTTGGTGGGGTCCACGGATAGACAATCCCCTCCTTTTTGCTTTTGATAGCACAATCCCTCTACCATTACTCTTTAGTAAATAAGTGGCGTTTAATAGATGGGTCTAGAATTATGATTTTAGATTTTGATTTAGAATAAATATTTATTTATAGTAATTTTGAATTATGATTCAGAATCAAAAGTTGGTTTGGATGATTCTGAATCTGATGTAATATTTTAAATTATAATCACTCATGATTTTAAAACTACTTTGCTCTTGATTCAAGGTGATTCAAACTCCTGATTATGAATCATGATTTGAACCGAAAATCATGAATCATGGTTCTGGTTCCAGAATTATGATTAGAATAACTCTGATTTAAATTCTCGTACCAAATGAACCCTAAGAGATTTATAAAATGAAATTAAATAAATAAAAAATTTTAAAACTATTTAAAATAAAAGAAGTTTATGTATTTATGATTAGAAAAAAAAAATTTAGGTAAATTTTTGACTGCTAAAAAGATTTTTTCACTTAAATAAAAAAAAAAATACCACATAAATTATTTTTTTATAATTCGTAAATAAAATATTTATACGGTAAAATGATATTTACTTAAATAGTTTTATAATATTTTAGTTACATAATTTAGTTTTAAAAATCTGTTATTGACTATAATTTTTCTGGCATGTAAATTAAGTTTTTGAAGTCTAGTTATGTAAAAATTAATTTTTTTAAAGTATGTAAAAATTATTGAATTCTTCACAATAAAGGATGTAAAAATTATTGAATTCTTCACAAAATAATATATATTTAAATTTCAACTCTAACTCTCTAAAAGCATTATTTCTATTATTTATTCGTGTAGATTTGCCTATGGGCTCAAGCTCTGATGAGCTGCTGATTATAATCTGGCATGGATGAGATTATGTGAAAGATCTTGAAAAAATCCGACAAGGTTGCACCGAATCTACCATGCAAAATTGCAAAGCAAGCAAAAACTTTGATTACTCATCCTCGATAAGCTCTTCCTTAGACGAGGCTATTTGAGAGACTTACATTTACCAACAGAATTTGCAGGACTCCAGTGGATGACTTCTAAATCTTCATTTTTTTTTTTTTTTTTTTTTGTTATTTTTTGGTGTTTGATAATACAAGATATATTTTTGTAATTCAGTTCTTTTGTGTGTGTGTGTGTGTGTGTTTTTCAATTGATCCCTTGAGTTAATTCAGTGGATTACATATAGTAAACCTAGTAGATTACCTTGACGACTGGTGATGAGTTGTTTTGAGATTAAACTGATCGATTACTGGCGGTAATCACTCATGATACTCCAGTGACTAGCACGAGAGACATCAATTTAATGAGAAAATTATACCTTCTACCTCTTTAAATATCTGACTTACTAAATGTATCTCTTTTAAAAAACTCTATCTTTGACTAATTCTAATCTAAGAGGTAAAAATATATAGACTAATATTAATAAATAAAAATAAAAAAGAATTCCATTTTAAGGAGGTATTTTTAAAAATTGTCCCATGTGAATGGAAAACACATTAGTAAGTTGTCGGTGGTAATCTAATAGATTTCTCTAGAGAACATCTGCCGACAAGATGGTTACTGTCTAACAATAAAATCTGGTAGATTACAGTTGATAATTTAGTAGATTATTCTGACGTTCAACTCGATCATTATAGTGAAGAATTCAAACCCCTTCAAGAGTCGAAATTCTATTTGTTAATATGCCTCATTACGCTAACATTATTTTTCTCAAAATTTATAAGTTTGTGTGAATCAGTGGAGGGCGAGCCATGCTACAGGGGAAACACACTCGGATAAATCAAATAAGGAAATAAGGAAACGGATCATACACAAACACCTATTCATACCATCTTGCTCAAATAAAACTTCGGTATAGTCATATGTTGAGCAAAAAACTTCGGTATAGTCATACGTTGGATAATTTTTTAAACAAGAATAAATTAATTATCAAGAGTGCTAAATCCCCATAAAAAATACTAAATCAAATTGAATAAATAATAATAAAAAAAAATTCATATCTTATTTCGTTTCTCTGTCTATTAATAAAAAGAGAGGATAAGTGTTTAAAAATTGTAGTTCAACTTTCCAAATTCAATAGTTCAAACTTACTCATTCTGCACTTAGCTTAAATTTACTCCATTTGGCTTATTTATCTTCAAACGCCTCACACTCTCAACATTGTGTGCTTGGTTAGGTTTTTTTTTTCCGCAGAATATTATCTGCTTGGTTGCTTCATGTGAATCTGCATACTCCACTACGTACAATTGGTAGTTTGATTGCTTGTGTTGTCTTTTTCCCAAAATATAACTGTAATTAAATATTTTTCCATGTAGTTCTTTGAAAAAGAAATCAACCATCCTCAACGGTTTGTTTTTTTTTTTTTTTTTTTTTTTTTTCTTAAAGGACTTCATACCTTAAAAGTACTGCACAAGTTTTAGTTGACAGAGATGAGATTTTCGTTTTGTTGTGTTTTATTGACTTCTCTAATGAAATGGGTTTGTGGAACAACGGAGAAAGTAGGAACTTCATCATTATTTTCCTTTTAAGAACAAGGCCACAACCAATAAAATTTACCCACACACGTATTTAATTGAAACGTGCATTTTGATCTTTTTGTTTTTTGTTCATTCTAAATCTTGTGTTTTTTAATTGTGCCTTATTAAACTTTACCCATAATATGCTCTTATTTAAATAACTTCAAGTATGTGCTTGCTTAAATGTTTTTCTTTGTTGCTAATATTTCTTTGTTTTTTTTTTTTTTTTTTTTTTTTTTTTTTTTTTATAAAAAAATATAACATACTGATACTTAAATGCGCAGCGTGTGTTTCAATTAGTATATATAAAAAGTTCCAATAATACTTTGTCTTTATCATTCATGTAGCCAGGTATTTCTTTTTCTTTGTTTGCTAAATTTTTTTTAATCACTTTTCACTTATTAACTTATACCTTTTTTTCCTCATTTTTCTTCGTAATACTATATTTTAAGAATTATTAATCCAGGAAAATACTTTCTTTTTTAACTTATTCTTTTTTTATTTTATTTTTCAAATATGCTCTTATTTAAATATCTTTCTCCTTCACATATGTGGACCTTAATTAGTTTTATATTGAATTTGTACTAAATATGATCTATTAATAAATATAAAAATTGAAAAAAAACATATTTCTTTAGTTCCTCCACACGACTAAACCCATTTTGTTCCTTTTTTTCTTCTTCTTATTCTTCTATCTTTTCTTCCCCCTAACATTCTTATACCTTTTTCTTTTTTCCATGCAATCTTATATTTTAAGATGTGTTTCAATAGATTTTTTCTTTTCAATTTTTTCCCAAAAATTATTTGTGCTTATACATGTTCTGCTTTTTATATCTACACGGCAATTAATTTTCTATTTGATTTGTCACAAAATATGTCTTATTTATGAAAAGTGTGAATGTGTACAATGTAAGTTTTCTTATGCGTTTTAAGTTTATTTATAAAAGAAAATATTATAGCAAAAAAATTTGAGCTTATATGATTCAAAAATTTTAAAACAATTATATGTAAAATAACTCAAAGACACTTAAACTATGCATAAATAAATTTATCATTATGTAGTACATAATAAACTATTCAAGTAATTTCGACACTGCAACACGTGCAGGACACGTTTCCAAACTAGCTACTAATCTAGAAAAACATCGGTGAGAACAGTATTCGTCTGCAGCGAAGCCTTCAACAATTTCAAGCCCTATCCACACAGAAACAAAACACAACACAATCACGTTAACATTAATTCAACATATATACGGTCTATACATCAATGGAGTACACGACAAAAAACTAAAGAAACTACAAACTTGTTACCTCTTTCATGCCAACCGAAACTATCTTTTCCTCAAGTGCACCCACCTCCTTAACATTGAACTTATTCAGCATAGCAATGCTTGATACGGTAGATATGGGCTTGACTTCGAGGTTGTCCATTATCATATATGTAACGACACCTTTCACAAAACCTCCCTCAGAAGATGACTCCCCAACTTTAGGAGCCGGCGGGGCGACATACGGCACCTCGATGGAGGTGTTACGTTTGCAATTGGGGCAAATGGCCAGCGGGTCATCAGATGCGTGCTGTCCGCTGCAACTACAATTAGAGTAAGTACCACCAAAATGACTACGAGATTGATAATTCTTTGAAGGCCAAGAACATATGTTTACTCTTTTGGCCGGGGATGTTTGGTTCGTAGTAGTCAACGAAAGAAGGGTTGTAGAGCCACCAATTAGTGAGTTTGGTTTGAGAAGTGTGTCCTTGTTGATATTAGGTTGTATATATGTGTCACTTAGGTTTTCAAAGCTCTTGTAGAGCTTACCGATGGATCCCACCATGCCATTGGTTGAGAGCAGCCTGACAATTGTTCCCACAGGCAAAGACAAAAGGTTGAAGAGAAAATCAGTGAAGTCCTTACCTGCCTCACCAAACAGAACTCTTTTTCCCTTGGTGTCGATCAGAAGTTTTAGAGATATGCTGGACTCGGCGGAGCTTGACGTTGCCATACTAGCTAGAAGCGTGTTGCGGTGTATATGCAAATATATATAGAATAGTAGATCTTCTTATATAGATCCATGTGGTTAAGGGCAATTAATGTTGCTAAAGTGATCGTTTGTTTTTCCCATGACGGTTACACTGACTCTAATCAAAACCATTTAAGTTGGTGCATGCGCGCATATATATATATATATATATATATTTGAAAGGCCGAATAACTTGATTTTTCTCATCCTTCGATGATGGAAAGTGGAAAATATATTTATATTTGAAAGGCCGAATAACTTGATTTTTCTCATCCTTCGATGATGGAAAGTGGAAAATATATTTATATGTGTGTGTGTATATATATACATATATATATATATATATATATATATATATACATTTGAAAGGTCGAATAACTTGATTTTTTTCATCCGTCGATGATGGAAAGTGGCAATTAGGTCCACAAAAAGAAAAGGGAATAAGTATAGTTTTTTCTGTAAATCGTTCAAAATTCTTTTGAATAATAAATTAATTAAGGCATCTCAATGACGCGTTTAGAACTCGTTTTAAATGATTTTATTTTTTGTATAAAAATAAAAATGAAAACGTTTTCAATCTCAGATAGAAATTATTTTTAAAAATGCATTTGGTAGTTTTATCAAGAGATTATTTTCAGTGTAAAAAAACTATTAATGTCTCTGTTTCTCTCTCTCTACTCGAGAGATGAAAAAATGAAAATAAAAAATAAAAAATGACTAAAAATTATTTTTTATTTTTATTTTTTATTTTTATTACACCAAATATCGTTTAAAAAATATTTTCATTTTTTTCTTTCTCAAAAAACGTAAAAAACAAAAACAGAATTAATTCTAAAAATGGCCATCACAGGATAATAACTGAAACTGAAGATGCTTTTTTCCTCGCCTTATGGGAGTATTTTTTATTCCTTTGATTTATGGCTTTGTGCTTTTTGCGTTTTGCTAGCTTTTTTTTATCTTTAACATTATTTTAATTTTTTTTTTCTGGGTTAACAAATATAGTATTTTTGCTATATTTATTTTGTTTTGCTATATATAGATCCATGTGATTAAGGGCAATTAATGTTGCTAAAGTGATCGTTTGTTTTCCCATGACGGTTACACTGACTCTAATCAAAACCATTTAAGTTGGTGCATGCACGCATATATATATATATATATATATATATATATATATATAACAGTTGAAAGGCCGAATAACTTGATTTTTTTTCATCCTTCGATGATGGAAAGTGGAAATTATGGGTCCACAAAAAGAAAAGGGAATAAATATAGGGAATAAGAAACGGGAATAATTATGGATCCGAATGACAATTTATGAGGCTTTCTTATCTGACACTTAAGGATCTATTCTTATTATTTGTAAAAAGACTGAAATTATATATATGTCTCTCGGCATGTTAAATATGGTTTGAATGTGACTTTGAACTGTTTAAATGCAAGTTGAGGAAAATATGGGTTCGATAATTATTTTCTGTTCTATTTGTAGTCTGAGTGAATTGTTAGAATGTGAAAACATGACCATCCATCTCTATTTTTCTTTTCATCAAAAAAGTACCTCAATTATATCTAGTCATTTAAAGAAAAATTACATGACATTTATGAGAATGGAGTTGAAAAATAGAATTTTTTTTCCAAAATATTTTAAGAAGAATAAGATTATGTAGTTATTCACATTTTAAACTATAAAATTACGTAGTAATTATTATCGCTATTTGTTGAATATTTGATGTTGTTAATATTTGAACGTGACTAGTAAAATCTTGTTAAATGTCTAACTTTTCAAAAAAAAAAAAAAAATCTAGGAATGTTCAAAAAACTGTAGAATTTACTATCTATCTAAATAAATTTCATGAAAAATACTATTTTTCCAGAAAAAGGAAGGTTATATTAACTTCTTGGTCAACATCTTCATTCGGAAGCAGGTTTTATTTATTTATTTATTTATTTAAAGTTGAAGACTTGAAGCGGGTGTTCCCATGAATCGTGAAGTATGCTATGTATTGTTTTCTTTTGAATGGAACAACAAATTTACCAAAAAGATGAAAGAAAATGAACAATATATACTAGGGTATAACTTACTAATAAAAAATGAATTTTATAGTATTGGCTTCTAAGATAGAATTCACTTTTACAATTAAGTGTGGTGTTTAACATTATTATATGTGGTGTGTTACACATTTTTCTCAAAAGACTTGAGAAACCTACGCATTAATAATCAAAATGATAGTTATGTCCACTCGTTAGTAGAAATATTGACATTAGAGATTTTGAAATTATGCGACAGTTTTGCAGTCCAATTCGCCGTGTAGGACAATTATGTTTGCCAGTACCATCATTATTTTAGGCCAATTTAGAACGAGTGCCTAAATAAAATGTTAAATGTTTGGGTTAAATTATGATTCATAATTCGTAATAATATTTTTTTTTTATAAAAATATATTAAATTAAAAATAATTTTAATTTTTAAATTTATAAACTAAACAGAATCTTAATTAATTATTTTATCACCATCTTTTTTTTGGTCACATATCATCTACAGTACTAAAGGCAAAATTATGCGAAAAAAATTATTCAGTTGACATGACCCTAGCCGGTCCACCAAAAACAAATAGGCGTGGTCCAACTGTGGGGCCAACATTTGACCTTTTGTCTGGTAGGGCTAACGTCCTTATGCTATCTTTGCTATTTACTATTACGAGTCTGCCATTAATGCGTTTGCTCAAAATAATGATGTGGAACAAAGGGCCTAAAAGACAATTTTAAGGGCTGTTGATTTATATTTTTACGTCAGGATGATTTGATTTTTAATTTTAATTTAAATTAAAATATATTTAAGTATAATTTGAGTTGAGAGTTTAATTTAAATTTGTATTTAAATGTGTGTATTTTGAGTTATGGTCTAATTTGAGAATCTATTTGAGTTTACGTTTAATTGGCTCAAAATTTAAATTTGTATTTGATAATATTTTATTAAAAATTCAATAGTGATGGAAAATTTTAATAGAATATATGGGTGGGGTTTTGTTCGGCTCTTTGTTGTGAACGCATAAAAAAAATTATCTCAATCGAAATTAAAACGTAAAAGTTATGGCGTTTTTAAGAATAAAAAAAATATTGTTTATTAACATGAGTTTGAGTTAAAAGGGAAATTTGAACTTAGATTTTAGCCTAAAACTCAAATTCAAACTCAAATTTTATAAAAGAACATGAACTTGAATAAAATTATAACTTAAGTTCAAATTTTTTTTGAGTTTAGATGCAAATTAACAAACCCTAACTTTAAAAATGCCTTCAACTAAGAAATCTGTTAAGAGAATGCAGAAAATTTTGTCAAACACTCAGGAAGGGAGAACAGTGCCTTTAAGTATTAGTACTTTGGTGGATGTAGAGTTTTCTTGGTTTCAATTTGGAGGTTAGTTTAATTGGTCCTTCAAAAGTAGTTACAGTTTATCAGTTGGATGATCTACTGAAAGTGAATAGACAATCTCGGGTGAATATTATGGATGACTCTTAAAGATTGAAGCCTTGAAGCGGATAATGCACTAAAAATCAATAATCACATACTTCAAAAAGAGGAGACGTTGTTGTTTTTAGTTTTTTTTTTTCTATGTGTTGACAACGAAAAGACGAATAAAACCCCACCCATATACCCTATTAAAATTTTCCATCAGCATTGAGTTTTTATTAAAATACTATCTAAATACAAATTCAAGTTTTGACTCACTCAAATACAAACTCAAAAAGATTCTTATCTCAAAGCATAACTCAAATGTACACAATCAAATAAAAACTCAAGTTAGAACTTCAATTCAAGTTATAACTCAAACTCAACTCAAAATCTACACTCAAGTCACCTAACTCAAAAACGGAAAAAGAACAGCCCTTAAAATTTCTGGAATTTGGGTTGAAGCTTAAGTTGTAGGAATAGCTGTTTGACTAAGTTTAGCAAGTTCCCACGGAAAAGATGGTGAATTTTTCAATAAAAATGTGAAAATATCTAATTAGGAGGACATAAGTGTAATTGCGCATTTTATTCTCACTAAATTGTGACACGTGAGAATTTCATCACTCATTATAACAGAAGGAAAAAACTTGTTAACGGAACAAAATTCAGAGAGAGCAGATATTACATTTTAAGATTCGGGAAGCACAGTATTATGGAGGCATAATTCAAGGGAAATTTTTAAAATTAATCCTACTATAAGTTGGGAAAGAAATTGAACAAAAAGCTAGAGAAAAAAACAAGCCATTCTAGGAGTTTAGAGCTCATAGTAGGGATGGGTTTTAAAAATAGACAAATCTTAGGATTTTCTCTCAGTTTGCAAGATTCATTTATTTTCATTTTTCGAATAAAGTTTTCTGCTTATTACAAAATTAGGGATTTTATCCAATTAAAAAGATATGACAAATAAGCAACAAATTTTACTCTAAAGAATAATAAAATAATAACAAAAAAAGATGCATTAAGATCATTTCTAGATTATGACACTGCAAATCAACATGACCATCGATCTTTTAAATTGAATGAAAAATTACATATACGTCTCCTGTTTTTGGCCACATATAGTACTCTTTCAGTCTTAGAAACCAAAGCCAGCCAGCCTTATAGGAAAACAGACTAATATCAAACCGGAAAGAAAACTCAAAACTTCAAACACACTTGATTTGGAACTTAAAGGTCCAAACACCAAACTCAAAAGATAGCACAATGGTCTAATTTCAAAAGAAAAAAAAAAAAAAAAAACGCGCACAAGTGACCATATTGCCTAAGTCGTCCTCATTCTACTTCCCAAGAAAAACTTTGGTGAGAACAGTATTTGTCTGCAGCGAAGCCTTCAACAATTCCAATCCCTATCCACAGAAACAAGCACAATTAGTCTACATTTATATATAATGATATAATCATATAACTAGAAAAACATAACGATTATAAACACATATACCTCTTTTATGCCAACCGAAACAGTCTTCTCCTCAAGAGCACCCACCTCCTTAACATTGAACTTATTGAGCATAGCAATGCTTGATATGGTAGACATGGGCTTGACTTCTAGATCGTCCATTATCATATACGTAACGACACCTTTCACAAAACCTCCCTCAGCAGACGACACCCCCGCATTAGGAGGTGGGGGAGGCACGTAGACGACCTCCGTGGTGATGGATTTACTATGGCAATAAGTACATGTGGCTCCCGGCCTTTCGTCGGACCCACTTCTGCGACAGTTCGCGCATATGTACAATTTTTTACCAACAGATGTGTCACTACTGTTGGTGAACGAGAGAAGGGTGGCTGAAGAAGAAGAGCCGATTGATGAGTTGGGTTTCAAAAGAATGTCCTTGTTGACGTTTGGTTGTATGTAAGTGTCGCTTAAGCTTTCGAAGCTCTGGTAGAGCTTTCCGAGAGTTCCCACCATGCCATTTGTCGATAGGAGCCGGATAACTGTTCCCACTGGCAAAGACAAAAGGGTGAAGAGAAAATCAGCGAAGTCCTTGCCTGCTTCAGCAAACAGGACTCTTTTTCCTTGGAGTCGATCAGAAGTTTCAGAGTTATGTTGGACTCGACCGAGCTTGACTTTGCCATTATCAATTATTAATCTTGTTGTTCTTGTCGTTCTAGTAAAAGATAATATATATACAATAGTAGATCTTCTTATATTGATCCTTGTAATTAAGGACAATTAATGTTACTAAAGTGATCGTTTGTTTTCCCATGACGGATACACTGACTCTAATCAAAACCATTCTAGTTGGTGCATGCGCGCGTTCAAAAGAATTTTGAACGCTTTACAGAAAAAAAATATTTATTACCTTTTCTTTATGTTTGACCCATAATTTCCACTTTTTTTCATCATCGAAGGATGAAAAAAAAATCAAATTATTCGGCCTTTCAAACGTTAAATATAATACATATATATATATATATTTTTATATATAAAAAGCGTTCAAAATTCTTTTGAATACTAGCCGTCTCAAGTATTGCTTCCTTTTCATATCCCCATCACAGGATAATAACTGAAACTGAAGATGCCTTTTTCTTTGCCTTATGGGAGTACTTTTTATTCCTTTGACTTATGGCTTTGTGCTTTTTGCGTTTTGCCAGCTTATTTTATCTTTAACATTATTTTAATTTTTTTTTGCTGGATTAACAAATATAGTATTTTTGCTATATTTATTTTGTTCAAGTCTTTGGGCTTGTTTTTATATTTTATTTATTTTAAACTCTCGTATTTTTCTATCTATATTATAAATTGGATGGGAAAAGTGAAATGATCTTTTTAGTGAGTGGCAAACGGACATTGGAGTTGGACGACATTTTGTTTCTTAATATCATTAGAAGTCCCAGATTATATAAGTTTAACTTCATGCATGAGACTTTTATGTATGTGTGTGTGTGTGTGTGTGTGTGTGTGTGTGTGTGTGTGTGTGTGTGTGTGTAAATCTCCTGATCATTCATTTGGTATAATAAGGGCAAAGGCGAAATGATGGTCATGATAATTGCAGGAAATGCTTGCTTTTTTTTTTTTTTTTTTCCCCTGTTCGGTTACCACTGATTAAACCATATGTTCATAAATATTTGACAATAATTAAGAAGCTTATCAACTTATTCTTCCCACGAAATTAACTTACGCTATCAATATCCTCATAGTAATGGCCCCTAATGAAAGTTGAAACGATCTCAACCTCGTCTCATTCTATGGCATGTGAATGTGATGAAAGTGGAAAAGACGGCAAAAAGAGAGGGAAAAAAAAAAAAGTGATTGAACTTATCTTCTTTTAGCGCGACTGATTTATTTATTTATTTTTTTCAAAAATAAAAACAAGACCAATTGACCTTAAAAAAAAAAAACTAAATATCCCAATTAGAAACGCCATTGATTTAGTTAAGACTCTTAATTAATCCATTTAATTAGCTATTATTATATATAATGCTCAGAATTCGACCTAATCTAAATGCTTCAGGAGGCCAAGGTGAAGTGCCCCAACATTTTTTATTTAAAAAAAAAAACTTAAAAATGCAAAAATTCAAGTTGAAGATCTTAAATTTGAGGCAAAGTATGAATTGTGGGTGCTGTTTGACACTGAAATTTCATCAAAAAGGAATTTTCCTCACCACAAAGCTCTCAAGTGGAGAAAAGATAATTAAACTGTGAAAAAGTAAATTGAACTAAACGAAACACTAAACGAATTAAAAGATTTGGAGAGGCTCGTCTACGCCCTCAAGCCCCGTTCATTTCGCTGATTTGAGTTTAGAATTTGGTTTTTGCTACAGTAAAAAGCTCTCACAAACAATCATATCTAACTTTTTTGTAACTTTTTTTCTACAGTAAAAAACTCTTACATAAAATCACATCTCAACTCGAATTAAAAACTCGAATTAGTGAACTAAATAGGTTTTTTTCACTATTTTTCTTCAAGACACAAGATAAGCCCATGAAATTTCCCAATTTAAAAAGAAATTTTGAATAATTTTAATATTAGATCCAAGATAATATGAATTTAAACCGATCCATTGATTAATTTGTCCCTGCGATATCCAAGATTCACCACGATTGAATTCAAGTGGCTGTAGGTCCATAACTGTTCCCAAAGATATTTGGGATTCTCTACATCTTCTGATCTTACCCTTGCTTTAATATCTTTCGACGTAGACTCATGTGTAACAATGTGATCTGATATACGTTAGAAATTGATACAGTACACCAATCGATTTAAGGTACATAGTAAATACACTAGTATTCAGCAAAAAAGGTACACACACTAGAGGTTTTCCAAGGCGGTTCGCCTTCGTTGCTGAAATTATTTTTTGTTGTAATCTAGAACGAAATCACACTTTACTAATCAGTAATTGAAAGAATAGGAAATAAATTCCAAGAAAAAGTAAATTAAGTTCTAGAATTCCATTAATATGTTTATATGTTGTTTAATTTCTAGAATTCCATTAATGTGTTTATACGTTGTTTACTTTGCAAAAAGTCATAAGGAATAGGAATAGAATAAGTGCAGTTACAAAACTGCCCTTATATGAAGTAACTAATTAAATTAAAGTAAGGGTACATTAGTAAGTAAGTTTAGTTCGTTCGTATTTTTAAGGGAAGTAATTAAATTTCTGTAGGTGAGAGGTGGAATATAAGTTTCCTGTTATCAAGGTAAAAGTGATAATTAAATTCTGTAAGTGGAAGGTGGGATATAATGACTTGAAAGGTAGAGACTTTTAAGAAATGCTAAATTCAAACTGACTCTAGTCTCTTTGATCGTCAATCTAATTTTATAGGATAAACTCATTTAATAACTAGCTATCTTTTATCAACTTATTTAAGAATTTGCCACATTTTCTCTTCGGTCATTGTTCATCAGGAAAAAGAGCTGCCGGAATCCCGGCTTATCCCCCGAATAGCATATCCTCCAGAGTAAGATTGTTGTCTGTTGATGATGTTTTTGGGTAACTAATTGGTTACTACACCACCACCGCATTGCCTAACAAGAATTGTGTTTCCGTCCTTGCAGCGGCATTGTTTCGCGAAGGCTAACGTTTTTTACCTTATTTTTGGTGTGGACGGCGGCGGGGTCTTTGACGAGTTCGTTTCTATAGAATAATTCGGAGAACTTGAATCGGTCGAAGAAGCATGGAGAAAATGGAAATGAAAACGAGAAAAGAAAAAGAATTTAATTCATTTTTAAAAATGTGATAATTTCTAAAACAAATACAAAAACATTTTTAATTTCAATTTTAATAAAGTGTTGCACTAAACGTTTTTTTTCTGCCGGTTTCAATTTTTTATTTTTAAAAAACGTGAAAAACGTTTTTAAAAATAAAAGCAAACATGCCCGATGTATTTTTCACTTTTTGTAAACAATGATGGAAGAAAAATGTATGGCACTGTAAATATATTATTGAAGCGTATCTTGTTGTTATCTCAGTTTATCTTGTAAAAGTAGATTGACAGGTGGCAAATAAAGAAATTAGGGTATGAGAAAGAGTCTGAAAGAGGGTACGAATTTAACATTTCTCAATTAATAATATGAATGGATTTTTAGGGCTTTTAGCGGTTAGGTTTGGATATGGTTTGAGATTAGTGCATTAAGGATTATGAGCATTACTAATGAACCTTAAATCGTGTATGGAAACAAGAAGTAGAACAATAAACTGTTGGTGATGATTAAGTTTTTTTTTTTTTCCCAATCTCTTGATGGTCAATCGGCCAACAAGATAAAAACAAATCTGGAAATTCAAATCTTAATTAATGGTGCTGGCATAGTTTCCAGGAATAGACGTAAATTTTACAAAAACGAGAAAGCACAATGATAAATTACGTAATTTTTCTTATGAAAATTGTTGTAAATAGTAGATTTTAAAATTATTTAAAATAAATAATAGTTTAAGCGATAAATGAATTATTTACCACATAATGATTTATTTACGATTGAAAAAAAAACTTACGTGATAAAACATCTTAAAAAATCTATATTTACTTAGAAATTTTTTTTACTAATCGTAAAAAAAATTACATGACAAATAATGTTTTTACTAGCTGTAAATGAATTATTTACTAGATAAATGATTAATTTATTCAATCACTTCTTTTTTATGAAAAATTATAGAGAAAATTACATAATTTATTCATAAAAGTGTATAAGTTTAGACTTTTATCCTTTACTGTTGATAAATACTTTTTTATTAATGTAATTATTTGACTAAAAATATTATGAATAAAAAATAAATGGTAAAAATTCTGATCCCTACACTTTCAAATGATATTTATCAAGATTACCCAAAATTATACCACAATATATCCATACGGAACCCGTCCTCTCCTCAAGGGCACCAACATTGAACATCCTTAACATTTAACTCATTAAATAAAATGCTTGATATAGTGGACAAGGCCGTTTCACTTGAAAGATCATCCATACAAATATTGCATTATGATTGGAGTACCCTTCAACGATATGCGATCAAAACATAAATTATATAATATATAAGAAATTCAATTATGACTGTTGAGTTAATTCTGATTATCGTACTAACTTCAATACTTGATTAAAGTTTTAAAACAAAACATGCAGAGATCTCGTAGAGAACGCGAAACGAGAGATTTCAAACTGGATATTGCACTGCTATGAAAAAAAGGCATCAACGTCGCTTCCTTGATGCTTTCTTCTGCATGAAGACATCGGTTAGAACAGTAGTTGATCGCAAGGATGCCTCCAACAATTCCAAGCCCTAACAAAAGCATAAACACACATTTATAGTGAATTTAATTAACACTAAACCTGTACTATAATATCAAGTAAAAATCAATACTTTCGGGAATATATATATATATATATATATATCAATGGAGTACGTAATTAAAGTAAAGTTAAATAGAACTTACTCATATATGTTTAAAATATTAGAGCCTTTACGAGTAAATAATTTTTTAAAAAACAAAAAAGCAAAAGAAGAGAAGCAAAATAAAGGCGCTCGAACTCGAAAGCGCAAAGAAAAAATTGAAAAACAAAACAAAATTAAGACATAGAACTCTTATATACATTAATCATAGTTAGTTTTCACCTCTTGACACCAAAAGACGTTACTTCTTAGTTTTTAAAGACATGACTGTTTACATATATATGCACTGTAAAAGTTGGAAATATAAAAAATTAAAATTAAAAAGTAAAAACACATACCTCATTCATGCCTAGTGAAACCGTCTTCTCCTAAAGACCTCCGACCTCCTTGACATTGAACGCGTTGAGCAAAGCAATGCTTGATATGGTGGACATAGGTTTGACTTCCAAATCACCCATTATCATGTACGTCACAACACCTTTCACGTGGCCCCCCTCGGCAGACGACCCGGCCGTTTGCGCAGCCGCGGCCGTGGCTGCAGGCGAAGCAACATATGGTGCCTCGCTGGAGATATTGTGTCCGCAACTAGGACAAACGGTTCGCGAGTCTTAGGAGACATGCCGGCGGGAGCAATACGTATAAGCACAAACGTAAAGCCTTTTAGCCGTTGAGGAAGCACTGCTTGGCAACGAGAGAAGGGTTGAACCAGCACCGCCGCCAATTTGTATCTTGGGTTTTAGCAGTGTGTCCTTGCTGACGTTGGGTTGCATGTAAGTATCGCTGAGATTTTCGACGCTATCGTAGAGCTTTCCTAGCGTTCCCACCATGCCATTCTTCGAGAGAAGCCTAATGACAGTGCCGACGGGCATTGACAGAAGGGTGAAGAGAAAATCCACGAAGTCCTTGCCCGCTTCGGCGAAGAGAACCTTTTGGTTTTTCTTGTCGATCAGTAGCTTCAAACGGACGTTGGACTTGGACGACATTGTTTCTTAATATATCTGTAGAAGTCACAGATACTAATCAGTTTAATTTCATGAGAATTTTGTGCGCGTATATATATATATATGTGTGTGTGTGTGTGTGTGTGTGTGTGTGTGTTTTGTGTATATATATATATATATATATATATATATATATATATATATAAATGCCATGACCGTTCATTTGGTAAGGAAAAGGCCAAATGAAGGTGATAATCGAAGGAAATGCTTCTTGGATTTGCCATTTCGGTTACCCACCTACAAACCATCATCATGATCATGAATATTTGACCTATAATTAATAAGAACCTTATCAACTTGTTTATTTGCTTATTTAATTATTCTTTCTAGGAAATCAACTTTCAATCTCACATTATAACTTTTTCCTTGAAAGTTGAAACGATCATGAGCAACCTCGTCATATTGAAGCAGGTGATAAGGTGATGGAAGTGGAAAAAGACGGGGAAAAAAAAAAAAAATTTGGTGAACTAATAATCTTCTACCGTGATTTTTTTTTTTCTAATAAACTTTGAAAGCTGGTATCAGAAGACGTTACCATCCCAACCTAGATTTGCACGGGCCCATTAACCAATCCGGTCGTATAGCAAAATTCTCATACAATATATATATATATATATATATATATATATATAATCTAACAATATCCAAAGCTCTTTTCTATCGAGTTGTAATTACATAGCAGGCCCTCCACTTGCTCTTTTCTTTTTTTTTTTTTTTTTTTTTATAACTTTTATCTTTATTTTTTTGTGAATTTTTTTCTACATTTTAATTTTTTTTGTGTATTTTTTAAAATATATTGTTCATCACTTTACTGAAAATAGTTTTTTTTCACTTGTGTTTCTATTTTATTTTTAGTTAGTTATAATAATTTTCTTTAAATGTGTCCTTATTTATTTATTTTTTTTTGTCTATTGTTATTTTTATATATATTTCTTTTTAAAATAAGTTAAAAAAATTCTTAAATAGTTGTATAAATAAATTTCTCATTATTCAATAAATAATAAACTCTTTATGTGTCTTCAACACGTGCAGAGTATGTTACAAAACTAATATACATACTTAAAAGAGCCAAATCTCTTTCCTCTCATGTCATGATCACGTGGCGGAATGAGAGAAAGAGTCTTGACTCCTTTTTTTTATTCCTTTTTTTTTTTATAAATCTTTATTTGACAACTTTTTTTCTCTGTTTTTTTTTAATTTTTTTTTCTTAATTGCTTTTTAGTTATTTCTCAAGTGTACTACTAGGAATATAACTATTTTATAAATGTTTTTAAATACTTTTCCCTTAATTTATTTATGTTAAATAATTTCTTTCCTTTACTTAATTTTGTTATAATTTTTTTAGAAGCTCCTTTACCACTTAATTCTTTTTCCTACCTCTAATCTCTATCTCTAATATCTAATATCTAACCTCTAATCTCTATCTTTAATATCTAATTCTAATCTCTAATCTCTAACATACATAAAAGAGACACTGAGGGTTTTTCCTTCTTGCACCAGAGGAAGCCAACACGTGGCCTCACCTTTTTTTTTTTTTTTTTTTTTTTTTTTTTCTCGTACTCATTTTCATTTCTTTTTTCTTTTTATTAGCTTATTGGTTTTTTCTCAAGTGCTTTGTGCTCCTAAATTTTTTAACTTTTTCATATTTTTTCAAAAATACTATTCTTTTCTTGTCTATTTATTTTGTTTTTTCTTTAAGTGTTATGTGCTTCTAAAAGTATGTATCTTAATCTTAACAAACATAAAAAAGCCAATGCTTTTCTCTCAGGGCAGCCACGTGTGGCGCCTCTCTTTTCCCTTTTTCTTTTCCTTCTTTACATATATATATATATATATATATATATATATATATATATATAAAGGGAGTTTTTCTATTTTATGATTGTTTTTGTACAGTTTAATTTTGTTGCATGTGTTTTTTTTTTTAAATATATTTTTCCACTTTACTCTTAAAAAAGTAATTTCTTAAGATTTAATGTTTTGGGACTTTCACCAATAGCGCTCCTTATTGGTAGGCCATTAATTTTTTAAGGTTATAAAATCTGGTTAAACTTATATTATATTAAAAATATGCATAATAAATAATTTCTTATATTTGTAAGGGAAAAAAATCTAATATAATTTTTGATCAAAACACTAATTTAGTTAAGACTCAATTACATCGTCTTAAAAGCTCAATTATGGAGAAGAAAATTAAATTATGAATTTCAGTACACTTGAGTGTTTTTTTATTTTATTTTTATTTTTTTTATTTTTAGTAGACAGAAAGCGTCCAACAATAGATATAATGAATAAATCATGTGATGTTAAAGAATAATATAAAAAAATTTATTTAACTATCTGGAAGAAGAATTTGATTTTTGTATGGGCCGGAGAAAGAAACGAAAGACCTGCATCACAGAGTAGTAAAAAATAAAGAGGGAAATAAGTCAAGATTTGAGATGAGTTAAAATTAATAAATTAATAGTTTATATAAGTTAATAAATAGGTCAAATTATTATTTTTATTCATAATTTGTCTAATTATGAACCATAACTTAATAAGTTATTGTCCATAACTCACGGTTATTGTCTATAATTTGTTTGGTTATGAACCAAAACTTGACAAGTTTGTCTATAACTTATTTGATTATGAACTATAACTTGACAAGTTATGGCCTATTAATTCTTATAACTAAAAATTGACTTATATACTTTTTAAGCTTTTCATATTAACCTATTTCCTACTATTTCGGTAAAAAATAATAAGACAAAACACAACTCAAATGTTTGAAACGTGAAAACAGATGTAAATAAACATATTTGATCTAATTAAAAATGGCAAGAGTTAGGAAGAGCATGCTGGATAACCACACAAAAAAAGTAAATGTTAATCTTCATGGCTTTCCATTTGCCCCTTAAACCAGCAGTAGAATATAAATGCCTCGTTTATTTTACCGATTTGAATTTTTAATTGTAATTTTGTTATAGTTAAAAACTCTTATAAAAAGTCACATTTAAATTTTTTATTACAGTTAAAAGTTTAACCGCGAAAAATTAATGCTAAATATCATAAGCCCTTAGAAAAGTCAACTTTTTTCTCCTATAATTTAACCAAATAAAAAGAACTATAAAAAAACTCAAAAATGGTGATAAACAACGCATTTTTTAAATTAAATTAAGTAAATAACATATTTTAAAATTATTTAAAGTAAATAACGGTTTATTGTGTAAATGTTTCATTTATGATTGGTAAAAATTAATTTTTGTAGTAAAAACTCTTTATTTACGTGGAAAAATATCTTTTTATTAGTTGCAAAAAGAAAATATATGTAGAAATAATCTTTTTACTAGTAAAAAATGAAACATTTATGCAGTAAACTGTTATTTACTTCAAATAATTTTAAAATTGGCTATTTACTTAATTTTCTTTTCTAAATCTTTTAGGACTTGTTCATTTACACCCAAACTCAAAAAATGTTTGAACTCAAGTTACAACTTTATTCAAGTTTATGTTCTTTTGTAAAATTTGAGTTTGAACTTGAGTTTTAACTTGAGTTTAGGGTTAAAATTTGAGTTCAAGTTATTCATTCAACTTAAGTTTATAAACTCAAACTTAAGTTAATGAACAATATTATTTATATACTTAAAAACGTCATAACTTTTTCATTTTAATTCCGATTGAAATGATTTTTTTATGCGTTCACAACGAATATACGAATAAAACCCTACCAATATACGCTATTAAAATTTTTTATCACTATTGAGTTTTTATTAAAATACTATCCAAATACACATTAGAGTTTTAACCTGCCTAAACACAAACTCAAATAAATTCTCAATTTAAACCATAACTCAAAATGTGCATATCCAAACACAAACTCAAATTAGAGTCCCAACTCAAACCATACTCAAATACACCTTTAACTTAAATCAAGATCTGAGCTCAAGTCACCTTAACTCAAAAAATATAAATGAACAAGCCCTAAAAAACTAATATCTTATCTTAGCATAAAACGAGACTAAAACAAAAGAGCAGAAAATAATCCTCTAGATTAACCATGTATACATATATTGTCAGCTAAATAAAATTGGTAGTTACAAATAGTTATCAGATCGTAAATTTATATTCTTGTGCTAAAGCTCCAATTTTTGCACTGAAAAAAAACACACACGCACACAGTTTCTCAGTAACACTTGAGAATAATAAATATTATGCATAGTAAAAATAATTACCATCAGATTAATTATACTAAATATCGAAGGGATTGGAGAGAGAATCACAATATGAGAAAGGAGAAAACCAAAAAAATTACCATGAGATTAGTTATACTAAATTACCAAGAGATTAGAGAGAGAATCAGAGAAAAGATAAAACCATTGAATATAAAAAAGGAAAGTGAGAAATAGAGTTGTGTTTGCTGCAGAGAATAAAGAAAATAGAAACAAGAGAGTAAAAAAAAAAAAAAAAAGTTGACAAGATGTAAGATTAGGAAAATTCAGTTTTATTATTATATGTCATTATTTTATTAATAACTTTTTAGTTTCTATTTTCTACTGTATGAATTCATTTTAGAAGCAAGTCAAATGCCCAGATATAAAAAATCAAGCCCCAAAAGTAAGGTGCGGAAAAGTCTATTTTTCTTTTAAAAAAAAGTTACACAACTGTTATATAAGATATAAACACATAAAAGTCATAGGGAAGTAATTTTTTTTTTTTTTTTTTTTTTTTTTTTTTTCAGTGAGGGGCCATGCTCTCATTGGTCTCATTGTCATTCCATCTATGAGTTTATATCAATGAACAAAACGGATCCTAAGTGTTGTTTCTCTTGCAATGAGGACCGCAAGCGCGCCTCCAACTCTGTCGAAGCCGGCGACAAGGTCTGCAGTGAAAGACCAAAGCTAAACAGGGACCGAAGCTAAACAAGAACTTCGATCCCTCCTAAAGAAAATCAAAATAGTTATTTATTTATTTTGTATCTATGATGATTGTCATTATTGAAAATGGAATTGTAGACTTGAGAGAAGAAAACAACTAGAGATGACTCGAATCCGCGAACTGAATGAGGTTTTAGGTCTCGTTCAGTTCAGCGATTCTAATTGAGATGTGATTTTATTTGAGAGTTTTTAACTGTAGTAAAAAAAAATTAAATGTGACTTTTAATGAGAGCTTTTAACTATAACAAAACTAAAATTAAATTCTCGAATTAGTAAAATAAATGAGGTCTTAGTATATCTTAAAGATGAACATCAGACAAAAGCAACCCAAATGAAGATTTGAAAAACGAAAAAATAAAGATTTAAACCTAGAGTTAGGCAGGATGAAATTAGTTGTGCGAAGCTTGATACGAAGGTGGAGGATGAAAAATATCAGTTTTAGATTGGAAAGTAAAGGCGATGCCCAAGCGGACGAAGCGAGAGATGATGCCGATGAGGAACAAGTAGTTCCGGTGTAGAATACTCTAGAAAGAGACCAAGCTTTTTTTTTTTTTCCTTTTCCTTTTTACGAAAAAAAGCATCTAGGAAGAGATAAAAGTTAAATACGAGAGTTTTCATTTTTTTTTTCAAAAACAAATAAATTCAAGTAAAGCACTTAGAATGGCTGTACGAAAGTGTCTTTAACCTATGAACCGTCAGATTTTAATCGAACAAGAGATATAAACAAAGCCTACTGTTAGTCCAAAATAAAGAGGAATACGTGAGAAAATCCCTTAAAGTTATTGTAATTAACTTTTATTATGAAGTAATTACGGGTATTAACTTGTGAATCTACAATATTGACTTCTCTAGTGGTAACAAATGCCCCTTTCAAAATTCAAAATTCCAAAAAGAAAAATAAATAAATAAATAAAAAACGGCTAGTAGCTTTCTCTGCTGAGTGCTGACTGTTAAATGTAAAACGGCTAGTCGCTTTTCTGTCAATGTAAAACGGCTAGTACTGAGATAATCGTTCAGTTGTCCTAAAACCGCCGATCCCAAATCACTCTATTGATCTTTTTCTCTCTCTCTCGTCCCTTTGCCTCCATTGCCGTTAGGCTCCATCGACAACCATATCTCATCGTCGCCTTCGCCGGAGAGTTTCGCCGCCCGATGTTCCTCACCGGTCATCTATCTCTGTCTCACCTCTCTCTTCAGCAAGGGATTCACTGTCAATTTGCAAGAAGGATCACCAGAAAATTTTCTCCTACGATCGATGGGAAGGACAGGAGACAATTTTCTATTTGGAAGGATCCGTCGCTCTCACCGATCTGCTTCGTCGCTGATTTCTCTCTCTCGCTCTAACTTCCTTTTTCCTCCATTGTCACGATCAACATGACCAAAGGAGCCGATCTGACAATCTTCGTACGTTTCTGTGGTATGAGAAAATACGTTTCAAACGGATTTTCATTTGCAATTCCGCCATTGTCATCCTTTAAGTTTGTTTTCTCTTCAAAACGAGCTTACTCTGTTTCTTTTTTCCTTCTTAGTTTCATTTCTGATAACTTTTGTTCAACTCTATCTCTCTCTTCCAAAAGCTTGAAAAGAAGAGCCATGTCGATTTGGTTCTCAGACCGCAGCCCTCTCAGCTATCCTTCTTCGACTCTAACCGCTTCCACCGCCACCTCGACGCCGCTCTCCGCCGGCGATTTGTCGGAACTTCCGTCTCTGCAATTAGTACCTCCACCGCTCCTCAGCACTCCACCATAGCCATTCCATTCTTCACTTCATATGGACCTTCACTTTTACGCACTTATACCAGTATAATGTATATTATTTCGGCTACTTTGTTGATAGGAAATTGTAAGACATTTCGATCATACAAAGATGGCTTGTTGTTAATTAAAAAATTTGTCATGGCTGAACACATGTCTTTTTATAATATTTATGCATGCCAAATCATTGATGATACAGGAGTATTGGGCATTAGTTGGATGTGCCATAATGCAATGTAGCAACACTACGTCATTCTTGTTTAGATTTATCCCCTCTTTTAATCATTGATTATTTCTAATGTTATAATAAACCATTTTTCTTCTTAAATTTATCTTCACTGAAAATATTTTCCAAGAAGCTGGGATATACTAGCATCTTATAGTTATTTAGATAATTGTTCGTGTTGCTGCGTGCTAATGGAAACTAAATAACTTATAGTGTCTATGTTGTGTCTAAGCTGTTTCTTCTCAAAAGTCATACCAAAGAATCGTACCTTTTGAACACAACAAATCATACCTTTTGGTCCTTTGGGTGTTTCATGAGAGAATATGTCTTTGAGCAAAGTATTTAAGCAATGTAAAAAAATCTCATCAACAATTATTCGTTTCTTTTTTTGACAGTGGTGATTCCGAAATGTGGCCTCCATTGCCGGTTTTGGAAGATTCTTTAGCAAGCAATCCATGAAGCATCAGCTTTAAAGATTTACAGGTTCATTTCTCTTTTCTTCATATTTTTTCAAAATCCTTGCACTTTTGAAGAAGTTTTGTGTAAAATTTATTTTGTACATCTTCTTTTTTTTTTTCTTTTTTTACTATTCTTACTCGTTGCCTTGATTTCATGGTTTGAGGTTATCGTTGTATTTGGAAATTGATTGAGATGTTTCAGTTCTCTTCCTATCGGTTTCTCTCTCTTAAAGATAATTTTACATAGTATCATTGAACATATATGATAATAAAGCTCTACATTTTCTGCTAAGTTACAAGTTATGGTTTGTGAATTTCTTGCTTCATACCTGAGGATATGAGTGATTTATTGTTTCGTTTACTTATTTTTGTTTCCTTATTCATTTTTTCCCTAAATTTGGATTTGGTTGTTGTGATGACTCGCTGTTCATTCTTTCATTTTCTAGGCAGTGCGTATTCTTTCATTTTCTAGACATGATATGAGTGGTTTTGATGCACTTTGAAATTTGATTTGATTTTTTTTTTTTTTTTTTATTTTATACTATGAACAGGTTTATTGTTTCATTTACTTATTTTTGTTTCCTTATTCATTTTTTTCCCTAAATTTGGATTTGGTTGTTGTAATGACTCCCTGTTCATTCTTTCATTTTCTAGACAGTGTGTATTCATAAATTTGTTATAACTGTAGAAAGTATTGATTGCTTCTTCATAAATCTACGATCTTTCATTCATAGAGGAAAGAAGGAAGTTTTTATTGTTTTTATTCTTTTTTTCTATTGGCTAAATGTGTTTACAATTTGAAATATGCAGCTCATTGAAAAGGTTGTAGGTAATCAAACTATCATATGCGAAAACCATCTTTTCTACCCACATAATGAATTGCAGAGAGAGAAAGATGAAGAAAGGCTAGAATTAGAGATTGAATTAAGTAAGGGATAATCCCAATATTTTGCAACTCATTCAATAAACTTTATTTTTATGTAGGCAATCCAAATCCAAATAGGATAGTCTAGAAGCTAAAAATAGAACACTATAAAACACAAAGACAAATATCTGTTTAAACATGAGTTGAAGAAGAGTAAGAAAGAAGAAATAACACTGGGTAATTTATCAAAGAAAGACCTGCCGGATTGAGCACACTCACCAACTTTGTTTTGAGTTTTGTATGAAATAAATCCTTTATTACTTTGTCACCAATTCTGTTCAGGTAAAATTGAAAACCTTCATCTTTGTCGTTTCCCTCGATACTTTAGAGAAGTTATTGTGATATTAGTTTGGACAATAATTTTGAGTTCTCCATGCAGTTTGGAGCTCATTATGAGCTTGTTGAAGAGGAGAGCGGGGTGTGTCTGTCATGGTAATTCCAAAATCAAAATTCATTATTTTTAATTGGTTTTCGAACTTTTATAATCTGGTTTCTGTTCAGCAAGTTCATTCAGTTATGTGTAATTTAAATGTGAGTTTCTATTTGTTAGTTCTTGTGGTTTCTTCTTAAACTTTGATGATGGTAGCAATTTATATATGTTATGCTCGAACTTTGACTTTTTCCAACAGTTTTGAACTCTAAAGTCTATTTCTGCTTTGTCAACTTAATGGTGGATTGTATATGTTATGCTCTACGGGTAAAGGGTGGTATAGAAAATTATGCTAGTATGTGTAAAAGATAGTGTTTTATTGCATATCAGATGTATGTGCACGAGCACTATGATTTGCGTATGATAGATTATGGCTGTCACTGAATAAGCTTTTTAATGTTTCTGCGATCTAATTGCTAGGCTTCCAATTGCATTGATTTCTTGGTTTCCTTGAGCATACAAGATATCATAAGCAAATGCTCTTTTATTTTGGTTGTCATTTGCCTTTCATTAATAGGGTTCTAATCCACCTACTTTGTTAGTAGTAATTATTACTGTGTTTTCTTTTTCTAAAGGTCAAGTAAGTAGGCGGATAAAGTATGTTCCTTCGATGGTGTGCATAACCGATAAAGAAGATGTGGTCTTAGACGTCCAGTTAGTTTTTTGAGTTTTGCAGCCTTTATGTTTTATCTGCTATTTCTAGAATTCTTTTCTCAAGAAGTTGGCAAATCATGGGAACCAAACTGAACATCTAAATTCCAATAGATACGTGTGTGTGTGTGTGTGCCTTTGTGAACTTTCTCTAAGTGGCAGCTACTAATGTAATTTACTTCTTACAATTCAAGTATGTGGATTTTTAAAGAATCTTGCACGATGGAGTACACAACAATGAGATCAGTTGCATACCAATTATGAACTCTTTAGAAGAATGGAGACAACTTGAGCCTTTTGTAAGTGCTTGAAATTTTTCAGTCACATGTTTCCTTCATTGATTTTTGTTGAATTATGACAAGGTAGTAAGATTTCAGGGGAACTTTCTCTAGGTGGCAGCTACTTATGTAATTTGCTTCTTACAAGTCAAGTATGTGGATTGTTAAAGAATCTTGCACGATGGAGTACACAACAATGAGATCAGTTGCATACCAATTATGAACACTTTAGAAGAATGGAGACGACTTGAGCCCTTTGTAAGTGCTTGAAATTTTTCAGTCACATGTTTCCTTCATTGATTTTTGTTGAATTATGACAAGGTAGTAAGATTTCAGGGGGAGGGTGCTATCATAGGAACCATTCCCACTACTAAGTATTAAAGCCCAAAGCAGATGTCTTTTAAAAAACCATTCGATAAGATTTTTTTTCCTCTTTTCAATTTTGTAACTTCCGAACATAATTGTTCAGTTCACATTCAAGAAGAATGTTTATATGCATCTTAGCCTTTTTTAATTTGACTAGGTTCTCTATTCAGTTTCCACCATTTATGGGAATCCCCATATTGCAGGATGGCCTTTCAAGATGTTGGAGAGGCTGAATTCTAGTCAACATTTTCCGAGATCGAATAGCTAGGCAATCAATTGAATGTTCTTGTTTTTGTGTCCTCAGTTCACATTCGAGAAGAATGTTTATATGCATCATCTTAGCCTTTTTTAATTTGACTAGGTTCTCTATTCAGTTTCCACCATTTATGGGAATCCCCATGTTGCGGGATGGCCTTTCAAGATGTTGGAGAGGCTGAATTCTAGTCAACATTTTCCAAGATCGAATAGCTAGGCAATCAATTGAATGTTCTTGTTTTTGTGTCCTTGCTAGCAAAGAGTTGTCATTAATCACATATACCATGAAAATCAGTCCGAATTGACTCATTCATTTGTATTTTGGTCTGGACAGGTTTAGAGGTATGAAAGGACCATAAGGCGTAGTCTGATACGCAACTTCAGGATAAAGTGATGGAACTCTGTTTCTTCCGAGCTTTTTCACATGTATCTCAAACAACAGCAAGTACTCGAGCATCAATACTTGCGGTTGAAAACACTATATTGAAGAATCCTCACAATTGTTTCGGGAAGTTTTATTCAATCTCCCCCTTTTTTTTTTGGCCAAAAGTTTTATCTGCCTTTGTCCTATGTTTTCTCAAAGTAGTTTTGCTTGTTATATAAGGTGAACTAACTGCGATTAATCACTTCCATGCATTTTGTCGCTCAACGGTGCCCTTCAACTACTTTTTCGTGGTTTTACTTAAAAAATTGACGTGGATGACCAAGACTAACACTCTTGATTATCACAACATGAGAGAACGTCACATTAAGCACTTATTCCATTGATGCTTTTGGCCTAAACTCTTTTTTGCTGCATTATCCCAGACAAATGAGGGTTTTTACTCTATTTTGGCTATTGAAATCCGACGAAGTCATTAAGAAAGAGAAATTTTAAAGTTCAGTGCAATCCTTTAGTATTATTAGCTGAAGACTTAAATACGTTAATATAAATATGTTTTCATCAGTAAACATATAAGCTTGCTTTTGAAAGATTGAGATAGTTGGGGAGTTCGTTACCTTAGAGTTGCTTGAATTGAGGATTCATATCCTCTTTTTTGTTTGTATCATTTCAGATACTAACATATCAGTTAACTCAAGTTTTTGAAAAATGTTCTCTTTTACTAATTATTTGGTGCCATTACTATTGTCAGCTGACTCTTTTTTTTTTTTTTTTTTTTTTTTTTTGCTCAGGAGTTCATGTAGATAGTATGTACAAACATTGAAACGCACTTGAAGTTGAAGTAGTTTACTATTTTTGCCAAACATATTTACTTTGTTTATGATCTATTGATCTTCAACTTCTACTTAGCGTGCATGCCACATCAAAGGATAAAAAGTGATTTAAACACCTAAAATGTTGTTTGTTAGTTATTGTATTTCTTGTTTGCTTAAGGTCCACAAGCAAACTCTGGAAAGAGTTGATGGTTTTGCAATTAATTTTTCATGGAGTCAGATTTTCTATTGGCAAAAACGATTAAGGTTCTTTCAAAAAAAAAAAAAAAAGATTAAGATTCTAGCAAAATTGAACAAATGATTTAGTTTTGTCGATTAGGACAGATCTTTTATCTCCTATTTATTAAGGATAACTATTAGGAGTATTATCTTTTAATAAAAGATTTGAATTAATTTTTAAATCTTATAGTTTATCTTATCTGTTAGAAGGATTAGTTAGTTTCCTTTTTTTTTTTTAGCTTGTTGGTAGTGTAGGGAGTCTTTAATCTATATATATTCGTGTACTCTTTGATATATATTCGTGTACTCTTTAAATTGATATATTCGTGTACTCTATATATTTGTAGTTAGTTTCCAAAACTGATAAGTTCTATAGTAGAATTTATAGTCTTGCCTTGTTTTTATAAAGGATGTCGAGATGTGATTGATTACTCGTTACTTTTCGATTATGATCCTCTAGTTATTTTCTTATTATTTTTAGCAACAAGTAATTTTAGTATATTATTTATCTTTTTTACCGTTGTTCAATTGCACGATTTGGAGTTTATGTGATCTATTTGGAGCAGCATAAGAGAATGGACCTCTCAAAACAAATGAGCCATTATCAACAAGTATTTATTAGAGATCTTATCAGCGTCATAAACTTGCATATTTTTTCACAGATCAGTAAGGCAACCCTTTTCTCCAATAAACTTATTATTTTGGTTAGTATATGTACTTGTTTAATTTGTCTTTTTAAATTCTATTTGTTGTTTACTTCTTGATAAATAATCTTAGTTGGTTTATTATTACTATGTTTACTCTCTCTCACACCCTCAAGAATCTCTCACTCAGAATCGCAATCAAGTCTCCTTGCTTGCTATCAAGTCTCACTCAGCGGTCCCCTTTAGAATTTCATCTCCTTGGCGATCTCGGTCTGGTCTCCTTGGTGTCGATGAACTATCTCAAGAGTCTCCTTGCTTCGTCGTTTTTCCAGGTTTGTGCTTCTCCCTCCTTTTTCTTAATATTATTTTTTAAAAATTTCATTTTGTTATATGTTTTGATGGTTTCTTTGCTTGGGTTTTGACTATTTTTGCCTATCTGGTATTGAATTTTTAGTTGTAAGAACTGTTTGGGTTCTTTAAAACCTTTGGGTGATAGAAGTTCACGATCTGCTTAATCATTTTTGTCATCATAGTTTGTTGTGTGAATTATGTGGTTCATAGTTGGTGTATTTGATATATGATTTTTATCTGTTTTGTTTTTCATTTACTCTTGTTTCTTTTTTTTCTCTTGGGGTAGTGCCCTTTTCCTTCCCCAACTTTATTTGACTGTGGTTCAATTCTTTAGTGCAAGTTTTTTGTTTTTGTTCTTGTTTTTTTGTGTTTTTTAATTGGTTGCTGCCGGTTCTTTACAAGGAAGGCTTTTTATTAAAGAGAAAAAAAAACAACAACAACAATAAGGAAGAGCTTCATTTATACATATACATACGAGGCAACATTTCCTTTGACTGATGATTATTTTAGTCTTACATGGTGGCATGTCATATGCATATTAAAGATGTGAAAAAGTAATAACCACCTACAACATGTTGCTGTTAGAAGTTCATCTTAAAGACGTGAAAAAACAATGTTACTGTTGTCTTTCCATTTGTTCTGTCTCACAATTGACGAGTAAAGGCAAAATATCTTCGAATCGATGAAACATTGATTTTGATTTTATATTTGAGGCATTTTTCCTAGCTGTGTCTACAAGCATCGAAGGGAGTTGTATGCAAAGAAAAGAATGAATAAAAGTAACTAAAAAACAACTGGATTCAAAGAAAACGTTTGATCTTTCGATTCATAATGAAGGAAAATTGAAGCTACCTAACTTTTTCCTTTCAAGACCATGGTGGAACTCTTACAATCGCCTTATTAACTTTTAGTATCAGTAAGTTATGTACATATATTTGAAGTGTTATATGATTTGAAGTGCGAGTTCTAAGAAAGATTTTGTGATTTTGAGCTGTCCCCCAAAATTGCTCTTGGAGAGGCTCAAAGTGTGGTCCGGCTCTAGATATGTGGCCTGTTGGTTGCACATTTACTCAACTTTTGCATTATAAGTCAATTTTCTGCTGGAAAAATGTGGTGTTACACCTGTTGAAAGATTTACTTGTTATTTTGATAGGTTAATCCATTCGTATTATTTTTTTTTTCATGGTACCAAGTTCTGTAATATATTGTTCGTTAACTATCTAGATGCTTTAAGATGAAAAGAAGGGGAAAAAAAAAACACACACACACACACACACACACGAGACCAAGGAGACTAGAAATGATAAGCTTTTTCAATAAGCCTTAAATCGCCTTATTAACTTTTGGTATCGGATCAGCCGGATCTGCTCTTAGTCCTTTATCTTTTTATCATTGTGATGGATGAGCTGACAAGAGAAATCCAAGATAGAGTTCCTTAGTGTATGCTTTTTGCGGACAATATAGTTTTAGTTGATGAACATAGTGACTGAGTTAATCGTAAGTTAGAACTGTGGAGATAGACTCTCGAGACGAATGGATTTAAGTTAAGTAGGACGAAAACTGAATACATGCATTGTAGGTTCCCGTTTACTTAGCTCGATTAAAGTTTAAAATTCGAGTTTTTGCTACAGTAAAAAGCTCTCGGAAACAATCACATCTAATTTTTTTATTACAGTAAAAAGCTCTCACATAACATCACATCTTAACTCGAATTAAAAACTCGAATCAGAGAACTAAACGGGCCCTTAGTAACTCAAGTAATCAGAGTGATGGAATTTCTTTAACATGGTGTGGAGATTGGGGCTTCTAGGAAGTTTACGTACCTTGGGTCTATAGTGCAGTACGAAGGAGATATAGAAGAGGATATTCAACATAGAATTAACGTAGGGTGGGTTAAGTGGAAGAATGATGTGGGAGTTTTATGTGATGGCAAGATGCCTATTAAGTTGAAAGGAAAGTTCTATAGGACTGCAATCCACCCAGCTATGTTTTATGGTAGTGAATGTTGGGCTATTAAGAGACAATATATATCTAAGATGAGTGTGGCAGAAATGCGTATATTAAGATGGATGAGTGGCCATACGAGAATGGATCGTATAAGGAATGAAATTATTCGTAGTAAAGTAGGTGTAGCACCAATAGAAGATAAGGTACGGGCATGTCCAACGTAGACCGCTAGAAACACCAGTTCGTGCTTGGGAGGACATTCTTATACCTAATACTAAGAGAGGGAGGGGTAGACCAAGAATTATGTGTACCGAAGTAGTTAGGAAAGACATTCTAGATCTAGGCCTTCAGGAAGTCTAATTTCTAACAGAGCTGCGTGAAAAAGTGCAATCCATATAGCCGACCCCTATTAAGTTGAGATTAAGGCTTGTTATTGTTGTTGTTGTTGTTGTGGTCTTGAAGGTTACACATATGAAGTTGCTCTGAAGTTAAGGTAATTTTCTATTAGAAGGATACCACGAGAAAAACCATAAAAAAGGGCTTGTGTTTTCACATTTTGTTCTCTGCACGTATTCTGGCTCAGAAAAAGGGAATTAAGACAGTAATTAGTAAGGTTAGAAAGACACATACAAATTAGTAAGGTTAGAAAAAGGTAACATATATTTGTTTTTCCACATTTATTGTAGCTTAACCAAATGAATAACATATTTGAGCTTTTGTCGATCTCCTGATGAAATGGACTGATGCTTCTAAGACTCCTTGGTATAACAATTTCAAACCATCAAAGTCCATAAGAGAGACAAGAAGAAAACAAGCAGAAAGTTATCAACTTTGCTTATACAGCAATAAGAGATTGGACTAATAATGTGATAAGCCCCTGTGCGTTTCACTTAGGCTAAGAGGACATGTGGGGTAGGAGTCAGCAATTAGTTAGCAATTAGTTAGTCGGTTTGTTAGTCTCGGAGTTGTTAGTCGGTTATGAGATTGTGAATAGGATATAAATAGATAGTAGATAGAGATAGGGGGTTATGAGATTTGTAGAAGGCTTACTGTAGAAGTTGTTGGAGAGCACGGGATCTCTCGAAAATCCCCATACCCTTACTGTAATTCGTCCGCCATTAATACAATTCTAGAGTTTGTAGTTCAATTCCTTCTAATTCAGTCTAATTCTTCTTACCGGGAAATAGGAGCTTATCATTTGGTATCAGAGCACGTCCTGGAATGGCGAGACGGACTGAAGATCGCGAAAAGGAGAAAGCTGAAGGATCGAGAGAAAAATTCACGAGAGAATTGGAGGAGGTACGGGAGGAACTGAAGAAGATTCCTCGTCTCGAACAAGGAATGGAACTACTGTTGGCCAGAATGGAGGAATTGATGGATAGACAGAGTCGAGAAAGACGAAATTTTCAGACGGCCGGAGTAGAAGTTCGTGGAGGACAAGCGACGCCGGGGGAGAAATCGAGCGAGAGAGTCAGACTTCCGCGCGAAGCCGGAATGCGCATGGATTGTCGGACCAGGCACGTGGAGATGCCGTCGTTCGATGGTGAGAATCCCGATGGCTGGATCTTTAGGGCAGAGAGGTATTTTGCGACGAAAGGATTATCGGAGAATGAGAAATTGGAGGAGGCGGTTGTCAGTCTTGACGGCGAAGCGCGGGCATGGTTTCAATGGGAGGATGGCCGTAGAGTTATTCGGAGTTGGCCGGAGTTGAAGGTGATGGTTCTCGAAAGATTTCGACCGACTCATGGAGGCAGTTTGGAGGACCTACCTTCGTCCCATTCGAAGAGGATGGTGGAGGACGGCAGCGGAGGTGGATGGGGAACTGGGTGGAATCGGATCAATCACATTCAGCCTTTTCGAAGCCCATCAACAGGTTTACTCGAAGTTGCCACACCAAACGACAAGTCGTATGGACTTTCTCCAAACGACGAGTCGTTTTCGCCGAGATCGAGAAGTATGCCCTCTGTTAGACATTTTTCAGAGATTCCGGTGGGACGTGGATCGATACGCGCGATTGCAACACGCGATTGCAACACGGAGAGACCTGATTCCGGCCGGATTTGGACCGGGTCAGGTGATTCCTCCGAACTGGAGTGGGATCCCAACCATATTCGGACCGGCTTGCGCGATTTCAGAGTTCGCGATGAGGGAAGGCAAGTTGGTCGGGGCGAAATCGCCCTAGATTCCGAAGACTCGCGGCGGAAGGGGTTAGTTCACGGTGGGCGGTGGTCGGAGCGGAAGCGTCGGTCTCACGCGGCAACGTTTGGAGCTGGGCTCACAATTTCCGACGCGGCTGAGACTGGGCTTGACAAGTGGACTGCGGTTTGGACTGGCACACATGATTCCGGCAATGTTGAGGCTGTTTCCGGCCGGTATAGTAGCAACCCACTCAATTCTGGTGACATTATGCTTAGGGCATGGAAGTTTGGCTTTAAACCTGGGGTCGGTGGGGCTGAGTTTCGAAATTCTGGCCAAATGAGAGCAGGGTCACGTGTTTCCGGTGTGGGCAGGACCGATTCTTGCTTGATTCGGTTTGGGCTGCGTAACTCCAACGTTATTGGGCCTACTTCGGGCTCCATAGAGGTTGGGCCAAAGAGAAAGTTCAACAAAAGTGGGTCCAATTTCAGCAAATTATGTAATTGGTCCTCAAATTTTGGCCCAAATTGGACTGAGTCTGGGAATTCCAGCACTTCTGGGGCTAAGGCTGGAGAAATTGACTTCATTGGAATAGGACTTGGACACTCTGCAAATGGAAGATGTGATAATTCCGAGTTTGTGACTCCAAAAACCAAGATTTCTATGTTTCATGGACTGAACAATGGCTCGTCAAGGAATGCGATGCCCTTCAACATCCTGAAAAGTGGGCTTGACGACATAGGAAGGAGATGGCGTCATTCCACTGCGGTCACTTGACCACACCTTGAGGACAAGGTGCCTCTTTGGGGCGGGAGTAATGATAAGCCCCTGTGCGTTTCACTTAGGCTAAGAGGACATGTGGGGTAGGAGTCAGCAATTAGTTAGCAATTAGTTAGTCGGTTTGTTAGTCTCGGAGTTGTTAGTCGGTTATGAGATTGTGAATAGGATATAAATAGATAGTAGATAGAGATAGGGGGTTATGAGATTTGTAGAAGGCTTACTGTAGAAGTTGTTGGAGAGCACGGGATCTCTCGAAAATCCCCATACCCTTACTGTAATTCGTCCGCCATTAATACAATTCTAGAGTTTGTAGTTCAATTCCTTCTAATTCAGTCTAATTCTTCTTACCGGGAAATAGGAGCTTATCATAATGACACCAAGCATAAAGTTATTACCTTTCTTTGACCTCTATTCCTCTTTTTGAGATTGCATTTATTTGATTTTTTAAGCTTATATTAGTCCATGGTCTATTTCTTGATAACATTGCGGTTGGAAGAATTGCTTTGTCTAATACCAGTATTTTTTTTTCTCTAATTATAACAGATTTAGTTCCCTTTCTTAGACTCTTAGAAGTTATCACTTCTATGAAAGTTCCTAGATATTTTAAGTGACAAATATATACGTATATCTATATATCCGACATGACAACTTTTATGGTTTCCACATCATCTTTTTCAACATAATCTGCAAATCGTTTTTTTTTTTTTACCTGCTACCAACATTTTAGTAAGAGGGCCGCACATTTTTACCAAATCCTTTTCTTTGCAGCAGTTTTATCCATTACATATGCTCAATTACTTGTACTATTTCTTACTTTTTCCATCACTATTATTCCTGTACGCATCAGATCACACTTATCCCAATTTTGTCATTTAACGTTTCCTTTCCTTTATTTACATGAACTTTTTTCATTTTTTCAGTTTCTAAAAGTTCTTGCATAGCTTCTTTTTCCAACTAGCAACTTCTTTGTAACGAGGGATATACTAATGATCAGTTTCAGTCGTTCTTTCTTGTACTTTTAACTAAGTTTTTTGTGTTGTATTTCCAAAAACTGCAATGCATTCCTCTACCAAGTACCAAAACATGGCGCTTATTGATCCAAGGTAAATTTAATTAAGTTAATTTCTTTTTTCCTTTCTTGAGTTTTACTGATATATATGTCTTATGTTTTTCTCTACATCACCTTAACGATTTTAAATCTTATTTTCTTAGCTACTTTTTTAATACAAAAATTTAGCTCTCCATTTTCCTTACAAAATTTAATTGTTTCAAGCCGATCATGAAATAGGGAACAAGGTGTAAGCCACAATTTATGAGGATATACAAGCTTTTCATGACAAGCTTCAACTATACTAGACATATTTAGTGTCAAATGCACACGTCAAATTTACCAAGACTGAGTAAGACCTATTGCGGGTGATATGGAGTGGACTATTAAAGGAAAAAGAAGAGTAGAAGAGCTTGAAGAAACTCATAGTGGGCTTCTCTTTTCAACTTATAAATTTGTTCCTTTCGTATCTCTAAATCTCTTCTTGTAAGTAGAACTAAGAAAGAAATCAATTGTATTTTATTATCTTATATTTTCATATGTTTCTATTATTAAATGTAACCTCTTGACTTGTATTATTATTAATGTATACTTGTTTAAATCTCTAAATGTATTTTTATTTATGTTATAAAAATTTCAATTACAACCAATACGCACACACACATACTTAGACGAGTAGTTATTAACATTTGTTTGTTTGTTTATGCTTATACTTTCTTAAATGAGGAGAGGAAGGATACAAGAGGAAACATCCAATGCATTGGTAACAGGTAATAATAAAAACTCTCACGAAGGCCTTCTTTATTTCAGAGATTTGATCTTAATAAATGTTAATGATGGCTTTTGTAGTGGGAAGGGCTAGTAATTGAGGTGCTTCTCTTCTTCCTTATTGCTTCTTATAGTGCATTAGGAGTTTCAATCTATTGCTATTCCAATGTGTCGATGTGCATTCTGAAGTTATATTGGGTTTTTTTAATTGAATGTTTAACAATTTCATCATTGGGGTTTTAGTTTTTTTTTAATTTATTATTTATTTTAATTTCTTCATTCGATATACATAAATGGACCTTATGGCAGGAGTAGGATCATGAGGGGAAGGGGGTTCAGACAAATTCATGGATGCCACATGGACCAATAGGACATTTTCTTAGAGGTGATGACACTACTGCACAAACTCCTTCCAACAAAGTAACACAATTCTAACTCATATTCAATTTCTCTTCCTTCTACATCTTCTTAGTAAGAGCCGTTTGTTGTTTGCTTATATAAATGCAATCAGAACCATAAGTGTAAAATTAATTCCCATCATAAAATATTCTCTCTGTGCTTGTGCGCGCGCGTGTGATTCTGATTTATTTTTGACCCGTTTCTAATTAGCTGAATCTTTTTTCCTTTTAATGTGATAGCATTGCTTTTTCACTGACTGATGTTATGGGGCCACCTTATTTTGCTAGTTTTAGCTCTAGGAAAAACTTGTACCTTTCTAATTAATTGAATGGAGAAGATCATTATCTACTTATTCTATGGCCAGTATTATTGTTTTACATTATTCATTAGTCTTTTCTTGCCTTCTAGTTTAGTGCTGTTTCACCAATTAGTAGAATAACAGACTAGAAAGATTGGGGTGGTGAAGTGTGTTAGTCCCCCGCTAAAGTTTGTCTACTCCAGAAAGCGCAAGGAGGGCGTGAGGGGAAATAGAGTAAGAGTGAGGGGGGAAGATGTAAATCCGGAAAACTAGGAGCTGACGTGGAGAAGTTGTTAGAAAGAATGCAGGAGAAAGAGAATTTAAGGGTGTACGGGGGCACGAGGGAAGTTAGCTAATTCTTGGTATTTGCGAGAGCAGTGGGAGGGTGGGACCTCGAAATTCCCAGGGTCTTCCTCTGTCATTTTTCGTTCTTTCTTTTCTTCTTGAATTCTGTTGATGTAATCAGCCATGGCGATCGAATCCATGGCAGTCTATTAGTAAATAAAAGGAGCATACGCCCCATTTGCGCTGCACTTAGCTATTTCCTGTCTTCTTTTTCTTTAAATCCTGTCTTCTAGAGGTTAGGCTCCTAACACTGGTATCAGAGCCGGCGATCATGGCGAACCAACATGGAGAACGGCAAGCGAACGAGCGAGTAGCGGGTATGGAGCAGAGGTTGAATCACATGAATGAGACGGTTCAGCTCTTGGGCGCGTTAGTAGACCCCGTACCGCGACTGCAAGAGGAAGTGACGGCACTAGGAGATCGGCTAGACAGGGTGCACGACTCCGTACAGAGGATGGAGACCTTGCTCACGCGACAGTTCGGACCACCCAACCCAGGAGTGCCGGGCGAGGGAGGCGGACGGAACTACGAGTACGGTCGACGCCAGCGTCGAGACTCCCCGGAGAGACCACGAGCTCGCGACCACCGAGGTAAGAAGTTGGAACTGCCAATTTTTTCTGGAGAAGACCCCTACGGGTGGTTATTCCGAGCGGAACGGTACTTCACCGTCAACGAGGTCGATGAGGAAGAAAAGGTACTCGCGGCGTCCATCTGCATGGAGGGGAGGGCGTTGGGGTGGTTCCAGTGGGTGGAGGCCCAGGAACCATTCATGGGATGGAGGGATCTCCGGATGGCCATCCTCCACCGCTTCAGCCGATCCGGAGAAGGAGATCCCACTGAGAGATTGATGGCCCTCCGGCAGAGTGGCACGGTGGCGGTCGTGACTCCTTGAGCCGGCGGCTGCGATGAGGGCATCCCAGTCGGTGTTCAAGGGAGCATTTCTCAAGCGGGTTACTGGGAGGACATCGAGGCGAAGTTAAGCGCAGGCCCATCAATGCAGAAGTAATGGACTGAGATTGAGGCCGTGATGGCCAGTGGAAAGGATGAAGAAGGCGGGCGAAGTAGTAGAGCGGATTCTGGGCTCGGCCAAGTCCGGGGAGGGCCTACCCGGTTCCTTCTCGGGCCCAGAGAGCCCCTTGATCCAATTCCTCAAGGAGGGAACCACTTGAGCAAAAGGGCGCGGTGGCCCCCCCGACCGCAGTTCGGCGGGGACTCCAATCTGCAGCTTTGTCCGATGAGGAGGTGCGGAGAGCTAAAGGCCCTTCTTTTGGTGCGATGGCGTTTGACCGGGGCACCGCTGCAAGAACCGGCAGCTTCAAGTGCTTCTGGTGGCCGAGGATGAGACGGAAGAAGATGAGGCGGCCAGTGAGGAAGGAGATCTACCGCCGGCGCAGGAGGCGGTGGCGACGGCCGAAGCCGCTGCGGTGTCGCTGAACTCGATGCGAGGGCTGGTAACCTCGAAGACGATGAAGCTGCGGGGCTGTTTGGGAACGCGAGAGGTGGTCGTCTTGATCGACAGTGGCGCCTCCCACAGTTTCATTTCTCTGTCGTTGGTGGAGGAATTAGCCATACCCACGGAGAGGACAGCCTGCCACGAGATACAAGTAGGTAATGGAATGACATTCAAGCAACAGGGACGCTGCCGGGACGTGAGGCTCGTGATTCAAGGCCATGAGGTGAGTGAAAATTTTTTCCGCTCGATTGGGAAGCGCCGTCAGGCGCCACGTGGCTGAGCATCGTTGGGGAAGTCCGAGCCAACCGGGTCGGAGTTCTCGGCGAAGTTCAAACAGGGAGTAGCCGATCCATTGGAAGGGCGGGCCCGCCTGCGGCCACCCGTAAGTTTTCGAACCTTATCTCGTTCATTTCAGTCTACGGGTGTTGGATTAGTCTTAGAACTTCGGTCACACTCGGCGGAAGTGCTGGTGACAGAAGCGGCTCCGCCGGAACTGCTGGCGGTGCTCGGCCAATTTGAGACCGTGTTTGGGATGCCAACTAGGCTACCACCACACCGGGAACATGACCACCGGATTGTCCTCAAGGACCAGGCCTCACCCCCAAACATCCGTCCTTACCGATACCCACAGATACAGAAGTTGGAGGTGGAAAAGTTGATCGAGGAAATGCTGGCGGCAGGGATAATTAGGCCCAGCTGCAGCCCATACTCTAGTCCAGTACTATTAGTTAAAAAAAAGGACGGGAGTTGGCGGTTTTGTGTCGATTACCGCGCTCTTAACCAGGTGACGATACCGGATAAGTTTCCGATTCCATTAATCGATGAACTATTGGACGAGTTGCATGGGGCTAGGATATTTTCCAAATTAGATCTCAGGGCGGGTTATCACCAGATTAGGGTCCGCGACGGAGATGTGGAGAAAACAGCATTCCGAACTCACGAGGGGCATTACGAGTTCCTCGTCATGCCCTTCGGCCTCACGAATGCCCCCGCCACATTTCAGGCACTCATGAATTCGGTTTTTAGGCCCTACCTTCGCCGATTCGTTTTGGTCTTTTTTGACGATATCCTTATTTACAGTAAGAATTGGGAGGAGCATCGGAATCACTTAGCCGCAGTTTTGGAGGTCCTCGAGCGGGAACAACTATTCGCTAATCGAAAGAAATGCGCTTTCGGATGCCCGAGCTTGGAATACTTGGGGCACATCATCTCGGAAGAAGGTGTGGCTGCCGACCCCTCGAAGATCCAAGCCATCAGCTCATGGCCAACCCCTCGGACAATTAGAGAACTCCGCGGATTCCTCGGCCTAGCGGGGTATTACCGACGGTTTGTACTCGGATTTGGGGAACTAGCGCGGCCACTTACCACCTTGCTAAAAAAGGGGGCTTTTAAATGGCAGGCCGCGGAGGAACAAGCATTCTCCACGCTCAAGAAGGCCATGACAACCCTTCCGGTGTTAGCCATGCCGGATTTTTCAAAGGAGTTCATAGTGGAGACTGATGCATCGGGCTACGGAGTTGGGGCTGTTCTCATGCAAGAGGGCCGGCCGTTGGCATACTTTAGCAAGGTAATGACCGCATCTTTTTCCTTAAAATCAGCCTACGAGAGGGAGTTAATGGCTGTAGTCTTAGCTATCCAAAAGTGGCGCCATTTCCTATTGGGCAGGCACTTTGTGGTGAGGAGTGACCAGCAGAGCCTACGGTACTTGATGGATCAGCGGCTCCTTCCCCCAGAGCAACTCCGGTGGGTCACCAAAATCCTGGGATACGACTTCGAGGTGCAGTACAAGCAGGGAGCGGCCAACAGGGTGGCTGATGCCCTTTCCCGCCGGGGTGTAGAGGATCAACCCAGCCTTTCCGCCATTTCGCTGCCCCAACTACTGGATACTTCGGAGGTCCAGCGGGGGCAAAGGACTGATGGCCCTATAGCTGAGCTCGTCGCACGCCTTCAGACCAACCAAGAGGTGCCGGCAGGGTATAAGTTGCACAACGGCATCCTTTTCTTCAAGGACCGGTTGGTACTGCCCTCGGATTCGCCATTGATCGGCAAGATCTTGCACGAGCTACACGATTCGGTGATAGGTGGACACTCGGGGTTCTACCGGACATATAAGCGCGTGGCGGCCAGCGTGTATTGGAGGGGCATGAAACAAGCAATCCGGGCGTATGTCGGCCAGTGTGAGGTTTGTCAACAGGCCAAGTATGAGACCTTATCCCCTGCAGGCCTGCTACAGCCCCTCCCCATTCCCGACAAGGTTTGGGACGATGTTTCTATGGACTTCATTGGTGGGCTGCCTAAGTCCAAGGGTATAGACACAGTTTTAGTGGTGGTTGACCGCCTGACCAAGTATGCCCATTTCTGCCCACTCTCACACCCATACACAGCCCGCCAAGTGGCGGAAATGTTTGTTAAGGAAGTGGTGCGGCTCCATGGGTTTCCCCGTTCCATCGTGAGCGATCGTGACTCACTTTTCATGAGTGGCTTTTGGCGCGAAATGTTCAGGATGCAAGGCACCAAGTTACACATGAGCACCGCCTACCACCCACAATCGGATGGCCAAACCGAAGTTGTTAATCGCTGCCTAGAGACCTACCTGCGGTGTTTCGCCTGTGACAAGCCGCGGCAGTGGCTGAATTTCCTACCATGGGCCGAATACTGGTTTAATACCACGTTTAACGCCTCTTCCAAGTTTACTCCATTTGAGTTGGTGTATGGGAGACCGGCCCCGGTGCTTTGCCGTTTCCAAGATGTTCCCCCTACGGTGGCTGATGTGGAGGAAAAATTGCTGCTTCGGAACCAAATGCTAGACACTCTCAAGGCTCATTTGGCTGAAGCACAACAGCGCATGAAAAAGTATGCAGATGCGCATCGCCGGGAGGTGATTTTTGCCCCAGGGGACTTGGTGTTACTGAAGCTGCGACCCTACTTCATGAAGTCGCTGGCCCGACGCCCTAATGAGAAGTTGGGGCCTCGTTTCTATGGGCCATTTAAGGTACTCGAACGGATTGGTCCAGTAGCCTATCGGCTGCAACTGCCGGCCTCCACACGCATCCATCCTGTTTTCCATGTGTCGCAGCTGAAACGTTTCCACGGAGCAGAGTTCAAGGGACAGCCATTACCACCGCAGCTCACTGAGGATCTGGAATTGCAAGTTCTGCCGGAGGAAGTCTTGGGTTCTCGTTCGGTGCAGGTTGGAGGCCAAAAGGTGGTGGAGATTCTGGTGCAATGGGCAGGCTTACCATCTTGGGAGGCGACTTGGGAACCACTGGCCACCATCCGGAAGCAGTTCCCTTCCTTCAACCTTGAGGACAAGGTTGGTCTTGAAGGGGGGGGTAATGTTAGTCCCCCGCTAAAGTTTGTCTACTCCAGAAAGCGCAAGGAGGGCGTGAGGGGAAATAGAGTAAGAGAGAGGGGGGAAGATGTAAATCCGGAAAACTAGGAGCTGACGTGGAGAAGTTGTTAGAAAGAATGCAGGAGAAAGAGAATTTAAGGGTGTACGGGGGCACGAGGGAAGTTAGCTAATTCTTGGTATTTGCGAGAGCAGTGGGAGGGTGGGACCTCGAAATTCCCAGGGTCTTCCTCTGTCATTTTTCGTTCTTTCTTTTCTTCTTGAATTCTGTTGATGTAATCAGCCATGGCGATCGAATCCATGGCAGTCTATTAGTAAATAAAAGGAGCATACGCCCCATTTGCGCTGCATTTAGCTATTTCCTGTCTTCTTTTTCTTTAAATCCTGTCTTCTAGAAGTTAGGCTCCTAACAAAGTGCAAGGTGTTTTTTTTTTTTTTTTTCTCCTTTTGCATTTTTAAGAAAAAGAGATCAAAGCGGCATATTCCAAGGGATGAAAACATAAATAGCATATCACAGCACACAAAACACATTTGAATAATTTGTGTATATTTTGATAGATTGCCATTAACTTTACATACGTGAACTGGTTTGCAACTCAGAGAGCTAGGCCCCACTGCAAGTATCTATGAAAATCTTTCAACGTGAAAGATAAAAGGAGCCCAAGTGTTGAAATTTTTGGAATTTGACATTTGATAGATTTAGTGACAACCAAAATATGTGTTGTAGACTTGTAGTATTTCTCTACTGCTGTATATATATCAATTGTATGGTTTAAGAGTTTATATATCAATTGTATGATTTAAGAGTGATTTAATTTCCTTTAGCTGTCAAATTAAACTTTTTGGATGTAGATTCTCTCTAATTCAAATTTTGCTTATCTCTGTCAAAAATTTTGATAACCTTCCTTTTATCTTGTGAGAAATGCATGTCTGTAGTTTGCCTAACGAGATAGAATTTATGGTGACTGTTGTTAGTGGAAAAAGCCAGCCAAACAAGGTTTGTTTCTTTTTCCTTATTACCTCTTATATGGGTCTCAACCAATTGTGTATATCAATGAGTTGATGTGTCTTCTATAGTTTTATTGATGTATCGAATTTGACGTTTTCTTTTTTATTCTTTATTGTAGGATCCCAGTGGTTCTTCCTAAAGCCAACCAAAAAGAAAAGGAAAAAAAAAGGAAAGAATAAACAACACAAAAAGAAGAGAAATGGAGTAAATACAATAGTTTGTATAATTTTTATGTTAGAGTTCAGTTCTCATATTTGGTTTCAGGTAAGCAAATTATTGTATAGTTTGTTTGGGGAGGCTGCCTTTTAAACACTATTTCTTAAAGCTTGAGAAAAGGCTCTTGAAAATGGTTGGTTTCAATAGCGTGCTAAATACTGTGTGTTTGTGTCTTTTAGATTTTACTTTTCTTTTAGGCATATTGCACTTAAATCATGGTCCTAATCTATTTTAGGGTGAGAAATGGGATCTTGAAAAAGAAAGTTGAAAGGCGGTAGCAAGAAGGTTTGGAGTTTACTTGTATGTTTGACATATTAGTGTTTGTTATGAGGTGTGCCTGTTTCCTAATTAGTTTGTGTAAATCGCATGCTCCTCTATTTTCCTCATTATAAAAAAGCTTGATTGCAATTAACATGGTGAGATTCAAGGTATAGTGTGACATTATATTTTCTTGTGCTGCTTGATCAATATTATTTGTTAGAAAGAGTTTGCGTCGCCTTGTATAACTGAGTAATGAGTCTCAAGACAGTTTTTTTATCATAATAAGAAAGCTATTTTCACAAGACACATTAGGGAACAGATCTCTTAACGCTTTTGCAGTCTAATTTTCTTTTGGCCATCACTTTTCTAGGGATTGCAGATCAATTAAGTTTGTTCTCGTATAGGTAGTGAACTTTGTGTTCTTGTGACTTGAAAACTCAAATTATAGTCTTACTAATTATGTTGATAACTTTCTTTTTTGTGCATCTCTTTCCCTAGAAATCATGCTGCAACTTTTATGTTTGTCATTTTTACTTTTCTTTTTTCACTATTGAACTTTCCATTTTAGAAAAATCCCTAAACCTTAGCAGTTTCAAAAACCACAATTGGGTATGATGTCTCTAGCTGAAATACTTGACTGACGAGTGGGTAAATGCTTTATTGAATCTTTGCGACTCTTACTAACGTCTTTTCCTTGTTATGAGCTAACACAATGATAAGCTCCATATCCTGTTATCAAATTTTAGATGAAAAACATAATTTAAAAAAGTGTGATGAAGAGTGGAAAGAAAAAGAAGAGAAGAATGAAAAAGTTAAATAGAAAAAGGAAGGGGGATAAAAATAATAATAATGCAATGGAATAAGAGAGAGAAAAAAAAAAAAGTAGAGAGAGTAATAAGGGGTTAGAAGAAGAATTGCTAAGCAGCAATTTGCAATTCAACAAAGAAGCAGCAGCTACTTGTCATCCCCCTTTGATTGTTTTTTATCAATAAAAGTCATTTTCTTATCCAAAATCAATGAAGCAGTAGCTCCAGAAGAGGCTCAAAGGAGGGAAGGGAGAGATACAGAGAAGCAGCACCTTAAGCATCATAAAAAGGTATAGATTTTATGAAAACTTACTTTGTAGTCTTAGTATTTTGTACTGTTATGTATTTCTATATTGCGTAGTCTTAGTACTATTAATTACTTTTTATCTGTCAAATTAATCTTTTCAATGTAAATAATAAATTTGCTTCTTTATGTTAGCTTCACTATTTGTCTTATGGTTGGTGTATTTTCTTCCTTGCCTCAGATTTTCGTAAGTTCATTTTATGCGGTAAGAAATGCATGCCTGTTTCTTTGTTGTTGCGTCTTATAGTATGCATTATGAGTTTCAACTAGTTTCTACACTTGTAAATGATGATATCATATGTGACAATTGATTATTATTTTTCTACAAGTACCTTTTTTGTAATTATTTTCGATTATTTGATCTCTCTATATTTAGTATTCTTCTGATGCATTTTGTGATTTTCGATTAGTTAGTGAGCACAAAGTTGATATGGATGAGGGTGCAATCTCACGATGTCTAAGGGTTGTGCCATTGGAAGTCCATTTATAAAGACCCATCATGATGATCGTACTCTATGCTTCCATGAATTTAAAGGGAAGTTCTATAGTTAATGCAATTTTACTTTAGCACCTCTCAAGGGTAAAAATACGGGTTGTTCAGTATTTATTTGGATTCATCATTTTTGTTTCGTATGTGTGTGTTTGTTCACTTATCTCCGTTACAAGTATTGATGCATTAAGGCAATGATCATAATTATATGTTATTCATGTCATGAGTTGTATTTGCTATCCATACAAACAGTGGAAGTTGAAATACATAAAACCGAGTGATTGGGTTACTTGAATATTGAGTTTGGATTTCATGGAATCCCCGTTGGAACCAAGAATTTTCTTTCACTTGGCTTTATGTCTTCCTTCTGTGCTAAATATGATTTTTGGAAATTGCAATATGATTTCAACGTGCATTCTCTGTCTCTATTTAAAAGTCGAGTTTGACATTCTCATCTCATCTTTTATTATAGGAAATTTTTTGAGTTGTAATTACTGAAGCCAATACAGAAAGAAAGGAATGGTAGAAAGAAAAGGAAAAAAATTTAGGGGGAAAAAGAGAGAATAATTAGAAAGAGAAAAAGAGAGGAAAAGAGGAATAGTTATGCTGGTTAATATTGATGGTCATTCTCCTCCTGTAAGTGTTTGTAACTTTTTTAGCAATTATTATTTGTTGTCTTTCTATGTCTAAAACAATTGGTCTTTTTTATTTTTATTTATTTTTATTTTTTTTTTATTTTTTTTTTTTTTGCTTGCTGAAACAGTTAGTCTTATTTAGTGATATTTCAATCTTTCTAAATCATAGGAAATGGTAGAAGGGCTTTAGGATGTTGCCATATGATCTCATACAATGTAAGTGCTCTTTTAAGAGCCATTTTTTTTTCCTTAGGCTCCACTTACTAATGTGTTTTATCTTTATATGAAGTGGTGTATGCAACAAGAGTATCAGCTTGAATGTTTTACATTGTATGACTCAAGCAAGTGGTGTACGTTACAAGAGGATCAGCTTGAATGTTTTCCTTTGTATGACTCAGGCAAGTTGTGCACTTACAAATTTTTTAAATGTCGACTTATGTTTTTTTTCTTTTTACTTTGTGTTTTTCTTCCCAATTAGTTTTCACCTTCGTTGTAGAAAAATTTACTGCCGTGATCATTAAGCCATTAAAAAGAGAGAGGAAAACATTCGAAAAGGAAGAAAAAGAGGGAAAAACAGGTTAGATGAAAGAAGGAAAAAAAAGAACAAAGAGTAAGAAGAAAATTAAGAGAGACAAGAAATAAAAGAAAAAGTAAAGGAAAAGAGAAAAGAAGGAAACAAAATAAAAAATGAAAAATAAATAGTAAGAATCAAATGGAATAAAAGGAGAGAGAGACAAAGAGATACATAAAAGAAAAATGAAAAGAACAAAAGAAAAAAGAAAAGCAAATGTAGAGAGAGGGGGCGGGAGGAAAGAGTAAAAAAAGGGTAAGAAGAATAGATATTGGTCGGGCTGTAGTTTTCATAGTTGCTGAGATCTTATTATTTTAGAGTGGCAATTGTATTTGCTTTTTTGGTTGTAAGCATACGAGGGGAAAAAAACACAGAGAAAAAGAGTGGGAATGAAAAGATAGAAGGAGAAAAATCAAAGAAAGAATGAAAAAAGTGAGTGTGAGGGGGAAAAATTGAAAAAAGAAAGCAAAGGGAAAGAAAATGGAGAGAAAATTTGGTAGATGAAATAGAAAAAGGCATCTTGAACGGATGGCGTACATAACAGTGGCATCATCTGCATATCTTATAAGTGGTCAACAACTTTGTCGTCATTATGTCTCTCTTTCTAGTTTCAACTCAACTGGTGTCATTTTTGTTGTTGGTTAAATTGTGTGATAGGTTTAGTGGAGTTTCAGGCAATAATGTGAACATGGGAAATACCACTCCCATTGCGTATTACGAGCTCAAGACAGTAGATGTCTTTTAACAAAATTTTTTGATAAGTTGGTTTTTTTTTCCTCTGTTTGCTAACCTTATAGTTAACTTCAACGTTCATGCTTTCATTGAACAAATGAGTAAAGTTCAAGTTTATTTATAGATTCAATAATTGTATTATATTTTTTTTTGCTAGTAAGGCAAATGATTCCATGCTATTTTAGAAGTATATTCCTGTTTTTCTTTGAAGCCCATCTTAGGTTTTTTGGGTTTTCTTTTCTATTCAACTTCTAGTTTTATACTTGGGATTGATATTACAGTAAGAACTTTTAGCCTCTAGAATTTTGGAAAGACATAAATGCTAGTCACTAAATAAGCTTTCTAATATTGCTAAGAGCTGATTGATAACCTTGCAACTACATCATTATTATTTTTTTGTTTCCTTGAGCATACAACATATCATATGCAATGCTCTTTTATTTTGGTTTCTATTTGCCCATTAATCAGGTTCCAATCCACCTACTTTGTCGTAATTTCTAATGTGTTTTCTCTTCTTGTTACTGGTCAGACAAGTAGGCGGATAAAGAATGTTGCTTTAATGGTGTACATAACTGATAAAAAAAATCTGGTCTTGCATCTCCCGTGAGTTTTCCAAGTTTGCAGGCTTTATGTTTTATCTTGCTATTTCTAGAATAATTACTTGTTTTTTCTCCAGAAGTTGGCAAATCAAGGGAACCAAGCAGAACATCTAAAGAATTTGCCAAGTGTTAACTCTCTTCCTCTAGGTGACAGCTACTAATGTAATTTTCTACTCACAAGTCAGATATGTGGATTGTTACTGAATCCAACCTGAGCCTATTTTAACTCTTTAAAAGTATGGAGACATTGAGCCTTTTGTTAAGTGCTTGAAATTTTTCAGTCATGTTTTATTGCTGGATTTTTGTTGAATTATATGACAGGGTAGTAGAGTTTCAGGGGAGGGTGCTATCATGGGAACCATTCCTTAAAAATTCCAGATAACTAATCCACTTAAGTGTATTTGAAATCTGAAATAATACAAATAGAGGGATAGGAAGCCTGGGTCATATTTTTTGCAAAATTGTTTTGCTTGCTATTTCTAGAAGCCATCCTGGCTGAGTAGTTTCTCTCTGTCAAAACTAAAAACAAGTTTTATGTCATCCTCACCAAGAGGCCTCTCAAACCAACATGCCTTGCCCTCTGAAATTGCACTCCATTTGATCCCTTCAAACTCCACGAACTATCCTTCTTCTCCTGAAACAAATTTTCATAAAATGCTATGATATCTCTCTCAATCTCCAATCTATCCTCCAATACTACATTATCATCCTTTTCCCATCCCATTCCTCAATCCATCCACACTTCATCTTTTCTTTCCAAGCCACCGCTTCCCTAGAAATTGCTTTCTTCAATTTATTTCCTTAGAATCGCCTTTGCACCCTATCATTTTCATCCAAATTACCTGTCTCCTCCTTGTTGTCTAGCCTTTCAACTTTTCCCCAAAATCTAGTTTTTATAGTTTTTGTGTCCCCAAAATCTCTGTATCCACTACCTAAATTCTTTCATCCTTTTGTATTATTGCTCTTCTCTCGTTTTATTATTTTTTAGTTATCTAGAATTTGAGTAATATGATCTTTTATTAAGTGATGGCCTTTTTTTCTTGTGGTTAAGAGGATGCCCCTAGTCAAAGTAGTGATTGTGATGCAGAAGTATATTTGCATATCGTACCGATCAGTATTGTCTTACTAAAGGTTTGTCTTTTAGCTTGGGAGTTCATATAGATGTGGTGTAAACACATTGAAAATCACTTGAAGTTGGACTGGTTCACTGTTTTTGCCAAACATATTTAATCTGTTTATGACCTATACATTATCAGCTTCTTCGTGCGCGCCACACTAATTATTGAAGCACATTGCCATGAGAATCTTGAAAGGCTGAGTTCTTAAAGGTAGAGCTTGTGCACGTGATTGGTAAGCTAAGTATAAACAGTCAACTTCTTTCCTCTAAATATATTTCTGCTTGATCTGAGAAATTTGGTCCCACTTTAGATTTTACTTTTCAGGATGGATACCTTTACTAATATGCACTTGAAGCCAAGTATCCTACAATCTTCCAATGAATAAGATAGAGAGGTCTTCTTAATTCTTAGAAACTTTTCCCAAAGCATTGTTAAACTTTTACATGGATGATTATTCTTTTCTGTTAGCACCAGTCATCACAATTTGTACACTGCTTTTCTTTAGTGATTGAAATGACCATAGATTCAATCAAAGGTAAGAAAAAAATAAAACTGAGATGCAGAAACGTGGAATAAGACTAGAATAGGAAAAGGTGAAAATAAATTATACTTATTTGAGGTAGTTTGAAATTAAAGGATGATTTAGTAGCTTTTTTAAACAGTCCAATCACACTTTAGAGGACAAAAAGATGATTTAAGCATATAAATTTTCGCATTGGGCTTTTACAGGTTATGACAGCCACAACCTTTCTAGGAATTTTTGTGCTCCTGAGCTGGAAAAACGTGGCTACCAAGCCTTTTTATATGATAAAAACTAATGAGATTTCTTGTAACTTATTATGCATTTTAGCATCAATGTGTAAATTTTTTTTTTTCTTGTTAGTTATTGTGTTTCTTTTTTGTTTAAGGTCCACAACAAAACTCCAAAAAGAATAGAGGGTTTTGCAATAGATTTTTCCACGGAGGTAGATTTGCAATTGGCAAAAAAGAAAAAAAAAAAAAAAAAAAGAAAAGAAAAGAAAAGATCAATGCATTGGGGAAAAATGATATGATTCACTTTGTAGTAGAATTTAGTCTTTCCGTATTTCAAAAGATTGTTCTTGTATGGAGGTTGATTTTTATGTCTTTAAAGAGATGTGGCATTTAGAATTTTAGGGTTCAAAAATCCATTGGCTTCATTGTTGCTTAGTGGTTTCATTCAGTATCCCTTATTATTAGTATTTATAGTTACTGAGTTAGTTTCCTAATTTTGTCAACTGATTTTAACGTTTTCTTTACTGTACAGTTTTTTGAGTAGAGACACTTGCACTTTTTACTGTACTGCATGGAAAATGTTGATGCAGAGTGATGGATAAATTTTTGTAAATGCATTTGATGGCTTTTTTTTTTTTTGCTTTTATTACTTCTTAATGCAGTTGCATTATATTATGAACTGTCTTTTCTATTTAACTTTTACATCCTACACAAGTAAATTAATAAAAAACCATTTCATCATATTGAATTTATTTGTCAATTAAAACCTAATCAATGTGGAGGTAATATTCTTCTATTTTTCTTTGTTATTTACTCATGACTTTTTTTTGGGGGGTTCAGTGCATGCATTGGTTTAATTTTCCTGTAAATTAAGAAATAACAGTCTTACTCATATTGCCATTTGTGTTTGTCCATTTTACCGAATCTTTTTGTCTGTTGAAATTTGACTAGGTTCTAGTCCTCTATTTTTCTATGCTAGTTAAATACTCGATTGTTATTTTTGTTTAGTGTATGTAATTGATTTCATTTGTCCTTTTTGATTTTTATTTATTGTTTGCTTCTTGATATTTCGACCATTCTATGTTCTTTTTTATTTTCTGTTTGTAAAATACTTTCCAAAATGAGGGCTTACGAATAGGCGACATCTTATTCATTCTTAGAATAAGAGAAAGTAATAACGAAAAAAAAAATGACCTCTGATTTCTTTTACTTTGTTTTAGACATTTGTTTGTAATATAAATGAATTCATCGTTGTCAATTAAGGACTATTTATTTTCTTGAAATGCCTTTGGAGGATTAGTATTTTGGTGGTCAAATACCCATTGGATTCTTTGTTTGCTGATTGGCTTCATATTTCAATATCCCTTATTATTACTTTTCAGTCAGATTTCAAATTTTGTCAAATAGGTTAGAACATCTTCTTTACTACACAGTCTATTGAGTGGAGACAGCTTTTCACTATACTACACGAAAATATTGATCCAATTGATGGATAAAATTTGGAAAATAAATTTTATGATTTTGTTTTCTCTTTTAGTTTATATTTTGGTTACATCTTATGTGGATGTATGCTTTTATCATTCTTTGTTATTTAAATTTTGCACTGTTTGCAAATAAATTAATGAATACCATTTTCATTTAAATCACTATTTATATCGTGATATTGTACTGAATTCATTCGTAAATTAAAGTCTAACTAGCAAGAGGTCGTTGTCGACTACTATTTTTATTTATAGCATGTTTTCATATTTTATGACTTCTTCATATTTAAATAGTTAGTAACTATGTTTTCGCTCTTTTGTTCTACTTTCTTAATTAAGGTTTAAGTAGTTAGTAACTATGTTTTTGCTCTTTTGTTCTACTTTTTTAATTAAGGAGGGAATACGAGAGGGAAATATCCAGTGCATGGACAATTGATAATAATAATAATAAAAAAAAAAAGTAACCCCAAATGTTTTGTTTGTTTTAAACATTTGATCTTAAGCAAGAGTCAATTAACAAGCTTGGTCAAATAATTATATTATAGATGTTGATGTATGCATGCATATTGTTTAGGCATATAGTTAATTTTCTTTTGCAGTAAGTCTGTTAATTATCTCCCCATGACCATGTTTAATATATGTGTGGTGCAAATATTTTTTTATATTCAGAATGAGCAATTTTAACTCTTTTTTCTTTCTTACAATTACAGTAAGTTTGTGGTCCATCTATTATATGTGAGGACTTGAGAAAGAATTAAATTTAATATTTTTTTAAGAAAGATATCGGTCCGTCATGATGGAACCTTGAAATACCATTAGCCATGGTGGAAAAGAGCCTTTATATTCTCATGTTATATTGTTATCACATACATCATTCACGCATGCACTTACATATATGAACATGCGTATATGCATAAATATTTGTGTATGTATTACATGAATATATTTTTTCGCATAAATACGCGTAAAAACTAAAAATCTATCATGAAAAGTACATACATGATAGACACAAGCATATATGCATATCTTCCATATCTTGTATTCAATATATATATTTGTTGACGGTAGAATTTTGTCAACAATAAACTAGTCAGGTTACCTTAGGTTACCCTTTTAAGGTAGGATTGGTGTTTTTATGAACTGTATGTAAAAACACAAAGGAAATTTTATAGTGGTTCACTCTATTGAATCAGAGTTACATCCACTGTTTGTATTATATATTTTGAGGAGCTTTACAGATTACACAAAAAACTTCTTGTTTCTTTCTTTTCTTCTTTTCGGAAAAACTCTGGACCCTTTCTTCATTAGGGTCCTTCCCCTTATATACCCGGGCTTCCTTCGCAGGGGGTTTTCCTTCATAGGTATATGCACTCAAGTGCTTCTTCTTTTTTAGGCCAAGTCATAGCCCACTAATCAATATTGTTCACTCAACTGATTAGTCTTCTATTACGGCTCTGTGGGTCTCTGTAATGCTTTTCTGTCCCCCAGAAGGCGGTTTATAAAACTTGCCATTAATCTTTGTCGGTGGTCTCTCACCTTCCATACGTATCACATTACGCCTCGGCGGAAGGCTTCCTCGCGCCGAGATTGCCTTTAGCCTCTTTCGTCCTTTCGAGCGACCTTTTCTGCAGTCGAGGGATCTTTACACCTTAATTTAGGCAGTTTGAATTCGTCGACGCCACATGGGGTCGTCGCCCTAATCTGGACTTCGGCTTCAGGCTCTGTGGCTGACCGTGAGGAGTTGTAACGTCGAGGGTTGTGTGTTTGGCGGAGAGCAAATGTTGCCACATGTCGTGATATTATTGGTCCAAGTTTCCATCACATTTTCCCACACAACAATCTTTATATGAAAAGTGCATACATGATAGACACAAGCATACATGAATATATACATATGGTTAGTTTCTCAATTGTTTTTTGTTTAGTTCGTAAATTTTAGACTGGGAAATAGTTTCTAATTCTAGACATGCTAAGGCGTTAACGAAGTTATCGAGATCTGTATTAACTTTTCTCTAAACATACTAAGATTTAATTATTCTGGGCGTTGTCTACTAATGTCCACGAAGGTGTATTTATATATATATATATATATATATATATATATATATATATATATGAAAGCATGTAACATTTTCAAAGTTGCATGTTGTCAAATTGATTCTTTTAAGTAATTTTTGTCATTCCAATTTATTCATATCGACTAATGCATTTATATGATTATATGACAATAAAAAAACGGAGAGTTTGAGAGAGGGTCGACTTCAAAGAACTCATTTTTTCAAAAAAAAAAAAAAAAAAAAAAAAAAAAAAAAAAAAATCCACCTCGTCACCTAAGTTAAATGTTTGTCGTTTTTATCAATGTTTTTATTATGGTATTGTTGTTTGTGTGATGCATTGTCATCTGTAAATTTATTGCCTTTTGTGTTGGGATATATTATCGTTTATGGTTTGCGATATGTTGTCTTACATTTGGTGTTGTCTTATCAGTTTTTGTCGTTTATAGGCTCCATTGTCTCTTGGAGAATAAATTATCATTTTTGAGTTATTACCCTCGTAAAAACTTGTCGTTTTTAAGAATTACTGTTGTTTTCTATGTTGTTGTTTATACGAGAACATATCAAGCTTGACAATCACACTCAATTCTTAAAGGTCAGAACTTTATTACATACAAATGCTCTCTTTTCCACAAAAGAATTTTCACTAGTTTCGACTCTTCATATTAAATTTTAATTATCTTGACATTTTGAGTAGTATATAACCTTTGACTCTTTTGTTAATAAACTAACTATTTTAAAGTAGACATAATACAATACAAAAATAGTACACGAGGATATTTAGAAGGATAAATTGGTTTAAAAAAAGTACGCAGTTTTGCATATAAAAAAAAAAAAAAAAAAAAAAAAGTTATGAGAAAGAAAATAAAAAATAGATCTAAAATAAAAGAATCTGATTGTTACTTGATCTGATTTTTTCCATTTGTTTATTTTAAAAATAGTTTTTTTAATATCTTCTTCTCCCTTTTAGAACACTTTCACGTCATTCTCTTAAAACTCTTATGTATCATATTCATGTTATATTCCATTTGGAAAACAAAAGTTCAGTCAAAAGTGAATTTTTAAAAATATTGGACCGGTTATATCTCAAAAAGTACATATGGGGTTTTGGTAATATAACCCAAAATTTTATCTAATTCCCTTTCAAAAATTGCTTTTTTATGCCACAACCTACTTTATAGTTTATCTCTCCAGCTTATTATTTTCCTCGCTTTAAATTCCTAAAAATATTCACTATTTTCACTTTGCTCTGATGTTCAATTTTAAAAGGTAGGAAAATTTGTTGAATGGTCGTTTTTCACTACTATTAATCAGTGATTGACCCACAATTAATTAGTCATTGACGCACGATCAATTAACGATTAACCGATTTACTATTGTATTAGCAATGGTTTATCATTAATCAGCCTATAATTTATTGATTGAAATTTATTAATTACTCATTGATTTTAATTCATTATTAATTAATGTTAATTAATAATAAAGAAACATCGAGTTAATTAATGATAAATTAAAGTCATTCAATGATAGACCGTGAAGTGAATCAGTGATAAGTTAATCAATCAAAGCCACTAAGTTAATCAGTAATAAGACCGAGCCAATCAGTGATTAACTTTTAAGTGAATAAAAGTAAACTATCATTTTGATAATTTTGCAATACTTCAGTCATTTATTCAAAAATCCTTAAAAAAAAAAATTTTCCTTTATATCCTTTAAAGGTCCAATTATGTTAAGTCTTTTGAATTATAAAGTTATGGCACGAACAATTCTAAATTATACAATTATGTGAGGGCCTATTTGTAATAAAAAAATTTAATTGAAATTGGAATGGGATGAGAAAATAGTGTGTGAATAGAATTACCATATTTAATAAAATAGAAAAAAAGAAGTTTCTACTAAATTCAATTGTGTAATCATGGACGGCGCATGGCTCCCTATCCCCAGGCCTCAAAACAAATTTAAAATTATTACTTTTTTTTTTTTTTTTTTTTTACGTAAACTAACCATTGTGCTTATTTTGCTCTAAGAAACACATTAGAAGTTAAAATAGGGTATAAATGTCCGGTTTACTATTATTTGCTTATAATCATAATTAATGTACACCCCCACCCATCGGATTCTAAATCTATACAAACATTTATATAAATAAATTTTTTAAAACTATATAAAAGTGATTTTTTTTTTTTTTTTTTTTTTTTTTTTTTTTTTTTTTATTATGAGAAACAATAGTGCAGTGAAAAGAGGGTATAGTTTGTCAATATTTTTAAATACTCTTAATAAAATTTAAATTAGTATTATATTTAAAATAAAACAAGCTCTTTTGGCTAATTTTGCTCCAAGAAATATGGGAAAAGTTAAAATAGAGTAAATATCCAGTTTGTTAAATGCATTTTCTAAAGCTAAATATACGCTAAATTTCTTTATTTAGTTATTATAAACTCTATTGAAGTGAAAAGAGGATCTAAATCTTTAATTTATTAATATTTTCATATACTCTTGATGAAAGTCCCTTCAGTATCAAAACAAATTTAAAAATTTAAATTTGTATTGTTCTTAAAATAAACATACCTTTTTTTGGTTATGTTGCTCTAAGAAACACAGGATAAGTTAAATAGGGTATATGTAATATCCGAAGTTTTTGAGGTGTTAGCCTAGTCACATAAGCTTCATTTGACGAGATACTAAACTTTGGGGTAGTTATATAAGTCGTGATTAATATCCACCACAAGAATGTGATTAAAAAAAAAATAAAAAATAAAAAAAAAAAGCATGAGGTGTTAATTGAAATATAAGAGAGACCATGCTGCAAGTACACTTAGTTTTCTAATAAGAGAATGAAGTTAGCTTCATGACAAGACATGGTAAATTTTTGTAGGTGGTGTTGTGGGAATATAGACAAAGGTAAGCATGAGGTGTTAAAATGGTAATTAGTGAGCAAAAAGGTTATAATATCATTCCATGTATCCTAATAAGTGGCTGCAATTAATCAAGTGAATACTAGAGTATGCCACCCTCATTTTTACTGCCAACTTATGTCTTATCCCTAGGTATATTTATGTTAGGTGAATTGCTATAGTTTAAGACAACTCCAGCCTATATTACAAAAGAAATCCTTATGAAGTGAAATCGAAAAAGGAAGAAAAGTAGAGAAGGCAACGAAAAGAAGGGAAGATAAAGAAGAAAGAGAGAGAGAGAAAAAAAAAAATAGTGCCTTCTATTTTAGAGCAAATAGATTGTAAGTAGATCTTCCACTACAATATTTGAACACTAGTATGTTTTAATGTGAGTTTTCAGTTTATGTATGTTAATGTTGACTTGCTTTTATGAGATTTCAAAAGTCTTTTCTTAGTATAAAATGAAATTTTGTGCTTATTTTTAAACCAAATGAGATGTTGATAATGGCCAAATCCTTGAGAAATAAGAGATTCTAAGATAAGGGCCACATGAAGAGGTTCTAGTAACACAAGATTATATTGTACAAGAGGCCCCTAAAGTTAAAGAGATGTATTTTAAAAGTGAAAATTATCTATGGTTTACTTACTAAGCTTGCACTCATATAGTTCTTGTAATGTAAGTAAACTTATTCTAAAATAGAAGTTCAATGACTAAGTAAGAATGGTCTAAAATCCCATAACGAGTTTAGAGATATTAACATTTGAAATTTTGTAACCTTAAGAATTTTGTTCGAGAATTATATTTGTGATAAATATTATTTATTTATTATGAAGTATTATTCATCTTAGTTAACATTTCTCTCTAGCTGGCGGAACTTTAGAACTGCTAGCTTGGAAGGGAAGTTACAATTTGATATCAGAGTAATATGCTTCTGGAGACATAGTGGGAATGTCATAGCACCAAATACTCTGTCAACATTTGATTTACATTATGATAAATTGTTAAATATTTTTATTTTCTAAGATAGCTGCTCAGTTGGAGAAATTAGAATTTTTAAATTTTGACGTCAAAATTTTTATAAGAAGGAAAGAATGGTAATGTCCGGAATTTTTGAGGTGTTAGCCTAGTCGCATAAGCTTCATTTGCCGCGATGGTTGACTTTGAGGTGGTTATGTAAGTGATGATTAATATCTATCATAAGAATGTGATTAAAAAAAAAAAAATTGGAACCATAAGGTGTTATTGAAATATAAGCGAGACAATGCTGCAAGTACAAATTTGTTGAAAAAGAGTAAAGAGAAGAGACTACAGTGGAACCGTGAACCAGAGAACCGAAAATGACAACTTCTTTGTTTCTTTTCTATGGTCCGCCTCTGTTTTGGTTTATAAAAGAGAATATTAAAAATAAAAAACAATAAAATTTGAAAAACTAAGTATGATCTGCTTTCTTTTGTGGAGAAGGGATTTGTTTCAATCTTTTTTTATTATTTGTTTTCATTCTCATTAAGGCTCCTTATGGATTGGTTAATATTGGGCATTTTGAGCTTTGTTGAAAGTGAATTACTTTAATATAACATACAACATTAAATATACAATATGCAAGATTTTTTCACTGGAAGGAAGATGGTGACAGTCATTACACAAGAACATTGATGATATGACTATTGTGGACTGTATATGACTGAATTTTGAATAAACTGTTATTGGATGGAAAATTTAGCATTAAAAAGTTCAGCTTTGACAGTAAATGGAACTAGTTTTGAGGAGAAGATTTGCTGTGATGGAAAGAAATACGAGAGAAAAGAGTTCGAGATTGGGGTCGTAGCTGCAGTGGAATCAAGTTCTCGCTGCGATGTTGAGATTGTAGAAGAGATGGTGAGCCATTGGAGCAGGATGAGCAATCAATTATATGGAGACACAATGAAGAGGATAAGAGTATGAAAAGCAAGTTCTCAGCTTCTCTTTTATGGTTTAAATGGGATATCTTTGAGCGATTGAGGCTGAAGCTTGGCTCAAAGGTTGTTGAGGAAAAGAAAAGAAAATCAAATCATAATAGAGACCAGATCAGACAAATCGAAGTCGAAGTGCATAATTAATAGAGAGCATGTAATTAGCTAACCCAAAAAAAAAAAGAAAAAAAAAAAAGAGAGAGCGTGTTAAAGTGAGCTAGTGAGCTAGTGAGTTTAAGACACCAAGATCAAATAAGCATCTAAACAGATGCAGTTACCACAACCAGATTGAAATTAGAAAGTCTGTAAAAAGCAGTGAAAAATCAAAGCAAAACTGCAAAAGCAAAGCCATTGGTGAAGATTTTCAAAACAGAAATGCTACATAGATCCATCACCAATTAGGAAATTAACAAACTACAGAACTCTCATAATATCATCTATACTGGAATGTCTTTTCCGATTTTATTCCTTAAGAAAACATCGGTCAGAACAGTCTTGGACTCCAATGACGCCTTCAACAATTTCAAGCCCTATACAACAGAAACACATTGTTCCATGTCAAAGTCAGACCTAATTATCCACAAACAATCTATTGACATGTTTATTGATAATATAACATATTCCAAACCTGTAAAAATTTTAAAAGAACAAATAAAAAGAATAAGAAAACACATAGATTTAACTAATAAGGAGGACTAACAATGGACCCGCTATGAACACAAATTGCAAGCACCATTCTGGGTAACTACCCATAAAAATAGTCAACAATCAACTTAAATTCCAAATGAAAACAAATTATATTGAATCCCACAAATCCAGCCACAATTTGGATAAAAACTAAATCAAACTAAAAATGGAAACTTCCCAATATTGCATCAGCAGAAAGTCAAATAACAAGCCCCAAAGAAAATTTCTTCATCTTTTATTCTTAATTTTAACAAAACCAACTAAAACGCATTGAAATGAATGGAACAAATAAAATTATTGTCGTTAGAGATAGGAAAACAAGAAGTGATTCGTGAATTTTATCAATCCATATAATATTGTCAAACACTTGTGAGCCTTTTTTTTTCCTTGCATTTTTAACTAAAGTCAAACGTGAAGTTGTAATCTACACAAAGTATAAAGAAGAGAAAAACAAAAGAATTGACACACCTCATCCATGCCAAACGAAACCACCATCTCCTCAAGATCACCAATCTCCTTAACATTGTACTTGTTAAGCAAAGCAATGCTTGATATAGTGGACATAGGCTTGACATCCAAATTGTCCATGATCATATAAGTAACCACCTCCTTCACATAGCCTTTCGCAACAGAGGAAGAGGCCTGCGCAGCCCCCGTCACAAAGGCCGCCAAGGTGGACATCGTGTAGCCGCAACTGGGACACTTGTCCTGCGAATTATAGGTCACATAGCGCTTGCAATTCCCACAGGTGAACAAACTCCGAGTCTGATCAGCATTGTCGGGCAATGCCAGCAGCGTCGCCGCGCCCTCGAAAACGAGCGACTTGGGCTTGAGTAGGGTGTCCTTTTTAGCCTCGGGTTGTATGTAAATCTCACTGAGGTTTTCAAAGCTTTGGTAGAGATTTCCGATACTGCCCACCATGTCATTAGTGGAGAGAATCCTAGTGACAGTGCCAATAGGCAGCGACATAAGCGAAAGAAGGAAGTCCACAAAGTCTTTCCCGGCTTCCGCAAAGAGGATCCTTTTCTCTTTTGTGTTCACTAAAAGCTTCAGACTTACGCTAGGATTATGGGTTGACATCTTGAAGCTTGTTTCTTCTTCTGATTCTTTTCAACTTTTAGTTACTGTTCAAGCATGAAAAAGATGACCCAAAAAACTGACAGTGATGAAAATGAAATGAAGGTCAACAGTTTCTTCTTCTTGTTCTAGCCATTGGTAAAGTTCGGGGTTGTTTTCAAAAGTTTTCGTCAGTGATTCTAGGAGAAAAATGGGCGATTCATATCTTTCAGAATATCGGAAATAAAAGTCATAAATTTGGAAAGTTAATGTTCGTGTGAGTAAAGAGATTACCTTTTTGCGGGATTTTGCTTCCTTTTCGCACAGTGAGCCGTGAGAGGATGTTACTTTACTCTCGGAATAGAAAACATGCCTCATTCTCATCGTTCAGACATGTTCGAAATTCATAATAAAGTTTTTTTTTTAATTATTATTTTTAAGAAAATTTCAGCTAGGCCCTCCGTGGATGATGAGCATTTCAATTGTACCCCTGATGAAAATACCCACGGTTCTTGATACTAATTTAGGAGTGATAATTCGTATTAATTGGTTCATGTTAACTTATTTATAAAGAATTGCAGCCCTGGGTCACATTGAGGAGGAACTTGTATCAGAGAGGAGAACTTAGAGCAAACAGAAATTCAAGGACAAATTAAACTTTTTTTAAGCTATGGCTATTTATCTATAACTTCTCAAAATTTGAGACCCACAGTGATTGTTTCCAAGGAGTTTAAAAGAAATAAAGCAGAAAAGAAAGAATTGATTTTGGCTATTACCCCATGGCAAGGAGGGTGAGGGTCCAGGCAATAGTGGCAGCAGCAGGCAAGCTACCGGCGGTCCACGAACGAATGTGGTTGACCCCGGAGATAGCCGAGGCAGCTCCAACAACTCCAGCGATCAAAGCGAACATCACAAAGACCTGGTCGCCACATTTCCCATCAAAAAAATATATAGGCGAGAACATAATTATATATATATATATATATATATATACACACACACACACACACACACACACACACATACCAATCTCGAAGCCATAATTAATTGCTCTGTTGATGGCCCAACTGCCAATGCCTAACACAATGACATACATGCAAAAATTGAGCAGCAAAAGTAACTTTCTCCCCTGTCGTGACTACCACATTCATGGCTTCAAAACGCATCCTAGAAAAAAGAACAAGATCTAATTTCAACAGGTATATGAAATTTACTTATTTGTCCTTAAAATGAGAGTTATATCTCACTAACGTAACACTTAATATTCAAAATTTAACTGAGAAAGTAGAAAAGAGAAACGCGTGCTAATGGTTAATTGTTTAGGGGGAAAATTTATTATTTTTAAAATTTAAGGAGCATTTTGTTACAATGCCAATAATTTAGGAGGACAAGTGTAATTTGTCTAAAAATATATATCCCACCGAATTCCGTGGAAAAATATATGCAAAAAACCTTAGGCCCACATGGGCTGTGTGTTGGGCGGCCCAAAAGTATAACGGGCCAATTGTTATAATAATTACCCGTCTTGACCCATCATGGGTTTAAATGGGTCAGTCCATCTAAGCATGTAATTTTTAACTTTTTTTATTTTGAATTTTTAAACAAGTTAACAAATATAAAAGTTTGAATAGTCAATAGAAATATGAAAAGTGATATTTTATTTACGGTTGTCTCATTAAATAAAAATCTTTCTAAGGAAAATCTAGTGGGACAAAACCTTGGTAAGGAAAAAATAGTACAATCAGGATAATTATACATAAGATTTACAAAATTACTACAAAAAAGAAAAAAACATGAAGATATTATGGGCTTAAAGGAGCCGGGCTGGGCTGGCCCATTATGGGCCTAGATGAGCCGGATTGGGCCGACCCATCATGGGCCTAGATAGGCCGACACAGCCCGGCCGGACCCATGCGTCGATATTTATTGGCCCAGCCCAGTCTATCAATATTTATGTGTTGGGTCGTGCCTTGAATAGTAACGGATCGTGCCGGCCCGGCCCGTCTCTGTGTCAAGATAGGCCTAGGCCGCCCACGGGCCCAGCCTATTATTACATCTCTAGTGAAAAAGGAAAAGAAAGCAAGGCCATTCTCCTACTTGGTTTTCTTTTAATTTATTTAGGGAGAAGTGAGAATGTGAGTACTTTTCTCCTATTTTAGCAGAGATATCGAATTGTTCTCTCCTTTTTTTTTTCTAGAGAGAAGTGTTTTGTAGGGTTTGTTTGGGATAACTTTTACTTATACTTTTAAGAAGTAAAAAAAAAAAGATGAGCATAAATTATGGCTTTTCTAATTAGTATTTGGATAGTACGCTAAAAAAGTACTTTTATATTTAAGAAGTACTTTTGAACTTGTTTGGGTAAAAAAGTCAAAAGTCCTTATTATAAAAAGTAATGTAATAAAAGAATATGGATAAGATATTTAATTTATTGTTCACAAATAAAAGGTTAAAAATATAAATTAAAAAACTTTTCATAAGCACTAAGGAAGTGGTTTGTTTCAAACTTGCTTAAAAAAGTCAAAAACACTTTAAAATTGACCATTCAAACAGATTCAAAAATGAATTTTAGACTAAATAAGTCAAAAACAACATTTTTTAAGTCAATCTAAACGAACCTGTCATCTCTTTTAAGTTCTTCATAACCTTGTTTGTGGGCGTAGAACCACATTAAATTTTTGTGTGCCACATTTTTTTTATTCTTTTTTTAGCTCTAATTTTAGTTGTGTACTATTGCTTCTACATAACGCAATTTCCTAACATATACTAATCCAATAGTCCTCAAAGATATACTTTTGTCTCATTTTAACTCTCAATATTTAATTTTAAAAGTCTAGCTATTCTAAAGTTTTTGAAATATACAATTTTATCCCCTCTACGGAGTATAGTGAGATTATTATAAGTAGCATTTTGAGTCATGGTACGACAACACAACTCAAAACATGTACGTTATTAGTGGGTTTGGATTACTATAAATGAGTTAGGATCATAATCAAGTTGATACGGTTAAATTGATTGGATTCAAAATGAAGTCATTTACAGTCTTTGTTTGTGAACGTAGTTTAAATTGGGCGAACCATGTTCAATTCTTGTGTTCCTTATTTCTTTTTACCCTATTTTCAACTCTAACTTTAATTGTGTACTGTCACTTCCGTATAAACTAATTTCCTAACATACACAAACTTAATGGTCCTTAAAGATATACAGTTGTCTCATTTTGACTCCTGATATCTAATTTTAGAGATCTAGCTACTTGTTTTAAATAATTCATTTTTGAAACATTAATCTATTTGTTGATCTTTAGTGGTGAATTTAATAAGGTCTCTTTGCGTTAGTTTAGATCGTCAATCAAAAGGGCATGCAGAATATGAAAAAGGGAGGACGAGTGTTGGCGTGTCTTGGTAGGAAATTTGACACAACATTTAGGAAGTATTGATTTAATATGCTTTGCCTGAAAAAGAAACTAAAGTGAATATACAAATTCAGTCTATAGAGGACAATGATCTTATGATCTTCAGTTAGGAGATAGCTACAGCACTGTACAACCAGCTAACTAGCACACGCACATGGAAAGCAGCCTCCTGCAGCCAAAAACAAAAACAAACAAAAATGATATAATATCAGAACACAATAAAAAGCCCATAAGAAAAGGAAAAGGAATTGCATGTAATCTCACAAACGTTTTGTGAAAAATCTGAATTTTCAAAAAAAAAAAAAAAAACAAAAGAAAAAAAGAACAGTTTATATTTTCACTTTTTCCGACAGTAAATGGAGCTAGTTTGGAGGAGTGCTGCATTCAGGGTGGAGAGCAATTTAAGGGTCATGCTGCTGGGCGAAATGGTGGAGTGCTGCATCCTAGATAGTGAGAGTTTAGTAGCGGAAAGTATCACTAGCTTACCCTCTAACCCGATTAGCATGGGACATGTATAATTCTGCACGAATCAGCAAGGACCGAATTAAGTACTCCTGGGGTACCGATAGTGAAGTACTGTGAGGGAAAGAAAGAAGAGGAAAAACGAGTTGGAGATGGGGGTTGTGGATGCAGTGGAATCATGTCTCACTGATGCTATTTTTAATTGAGATTGTAGAAGAGATGGCGGAGTAATTGGAGCAGGACAATTATGAGGATGAGCAATTAAGGAGACACAATGAAGGGGATTAAGTATTAAAAACAAGTTATCATATTCTCTTAATGGCTTTAATAGAATTTCTCCGAGTTTGAGGCTGAAGCTTGGCTGAAAGTTTCAGAGTGGAGGAGAAAGGTTTGAACATTTATCTAAAAATAACGTTGAAACAAGCAAAAGCCAAAGCCACTAGTGAACATTTTCAAAACAGAAATGCTACAGAAATCCATCACCAATTAGGAAATTAACAAACTACAGAATCCTTAAAATACCATCTATATTGGAATGCCTCTGCTGCTGTCTTCCCCCAAGAAAACATCGGTCAGAACAGTTTTGGACTCCAAAGACGCCTTCAAAAATTTTAAGGCCTACACGATAGAAACACATTGTTCTATGTCAGAAAACATATTCCAAAGCAATGAAATGAAGGGAGCAAATAAAATTATTGTCGTTAGAGATAGGAGAACAAGGAGTTATTAGTGAATTTTATCAATTCATATAATGTCAAAACATTTGTGAACCTTTTTTTTTTCTTTCTTTCTTGCATTTTAAGCTAATGACAAACAATAAGTAGTAAACTAAATAAAGTATAAATAAGAAAAAAAAAAAAAAACTTTAAAAGAGAGAAAAAAAAAAAAATAATTGGCACACCTCATCCATTCCAAAGGAAACCATCACCTCCGCAAGATCACAAATGTCCTTAACCTTGTACTTATTAAGCAAAGCAATGCTTGATATGGTGGACATAGGTTTCACTTCCAAATCATCCATGATCATGTAAGTAACCACCTCCTTCACATAGCCTTTCACAACGGAAGAAGAGGCCTGCGCAGCCTGCTTCATAAAGGACACCAAGGTGGACATCGTCCAGTTGCAATAGGGACAATTGTCCTTTGGATTGTAGGTCATATAGTTCTTGCAACTTCCACATGTGAACACATTCTGAGTCTGATCAGCATTGTAGGGCAATGCCAGCAGCGTTGCCACGCCCTCAGAAATGAGCAAGTTGGGCTTAAGCAGGGTGTCCTTTTTAGCCTCTGGTTGTATGTAAGTCTCGCTAAGGTTTTCAAAGCTTTGATAGAGATTTCCGAGACTGCCCGCCATGTCATCAGTGGAGAGAATCCTCATGACAGTGCCAATAGGCAGAGACAAGAGCGAGAGAAGGAAGTCAACAAAGTCTTTCCTGGCTTCAGACAAGAGGACCCTTTTCTCTTTTTTGTCGACTAAAAGCTTCAGACTTATGCTGGGCTTAGTGGTTGACATGTCGAAATTTGTTTCTTCTTCTGATCTTTGGAACTTTTGAGTTATTGTTCAAGCAAGAAAAGATGACCCAAGAAGTTGAAAATGAATGATGAAATGAAGGTAAAGCATTTCTTCTTCTTATTTAAGCTAATTGTAAAGTTGGGTTTTCTCATTTTGCTTTGTTTTCGAAAGTTTTCACGAGTGTAGAAAGGGATTGATTCTAGGAAGAAAATGGGCGATTCATTCCTTCAGACTATTAGACGTAGAGCTATAAGTTTTGGAAAGTTCATTATGTTAAGAAATGGTTACCGTGTGCATAATGAGATTACCTCTCAAATGCGCTACTGCTTTCCCAGAAATTTTCCTTCCTCTTCCCAGGTGAGCAGTTAGAGGTGATTACTTTATTCTCGGGGTTGGGATATGCCTAATTGTCTTCGTTCAGACATTTTCAAAATTCATACTATAGTTTTCTTTTTAAGAAATTGCATCTAGGCCCTCCGATGATGAAAGATGAAAAATATAATTAGAATTTTAAAAAAATAAATCCCTGGTATGCATTTGTTTCATTGGACCCCTTATCAAGTTGTCATTCACTTTTGGAGGTCCCTGATATGTCTAAAATATACGTTGTCATTCAATTTTTTTGGTTTTTGGTCCCTTTGAATTGAAATTAAAACTTCTAAAATATAAAATTTTAAAGTTAAAACTTGAGTTGTCTTTTTTTTTTGAGCTTTCATGCCCTACAGTTTTAACCCTTTCGCTCTAAACTGAATTTGAAGATTGATGGGAAATTACGAACTCATTTGACCATTTGAAGATTCTGAAGGAAAAAAACACGTAAAACTATTTCTAAATCAAATCAACAAACGTCCACTACTATTTCCCAAATCACCACCAAGATTAACAAAGATATTAATGTTTCAGGAATGAATTATTAATAAGGCCTCTTTGCTTTAGTTTAGATCCTCAATCAAAAGGGCATATAGAATATGATAAAGGGAAGAAAGAGTATCGCGTGTGTTGATGAGAAAGTTGAGACTAACATTTAGAAAGTATCCAATTAATCTGTGCTTTGCAGGAAAAAGAAACTAAAGATTTAATTCTAGTATCAGTGAATATACAAATTCAGTCTAGAGGACAACGACGTCAGTTAGAGTTTTACAGCACTGTACAACCAGTTGACCAGCCACAACGCACTTGGAAAGCAGCCTCCTGCAGCCAACATGTCCCCCGCCCCCCACCCCAAAAAAAATAAAAATAAAAATAAACAAAAATAATTTAATATCAGAACACAATAAAGGGCCACAAGGACAGGAAAACGAATTGCATCTAAATCTTGCAAAGCTTTTGAGAAAAATCCTGAACTGTAAAGTTTTTTTTTTTTAAAAAAAAAAAAAAGGCGTATAATTTCATACTTGTTAGCAGGCAATTCATAGTAACACTAGAAAGAGAGAACACTAGTATGTTACTGTTCAGTAAAAATTAGCATGAAGTTAATTACCTTACTGGTTCTAACTATGAAAGTTAATATTGATGCCTGAAACAAATCACAGGTCAAAATTAAGCCAGTTGAAGAAGAAGAAAAATTGGTCTAAGCTCCTGGGTCACAGAATGTCTCTTCAACTACATAAGCGCTATAACAGATTCAGTAATGCAAGGAATTCTGCCGGTTCTTCATCTTCTTTGACAATCTGTTCAGCCAAAAACAGTCAATACTCAGTTAGAACACTAGAAACTCTAGGATCCAGCAATAATTAACAGGTAGGCATTGTGCACGCTTAATAAACTACGGATAAGAAAGAGGCGGAGAACGAACAAAAGCTGTATAAAATAGATTGAAGATGCGAACACAAAGACAAGTTCCACACGTTTAACATTGTCATAGCATAGATAATGGCATTACTTACTATAAGAAGTACGACTGACCAACTGATTGCTGCCAAGCAGAATAACAAGTGAGGATGGGGACATGCAAACAGTAAATGCTAAATGGCAGTTTAAAAATGATAATGAGCTTATTCAAAGGAAATAAGTAAAAAGGATGAGGTGAATCATGTCAAAAAACAACAATAGTTGGTTGGTATCCCCTTCCCTTTATTCAAAAGTTAATAGAATCACTGCATATGGGGTGGGGGAAAAAAAAAAAAAAAAAAAAAAAAAAAGACTTGCACTAATAGGCCCGATGTAAGTGAGGGGAAAAAAGGGCATCAAAAGTCAATCCAGAATCTTTATACGCCTGGCTTATAAAAACAATTAGGCTAAGATACAGCAAAAGTAGAATCTAATAAACGATTTTGAATTTAACTATCATAGTATCACAAGTTCATAATAAAATCTAAAATATGTAATGAAAAATATATATTTTTTAGTTTTTATGAGTTTCGTGTAGTGTTCAGGTTAGACGGGTCCAACCCGAAATTGACATGTGTTTTTCGTGTCAATTCAAGTCGACCCAATTCTAATCCGAACCTCTTTTTTCTCAACCTTAACCCACGAAATTCGTGTCATTTTTTAGTTGTATTGTCGTGTCGTAACTCATATTGCCAACCCTAATTGATTTATTGCACAAATTTATATCAATCCAATCTTAAGTTAAACATTAGGAAGAAACAAGTTCATAATAAAAACAATTAGGCTAAGATACAGTGAAAGTAGAATCTAATAAACGATTTTGAGTATAACTATCATGTCACAAGTTCATAATAAAATCTAAAATATGTAATGAAAAATATATATATATTTTTTAGTTTTTACGAGTTTCGTGTCGTATTCGGGTTAGGCAAGTCTAACCCGAAATTGACATGTGTTTTTCGTGTCAATGCAGGTCAACCCAATGTTGACCCGAACCTCTTTTTTCTCAACCCTAACCCACGAAATTCATGTCGTTTTTGAGTTGTGTTGTCGTGTCATAACCCATGTTGCCGGCCCTAATTGATTTATTGCACAAATTTATATCAATCCAATCTTAAGTTAAACATCAGGAAGAAATACTAGGATTAACAAAGGAAAACATCCAAAACAACTTTTGCATACCTTAATGGTAGTGTTTTCCGGAAAACCCAATTGGGTAAGCACATCGGAACCAACTTGATTCCAGTCAAGCTCTTCTAGAACATCTAACTCTTTGCCACTATCTAACCGAATCTGACATTTACCACGGTCAGCAGCTCTTCCTATCCAAACATACAAAATCCTCTCCTCATTTTTGCCTAAACCTGTATTTGGAGACAAAATAGCAAAAGCAGCTTTAGAATCCAGGTCATTCGCCCCAACTTTTGTGACCGTTTCCAAACTGGGCCAGCGACATACTACAGGAGGAGTAAGCGAAGGCAAGGGCAATGAATTTGACTGAGAAGTAACATCGCGTCCTGACAAACCGCTTTCCTCTAATCCATTTGGGACAGAGGATTCTTGGCCTTCTCTCCAAGCGTCACCACAATGTTTGACAAAAGCATCTTTAGCTTGGCTTGTGTTAACACTAGTATTCCTAGAAGGAAATATCTTGCATTGTAGTGATGATTCCCTGCCCCCATTTTCAACACCATCCTTGGACTTTAAGCCATTTTCAATATCATCTGCTAAGAAGCAACTACTGTTGCTTGTGTTGGGACCTTCTTCTTGATTGACAGGAAAACTTGAAAAGACAGGGGTGATCCTCATCTTATCAGCCAACACTGGCAACTTAAGAGATTTTGACAAGCTACCTCTCCGCTCTGCAAGCGAAGGCAAGGGCTTTTTAAATGACAATGAATTTGACTGAGAAGCAAAACTGGCACAGCCTGTTTCTGGACTTTCGGGTGTTGGTTGAGATAAAGATTTCAATGAGCGCAGAGATAAATTGGAAAAACTAGATGACACTGAAGAGATAAAAGAACCTGAAGCTGCAGAAGGGGAATCACAAGAAGATTCTGAATACTTCGAACTAGTGCTTGGTTCAGAAGAGATGGAATCCGGAGAGAGGTAAGGAGGAGAAGACGAAGAGGATGATGACGCTGATGACAACGAAGATGACAATGACAAAGGCGGTGATGAATTCTTGGATAAATGCACTAACATCATAGAATCGGAGTAGACTCTGGAGAGGGATATTCGTGGCGCATAGACGAAATCCTTCATATTGCCAGAGGCAAACTTTCGCCTTAGCACACTCCAGCTGCTTTCTCTAGCAGGAAGGTGAGTTTCATGCTCATTCTCCGACGATGCAAATGGTGGTACAAAACCACCCATAATAGCTTTCTGGAAAATCTCAAAATCAACATTATAGGATTCCACTTTCCTTTCACCTGGGCAAATCTTAACTATTGATTCCCTAACCTCTTTGCCATTGCCAGACTTATCCATCAAGGGTAAAAGGTTTGAAAAAGCATCCCAAAAGCAAGCCGGTTCATCCCCTTCCTTGAACACTGTTATTGGTCCTTGCACTCTCTCATACCGAACAATCTGACAAACAGCCCCTCTTGCATCCCTTTCCATGATTGCTTCACAGCTCTTACCAATCCAAACATATATGGCCGAAGGGATATGAACAATAAATGCGCCTCTAGAGTCCAGAGCAGCCGGCGAAGGATCATTCAACATTTTTGGAACCAGATGCAGCGGATCATACGGTGAGTGGGGAGCAAGCCTGTACATCCTCAACAGAGAACTCGGGCTGAGAGGGAACGCGTGGACCCTCTTTTGACACTGCAATAACTGACAAGCAAACCCCATATTCGGATCAGCTATGCCTCTCGCCGCTTTCACATACTGAAATGCATCATCAAAACTCTGCCCTTCTCTCCACATGAGATAAGCAATCACCAAAGATGTGGACCGGGACACCCCTTGGCAACAGTGAACAAAAACCCTCCCACGTTGTTCCCTAACATCTTCAAAGTAATCAAAAACATCATACAAAATGCTGGTAATATCCTCAGACGGACTATCTTGCAACCACAAAGTTCTATACACAAAATCAGCCTTGAAGTACTCGGGACATACAAAACCAACACAATTCAGTATGTGCGTGATGCCATTCTGCTTAAGTATCTCCCTATCCCTCGCTACAGCATCCCCACCAAGGTATATGTGTTCCGCGACTTTTGAGCACTCTTTGTCAAAGAAAGCAATCTTATCCCTCCTCACAAGCCCGCCATTCTTATCTGGGTGGTTCCGCTGAATCGACGATAGATCAAGCTTGAGCCTCTCCCCACATCCTCTCCCACTCGGAGTAGGAGGCTGCGGCCACTCCCCAATATCGTCTGAACTCGCTTTGGGCCACTCGTCCAAGCTGCGGCGAGCAATCGACAGCGGCTGCAGCGGCGGCAAACACGACCTGCCCTTGCAATTCTGCTGGGAGCGAGGGGTCAAGGGGGCGGGGAACCGACGGTTTTGACCATTGCCGTTCCCAATTCCACCATTGTTCGGATCTGCAAGCTCCTTCTCATCGTTCTCCGGGTTGTGCAGAGAAGACCGCGAGGCCGACCACGACGCTGACCGCCAGAACATCTTCCGGGAGGAGGCGGAAGATTGGCAAGGAGCCCTTGAACCACCGGACGGCGCATCTTCCTTGCCCACCATGCCCACTTCCAAAATCCTCAAGAGCAAAACCAAAAGGAAAAATTTTTCTATTTTTCCCTAACTATTATCAAGCTCCGACGAAAGCAAAACATGGCGCGATTTTCCCTAATCCAAAAGGCAAAAACTCAACACTCATAACCATGCATCTCTCTTTCCCTCTCTATCCATACAATTTCAGGTCAGCCATAAGCTACAAGCTTCGGAAGACAATAAGACCCCTAAAAATTTGGAAACAAACAGAAAATAACCAACGAGAAAATTAGCAGAAATCGGAATTGCTGGAGTTGGCGGAAAACCTAGCTCGGAACTTTCGACTGAATTTAAAAAATGAGTAAACATTTTTCCTTTATCAGACGAAAATAAGAGTGTAAATTTCTAGGGTTTAGAGATTTGTGACTTACAAGTAACATATGGAGAAGCTGAAACGGACGAGAGGGAATCTGAGACGGAGAGAGAGCGGAGCAGAGAATTGTGGAAGAGCCTTATCGAGACTGTATATCTGTGTCTCTGTGTGTATGTATATATATGCGCTTTAGGGGGACTGAGGAAAAGAGGGAGAAAGAAAGAAGAAAAGAGGAGTCATGAGAGAGTGAGTGAGGAAGAGATGGAAAATCTCATTAGTTTATGAGTAAATTAGGAGTCATGAGCTGAGGCTGAAGCAGTCTTCGGTTTTGTTGAGGGAGGTGCACCCTCTTACACCCTAAACTACACCTTAATTTCCAAGAATTTTAGGTGGTCGACACACTATACCTATTTTCATGGGGTGGATATTGGATTTTTTTTTCTTTTTTGTTTTTTTTTTTTTAACATCTCTATATGTTGATGAATTTTTAACCGTTAAATTTAAACAAAGTCATATTAAATTAATATATATATATATAATATAAACAGTTTTTTATATAAATTTAATACATAAAGACAAAGCCTTTTTAATCATTTATTTCTCGGTACCTATCACAAAAATCTCTTTTTTTTTTTTTTTAGAAAAGTAGAAAATTACAAAATTTATTTCTAGGAAGATTTTATAGGTGCCAAAAGTCCCACTTATTCAGATTATTAACTTCAATCATAGGATTTTAAATCATATGATGCTTATAAAGTGAGTGTAACCATATGAGGAATGTTGTTTAAAAAATTCTCTCATAGTTTCTTTTTAACTCATGTATGATGTAAATTGTCTTATTTGAATCTTACAGTCACGAGTAATAGTCATCTGAGAACCTATAATGGGTGCCTCTACTGTAGAACATCTTTTTTATTATTGAGGTTTATATTTTTAATTAAATTTATTATAAGATAGAAAAAAAAAAGGAATTGTTGTACTAATAAAATGCAGTTCTAGACGTTAATATTTTCATCAAGCTCTAATTAAATGTGCTAACTTTTTAATGTTCTTATGTGAGTCTAATGTGACCTAACAGACAAATATTATTATCTTCTCATAAAATTACTTTATATTTAAGGTATGTTTGGAGAGTTTTTCCTTTTGTTTTTAACCAGTAGAAGAAAAAAAAAAGTAAAAACTATGATTTTTTAGTAAATATTTGGAATAAAAAAACTTAACGAACCAAAACAATTTTCTTAATTTTCTAATAAGCAATAAAAGTGTTAAAATGAAGCTTAGAGTGTCTTAAAAAAAAAAATAAAAAATAAAAAACCACTAAGGTACAAGTTTTAAAATTTATTCATAAATAATTTTTTTAAAAGTCTCGTTTTGTGACTTTGACTGAAAATTCTTATAAAAAGGTGAAACGCTTCTAATAAATCATCTAAATACTTTCAAAAATAACTTTTAAAGCCAAGAAATTAAAAACAAATTTTAGAAAGCTATTTCAAACAACCCCTCAATTCTTTTCTCTCCTCTACGTTGAAACTCTTTTGTTTTTCACCCATTGGTGATCATACTACAAGATTAATGAATAACGACTTTCAGCTAGTAAACAAAAAATTTAAACCAGTTTAGTTTGACAATTTTCTTCAATTTAAGGCGGGTTCAAAACGCATTCTTTTATGTGTCCTTCTCATCATGTTTTCCTTAAAAAAAAAATCATCAAAAACAAAAAAAAAAAAAAAAAGTTCAGATTGATCCTGAAAAAAAAACAAAACAAAAACAAACCGTTGTCTCTCTGATTTAAGCAAAAACAAAAAAAACAAAAAAAAAAAAAACAAAACAAAACAAAACAAAACAAAAAAAAAAAGTGTTTATTTTGTTAAGAACAGCTAATGTCAAAGGTGGTCAGTTATGGTCGAAACTCTTTTGCTTTTCACCCATTTGTGGAACCTGACACATACTACAAGATTACGACTTCATATCACTCGAGACTAGTGAAGTAGGTTGTTTGTTCATCTGGAACGACAAAAGTCTGGTCGACTTTCAGCTAGTAAACTCTTTTGTTCAAGACCACTGGTTAAAATTTAAACCAGTTTACAACACGAATTAGTTTAAATCAGATTTTCTTCAGCCTATTTAAGACGGGTTCCAGTAAGTGGATTAACGGGTAAAATTTTCATTCTTTTATGTGTCCTTCTCATCATGTTTTCCTTAACTGAACACCCAACCAAATCATCGCCAGGACGCACAACATACATCATGTTCATGTTATTATTACAATACCAATATGGTCAAGCTTGCTCGTCCCTTGCATGCCAGTTCAGATTGATCCTGACATCCTATTAAAACGATACGCCTATAAAAGGTTAGATCAACCCTTTCCTCTACTCACTCTCACTTGCTTACCGTTGTCCCTCTGATTTAAGCATCAAAGTCTTTTGATTGGTACCATATCGTGCCCACTTCCGAAGCTCAACCGGGCAAAATACTAGTATGACAATCTTATGCCTTTGCACACGGTATTAAACCGATTCCTGACAACAACAGTAGATGTCTGAAAAGAGAATGTTGATAACAGATCATGCCCTAATCCAATTTAATCAAAGCAAAATTCAATAGAAGTGTATGAAAAACATCTTAAGAAAAACACTTCACAAACCTATTTATGTAAGATTTTTGCTTGATTATAAGAAATGCAAGATATAATAGGGACTCTTAACCATAAAAGAGACATTTATAATTCATTATTTTTTTTAGTATTTTAAATTTTAATTTCTATATACATACATCAAGATAATAAAATTATAGTTGCCATCCACATTTTAGGGTTTGTTCGTGGCGCCATGTTCACTGAAATTGTGATAAAATAATTAGTAATTTGGTTAAATATGTCCGACTAGATAATAGTGGATGAGTTTGGTGAATTCCATATTACTTGTCACTTCTTAGGGTGGGTTCTTTCTTTTTTTCTTTTTTCTTTTTTTGACGTTTCGCTTAGATTGTTAAAGAATCTACAATAAATCAGAATAGTTGGTTTTCTATTTTTTACCCAACAGATTTTAAAGTTTGTTGTCCAGAACAATGTTTAAGAAACATGTCAGGGGTTATTTGTGTATGATCACTTATGTTATAATTGTTTAAATCTTTTAAAATATCCCTAATAATAAACTATAATTTTCATTACCCATTTCGTTATTTGAAAGATAAATTGTTGCATGTTAGATAAAGGTCTGACATTAATTGCCCTTGAGTAAAAATAATTTATTTTTTAAACTTCTATGAGATAATAAATTAAAATTATATTTTTAAAGTTTTTGATTTAAAAATTATAAAATTGACCTTAATATTAGAAATAAAAGTATTTGATTAAATAAAAATAAAATGTGCCTATTTTAATCATTATACATCTGATTATTATAAAAAATAATAATAAAAATTAGCAACCCCAGAAAAGAAAAATCAAATGTCTGTCTTAAATTTTCTATTTTATTTCAAATTTTGCTTTAAGATTCCAAAACTAGAAAAGAAAAATAAAAATTAGCAACCCCGGAAATCGGTAAACTTTGACTAATAATATTGTGTTAAGTGACATGACGGATATAAACTTTTAAGGTTGTAACAAAAAATTTGTGTCTCAAAATGCAATTTTGGATATTATTTTCATCCATAATAATATAACACCTGCATGCACGTGCCAATAATACTTGTCAGAACTTATATATTAAGAGAGTTCACAACTTCACACCACCATTTTTTTCCCTTGTTGCCGGCACTCTAATAGTAGTTGAGGACTGATTCTTTGTTTTTTTTTTTTTTTTGGTTGCTTGATTAAGAAATGTTATAAGTAAAGATAATAATTCAAATGTTTAGAGCTGAAAATTTCCAAGTATTCAGTGGAGCATAGGAATTAGCATTCAATCTGAGCCTGGCACACACACATATATAAAGGTTCAAATTCTATTATATTTATAAGGAATGCATTCCTATATTAAAATGAGAGAATTTTGGGACATTATTTTTATAGCTCTTTTCAACATCGTCTCTTAATGAATCGTTCGAGAAAATTGGAATGGATTATTGCAAAAATCATTGTTGCCATGACAACGGGGCCGAATTATTTCCAAGCACGAGGATAGAATTGACACACAATTCAATCCACTTCTTTTGTTTTCACTCCCATGATAGAGAATTTTAGAAGCCAACTTTCTTCCATAGGGACAAAATAAAACTTGGAATTACTTAACCATTAAGAGTTAAAACTATCTTCATGATTTGAATAATGTGATGATAAAGACATTAAGGGATAAAAACTTTGGTGGAATATTCTGGGGTGAATGTCTTGATAAAGACACAATGCATATCGAGAAAGAGATTGAATTATTCAATAATTTATTACTAGACAAATAATTGATAGAGTTTGTTATAAATGTAAATTCAAACTTGTTGAATTATACATCAATACCATTATAATTTCTCACCCTTTATAGACGGCAAAATATACACGTTACCAAATCAATTTCGGATGACCATTGAGCTATATTTTAGTAAAACGCGATTTTAATCCCACCCTTTTTTATTCTACACACCCCTCCTTCAAATTTAAAATTTTTTTATTACAAAAAAAAAAAAAAAAAAAAAAAAAAAAACCCTTAAATTAATTATAAAAAGGGACACTAGACTTAATTGTATAATTAAATTTTATTAAAAAATGGAAATTAATAATCTTTTTTCTCTACACATATCTCACGTATTATATTCTCAAATTATAAACTATTTATATTTCAAAAATCCATAGCAAAACCTTCTCAAATTATAAACTATTTATATTTCAAAAATCCATAGCAAAACCCTAATTTTCACGTTTTAATGACTATTCCAAAACATTACATGGAGGTACGTTCAATTTTCTTTACTATTTGTTGTATGAAGATTTCATTTTGTGTTCATATTTGTTTGCTAATCAGTTTTTCAAACAAATCATTTCACCTTTTTTTCCCTTTTTATAATGCCAAATTACGTGGTTTTTCTCTTTTTTTTTTTTTTTTAATACCGATTGTGCTCTTAAGATAGTATCTTACAGAACTTTTATTTACTATCAAGTCCGATCAATATATTTTTCTTTTTTTTTTTTTTTTTTTGAAAGGCCAAGTCCGATCAATATTCAATGAAAAAAAGCAACTCCATTTACGATTTTTATTTTTCCCCTTTACTTTTTATTTATTATTTATTGTTTTTTTCCCTGTTGAACTTTAAAAAAATTGGCTAAAGTTTCAACAAAAAAAAAAAAAAAGATATAGATGAAATATAAAATTAAAGTAATAAATTAATTTATGTGGTGTGTGTAGTCAGAAGGGGGTGTGGAAAGAAAAGAGAGGGTGTAAATAAAATAATTCTTCATAAATTTATGAAAATAATTAGTAATTTTGGAATAATAGGGGTGTGTAAAAAAATTTAATCATTTAAAAGTTATGTTAAGTATGTAGTTAGGAGGGAGGTGTTGTGGAGAGTAAAAAGATGAGTGTGAATAAAACCACTTTTAAGTAAATAACCAAAATTTAAATTTGAGAAATGACAATTTATCAGTAAAACAGTAATAAATCATAACAAATTAATGATACACCGGTTTATTACTAACTCACTTGACAGTTTATTACTGAATGGTATATCACTTATTGACTTAGTGCTAATTGACCAATATCAATTGATAAAATAATTTCAATAAATATTTTATTGTTTTGTAAATAATAAACCATAAGTAAATCAATAATAAATCGGTTTATTAATGATTAATCGCGGTTCGTCAAACTCAAGATTTTTCCTATAAAAAAAGGCATGAATTAAAAATAAAATAAAATCTTTGCATTTATGTTGCGTGAGGTTGCCAAAATAAATCTCCATAAATTGGGAGAAAACAATACATGGAGAGCAGTGCTAAATCTTATCGTCACGTTCAATTAGGAAAGTGACACTGCATAAACTAATCCTAAGCCTAATTCACGATGCTTTTATTTTCCAACCCTGTCAGTTCCCCACTTCATACCCTGCAAAGCGGGCAAGAAAATGACTCCCACAATCCAAAAATTGAATTAAATTTCACCAATTGAATGAAGGTGGGAATTGGGATAGCTGAGAAAACGAAATTTTTGAGGAATTTCACATGCGAGGAAAATGAAACTATGTGATCAATTCAAAGCTAGTGATTAGCAATTTCCCCCATTTAGCATCATAATTACATCCTAATAATGTCAGGAAAACGAAATTCTCATGAAATTTTTACTAAAGGGGCCCACCTCTGGAGACCATCAAATGGAGTGGTAGGACCAGTAGTTTTCTTTGCTGGGACTGAACAGAAACAGCTTTGGAAGTCTTATTCTCATCACTTTTTGACTAGCACAAGTAAGACAAACACAGCACATGGATGGAAGAATAAAAGAAAGAGCCGTGTGGATCAGTTTGCACAACAGTGCATAGCATTATCTGCATGATTATCATAAAAGTCCCAGTTTGCTAACTCCAAGCAAAACATTGCCTAGGACTTTAAATTTTTTGATGTGGTGGGAAACCTTTGTTTGGCTATGGAGTTTGAGAAGACTCTTATAAGAAAATTGGTCATGTAAAGCACTCTACAAGTCGGTGTCAATTTTGCGGAATCCGATTAAATAGAAAGTCAAAGTTGGCATCCCTTTTTGTTCGGTATTCTTGATTTGTCTAACAAGCTAAGTTAGAATGCTAGTCAAGAAAGACTCGCTACATTCATACATGACTACTAAAGACTTCTAAACTCGACTAATTGTGTTCCCAGCTAATGTGACACTCTATTTTAACCACTAAACTTACAGAGTCAAGATGCTAGTTTTCGATACTGTTAAATCGATAAATTTTGCATTGGTTGGTAAATAAATTTCAAACTTCAATGCCAAAGGAAAGAAAGAGAGAGCGAGTATAATACATTGACACAACAATAACAACCAGTCATAGCTCAAACAACAATGAAGAAGCAGATTCCAAGCCAACGTAACATAAAACCAACATCAATTATTAAAATACACGGGCAAGCAAGTTCATATTTATTGTGCAAGCAAGTTCATATTTATTGTACAAGCAAATGAAACATGAGGAACAAGAAAAATTGATAAATATCCATGTACAAACTGAAAGAATTATTGCTCAAAGCAGGAGCCTGGACCACTTGGAGGAGTTCGAGCATACTCATTTGTAACAGGAGCAGCTTGAACCCCGCGTCTGTTCAACAGGCATCTGAAGTAATGCAAGCGAGGCAATGCGGTCACGTTAATGTTTCCGGAAGATATGGCCTCCCTACTGCTCCACAGCCGCTCTACAAGGAAGAAGTAAAGCAGTGAAGTTCAATATTACCCTTAACCATGCTAAGATAAAGCCAAAACAATTTCCAACCAATCTAGCATCATTTTTCAGGTTAAAAGGAACGCAACATTTTTTTTCTTTATGCATTAGTTAAAAAACAGTAAAAAATAAGTCTTGCACTATGTACATGACGTTTTGAATGTTTCAAAAGTCATGTTGTGTATTGAAAAACGATCTATAAGATGCTTATCCAATTTAGATTGCATTTAGCAGCATCTACAGTGTCTGTTGGACCAAGACACCAACTCTGTCTCTCAAATTTAGGTTGCATTTAATTTCAGCACTATCTACAGTGGTTATTGGACAAGTCACCAACTTAGTAAGAAATCAGACACTCCCTCTCCCTCTCCTTGAATCGACGCACTTTTTAGATAATAAAAAATCATGGTCTGCACTCCACATGCTGAGAAACTACCAAGATGGATCTATATTGAAAGTTGTACATCAAATATAATAGGATTTGGGAGTACAAGTCTGGATTCCCTTGAAGAAAACTGTCCGAATTTGCATTAAAAGGGCAAGTATACAGGAGCATGCAGTGCACTACAAGTTCAAAGCAGTACAATAACAATTTTGCAAAGAAACTTCATAAGGATGGTTTATCTATGATCAGATGAATACCTGCAGCAGCTGCAGCTCGAGGCCATATTGTTTGCTGAACATTCGATGTATCAGCTGTCTCACCCCACATGCATACTTCTCCCCCAAGCACAAGCTTTTGCACAGAAGCATTGTCTATTCCTTCCAGTGGCTCAGCGGTATAAAATTCGTTCCATGGGACATCTAGGTGATCAAGATACCAAACACCTTGATTGCTGAAAATGCATCTTAAACCTTTGGCAACAACCTTCGGACAAACCCCTGGGCCCAACCTATTATATTAAAAGATAGATTACGCTTGACAGCATTACATATTTTTGCTTGGTACCGCAAGAAAACTGAATATGGAGATAGAAAATTTACCAGTTATGCACTATGGTCCTTGGATGAAGGTTTTCTGGGAAATTATTGAAGGTTTCTTCCCTAGGATGAGGAAAGCAAAATTTATCAGACACTGAATATATTATTTGATAAGAAAAAACAATTTTATTGTTAAAAATCAATAAAAGTCTAATACAAGAGAGGAGGATAAATTATTCTCACTATTAAAACAGTAATGAAACAAAAATAAAATAAAGATAAAGCCTAACAGGGCCGTAAATTAGAAACCAATCATATCTATTCAATTCAAAACAACCAAAGAAAAAGGAAAACCCTTAAAGGCTTTGTCAGTCGACACCCATAGGGATGCTGTAAACTTTGCTCTTTCAAAGAGGTCATTGATATCCATCTCCCTTTCCTCAAAGATCCTAGCATTCGTTTCCCACCATAAAGTCCACATAACTGACACCACGATACTCTTCCATAAGGCTTTAGTCATCTAATTCAATTCCAATCCTGCCAAGTCCTTCAAAACCAAGCTACAATGGCTAGGAAAAACCCAAGAGAATCCGACTTCTGATAATAATTTATGCCAGACTGATCTGTTAAGCCCAAGCCCGTACCGACTTATGTTAGGCATAAAGATTAGGGGGACAGATTAGTCTTTTGGTATTTTATGGATTTAGGGCTTTAGTATAAAGAGGGTATTAGGAAGTTAATTAGGCTTATGCTGAGTTTTGTCAAGTTATTAGGAATAGTTAGGAGTTTTGGAGAGATTGACCTACCTCTCAAATTGTAGGTCAGGATTTGTCTTTCAATTGATTTGATTAATAATAATAAGTCCTAATTCAGCCCTAATCTCAATTAATTCTTCTCTGAAACCTATCAAATTGGTATCAGAGCAAAATCCTGGGACAATGACAGCGAGGAAGGTGGACGCGCTTGAAGAGAAATTAGAAGCGGAGGTTGGATCGCTCAAGACCACCATTGACGAGCGATTTAACACCGTCCAACAACAATTTTCGTCCCTTGAGGCCATGTTGCTGAAATTAACAAAACTCCACCTCAACCCACCACCGGCAGCAGCGACGAGCGGCGGCGCAACGGGAGAGGGGTCCGGCGGCACGGAACCCATGGTCGGCAACGGCGCAGGGGGAGGGGGGCCGGAAACCGCCAGTTTCGCGCGGCCAAAGGCAGCCGCCTGCGGCAGATCTACTGGCGGAGGACGGCCCAGGGAACGCGCAACTTGACAGGGCTTTCCTCGGCGTTGGGTGCGGCAGGGGAGGCTTGGTAACGGTTGGGGGCGGCGGATCAAAGGGTTTCGCTGCTGGAGGAGGGGGCCTAGGGCTATGGGCGACGGGGTCCGGCGTTTCGGTGCCACCATGGGGCGAGCCAGGACCGGGGTGGCTGGGAACGGCGTCTCAACGCCGTTTTGGGGGCATTTCGGGCCTGGGCAAGGCAGATTTGGGGGCGTACGGCCGGGAGGAGGGGTTTTCGGCGAGAGGGGAAGCGGGTATGACGGAATTGCGGCTGGACAAGGGTTATCAGCTTAATTTGGGGCTGGGCAAGGGTTATCAGCTCAATTTGGGGCTAGGCAAGGAGGATTTGGGGCTGGGCAAGGGTTATTAGCTCAATTTGGGGCTGGGCAAGGAGGATTTGGGGCTAGGCCTTCCGGATTTATGGAGAGTGGAGGAGAATCGGGAGGTTGGGAGGCCTCCAATGGCGCGAAATTGGGCGGGACAGACTCAATTTGGGGCGGATTCTAGGGTAAGGAAGCTGAAAATGCCCATTTTCGAAGGCGATGATGCATATGGATTGGTGTATAGGATAGAGCACTATTTTGCCATCAATGGACTCTCAGAGAGGGAAAAATTGATGGCGGCGGCTTTATGTTTGGAGGGAAAGGCCCTTGCGTGGTTTCAATGGCAAGAACAATGACAACCTTTAAGGTCGTGGGGTGAATTTTAAGGACCGGCTGTTGGAGAGGTTTCGAGCCACTCAAGAGGGAGATTTACACGAACAGTTTTTTGCCCTGACCCAGGATAGGACGATCATGGAGTATAGGGAGAAATTTGAGCTGCTATCGGATCGTTTAGGGGGGATCTCAGAAGCGGTGTTAGAGGGAAATTTTATGAAGGGACTGAAGCTGGAGATACGAGCAGCACTGCGTTTGCTGAGACTGAGAGGGTTAGGGGAGACGTTGAAGTTGGCACAGTTGATTACGGATAAGAATGCAGCGGAGCGAGTCAATAGGAGCAACTCAGTTGGTTCTTCATACCGAAACAGCACACCACTGGGAGGACAGAAAACTCAGACGTTGGGATTTCAGAGAGAGCCCCAAAAGGATCGGGTTAGTGGGGCACGTCTGGGAGCGACTTTCAAACGCCTCACTGAGACAGAGATTCAAGACAAGAGGGCGAAGAGGTTGTACTTTCGATGCGATGGGAAATTTTCCCCCAGGCACCGATGTAAGGACTGAACACTACAAGTCCTGATTGTGTGTGATGACGAGGAAGGCGGGGAAGAAGCCGAGGAAGAAGAGATATTGGAGGAGGAGCATCTTCACCTTGACGTGGCCAAAGTTTCACTTAATTTGGTGGTGGGATTTACACCGAACCACACCATGAAGTTAAGGGGGAGTATCGGCGAACGAGATGTGGTGGTGTTGGTGGATAGTGGAGCGATCCACAATTTTATCTCCAATCAAGTAGTAGACAGATTGGGTCTCCACTTTACAGACACCGGCAGTTTTGGGGTGGTCGTGGGTATTGGGTTGGTGGAGAAGAGTAGGGGAATATGTAGAGGATTGATCTTGAAGATACAAGGAGTTCAGGTGTTGGAGGATTTCCTTCCCCTAGATTTAGGAAGTACAGATGTCATCTTGGGGATGAAGTAGTTACAGTCATTAGGAGAGATGAGGGTAAATTGGAAGTTGTTGACAATGGAGTTTCAGTTGGGGGATCAGGCAGTGGTTTTGCGGGGCGACCCAAGTCTATGCAAAACTCTGGTGTCGCTCAAGACTATGGTGAGGGCGATTCAGGACGCTGGGCGCGGATTTTTAATTGAGTTGCATAACCTCAAAGGGGAGCAGAGAGAGACAAACAAGATGATACCAGAGCAGATTCAACAGCTATTAAGGCGCTTTGAAGGCGTTTTTCGGATGCCGGAGGGGCTACCCCCACAGCAAGATCACGAGCACGCGATCGTGCTTAAGAAAGGGGCCTCACCCGTTAGTGTCCGCCCATATCGCTATCCCCAGATACAAAAGGATGAGACTGAGAGGCTGGTTAAGGAGATGTTGGAGGCAGGGATAATACAACCGAGTGAGTCCGTTTTCAAGCTCGATCTTGTTGGTGAAGAAAAATATGGGAGTTAGAGATATTGCATCGACTATCGAGTCCCTGAACAAGGAGACGGTGCTGGATAAATTTCCTATTCCAGTGATCGATGAGTTGTTGGACGAGTTGCATGGAGCAGCAGTGTTCACAAAGATTGACTTGAAGTCGGAATATCACCAAATTTGGATGGGGCCAAGGGATGTGCATAAGACTGCATTTCAGACTCATGAGGGACATTACGAATTCTTGGTCATGCCGTTTGGCCTCACGAATGCTCCGGCAACTTTTCAATCATTGATAAATAAAGTATTTCAACCTTATCTACGGAAGTTTGTATTGGTTTTCTTTGATGACATCTTGGTCTATAGTAGCTCTCTGAAAAATCATGTGAGCCATTTAGAGATAGTATTGGCTGAGTTACAGAAACATCAGTTGTTTGCCAATCGGAAGAAGTGTTTGTTTGCTCAGGCGAGGGTGGAGTATTTAGGGCATGTTGTGTGAGCTGAGGGGGTTTCAGCAAACCAGTCTAAGGTGGCGGCGATGCTGAAGTGGCCACTACCTGAAAAATTCCTCAAAGACTTTAAGCAAATCTCCTTTCACCACCCCAACACCCCAACACTCCTGGAAGAAACCTGCAAGGAACCCACTAGGTCCTGGCTATTATCCCTATCGCTACTAAAAACTACTAATTTAACTTCCTCCCTTTCATATGGCCTCTCAAGCCACCGAGCCTTATCTCTGAAATCTCCCCCCAATCTATGCCCTCAAAGGACCAAGAGCCTATTTCTTCCTCTTTGAATAGCTTCTCTGTTATAATCCTTGGGTAGAACTTATCCCCAAAAGCTAGCTTGTAGGAGAGGGTGCCCAAATGGTTATAAACCCACATGCTAAGCCCATACTTTAACAATGTGGGACTCAACCAAGATCCTAACATACCACCACGCTTCCGACACCGACATCCACGGCGGCCACTCTGGATGGCCCACTCTGGATGGCCTACTCTGGCCTTTCTAAGTCGCCCCTCCCCAGGTCGCCCTTTCCGGAACGTGGGCCTGAGTTGAGGCATGCTCGTAGAACTCATCCCCAAAAGCTAGCTTGTAGAGAGAGGGTGCCCAAATGGTTATAAACCCACATGCTAAGCCCATACTTTAACAATGTGGGACTCAACCAGGATCCTAACATTCTCATAGAATGAGATAATCTCTCCAATAATCTCCTCCTTATCCTCCAAGACCAAATCATCTTCCTTGTCTAACCTTATGATTGCATTTTTGTTCCTCCTATTACTTAACAGCTTGTGAAATAACTTAGTGTTGGCATCCCACTCCTTAATCCACCTAAACTTCATTTTTTGTTTCCAATCCACCATCACCTTGAAGATTATGGGTGCGTTTGGAATTGGTTTTAAAATGTTTTTGTATTCTGTATGAAAATAGAAATGAAAACGTTTTTATTTTCATTTTAAAATTATTTCTGAAATGCATTTGGTAGTTTTATTCAAAGATTAATTTCAGTTTTAAAAAAAACTGAAACTACGGCCCTGTTTGGAAATGTTTTCATTTCCGTTTCTCACGTTTTTCAATGCAAAAAATTGAAAATGAGAGTAAAAAACGTGTTTGGTAAAGTTTTCATCTGAAAACAAAAATGAAAACAACTTTTGTCGTTTTCCTAATTTTGAAAACGGAAAAAAGCCGTTTTTAAATTTTCGTTTTCCGTTCTTCTCCCCTTGTTCTTCAAAGTGAGTCCGGTTCTTCTTCTTCTTCTTCGCTTTTCGGTTTTTTTTTTTTTTTCTTCTTCTCTCTCCTCCAAGAAAAAACGCCTTCTCCGCATCCGTTTCGAAAAATATATATATATATATATATATATATCTGAAAATGTGTAATAATATATATATATATATATGAAAATGTCGTTTTTAATATATATATCTAAAAAATATATATATATTAAATATATTTTAAATATATATATATATTTAATAATAATATGTTTAATAATAATATTTATTTAATATATTTAATATATTATTATTTAATATATTTAATAATAATATTTATTTAATATATTTAATATTATTATTTATTTAATATTTAATATTTTAAATATTATTATATGTTTTAAATTAAACCACCAAACATTTCGGTTTTTTTTTAAAAACGAAAACAATCTCGAAATAAAACTACCAAACGCATTTTCGGTGATTCCAAAATGAAAATAAAAAAACGTTTTCAATTTTCATACGTAAAACAAAAACGTTTTGGAACCAATTCCAAACGCACCCCACGTTTGGTGGTTTAATTTTTGAAAACATGTAATAATATTTAAAAAAATTAATATATTAAATAAATAATATTATTAAATATATTAAATGAATAATATTAAAATATATTAAATAATAATATATTAAATGAATAAGATTACTAAATATATTAAAAAAATAATATATTAAATGAATAAGATTACTAAATATATTAAATAATAATATATTAAATGAATAAGATTACTAAATATATTAAAAATAATATATTAAATGAATAAGATTACTAAATATATTAAATAATAATATATTAAATGAATAACATTACTAAATATATTAAATAATAATATATTAAATGACTAACATTATTAAATATATTAAATAATAATATTATTAAATAAATAATATTATTAAATATATTATATAAATAATATATTAAATAAACATATATAATACAAAAACAGTTTCAGAAAAGAGGGAAGAAAATGAAAAAAAAAAAAAAAGTGAAATCCGTTTTCAGAAAACAAAAAACGAAAACGAGAAAATGAAAACACATTTTTTCGTTTTCATTTTTTCACAAAAAAGAAACGTTTTTGTTTTTGTTTTTCGAAAAGTTTTGTGCCAAACACGTTTTTAGAGTGTTTTCATTTTTTAACTTCGAAAAACGTGAAAAATGAAAACGAAAACAATAACAAACAGACCCTATGTCTTCCAACCTGTTTCTTAAAATTCATCTTTCCTCCCTTTCGTCTTCCTCCAAAAAACTATCCTTCTCCTTGTTGTCGAGGCTTTCAATTTTCCCCAAAATCTCACTTTTCACTAAGTTGTATCTTCACTGCCTCATTTGCAATGAGCACCACATCTAAGATTTGCCTCTCCTTCACGAATACACCCGGCAATGTCAAAATTGTATCACTAATACCTCTCTCAATCTATTTGCCAATACTTTTGATATGATCTTGTAAATGCCTGTTACCAAACTGATTGGCTTGTAATCCTTTAGGGCTTGTTCTTTTAGAGCAAAACTCAAAAAAAGTTTGAACTTAAGTTACAACTTTATTTAAGTTTATGTTCTTTTGTAAAATTTGAGTTTGAACTTGAGCTTTAACTCGAGTTTTAACTTAAGTTAAGAGCTAAAATCTGAGTTCAAGTTCCCCCTTCAACTTAAGTTTCTACACTCAAACTCAAATTAATAAACAATATTTTTTTTATTCTTAAAAACGTTATAACTTTTTCATTTTAATTTCGATTGAGTTGATTTTTTTTCTGTGTTCACAACGAATAGACGAATAAAACTCCACTCATATACCATATTAAAATTTTTCATCACCATTGAGTTTTTATTAAAATACTATTTAAATACAAATTCAAGTTTTGACCCACCCAAACACAAACTCAAATAAATTCTCAATTCAAATCATAACTCAAATGTGCACATTCAAACACAAACTCAAGCTACAACTTCAACTCAAGTTATAACTCAAATTCAACTCAAGATCTACACTCAAGTCACCATAACTCAAAAATGCAACCGAACAAGCCCTCAATCTTCTAGAATCGGTAAGACAGAGATAAGTGTGATTAATAACTCCGCCTATACAGTGATTCGTATAGTCGGTCCTAAGCCCGGGTAAAAGAAGAAGGTTGCAGTAAGTTGACAGCCAACGTAAAAATATGTTACTCTACATGGATTTCTCATTTACAGACTATGTTGTTGTATAAGTGTGATTAACGGTTGAATTGATCACACTATTTTTGAAAAATTCGTGCGATCAATTTCTTGAAGAAACAAAATATCAGGGTTTTCTTTACCCACAACCTCCCAAACTCCCCTCCTTTTTAAGGGAGAGTTCCCTCCTCTAGGGGAGGTAAGAAATGAGCCCGAACCCGAATAACACGCGACCCGACCAAAAAGCATAAGATTTTTTTTTTTTTTAAAAAAAAAAAAAAAAAAAAATTCAAATTCAAATAGTCCCAACCTGCACTGTGCGGATTGGGGGGCGGGGCGGGCATTTTAAACCCACTTTGCCCCGACCCAACCCGATTTAGGTGTGTAACCCTAAATCCCTAAATCTATTTTTTGTTGGACTATCTCTATATGAACTGTTTATTTGACGTATTATTAATTTTATTTCTAGACTTTATTGACTGTTAAGATGTTTGATGTTATTTTAATGCTTATAGGCTGTTTATGAATTTTATGCTTTTAAACTGTTAAAAGAGGTAAGAAGTCATAGATTAAAATTATTTTTCACCAACCCGAGTAACCCGAGCCTACCCGAGATCACCCGATAGGTTGCGGGTTTGTGGGCTTAAGAGAGTGTTGTGGCCCAAAGATTTCTCAACCCGCATTAAGCGGGTTGGCTCAATTTTTCAGCTCAACCCGACCCTACCCGACCGAATTACACCCCTACCCTCCTCTGATATTCCATGTCATCAACTTCATTTAATATTATCGGCATCCCCATTATGCTTCATATCATACCGGACATTGAATTCCAAATTCCTCAATTCCCAGTTTTCACCTTTTCTTCTGGCTATCTTTGCAGTCCCTTCAACATTGCCTTTATTCACTTTCTCCGAAACCAAAAGTTGGATCTACATATTTTGAAGTACTGACCAAATTTTGCACCACTCCACTCTCCTTCCTCCAATGGTCAGTGTATTGTTCCTCTCTTCCAATTAACCTGTTCTCTCCTCCCGAACATGATTCAGCCCTTCCCGATCTTTATTCCCCTTCCATCCTACCAACTTCTATTTTGCTTCCTTCCAATGGCCCGCCTTCTCTTTCATCTCAACCAGTGGCACCAACACTAAAGGAGACAAAAATAAGGCATTTGATCATAGCTCCAGATTATTACCCGTTTGGTTATCTGCGACTAATCCTTCTGGGGAACCTGGTGCGGTGAGAAGTCTCACTTCTTCAAGACCCATAAAACCCTCTCAACCATTCCATCACTCTCTTCCGTTGAGCAAAAAGAGAGAGAAAATCAAATTGAGTATCAAATTGACATACACAAACGGTCGATGCCTTCTTATTGACAAATCATTGCAGAAACAATTATTAGTAAATACGTGCATGCATGAGCTATCAATTGATTATCAAATTTGAATTTGCCTAGGCGTTTTTTCTCCATATGCAAGCCAATACATTGACATTACTGACTTTAAAATGCATGAAATGTTATTTGACAGTCACGCGCAGCATACCAGTTTACTGGGGTCCAATTTTTTGAAACTGCAATCTCTTGTGCTCTAAGTACGAAATACTTATAAGCCTCCTTGGTAGTAAAGTTTTTATCCTGAAGCCTACATATATAATTATTTATAATACACGTCAGAATTGTATAAATAGTATTACTAATTAAGATGGGGAAACATTCATGATTCAATAGAAAAGATCTTTTCAAACACGAGTTTATGGTTCAAGGTTTTGTAAACAATTGGCCCCTTTCGATTTGCTCGTTAAAGTTGAGAACTTGAGTTAAAAAGTGAATTCATATGAATGAGAACATTGTAGAAAAAAAATTGAATTTTGAATTTTTATGAGAGTAAACACAGTAGCAAAAACTTGAAATGTGAATTGAACTAACAAAACGAAAGGGGCCATTGTCTTTCTCTGAAAACATATTACTGTTGACTTATGCAAAGACGCTATGAAGTATGATCGCTTATACAAAAAACAACAACGATCAACAAAAACAGTTCAAGTACCATTGCTTCACATGGGGAGTAGAGCTCCAGCAACCTGCCAAATATGAATTAGTTTCTCATCAATGAGATATAGACACATACACAGCAGTAGAACCAATGAGAAAACAAACTCCATGCCTTCTTATTAGTGAGATTAAACATTATACCAGCAATAAAGAGGGAAACTACACTTAAAACATTATTTTACTTCTTGTTCACAGAATATTATTATAGAAATGTCTAATAAAAAGGTCGAACTAGGGGCATGAGAGATTCTATTTACTGGCAATACAACAGCAATAGAACTTTTAAAAGCTTGAAAGTTCATAAACATGGCAAGGATTCTGAAGCAAGTGGTCACACGAGTTAGAGCAAAAGTTACTACACAACACTTTCGCTCCCTTCTCTCACCATATAGGACTTACAATACATAAATAACGTGAAAATAATCCTCCATCCTATACCAAATCCTTGTTAAAGAGTAAACCTCAACAGTAATTGGTCCAGCTACAGTTTCTTAAAATGTCTTCTAAGAGTGTTCACCATGGCACTCTTTCAACTTGTAAAATAAAAGGGAAAAAATAAGGAAATGTAAGCATGTTTAACCCCAATAAAGACTTACCAATAAGGAGATTTCAGATTGAAATATTTTAGAACCGCATGTTTTAACTTTCTTTGTCTTCTTTACTTCTAAGAGCATAATAACTTATCTCTTTACTTCATTTGACGATAAAGTGACAGCAGAAGCTTAGTAAAAACTAACTTGTATTAACTTCATCACCACCCAAGTGGAATAGCTCGAAGGGAAAAATCTTTCTCAGATCTGCATAAAAGTAAAGCATTAGTAAAAACAGAAAATTTGCTGCAGCACCTTTAAATAGAGTTTCTTGTGAAAACTTAAGAACGGCAAAGACAAGGAAATTGAGAGTGAATAATTTTGGGATGATAAGAAGACATATTTCAAAGAACCTTAAAAAAAATTTAACCCCAATAAAGGGTTGGATCTAGATGATCAAACGAAGAAAAACTCTTCGAACTTTTCAGCCATTAAAACCTCATACTCAAGCTATGAAGAATTTTCTTGTAAGTGTGATGAAGTAGGAGAAGTTCCATTGTGAAATCAAAACTAATTCCTATAAACATCATAGGACACTACGTGGGTACACTACGAGTTTACAGTACCAAAAATGATAATACAAAACATAATCTTTTAATAACTTAAGAAAAAGACCTACTTCAGAAACATTTAACTAAAAAGAAGAGAGAGAGAAATGATACACATCATGAACCGAAGAATAAGTCATCAAGGGTCAAAAAAAGCCAAGACAACAGACAAGTTTCAATTTTATAAAACTTACAAGATTTGGACACGTGCATTCATGATGTTCGCAGCTAAATTTTTTTAACATTACTCAAAAAGCGAAAATAAAAGAAAAATTACATGAGAAAGAGACTGCTCTATTTCAGAAGGATCTTGATGCAAACAATAAAAGGAAGGAAAAGAAATAAATTCTTCAACGCTAACAATATCAGCTGAAGAATACTTTTTAGGGAGCTTAACCTGCAAGAATTCCAGAAACCACATCAAAAGTAAAATTCTTTGAAACGTCAAGTGGCTCTCTGCAGGTAGAAGAAGGCCAAAGATCCGGATATCCAGCGCCCCTGCCCAGCATTTGACTTAAAGGTGAGCTATGTTAACCAATTGAAAGGGGAAAAAATGAATTTCCTTCTTCTAAGGCTTGCATTTCTTTACTAGAACACTATAACCAAAATACAGGCTATTGACCAATTTAACACTTAGTAAAGGTTTTTACCATGATTCTGCGTGACCAGGGACATCTACTTCGGCCATAATGTTGATGCCTGCTCATTATATACATAAATAATCAGGCAGCCATTCATAAGTGTAAATACTTGAAACAAAATGCAGAAGAACCGATCAACTGAAGACTCCAAGCAGAAAAAGGTGTTCAGTAAAGATCTTAAATTTGTTATTGCTCATACTACAGTGATCTTTGCACACATTTTGCTATCAGATCGATTTTCCATATTTATGAGATTTAGATACCACAGTTTTTAAAAACCACAAAATTCATGTGTGTCTGAGAGGAGCATACGTGGCAAGATAATAAGAGAACTATACTACTGAAGCTTCAGTACGTAAAGTTTCAACTCACCTCTTAGTTTGGCATAGCTTCAGATCATATGTAGAAATGTGGAAAATAAAACCCGGAATTAGTATACTGAAATTAATGGATTGCATATAGGATAAGTTGAAAAACGAGAAAGCTACCAATAAAAACAAAAAAGAGTATAGCATCCACATTTCAAAGAGTTCCTCTTGGTGCTTTAGCCAGTAAGAGCTTTATAAAGAATTATAAAGAAGAAAGAAGATTAGGAATGGGCCTTTTTCCCCCAACTAAGAGCATTCTTTTTAACCTTCTCTGCTTTCTGAATCACAATGATTGGGAAAACTAAATAAAGACCAACGACAAAAAGATTGTCATCAAACCTTGATGTTTGTGTTGCTTTGTGTCATGCAAAAAGTAGCATCCAACAATCATATATAGAAATTACAGTTTCAACTGTCCAAAATCAATTTGATTTAAAATGCCAACAGTACCCACAATTATACTTAAAAAACGAACTGAAAAAAAAAAAAAAGAAGATATATTACATTTACAGCTCATAAGCTAAAGAAAACTGTAGAAATCTTACTTGACAATTTCAATTGCATCCTCTACTGTATAACGCTCCCACTTTGTGTATGCACCTCTCCACAAGTTTGGATATGAAGGTATTTCCATAGGAAATGATTGCTCATCTATGACGTGCCAATGAAGAACATTCTACTTAATGTAATTCTTAATATCAGTATCAATGAAAAAGTATTATAAAAAGTAAAGAAATAGTACAATAACAAGTACTATATTATCATGTAATTAAACCATTAAAAGAAGATGAGACTAAGTCATTAAAGTTAAAGTAGAATTTCTTACAAGTTTTGCATATGACATGGAATCAATTATCTGCTTAATTACATCTTTTGGGAAATAGTGCCTTGATGTATCTGCAGAAATGGTAATAACACGGGCACTCAATAATGATATGTAAAATGAAATCCCTATGCAGATTAACCATAAAGGGCAGCCAACAGTAAAGGATAACTACCAAACGAAATCTCTATGCGTATAACAATAGCGGACACCGACAAACAAAATTGCAACTTACCAAGTAGAAGCCCACGATAAGCAAATCTTGGTTTGTCTTGAATATACCAGGGTGCCTGGTATACTAGCACAGACTTGGATTCATAGTCAAAAGTACACAATTGGCTGAATGTCTGAAAATTGTAGAAGAGAAGCATAGTTAGGGACAGATTAGATGCATAAAACACCACACAGACACAACGTATGCAGATTGGTATATTCCTGTTATCACCTTTGGAAGATAGCAAACTAGTCCCAAGTCTCGATCGAAAAGAAAGCAGAGGATATAAAAAGTCATTTTACTAAGCTCTTTATAAAGGACTTCCCCAAAACCAATTACAATACCAAATTATGGACGAGACAAAAGCCCTCTGTCTCTTCTATGTAGCAATTATACCGCAACTTGAATCTACAACAGGACTTTTAATCAAGGTCATAAATTGCCAGTGAAAGGAGACATCGGTCCAGTAAGAAAGAAACTTAAACTTAGAACAATAGACGTGCCACCTTAACTCTGAATTAGATAATCAAAATCCGATAGCAGCTACATCCTAAGTGATTCTATATATATATATATATATATATATATATATATATATACGTGCCACCTTAACTTTGAATTAGATAATCAAAATCCCATAGCAGCTCCATCCTAAGTGGTTCTTTATATATATATATTATGCGGTTCAATTCAGAGTAAAGTAGTGTATTCGTGCAAGGGTTCGAGACAGCAGGGCAACAACCTCATTTACCAGTCAGTTTTCATGCTTTAGAATGTAAAGGACAACAATGATTGCGTACCTCCAAACCCCGGAGTGCACCGTATACAGTTTTTGCCTGCAAAAAGAGTAACAACAACATCACTGATGAACCTAGAGCCTCAAAGCACGATAGTGTAGAATGAGATCAGTTTAGTAGAATGCGCAAATCAAATTCAGACACTTTTTAACTTAATGAGATATCCATCACTTTTAGTTACTAAATCCTCAATTTCAAAACTTAGCTAAAGAAAACTGAATCTCATTTAAATAATTTCCCAGAACCAAATGGGTGTATATCCTGCTCAAAGGTAGAAGTGGAGTGACCTTCATTGCGCTCATTAACTTGTTTCAAATGAAAGTGGGAATTCTCGATTGTTGTCCATGAGAGAGAGAGAGAGAGAGAGAGAGAGAGAGAGAGAGAGAGAGAATGGGAAGTCTCACTGATTCACCAATGTAACAATGTATCAATCGGCAAAATGGTGTAACTATAGCAGTTCAAATCAAATGCTTGAGAATTAGCCAAATAATCAAAACAACATCACATATTAATTTGTCACGAAATAATCCATTTTGAAAATTTTCGATTTTACCTCAATGGTCGCTTTATCCACAATCGGTTGCCCATCATTTTTAGCCACAAGCAACTCGTAGCTCTCATCCACACCAAGTTGAAGCTGCCATCAAAAGAAGGGGGGAAAAAAAAAAATCAACTATCTAAATTAATTGCGAAGATCATCACAAATATCAAATTCAAAATCCCAAATGTGACTCACATCGTCGCTATCGGAGTCAACGACAATCTTCAAGCTTCTGATATCATACACGCGACTTCTTCGCGAAGTGCCGCCATTGGCGTGGTTGAATATGATTCCCTTGTAGCGATCGAAGGCGGCTCTAACAATGGCGGAGCCGCGCCCTCCGCTTCCGGCGAGGGTCAGAGAGAGGGCAGGGTCGACGGAGAGAGTGTCGTTTCCGGAGGTGAATTCCGACGGCAGCGGCCACAGGTAAGGGAGCGAGGCGTTTACTTCCGAGACTGAGTCGCAGAGAACGGGCGAAAATGAGAGAAACGAAAGGAAAATTGCTGCCGTTAGGGACTTTAGGATCATTGTTTTCTGATGATTTCAAGAAAATGAAGAGAGAGGGAAAGAACGGAAGGTTTTTTTTTTTTTTTTTTTTTTTTTCAAATGCTGTGGAGTGAGAGTGGACTTTGGATGTAAAATAGGTTGGAACCAGTAATCGTACTAATTATCACATATTTGTCTTTTTCCTCCCATCCGGAGGAATTATTATTAGTTTAATCATTATACTCATTTTTAACGGTTTGTTTTGTAATAAAAATTATTTCTGTTCTGCACTCTAAAATTTCTTTTATATTAAAAATTTAATTGGGCGCTCAGATTTTCGCTGCCGATACATAGGGTGAGTTTGGTACTGCTATTAGGAGAGAAAAAGTATTTATTGAAAGATCTAAAATCTAAAAATATGTTTGGTAAAATAGATTTTTAAATAATTTTCACCTAATTTGAAGCTAAAAGCAGAATCAGCCTTAAGGTTGATTCTGATTTCAACTTATGCGGAAATCAATTTTGAGTGTTTAATGAAATTTTTTATTTCTAATTTTACCCTCGCTGAAATCTCAAATTTACCACCCAATTACAGCTTCTTCTTTCAGCAGAACTAAAAGCAATTTTTCTAAAATTCACAGCAATACCAAACTAAGCCATAGTCTCTGATCGGATTATGATGGGAAAGAGTGTTCGAACGGTGCTCTTATCTAGTTAGATATGTCACAGTTTGGGCAGTTTTGGTCGTCTTATGCCTGTTGTTGATGTTAAGAGATCCAATGTGGTTGTTATTGGGTTTGTGCTGCCGATTGTGGAGGCTAACAAAGGCTTCGTTTGGGAGTGCTTCTGCACCCTTAAAAGCACTTTTTTCTTGAGCTTAAGTTGTTTTTGCTGTTTGGTAAAAACTAAAATAAGTGCTTTTTCAATAATTTCAGCTGTTTTTACGAAGCAGGTGCTTGGGTGCTTGGGATTCTAGCTTATGCGGAAATCCCTTCCTTTCACATTAATGAAAGATTTTTTTCCCATTTTACCCCCGTTGAAACAAAATAATCCCCATCTACCCACCTATGGCTATCTCCATTACTCCATTCTCTTCTCTCTCGTGACTGAACCTCTTGCAATCCATCACTCCCCGTTCTCTCTCTCTCTCTCTCCTTTCTCGCTCCTCTCTCTCGCCAATCGCTCCTTTATCCGTTCACCGTTCGCTGGTCTCCCAATCTGCACTCCATTCCGATCTCCTCCGTTCGCCGGTCTCCCTGTTCTTCCGGTCTCCTCTCCCGAGTTTCGCCGGTCAACCTTAGCCTTCTTAAGCACGTTTTGCTGTAAGTCTCCATTAATCTTAGTATTTCGAAATTTGCTTCTGATTTGTCCCCAAATTTTTGGGTTTTTTATTGTTACATCCTGACCTAGTAGCTAGACTTGAATCGTTTCAAGAATTAGATTTGGAAGTCATAAATTGAAAATCTTTATTCTTTCGAGCTCCAATTTACGTTTATTCTGAACAGAAACCAAGAGGTTTCTCTAGATTTTTAGTAATCATGTCTATTCATTGAGATAGTGATGATCCAACAGTTCTTTAGGAATTTCCGGACATAGCACATGATTACGTTTTCTTTTATCTTCTTGGATTCGACCATGAATGCCCTTAATATTCGAAAAGTACAGATTATTAATACAAAAAGAAGTAATTCCAGTAGTATTATGCGTACACCATCATAAATGTACATATGTTTCTGTTAGAGAATTTGATGCAGTAAAAGATATTGCAGTTTTAGAAATTTTTTTATATGAACTAGGACTTGGAAGCATTCAGATGTTTTAGAACTGCGCTAGCAGATTGCTGGGCAAAATACTTTTGCCTGAGCAATACATATGGGTAGCCAACAAAGGACAGAACACTGGCAGGTTTTGAGAAGGACAGTAGTATCTCGTACCACACTTGGTTGTTCTCGTCAAGTTCAATTGAGAAACGTTCTTCCCCAGGCTGCTCGAAACCAAAATAAATTTCCTTCCAGTTTAGTACAAGTCCCAGCTAATCTATGTTGTGCTTAAACAAAAACTTTAGTCTGGCAATTATTAAGGACTATAGTCATAACAAGTAAGAACGTATTATCGACGCAGGAAGTAAACAAAGAGATAATGTAGAGAAAGAAAGAGAGGGAAAGGAAAAGAAATTAGAATTTAGACAGAAAATTTAGACTTATCAATTGTTGGTTCAGGCCCTCTCCCATCTGTTAGTCAGGATGAGTACGAAGATCGTCATCTCAGAACTTCATATGATGTGGCTGAGAATCGTTTCAGGTAAGTTTTACGCATCCCACAAAAGCATGGTCAGTTACATGCATGGTCAGTTGCATATGGTAAAACCAAAAGGATTCGACTTTTCTTCGCAAAATGAACGACTTTTCTGGAGTCTCTGAAACTTGCTTGCATTCATGATTTAGAAAGGAGTCTAAAAACTGTTGTCATCTGCATCCAATATTGGCAATTAAGAAATTGAAAGTCATGTCATTCTACGTCATTTGACATATAAGCAAAAGGCGAGTTCAGTATGGTTTGCTACTTGCAAAACAACATTAATCATGTCTAATGTAATACGGTTGTTGTCGTTTGGGAAATGCGACAGACATAAGCACATCCACTGTTGCTAAATCCAAGGACGAAAAGAAAGGCCGGATGATTATGAAGGCTCAGATTTCTATTTTGTGAACTTTAATATTATAAATTGGAAATTCCCTTTTCATTTGTTTTGCTATAAAATTGAAACTTTTCTGACTTTTCTCACCTTTGATTCTTGTAGATTGAGACTCTGCTTGGGCAAGCTGATAAGCTGAAGGAGAGCCCGGCTGTTGCTGCAACATCAAACTAAGAAGAATGCTGATTTACTAGCTTCAGATTTTTAGCAGAAACCAATGGGAGTTATAATACTGGAATCAAAAAGTTTCTGATTTTCTGTTTCCTTGTAAAATTTGAATGCAAGTTGGAGATGCTATTAGTAGTATAGTCAAGTGAGTTAGACTAGAGTAGACTGTCCTTCTTAGTGCTGCCATTTCTGTTCTGATCGGAGTAGACATTCTGGGATCAAAGTTTCTGATGTCTGTGTCTGCCATTTCTAGTTGGCACGATAGTACATAAATAAATACGAAGTTCTTTTCATCTCTCTCTCTCTCTCTCTCTCATGTCCACTGAAATTCAATTTTGAACAGCAAATAAGCACAAGAATACGCACAGAATGAGAGTGCAAATATGTTTTCCAATTTTGTTTCAATGCCAATGAGAAAGAGAATGACTTTATTCAAATTATTCACACAGAAAGGACTTTATTCAGACTGCCTACAAAAGGTCTGTTTCTAGTTTAATTACAGGGGGTGCTTCATTGGATTGACAACTTGGCAAGGGAAAGTGCTAAGACCTTAACCCCATTAGATATGTCGTCAATGGAGGAAAATTCTTCAGGCTTATGGCTGTAACCTGCAAAACCAAGTTAGTGTTTTAAGAGGCATTTTCAAATTGTGGATTGTAGTAAGGGAGAAAGGTCAAACCTTTGTAGCATGGAATGAATATCATCCCATAGGAGATACTCTGCAAAAGTGAAAAACAATTATCAGCTCATTTTTGTAATCAAAATGAATGAAAGGCATTGGCTTAATTAGTATTAACCAATCTTTGTTCATAGCATAACATACTTAGAAGCCTTTCATAGAGGGGCAATAAGCAGAAAGAGCTGAACTAGGAGTAATAGCATAAGTCAATAACAGCTGTAGTATATTTTGTGTATGATGGATATATATGTTTGTATTTACGTGTGTGTGTGCATTTTGTATTTTGTTCTTTTAGTTGTAACAACAAAATCATAGCATCGAAGTTTCTTGTAGATTTTTGAAAAGAACCCCACCAAAATTGATAATTATGATATTTGGTTGCGTTAATAAAATTGACAATTTATCATTATACTATTTTTAGTTATAATTATATTGTGAATAAAGAAATGAAAAAAAAAGAGAATTAATTATCATAAATTTATTGTTAAAAATTTTAAAATCATAACATTATGTTTTTTCTAAAGTTAAACAAGTATTTTTAAATATCAAAAACAATTATATATATTTAAATTTCATATCATGTCTATTTTGGTCATTTTACATACCCACAGCAATTCTATCTTAAAATTTACCAAACGCTATTTACTGATTTTGGAACCAGCACAGCTACTATAATTACAATTTACCAAACACTCAGCCGCTTCTTAAAACAGCTGTTTTTTTTTTCAGCACAGTTAAAAGCACTTTTTTTAAAATCCACAGCATTACCAAACTAAGCCAAAACCCTTGGTCTTGCCATGGGGATGGCCAAGTTGGGGCCATTTATGAGTTTCAATGGGCAAATTGACATAGTTGGGTTGCTGAGGCTTCATGATAGATGGCATTGAGGGATTTTAGACATGTGTTTCGCTGTGTTGTCTACGTTTTGGACTTGTATTGTATTGATTTTATGTTATGTGTTTGTTTTTAGTTTTGCTGTGTTGATAATAAAGGAGGTGGTGGTTTTAAGTTTAACATCTCCTAGTGTTAGTTATGTTCCCCACCCAGTTGACTCAATCACCACCGGTGTGGGTTGTTTAGTCCAATTAGGAATTTTCTTATGATGTATAGATGTATAGGAATTTTAAAATATTTATTTATTTTTATTTATCATAATAAAAATTTTACACTTATAAAATATACATTATCACATTTTTTTGGTTTGCATTAAAACTTTTAATGATGAACTTTTTTAGACATTGTTATTTTTGAGTTATATTGTAAATTTAAATCTCTTTTATTTTTATGAATTAACAACTTTATAATTTTTATAAATTATTGAAAACTCTTTTAATATTAAGCTGAAACCAAATCGAGTTTTTAGTTTTAAGTTTTTACAGTAAAAATCTCTCCGAAAATGTCACAACTAACCTTTTTTACTACAATAAAAAGTTCTCAAAAAATTTCACATCTTAATTCGAATTGAAAATTTAAATTTATAAAATGAACGAGACCTTAATTAGTAATTTTTATTAAAAAAAATCACCTAAATTCACTGCAAACACTCCTACAATTTCGATAATAGGACCATGTACAAACTCAACCCATTGTGAGCCGGTGTACTATCAGACGCCGTGCCATGAAATGTGGCATGCTAACTTGATAACAAGCGGGGCATATTTTATCACAAAAAACTGATATCAAGCATGTCGCATAACTGTAATATATATATCTTTATACATAGGCCTCGTTCACTTCGCGGATTCGTTTTTTCAATTCGAATTAAGATGTGATATTTTTTAAAAACTTTTCACTGTAATAGAAAAAGTTAGATGTGACATTTTCTAAAAGTTTTTTACTGTAAAAATCTAAAACTAAAAACTCAAATCGATGAAATGAACGAGGTCTTAAAAATTCTTCTCAATTCGTCACATGTCAACCTCCCCATTTTTTTGAGTTTTGCATTCTAATTTAATTTTTGTCTTTATCCTTTTATAATGTTTGCTTTTTTATTTATCTCATTTTTTTGTCACATGTTAATCTCCCCTTTTTTGGTTTTTTATTTACTTTTTCTTATTATTTTTACTTTTTTTTTTCTTTTTTATCAAATGTCGCTTTAGTGCATTTTTTTACATTAATTTTAAATTATTTTTTCTTTTGAGAATTTTTACGACAAGGCTTGTTCTTTTAATTATCGATAAGTATTGATATTTTAACTGTTAAATTAAGTTTTCAACAACTTAATTTGTGATAATTATAGGATATGTTTGTTTCACAACTCAAGTAAAAAATTTGAGTTGTGTATATGAGAGAAAAATATTATAATAAGAAATTTAAATTTAAATTTTTATAAAAAAAATGCTATAATAATATAATTTAAGTTGTGAAATGAACAATATTAATAATGTACTTTTTGTGTTGTACGCTTCAAATTTGTAACGTGAGCTCGCACAAGATAAGTCATTGACATTTTAATCAAATGATTAAAATAATAGTCGCTACTGATAGTTAAAAAGGATAATTCCTACTGTAAAAGTTCTCTTAAAATATTTTTTTTCATGCTCCTCCTTTAGTCACGTGTCAGTCTTTCCTCCATTATTTTTTTACATAATCTTATTAGTGATTTTTTTCTTTTTATTTTTTTATTTTTGTCATCAAAATAAATTTTTACTTCAAATGGGTCCTTAAAAATATATTTTTTCTTCTTATATGTACCCCAAGTCATTTTGTATCTCTTATTTACTTAGGTAAATTGCTTTTGTATTTCGTTTTTACTACTAAGATAATTACAAGTCAAAAAACAGTAAACTAAAATTTTAAATTTTAGATGTAAGCATATAAAAAAATATAACATACTAAAATTAACTAGTATTTTCAACTAGTAAATATAAAAGAATATTCGTGCTGTTAGAAGTACATGTTCAATCCGTAATTTTTTAAATATTTTATATTAATCGAGAAATTATGATAATAAAATAACATTCGCGTGGTCCTTAAAAATAACATTCTTGTCGTGTGATACTACATATATACATTTTTCTACAAAGCGTGAATGTAGAATCATTATTATTTTTAAAATCATGAAATTATGATGATGCCAAAAATAATAATAAAAAAAAAAACTTCCAATTCTTGAAACTAATGTCTTTGCAGTTTTGAAGAAATAACATTGAAAAAGGGGTTTAATTATGGATACTAATCTTCAATCATTGGTGGAAGAAATCCTCTATATTTGATTGCGAAATTTTGAATGAAAATTAGATGGGGGAAACTGTTAACAAATATACAAATTAATTTTAAAAATCAAAAGTCGTATATCCCTAATAATTATCCACTATAATAATTAGCAACCACTAAATGACAAAAATGCTAAAAAGAAAAAAAGAACAAATATCGTCACATACAAAATAATGGAAAAATGAAAAAAAAAAAAAAAAAAAAAAAAAGAAGAAAAGATGGATATATGATCACGTCCATGGGGTAAAAAGGAGTGATAAAGTGATTAACTGATTAGGATCATGTTAACAAACAAACCTCTGTAACTTGTAATAAACGAGTTTAAATATAATTATCTTTTAGAGCTTTAACTTATAATAAAACTCAAATTCTCAAATTAATAAAATAAACGAGTTTTACTTTTCAAATGAGCATAAATTATGTAAGCTTATGTAGCAAGTTGTTCTCCCCGAAAAGATAAAAATGACAAAAAAAAAAAAAAAGGATCCTCTTTTACTGTTTGACCCACCATGTATGTTGGTTTGTCGTTTATTTTTTAAAGTTAAAAGGTAAACTTTTATTTATGAAATAATTGAATGTGTATGATTGAATGTCACCTTTGGTGTTTCATAAACTGTCTAAATGGTTTTATTCATAATTATAACCTCATATTTACTATACCCTTATAATTCCCTATTGATACTGTGTAAACATTTATTAGTTATGTCTTCTTTTTATCTACTTATATATCAACCCATAAATAGAGGATATATAAACATGCACTGATTATAATTTATGAATCAAAAGAAAAATAAAAAAAAATATTGGGTCCGTTTAGTTCGCTAATTCGAGTTTTTAATTTGAGTTGAGATGACTTTATGTGAAAATTTTTTATTGTGATAAAAAAATTAGATGTGACTGTTTTTTAAAATTTTTTACTATAATAAAACTTGAATCGGTAAAATGAACGGACCCGATCGTCTTCTTCTTTTTATCTACACTAGTTGGACTCACGTGCATAACATGTGAGGGAGTAATTGTGTGTTAAGTTTTAACTACCGTGTTCTACTAAAAGCATATAGCACTTAAATATGAAATCTGAAAAAGGAACCACAATGAAAAAAAAAAAAAAAAAAAAAAAAAAAAAAAAAAAAAAAAAAAAAAAGGTAACGGATGTGTAAAAAGAATAAATAAATAAATTTTATGAAAAAATGGACTAAAATGAAGTCTCGGGGAAAAAAATTTATAATGGGTCAAAAAAGAACTAAAATGAATAAATAAATAAGTTTTAGAGTAAAATGAACTAAAAGGGGAAAAAATAAAATTTCAGGGAAAAAATTTAAAAAAAAAGGTAAGAAAAGGCTTAAAAAAAAAAATAAACTTTAGAGCAAATTGGATCAAATTGAAAAAGATAAAGATTCAGGGCAAAATTATAAAAAAGGTCAAAAAAGGACCAAAACAAAAAATAAATAAATTTTAGGACAAAAGTAACCAAAAAAGAAAAAAAAATTATGACTAAAATAAAAAAGGGTAAAAAAATTACCAAAATAAAGAAATAAATAAGTTATAGGGTAAAAATAACTAAAACAAAAAAAAAAAATTTAAGTACAAAAATTTAGAAAAAAAAAGTGTCAAAGAAAAAGGGACCAAAATGAACAAATAAATAAAATTTAGGGTAAAAAGAACCAAAATGAAATAAAAATTAACTTTTAGAACAAAAATAAAAAAAAATGGTCGAATAAGGACTAATAAATAAATAAGTTTTAGGCACTATTGAAAAAAAATCTAAATATGATAACACTTGTAAAAAAAATATTTTGCGTAAATGAAAAAAGAAAAGTTAGAAGTGACGATAAGAACGAAAAATAATAAAATTTTGAGAGAGAAAAGAAAATGGAAGATGGAAAAGGGAAAAAAAAAGGTCAAGGCAAAAAAATAATAATAATAAAGGCCAAAATAGAGACCAAAGTTTGAATATTGTATTGTGTTTGCATGAATAGTAATACACTCACTTTTCGTATGTAGTTATAGATAGATAGATTAGTTCATTGCAAATATTTAGTTTTAGTTTTTTTTTTTTTTGAAAGGGGAGATAAATTTATCAACAATTTTAAAATTACATACTTAATAAACTCTCACTTTCTTTTTCTACCCAAAATCTCTTAGAGCATCTCTAAAGAAACTCTGTAAATTTAATGGAATTTTTAATATAAATAATTTTATTGAAGTTACAAAAGAATCTTTGGCCACATTTAGAATTGATCCCGTTTTTATTTTTCACCTTTTTCGAGAAAGAAAAAATGAAAAGGTTTTTAAAACGATGTTTGGTGAAATAAAGACAAAAGATGAAAATGAAAATGATTTTTTAGTTTAGTGTAAAATGAAAGAGAAATGAAAAATGACTTTTAGTCGTTTTCATTTTTTATTTTCGTTTTCTCCTCTCTAGAGTAGAGAGAGACGTTAATAGATTTTTATACTAAAAATAATCTCTTGATAAAACTACGAAACGCATTTTCAAAAATGATTTATTTTGAAATTGAAAACGTTTTTATTTTCATTTTCATACAAAACACAAAATCATTTTAAAACGAGTTTTAAACGTGCTAATTGTATTTATTATAGTTGAAAGAATAAATTAAGCGAGATTCTCTGGTATGTAAGTGTACCAGTAGGTTAGGTTTTCTAATTATTGATATATGTACCTTTTGACTTTTATGTTATTTTATGCATATCTAATGTTTAAAAAACCTAGTCTACCGGTATGTTGGCGTACAAGAAATGTCCCATAAAATAATACTAAAAATAAAATGGCTAGCCTCTTCAACCGCAAACCACTTTAACCGCCCAATCCGTCCGCGGTCGCCCATTATGGGCGGGTCCATGTCCAAATCCGCTTATTTTTTGGCTGCGCAGTTACAATCCATCTCATAGACGCCCACCTATCATATATGCATGTGTATTTTTTTATATGATGAATGTTGACTCTTTGCTTGGTTTAACATTTTAAGATATAGATTTCAAATTTAATTTATATGAATATTACCTTTTAAAAACTTGTGCAATTGTACTATGTATGCTACTATTAATTTCTATTTTATTAGCTTTCATTAACTATGTTTCTACATTTGTACCTCTTGCATATTTGTGTATGTGTTTCCTTTAACTCTTTCATATTATAAGATTCATAACTTTACATCAACAAGTGGTTTTAAATAATAATTTTTTAATATTCTTTAGTAATTACTTAATGAGATTACACTAGTCTCACGTTTAGATCAACGGTTTTTGGGAAATGACCGTTACTTTATACAATGTTTAGTTGTTCTTCTTGAATCTATGAAAATGAATTTAAATGTCTAACAACATGTATACTTACTTATACAAGTAGCTAAGTTTATAAAAGTTTAATTTCTAATTTAGTAGTTAAAAAACAATAGGTACTAAATCCATACCATTTAACAAACCGTCTAATATATTTGCAAAAAAAAACCGCCCAATCTACTTAAGATTTGGGCAGTTATGGATTAGACTTTTCAAAACCACCAAGAAAAAAACCGCTCAAACCGCCCATACTGACCGCCATGCACATCTCATATTTAGCTAGTGTGGAATGCCTAATCTAAAATAGCTAATCCATTTAATTAATGGTTGGAGTGAACAAAAGCTAAAAAAATATCATTAACCATTTTGACTAAAAACATAAAATGATTAGCATGATTGTAGTTGTTCTTACGATTGTAGTTGTTCTTACACTCTTTCTCTATCTCTTTGCTAAAACAATGTACTGCTGGGAAAATTTGCCTAAAACCTAAGCAACTAACAACGAATAAAAACAAGAGAACAAAATCACACCAAATATTTTATACAAGTTCACTAATTTAGTTATGTCATGTTTCTACAGCAACCGCACATTCCACTATATGTTGAAGAAATTCGTTACAGAGAAAAACATTCAGCCTCATTTTGTGTTTCTCTCACACTTAGAAGATGTTTCCTAACCTCACACTTCAATTTTCTCTCAAAAATTCATTACCCTAAGTTCCCATAACATCAAGAAAAGCTCAAAGAAAGCCCAAAAAATACTCAAAACCGCCTCAAGCACGTATTGGTGCACGCTGCAGCCCTTCTAACATTGCGGCACCCAAACTCAAGGCCGCGGCACTGCAACTTTTTTTCTCCTTTGTAGCTAGTTTCCTTGCTCTTCCTTCTTGGCCTTTTCTCCATTGATTTGGCTCCACTTTTATAACATGTACAATGTTCTCTCTTGAAAACTTATTAGACGTCTGAGATTTTTTTTTTTTTTTTTTAACGCCACATTAATATCATGTGACTTTTCAATTTCTAGTCATATATTTTAGTATAATATATAATTGTTAAAAAATGTAACATTTAATTTTTTAAATTTTAACTCTCACGTGACCTTACAGTTTCTAATCACATGTGACTTTTCGGTTTCCAATCACATGTCTTTTTTTAATGCCTATAACAACTCTTTCATTCTTTTACACGTAAACTAGAAGGAGAGTTATACGATCTGTTTATTTTACTAATTTAAATTTTTAATTTTAATTTTATAATTAAAAATTTTTATAAACAGTTACATTTAATTTTATTATTATAATTAAAAATTTTAACATAAATCATATCTTAATTTAAATTAAAAATTTAAATTTAAATTTATAAACTGAAGGAGTCTGGATTAATCAATTTAACCAATATGTCATGGCATTAATATTGAATTTAACCAACGTGTCATGTTTGATTTTTGAAGAGTATACTCAATCGTATGATGACTTGATACATGTGTCGTGTGATTCATGTCAGTTGCTTTTAAGCGTTCAGTCTGTGGAATGATGTGACATTAATTGCCCCGCAAAAAAGAAAAACAATTTATTATGAAAGGTAATTCAAAACACGCAAAAAAGAAAAACAATTTATGATGAAAGGTAATTCAAAACACACAAGTACGCAATTACTTTTACATTTTATGAGTTTCAGTAATTTTAAATTCAGATCTTAATTTAAATTAAAATATATTTAAGTATGATTTAAGAATTTAATTTAAATTTGTGTTTAAATATATACATTTTAAATTATAATTTGAATTGAAAATTTATTTAAATTTTTATTTAGGTAAATTATAACTTAAATTTGTATTTAGAGATGAAAAATGTTAATATAGATGGAGTTTTTTTTTATCTCTTTGTTGTGAACATATAGAGAAAAAATCATCTCAATTAAAATTAAAATAAAAAAATTACGACGTTTTTAAAATAAAAAAATATTATTTATTAACTTGAGTTTGAGTTAAAAATTTGAGTTGAAAAGGGAATTTGAACTTAAATTTTAACCTAAAACTCAAATTAAAACTTAAATTTTATAAAATATTATAAATTTAAATAAAATTATAATTTTTTTTTTGAATTTGTGTGGAAATGAATAATGACTTGTTCGTTGATTAATTAACCTAGCCAATGGCAGCAGGTTGCGTTATTTAAGTCATAAGCTACGCAAGAAATGTAAAATATGGCTCCGTTCATTTCGCTTATTCGAGTTTAGAATTCGAGTTTTGCTACAGTAAAAAGCTCTCACAAACAATCGCATCTAACTTTTTTGCTACAGTAAAAAGCTCTCACATAAAATCAAATCTCAACTCGAATTAAAAACTCGAATCAGCGAAGTGAACGAGCCATTTTAAATATCCATCGAGTTTTAGCTAAATATTACAAATATATTTGTTCCTAGATTTTTGATAATCCAAAATGTATCCCTCCAACTTTTTCAAAAGAGTTAAAAAAGAAACAAAAAACCATTTGGCTGGTCAAATTATTAAAAATTGGAAAGAATAACCCATAATCAGAATTTAAATTTTAAACACTAAGAGCAACTGTAATTATGCTAATCATTTCATATTTTTAACTAAAATAGTTAAGATTTAAATTTTTTTTAGCTTTTTTTCACTCTAATGATTAGCTAAATAGTTAGTTATTTTAGATAATGCATTCCATATTAACTAAATATAGCTAGCATAAAGAGACTAATCATTTTGTTTTTTACATTATTTTATTCTTCCAACCATAATAAATGTAAACGTTCTTTTTTTAACTCAATAAAGTTATTATATTTTAAGTCCAATAAATATTAAAATAATATACGTTTAATTAAAATAAATAGTATGATTGAAGTGACTCACTAAAAAATTATTAATTAAAATAATTTTTTAACCATTTTAGCTAGAATTAACTAAAATTTAAACAGGTGTCTTAAGTTCCCAAACAAAAAAAATCTCTTATTTATCTCTTTCCCCACTAATAACAACATTGTCACACAAATAAAAAGGGTAATGCCCCCATGTTAACAACAAGAATCATAAAAAGCTTCTAATTAAAAAACCCTCTTAACAACCAAGCAAAGACATAGATAGGCTACCGCTACACCCCAAGCAGGTCTTGTGGTTCCTCCTTTTCCATGCGACTATGGGAGCAATAGAATATGAAATCGGGCCTTTTACTAGTCGGATCTCTCATATGAAATTGGGTCTTTTACTAGTCGGATCTCTCATCCTCATTGTTCACACGCAAAGGTGTCTTTTTTAAGACTGGTATTGGCCTACGTCGGGTTTTGCGCAACCGTTATCCACACGCGACTGATTGGATTGGCCTTTACATAGGTTCACTCGTTATAGGATCTTAACTTTTTATTTATTTATGTTTTCAATTTTTTGTATTTTTAAAAAATGTAGATTACTTTTGGTTTAATTTTAAGAGTATGTTTAAATAATATTTAGGACATGTTCTTTTGTTTAAAAAATTAAAAAAAAAAAACTCAAATTTTAACTTTATTTAAGTTCATGTTTTTTTTAAGTTTCAACTTTATTCAACTTTACTCAACTTTATTCAAGTTCCAACTTCAACTCAAGTTATAACTCAATTTCAACTCAAAAATTACACTTAAGTTACACTTCAAAAGAACAACCCCTAAATACTGATTACGGAGGATATTCTTAGCATTTTTAACAATTTGATTGATCAAAGGACTGGTTTTAACTCTTTTTGAAAATTTGAAGGATTACGAAGAATTTAGAGAAATTTGATATTTAATTAAAATTAAGAGAGTATTTTATGGATTTTCCCTAAACCATCGGGTGAACAAATTCGAGCAGTTAACACTACATATTGGGGTTGTTCTTTTACAATTTTGAGTTAAGGTGACTTAAGTGATAATCTTGAGTTGAATTTGAGTTATAACTTGAGTTGAAATTGTAACTTGAGTTTGTGTTTAGATGTGCAAATTTGAATTATGATTTGAATTGAGAATCTTTTAGAGTTTATGTTTGGGTGGGTCAAAACTTAAATTTGTATTTATATAATAGTTTAATAAAAACTCAATGGTGATGAAAAATTTTAATAGAGTATATGAGTTGGGTTTTATTCGTCTTTTCGTTGTGAATGCATAAAAAAAATCATCTCAATCATAATTAAAATGAAAAATTTATGACATTTTTAAGAATAGAAAAAATACTGTTCATTAACTTGAGTTCGAGTTTATGAACTCGAGTTGAAAGGAAAATTTGAACTAGAGTTTAGCCTCAAATTCGAGTTCAAACTCAAATTTTACAAAAAAAATATAAACTTAAATAAAATTATAACTCGAGTTTAAACTTTTGTAAAATTTTATTATGATCCTCATTACCTTCGCTAGTTACTACCTAGTCTTACTATACCGAAGTTGATAGTTAATTGTAAAATTTTCGAGGTATTACCCTTATTTATAATAACTCTTCTTTCCCTTGAAATCAATAAGCTGCTCCAAAATATATCACTTTAGACACACATGCATAATAGTTCCCAAAGAAGTAGTAATATTTTAAGAAGCTTGGGCCCCGTTCATTTCGCTTATTCGAGTTTAGAATTCGAGTTTTGCTACAGTAAAAAGCTCTCACAAATAATCACATTTAACTTTTTTACTATAGTAAAAAGCTCTCACATAAAATCAAATCTGAACTCGAATTAAAAACTCGAATCAACGAAGTGAACGGACTTTTGATGTTTGTTTCTCCAGTTTTATACAGAATTTTATTGCAGGACAACGAAAAGAAAATATCCTATCCTTACTGTGCAATTTTAAACGTCAAGTTTTTTTTTTTTTTTTTTTTTTATTAAATCTCATTAAATTTGATTATTTTTATATAATTGCAAATTACAACTTACCTTTAATATATATATATATATATATATATAAAACATAATCCAGGGGTCAAAAACTTGAAATCACTAATGTCGTGTAAAGAAAAATGCAGAAAAAAACGCGTGTACGATTTCAAATAAGAAAAGACACGCCATTTATTATTTTTATGAGAAAAAAGTGCATTAATTGGATGTATATTTTTATAAGAAATTGTCTAATTTATTATGTCTCAATAATGTCTAATCACGTGTCATTTAATAAATTTAAATATTAAAATAAAAAAAATTAGTTAAAAAGATATTTTATTTTTAAGTAATGTGGTATAATATATTTGATGATACATCATTTTAAATATTGAAATTGGATGAATAATTTGAATCTGAAATTAAATATAGAAAAAAAATAATCTTATAAAAATAATGTAGAACAATCATTAAAAAAATTTCTGTTCTTCTTCTTCTTTTTCTTCTTTTTTGTGTTTATTTATTTATTTATTTTTTGTTATACAAGATCATAAAATCTGCAATCTCCTCAAAGTTCCATCTCACCAAAATCCATTATTGACTATATAAAAATGTATTAGGTAAAAGGAAAAAAAAAAACTCTATTTACATAAAATTAGAAAACATATTTGCCATTTTTTCTTGATAATTGATAATTAGAGCATTTTTAATGTAATGTTAGTGTAAAAAATACTCTTTAGTGTAATGCTATTTGTTGTTCTAAATTTACCTTATGTTATACTTTTAACAACTTTCCTCCCAAATATAACATATTGAAAATTTGACATTTAATCGCTATTTCTTAAAATAATATTAGGAAATTTTCATTTTGCTATCCTCTGATATATCTAAATTTGAGTTTGGTACCTTATGTTTTTAAAAATTTCATGCTAGTATTTGGACCTTTTAGAAAATCTCTTTTTGGCACCTCATAGTCATTTTTTAGGACACTAAGAGACAACATTGTCTTTATTATAAAAATTCATTTGTTAACCAAAATTTTGAAGAAAAAAAAAAACTTTAAAAATTGTTATGCCTGTAGAGCATAGTTCTTTTTTAAAAATCCATATCTTCACAATCCTTTTTTAAAATCTTTTTTTTTCCTTTAAATTTCTAATCAACAAATGAATTTTTACAATAAGAGTAATTTTATCTTTTCATATCCCAAAAAATGACTCTAAGGTACCAAAAAAAAAGGTTTTTAAAAAATTAAGGCACCGACATGAAATTTTTAAAAACAAAAAGTACCAAACTCAAATATCAATATAACAGAATGCACCAAAATAAAATTTTTCTTAAAATATTTACTTTTTCATGTAATATTATAATTTTTATATTTTTAAATTATTTTAAAAATAAAAAAATTACTTTAACAACTTTCAAAAGATAATTATAAAAAAAATAAATTTAATATTTTAAATAGCATCATACATTATAAAGCACAAAAAATATAACATGTCATATCATAATTTTTAATATCAAATACACAATTACACTGAAAATTATATATTTTTTTTTCTTTGAAATGAAAATCATCTTATTTGCCATTACTTCCAAAATACTCGTACTCATCTCCTTTTCCTATTGCAAGGGATAACACCCAAAAAAAAAAAAAAAAAGCGCTAGCGGCACGTGATTTGACACACATCAAGTGTCGTCACCCATTGGTGGACCCACGAATCCCACTACCCCCGACCACTTCATTCCCAAATCCTCAAAGTGAGACCATCAGGTACACCCCAAATCACAGCCAATTTCAAAAATTTATTGGCAGATCAAAAAAATCTAGAAGCTTACACCCAATTTTCCACCATCTCCGTGGCGATTATGATATAGACTCACACGTTTACCTCATCACAATGACAGATCATCGATCACACCGCGGCTACATCGAGAATATGGTATTCTACAAAGCACCAGATAAATACCCGCTAAAGTTATAATCCGAAAAGCTGGTTCTGGATGGGACCTATTAGTTAAACCTTCGAACCAAGATCCCACGGCTGAGATCAGATCATTCCCGTCGTGATCCTGCTGGGCAGAGTCAGCATTGATTACTTGACACTAACACTGATCCCTTTCTGACTAATGTCGTTCTCATGCAATCCTCACCGTACACGTGTTTCCAGATATCCGAATAATTATTTCCTTTCCCCCACCTACATATTCTTCACGCGCCGTACCTACCAGCCAAAAATAAATAATAATTTGATTCTTGTTGCTCAACGTGAACCTTTGTAGAATTCTTGGTTCCTAATTTTTTTTTTTTTTTTTTACTATATAGACCTTGAACTTATTTTTACTCTACGTTTGGCCCCAAAAAACAAAATAGAATTGTTGACTTATGATTAGGGACCAAAAGGTCTAAAATTGTCAAAATATAAAGTTCATATAAATACCTAGATACCCGATCTTTCAAACATTAAACATAGACAAGAAAAAAGAAAAGAAAATAATTCAAACTTACCTTGACGTTGATAATCCACGAGTGCTTCTTTCTTTATAGAAGAAAAACAAGAAGTCACAACTATTGTACTGTTTATCTCATTGTGTGATTTTTTTTTTTTTTTTGTTTATTTTAGTTTAAAATTTAAGTTTTGTTACAGTAAAAAATTCTCACAAACAATCACATTTAACATTTTTACTACAGTAAAAAACTCTCATATAAAATCACATTTCAACTCGAATTAAAATCACATCTCTTTTACTCTTTATCTTTCTTCTCGTTTCTTTGCATAGATTTCTTTTTAATATCTCTATGTGTTTTATTCAAATCATTAATATTTTTGTATGCTGAAAAAATGAAAATTGAAGGGTTGTTTTTCAACTCAGTGGGCACAGCTTACAATATTTGAAGTCCTTTTATGTTCTTGAATCATCAGTGTTGAGGTGGCTTGAAGAAGCAGAGGGCTTATCTTGAGAAAGCTGCGCCAAAAGAAAGAAGAAAAAATAAGATTGCAGAACGAAAGAAGTGATGCCTCAATCTGCGTATGGGAGCTCTATAAATAGAGCTCCCCTCCTCCGATCAAATATCATCTTGAGTTTTTTGAGTCCCACGGATAAAACTTTTCACGAGATAAAATTTTTGGTGTCCATTTTATTTTTTTTTTTATGTAAATTAGATCGTGAAGGGGAATTGAATTTTGTCCATATTCCCAACAAAAACAAAGTAGTCATGAAATATAGGGGAAAAATAGAATAGAGAAAGAAGAGAGAACAATGTTGTGGGTTATTTTCAATGTATCTAGATTTTCAAATGTAAACAAGAGAAGGTGTTGTCACATGGAAAGAAGAGTAGTGTTTGGATAACTCTTCAGCACGTAACAAAACAAACTTCTTTTTATAAGTTTAAATAGAAATTTTGACTTAAAACTTAATTTTTATGAGAGAAAATATTATAATAAATAAATTAAATTTTAATTTAAATTTATGAAAAGAACATAGTTTAAAATATAAGTTAGTTTGCGGAATATAGTTAACAAATTTTTAACTTAAATATTGCTTTAGTTAATTTTGACTTAAAAGTTAAAACTTTAAGTTTAGAATTTATTTAGTTTATAGATTTAAATTAAATAGTTTGAGCTATATTTTAAATTTTTAAAATTTTTATAAGAGAAAATTTTATAAAAAATTAATTTATATTTAAATTTTTATGAGAAAAAAATATTATAATAAAACTTTAAATCAAGATTTAAATCTCTTTACTAAACAAGTCCAAAGATCCAGGTGCTTCCAATTGGCGCGTAATTCCCTGCGCGTGAGCAAAACAAAATCCATTATTTTTAATTTTTTTTTTTCTAATTTTGAAGGCAGTACTAGTTGTCCTACTTCCCTGGTGCGCAAATCTCCGACTATGCTGACCACAACAGACTCCATCACAGGACTCTCCCTCTCCCTCTCTAAACTTCCTTCGCCTTCTCTCTCTCTTTCTCTCTCTATATCTCGCCGGTGACCGCAAATGGCGGAGCCGATGGGTCTGGACAGCGAAGAGGAGCTTTCTCTCTTGCGACAGCCCAACAATGGCGACCGATCGTGGCGGTTGAACTTCGACGGCTTCCAGTTATCCACCGAGCACAAAGAGAAGAAGCCTACTCGTGGCCTCCATGATTGCTATGGAGTTTTAGGTTTTTATTTTTCCTTTGAATTTCACTATTTATTATTTTTTCTCATCTTTTGATTTTCGATTGAGCATTTTGTGTTGATTGATCTAGTAATTTTTTCTTTGCTTAATTAATCGGTTTGGTATCTGAGATTGTTTTCTTAATGTGCTCCGAAATAGAAATGGTTAGAGATTTATTCTTGTTTTGGTACTGATTCTTTGTGTTATTACAACACTAATTAGATTATTTTTCGTGGCGGAATTATTTTATTGTTGCATTTCCGTTTCAATGTGCGTTTTGGTATATCTTCTTGAATTGTGATTCCATTCTTTCTTTTTGTTGATGTGATTTATCTATGTGAGTCAAAAGTATTATAGAATTATACATGTATTAAAATGGCTAGTAGGTTCCTTTTGCCTTGCCTGTCAAATTCTTTGCTATTTATTATTGGTCATGTCGTGAAGAATCTTTGGTAGAGCCTTCCAACTCACCAGGTCTATAATAATTAATAAATGTGAAGTGGATGCATATAATAAAATTTATCAGGATGTTCAGATATTTGGCTTCTTGGAATTTTCAGTTTGTGATTTCCTTGCTTGGGGGATTTTATTTTGTTTTATTTTTTCAACCAGAAATTAGTTGGTTTCTAAGATGATTTCTTAGAGTTCTGATTTGTTTATTGAAGTTGCATAGGTTGGTGGGTTTGGCTCTTATGATCCCATGGTCAGATATAGGTTCTACGGTAAATTCTACCCTGGCCAGGGGTTCATGATCCCCTGACAAAATCTACCGTAACAGTATCATTTTTGGAGCTACCCCGCCATAGTAATACTTTGAACGTTAAATTTGATCAAAATCATATAAAAAAAAAAGTTGCCAAAACTGACAGAACGATGGATCAAAATAGAGTACAAGTGGTAAGGTATTTTTATAATCTCTTCTTCTTTTTACTTTTTTCTTTTCAAAAAGATGTGAGAGCATTTCGAATTTTTAACTTGTTCTTGTTGATTTTACTTCTCACCTTTTTTCTGTCTGCAAAAGAGATTTTATTTATGTAAATGCGTCAGAGTCACTTGTGTGTGTGTGTGTGTTGGCCCTCTTGATAAACCCAAGTGTTACTATCAATGAGGACCATGACATGTCATGGACAGATCGTCCCAGAACTAAAAGAGATAAGATCAAAGGGTTTAAGCACGTGCAAGTCCATTTAAATGTTACGTCTTACAAGTTATGTGAGTAGCACAAGCTAAGCATTTTGAGTGCTAATCAAATTTATTATACAATAGAATCATTAGATATAGCGGTCTATAATACACACACATATTTTTTTTTTGCGTTTTACATTTTTTTTTTTTTTTTTTTTTTTTTTACGTTGCAGTGAATTTCTACATGTTCTTTTATTGGTTGCCGTAGCGGTCTGTAACACACATATATTTTTTTGCGTTTTGCATTTTTTTTTTTTTGCAGTGAATTTCTGCATGTACTTTTACTGGTTACCGTATGTATACTATCGTAACTGACTAGTAGCCTAATTATAGTAAGACTAGTAGTGTATGGTAGATGAGAATATATTCACTTGCTTTATTCCTATGTTATTCCTCTAATGCGATTCTCTTGGGGAAAAAGGAATATTAATTGCGTAAAACCTGTGTGTATATCTTTAGAAGATAACAATATGAGCGCCATTTTATGAGGTTGAGATTTCATAGTTCCATCTTAATCGTTTGCTTGATGGACGCAGGTCCAGAAGATATTGTGGCCGAGTACTACCAGCAGCAGGTAGAAATGCTTGAGGGGTTTAATGAGATGGATGCCTTAGCAGATCGTGGTTTTATTACTGGAATGTCAAAGGTTTAAAGTGGATTCTGCTACTCTGTCTCTGTTTTAGCATCAGAACACGCAAATCCCTGAACTGAATTGATACCTTGTGGTTGCAGGAAGAACGGGAAAAGTTGGCCAAAAGCGAGACATTCGCCATCAGAATTTCTAATGTTGCAAATATGTTTCTTTTTGCAGCAAAAGTATATGCATCTGTTAAAAGTGGGTCGTTGGCCATCATCGCATCCACCTTGGATTCGCTTCTTGATCTTTTGTCGGGCTTCATCCTTTGGTTTACTGCTTTCTCTATGGAAACGCCCAACCCATATCAGTACCCCATTGGGAAGAGGCGTATGCAACCATTGGTGAGTTTTCTTATTATTATTATTCTTGGTTTAGTTCTAAATTTGAATTTTATGTGATAAGTGAATTCTGTATGCAAATGGGAAATGCTAAAAAATGTCTTTTTGTGGCATATGTGTTGCTATCCACCATGTCATTAGTGCAGTATCGTACCTGCTGTGTTATCCCTTTTCTTGCCTGTTTCCTGAACTTATTTCTTTCTGTTAGGAGTACTTAAAATCTTTTGTAACATTAGTTGCCAGAGAGTTACTGGCTTATTTTGCAATCCAGTGCTTATGAACGAAGAAGTGTTTGCTCATGTTCCTTATCAATTTTTGTGTTTGATGTCCAATGCATCAATAGTTTAGTATGCTACAGATTTTAGGAAGTTCATAAAAACTTTGATTGTCTGTAAAACGATTTGATTAGAGGATGAATTATTGACACTAAGACAAAAATATTTGATCTAAATGACATAGTTTGGAGGGGAAGGGAATGGGGGAATATAGTTGAGCTCTAAACTGAATGAATTCGAGTGTTATTCTTCATGAGCCTTTTTCTAAGGTTTCCAGGAAGGGGGAAATCAAGAAAATTTAGCTTCATTGTGCAATAATTCCGAAATTACATGTTCCCTTGGACTAACTTATTAAAACTAGAAGTCATGTTCGGTCAATGTCAGTAGTCAAACATTTGTGTTGTATTTATGCAAAAGAGGTGAGAAATGCTTTTTGAATGGGACTAGTATAGTATGGGCCCTCAAATGCCGAACATCTTGTAAATTCTAACTTCATTGCTTGTGCAGGGCATCCTCGTGTTTGCCTCTGTCATGGCAACTCTCGGACTGCAGATCATCTTGGAGTCAGTGCGCACTCTATTATCGGATGTAAGTTGCGTTGACTAAAATATTTAGCACGTGATATGGCCTTATTCAAAGACTATAGATCACTGTCACTTTTGTTTATGGGAAGACCATAATCGTTCAAACTTATCTGTTTACTGTTTTTTGGCTTAACTAATCTACTATTACGTTTCTCATTTTGTATGCTTCTACTAGGAGGCCGATTTCAGCTTGACCAAAGAGCAAGAGAGATGGGTTGTTGGTATCATGCTCATGGTGACTCTGGTAAAACTACTCCTCATGGTTTACTGCCGCTCCTTCACAAATGAAATTGTTAAAGCATATGCCCAGGACCACTTTTTTGATGTTATAACCAACATCATTGGTCTCATTGCTGCACTCCTTGCTAATTATATTGATGATTGGATGGATCCTGTTGGAGCTATCATTGTGAGTGCATCTCTCTCTCTCTCTCTCTCTCTCTCTCTCTGTGTAGAAACATATCCCACCTTTCCTCTTGCTGGAAATTCTTCTTGGACGATAAAAGGCCAACTTTGTTATTGAAAGACTTGAGGGTGTGTCGTGAGGCTTGTCCTTGCATCTCCACGAATGTTCAATGTTCCTTTAATATAGCACACTGCAGAGATTACCGTAAGATTCTAATTAGAGTTGCAGATTTTTACAAGATCTTTGGAAAGTTTAGATGACTTGACTTAGAAAACAACCAAAGGTTTTCATACACGTAGTCATTGAAACACTGTCTCTCTGGTGATTGTTCATTTTGGACCACGAGAACTGTCGATATACATACACCAGGACTTCTCAAATGCTATTCTGATGTTGATGCCTTTTTTTTTTTTTTTTTCCCCCCCAAGCGGTAAGCATGTACTGAATATGCTCACATGTAAACCTTGAACTTGCTGCAGTTGGCCCTGTACACCATCCGAACATGGTCGATGACGGTACTAGAAAATGTCAACTCCCTTGTTGGAAAATCGGCAACACCAGAATTTCTACAGAAGCTTACATACCTCTGTTGGAACCACCACAAGGCCATAAGGCACATAGATACCGTTAGGGCTTACACCTTCGGGTCTCACTACTTTGTCGAGGTTGACATCGTCCTACCTGCAGATATGCCCTTGCAAGAAGCTCATGACATTGGGGAATCCTTACAGGAGAAGCTCGAACTATTGCCTGAAATCGAGCGTGCCTTTGTCCATTTAGATTATGAGTTCTCACACAAGCCGGAGCATGCTCAGGCACACTCTTAGGATTACTGGCAAAACCAGTGTGTACTTAATTCTGTTATTTTTAATTTTCGTCCCACCCAAACAGAAAATCCTTGCTCTATTGTAGTACGGAGTAATGTGGAGACGAATTTAGAATCAAAAGGTTGAGTACGTAGATAATGTCGAGCTTTGCATCCTCTCTTTCTCTCTTTACTCTCAAGTTCCTCCAATTCTCCCTCTTGCAAGTAAATTAACAGGGAAACTGTGACGTATAGAAAAGTAGATATTAAAGAATTTTTTTTTGATACTCGATATTAAATAAAAGTTTGCCATAAGTTTAGTGGCGCACTTTATTCTCTTATATTAACGCCGTTATTGGTAAGAGGTATGAAAACTAGGAAGGAGAAGCAAATTATCGAAAGTAAGGAAAATTAAGTCTCGTTCACTTTCTGAATTTGAGTTTTCGATTCGAGTTAAGATGTGATATTATTTGAGTTTTCAATTCGAGTTAAGATGTGATATTTTTTTAGTGTTTTTTACTGTAGTAAAAAATTTTGATGTGATATTTTTTGAGAGTTTTTTACTATAAAAACTTAAAATTAAAAACTCGAATCGATAAAATGAACGAGGCTTAAGTAATAATAGTAAGGGATTTTTTCCCTAATAATAATGGGGAGTTACTGCGTCCTCCCTTTCTTTACCCATTTCATCAAAATACGGAAGCCAGCAACCACAAGAGGGGGCTTTAATTTTATATGATATGATATGGTAGAAAGAAAGAAAAAGAGTAGAGAAAAAGTTTAAGCTGTTTTATTTTACAATTATAACCTCGTACAAAATTACAAAATTAGTGTGATTGTCAAAATAGGTATGTGGTACATTATTTGTTTTATCAAATACTTTCTTCGTCTTTTCTTTCAAAGTTTAGGGCAGGAAGAGGAGATTGGAAAGGATAAGTAGACTCTGAAATAATGAGAAGGCTACACTAGTAGTCCTTTTAGGTCTCGTTCATTTCACCGATGCAAGTTTAAAATTTGAGTTTTGTTACAGTAAAAAGCTCTCAGAAACAATCATATCTAACTTTTTTATTACAGTAAAAAATTCTTATATAAAGTTACATATTAACTCAAATTAAAAACTTGAATTAGCGAACTAAACAGGCCCGCTGTTTGGTAGGGGAGATAAAAAGTCGAGAGAATGGATAATAGTTATTTGTTTAATTATTATATGTATTGCTATTTTATGATTTGCTCGTAATTTTTTTAGAATAAATAACATTTTGAACTTACAATCCTAATTTTACAATGATAATAGCCTTATTTTGAACTTTGATAATAATAAACATTTATAATTTTAAAACAAGATTTACAAGGGCAAAAATGGGTTTATAAACAAAAAAATTAGTAAATATTATTTAAATAAAAATTTAGTAGATATTTATAAAAGATATAAACAAAAATGGACTCTATCAGACTTCTTGGATTTTCACAGAATCTCAAGGTTTATTGCTGCTTTTGTTAACACCGACTTGGCTCAGTAATATTATTTCAGAGATAAAAAAAAAAAAAAAAAAGAAAAGACGATTTACCTTCTTCTCCAAACTTTGGCATGGATGTCCAAATATATGAAGCCGAATAACCGTTCATTTCGCTTATTCGAGTTTAGAATTTGAGTTTTGCTACAGTAAAAAGCTCTCACAAACAATCACATCTAACTTTTTTGTTACAGTAAAAAGTTCTCACATAAAATCACATTTCAACTCAAATTAAAAACTCGAATCAGCGAACTAAACGGACTCAAATGTGGACCCATTTGGAGACTCTATTCTTCCTTTTCTCCCCTCCCTGTCCTTGCAACTGAATAATAAAAGTTGGTCTCTATCTCCTTCCAAGTTACAACTTTCCCTCCAACCAGTAGAACATAATATAAACAATTGGATATATTTATGAATAATAGCATAAGCCTTTGTGTTGATTAGTAGAAATATATATTGAGCAATGATGATACAAAATAATAGTAAGTTTCCTAATACAAAAGCTTATTCTTTTAGAGTTATACTTGAGTATAGTTTTTGAATTAAATTTAAGTTATAACTTGAGTTAAAATTATAATTTAAATAAAGTTGAGTAAAATTAAATAAAATTAAAACTTAAAAAAACGTGAACTTAAATAAAATTATAATTTAAATTTTAATAAAAAAACAACCCCTAAAACTCTTATATAATTAAGGTAATACACCGAATCTCTTACAATATCAAAATTAGTTATTATAATTGATTCACAAATAATATATATCCAAGGAAAGGATATTTACGTATCCTTAATACATAAAACTTATACGAGTCGTATCAAAAAGTAGCGCGACTCAAAATATCACAGCTCTTTTGGTCATGAGTTCTCATTAATTGATTGCTTGTCAGGTTAGGTTTTTATTAGTTTTGTTTTGTGGCATCATAGTTCCAAGTTGCCATTGCTGACTGACACTGGTATAGTGGGCCAAATTGGCCCCACCCATTCAGCAAAAACTAGAAAAAAATTATTTACTTTTGGTTTAGATTTTATTTTTTTTAAAATTTTAATTAATATCTTTTTAATTAATATAATATTAATTAAGAGTAGATCTGAAAATTCAGATCTATAAATTCTAAAAGATTGTTTAGAAATTATACTTAAATTTAAATTAGGATTTTATTATAGTATTTTTTATTTTACAAAAAATTTAAAGTTTAAAACTTTCTCTCTTACAAAGTTTTTTAAATGAACCTAAATCATAATTTGAGAATATAATAATTTTTAAAAATACCTTATTAAAGTGTAGCTCTTTATTATTTTTACCTCTTAACATTAACTCATATATTTATATCTTTTAAATTAATACTAATCAAGAGCTAAATTTTTTTTAAAAATAATACTTTTAATATATGTTAGGTATTTAAAAAATGAAATCTGAAATTTTCTCCTTAAAAAGAGAGAAATATACCTTTCAAATGAGTTTTAAAAAATATTAATTTTATTACTAACAATACAACAACAATAATTTTTAACAACAAAATAATACCAAACTAACCCAATTATAAATCCTAAAAAACAAGAAGGCATCTATAAATTGGCCATGTGGGTCTCGACTGGAATGATTCCAACAACATTACTTGTTGTCATGCAGCAGATGATTACCAACACGTAACTTAAAAATGCTGTAATTCAACGTTGTTGACTTTGAACTTGTCCATCATGCCGTCCAAGTTCATTCCTCAAATCACACGCTTTTCCTTCTCCTTCATTATTATTGGTCGAACCAATTTCTAAAATATCATATTTTATTACTAACAAGTTTTGCAGCAAAAAAAAAAAAAAAAAATAATAATAAATAAAAAAAATCAACTCCTCCTGTGTCAATAATGATGAATGATGAGGGAAAATATCTAAAGGCATTTCTAGTGAAAAACTTAACATCAAGAATGACCTTGATAAATTTTAAAAATTAACTAAAAAATAAAAATTTAATTTAAAAAATATAAGATTTTTATTTTTTTTAAACTATCACCTGTGTGTGTAAAACAAAAAAAAAAAAATATGCTCAAAATTCTAAAGGCCTCATCTATTTCACCAATTTGAGTTTAAAATTTAGATTTTACTATAGTAAAAAGCTCTTAAAAACAATCATATATAACTTTTTTACTACAGTAAAAAACTCTCGTAAAAAATCACATCTCAATTCGAATTAAAAACTCGAATCAATATATTAAACGGTCCTTAAAACTCCGAATTGAAGTCATGATCCGAAGAACTCATAAAATATCTCAAACGAAAAATACTAAACTAACTGTTTTATGTGTAATTGCTAGCGTTTCTAATGTTCTGTTTAACTGGGGCATACAAATAATGTAGTTTTATAAATTGGTAGCTTGTGTTTGAGATTATTGTTGATGCTTTTGGCCTTGGTGACATGATGCCTTGTTATCTCTTTGTTAATATTTGGAGTTTAAATTTTTAAGGATATTTTTGGTATTTTAAAATAGAGAGATTCTTTTGTAGGTCTGACGTATCGGTAGACTAAATTTTTTAACTGTTAGATATATATATTTTTTGATTTTTATGTGATTTTATGCATATTTAGCAGGCATAAACTTGACATGCCGAGATATTAACATACCGGAGAAGGTTCCTTTAAAATATTTGATTGGTCAAATGTTTTATGTTTCTGTTATAAAAAAGTTGGAGAACAAACATTGTATTTAATAAAACCTGTGGGGACACCTTTAATATGATAACATATTACATCTTGTATGTTGGTTGCCGAATCAAATTCGGATGCGGAAGCGTGACAGTAGGCGGATCGTGTATAACAAAAATTTTCATAAAACCTTTGAGATACTCTATAGATTATATTAATTTATGCACGAATAAATTAATCTCATTAATTCATATATTAAGAATTCAATTAGGAAAAATATCTAGCGGCCGATTAGGACGATAACTTGAATTCTTTGACCTCGAACAATCCTTGCTCCAAAGTTTTGTGTTTAGAAAACCAATGTCTTCTACATCAATTCTTATAATCTACGAAGACGTGTGTGTGGGCACACATGAGACAAAACGAGTTACAATAAACACTCGAATTTTCACAAACACTAACGCATGCACAATGTGGAATTTTTGGAGAAAATATTTTTTTTCCTTCCTTTCTACCAAGGGAGTTTCGGCCAAACTTAACAATTAGGGCTGAAAAATTATTTTAAAAAATTGTCTCAAAAATTGTGGAACTATTATCTTATTTATAGAGTAGAAGTTAAACTTCTAGAAAGAATCCAATCTCTATCTCTAAGATAAAGCTTGTTAATTATCTCCTATTTGAATTTTAAACAAAAATCTCCATTCCCTTATCCTTAGTGTGGCCGACCAAGATAAAGGATTCTCATCCCTTTGTGGCGCCAATTTCAGATAATGAATGAAGAGAAAATCATCATTTATCTTGTAGTTCAATTTCAACTCAAATTCAAATTCAAATTTAAGTCAAACTTAAATTAATTTGAATTCTAAATTGAACAACTTATCAAATTATTTAAATAATAATTAATTCTCAATTAATTATTTTTGAGTATTTAATTTTAGAATTCCGTAATTCTAAAATTCCCATTTTACCTTTTATGGATGGTAGAATTATTAGGATGACGCAGGGACTAATGGACCTATAATCCCGAGCTCCCATAAAATTAATAATTAATTAAACACTTTAATTAATTAATTAATTCTATTAATTTCAATAGTTACTCCACTATAAACTTGAAATTGCACTCTCGAAATTATAGACATAAATTACTTCTAAACTATGAAAAGTCCATTTGATATAGTCATTGCATATAGATTGATCCTCCATAAATAGTTCATAATTAGAGTTAGGTAAAATCCGTTAACCTCTCTAATTACTTTTTATCCTTGAGTACCATTGATTCTCTAATGGACAGTGATTCATAAAACACATTCATGAATTGGAGCTCATACTGGTCCAAGTACCGAATCAACCCTCAAGAGAATTATTTATCTACTTCTTTCTTAAGAAGGAATGGATTCCATCTCGTATAATAACATTCCCGGCTACCTACTTCATCATGTCTTCAAAATATAAGGAATAGGATTTAGGGTCTCGGAATCCGTATCGAGTAAATTAAAAGACATAAATCCATAAATAGGAGTTTGTTAAGAACTCAGGATTAAGATCATTCTATATATGACCATCGGTAGACTCAATTAGAATTTCTATACTTAACGGAAATTATTAGAAATTCATTTTGTGTTTATGTCCTTGTTCCATATAATCTTATTATGCGAAATACACTCATTCAATATCTCGCCATATTAACAGTGCGGATAACACCGTTCCATTCTAAATGGGAATGACATGTATTAATAATGTTTTAATTAAAGATTCTAAACTTTAATTAAATTCATTATGAACATTGTTTTTTTTATTATTATCCTTAAACATTATCCTCTCGTATATAACACTTATATACAATGTTTAAGGTTACATAAATAATCATGGAATTTTCATTGATATTCATAAAATATTCACAAATATATACACATAAAATTGATGAATAAACTCTTTTATTAAATAAATAATAAATATCATATTACATCTTATGCTTCTAGGACACAATTCCCAACATTGTATTGCTAGGGTTTTCTCCTAAAACTCTTCTTTCTCTTGCGCCATTTCTACAACCTTCATAGGGTTGGAGTCTAGCGTCACCCTTGGGTAGGGCTCTAGACTCCTAGCCCAATGAAAGAGTGCCTGGATATTGTTGGTTGGTTTTCTCCGGTGAGGTTTCAACAAGTCCATGGTAGGGAGTCTTGGATGTTATGGGGGTGTTTTTCGGCTGTGGGTTTAGGTGCTGCCTCATCACGTGGGTTGGGCCTCCTCAATATGGTGTTCCTTTGGATAGGTTTTGCGTGTATTATGGTGGTCGGAGATGGCAGATGGCGAGGAGTGGGTGCATCCCTCTTTGATAGTTGTGGGAATGTGTAGGTGTAGGGCATTCTTTTTTATGCGGAGGTGGGCGATAATGAGTGATTCTCTTTTGCTCCCTTTTGGGTCGTCGGCAGTGCTGCTTTTCCGGAGCTCATCCTTGGTGGTTGTCGGTGAATCATCAGTTTTCCGGCCAGAGTCATTTGAGCTTTGACCCTTTGCTTTTATTTATGTCTTTGTCAAGTAAAGGCGATGTCCTCGCCATTTAGGTTTTGGTTTTGTTGCTTTGTTGGCTTTCAATTGTAATAACGGAGGTGGTCTTCCCACCTTCCGTTATAGTCTTAGTCCTTGTGTCTAGTTTGAAATTTATATTTCTTTGAGGTGTTGTGGTTGGCCTTAGTGCTTTTGGTCTCTCGATTGATTGGAGTTACCTACCATCTATAGTAATGTTTTTGAAAGAGCCTTCTTTGTGTTCGAATAGTTGTGTGGCTCTTTAGTTTCCAGAACTTGGAACACGTATTACCCTCTTGAACATTTCGATTGAACTTACTAGTGGTTCCGATCCTTATTAGGGGTTGAGTCGCTAAATATGTCAGGGTCTTTCACATCTGAATTAGTGCATGTATTTCTCTAATTTAGAATGCAATTACCTTAAAAAAAAAAAAAAAATAGGCATGAATTGATTTGTCTTTTATTTTGCACCATGTATACATGATTTACCTTTAAAAAAAATGATTGCCTATGGTCTTAGAGGAGGAGGAAAAAAGCTGTAGCACTTTCTCACATGGAATATATGATAATTGACCCATAGTAAGAAAAATTAGGGTTCATGGTATGAAACATAGAAACTTTATAAGAGATCTTTTTATTTGCCAATTTGCCTTTGAAACGTGAAATTAAGGGCGCGTTTAGAATTTGTTTCAAAATAATTTTATTTTTTATGAAAATGAAAATGAAAACGTTTTCAATCTCAGATAAAATCATTTTTAAAAATATGTTTAGAAGTTTTATCTAGATATTGTTTTCAGTATAAAAAAACCCATTAATATATATATCTCTGTGCTAGAGAGAGGAAAAAACGAAAATAAAAAATGAAAAACGATTAAAAATTATTTTTTATTTCTCTCTCATTTTACAATAAACCAAAAAATCGTTTTCATTTATGTTTTTTGTCTTTATTATGCTAAACGCCGTTTTGAAAATATTTTTATTTTTTTCTTTCTCAAAAAACATAAAAAATAAAAACGGGATCAATTCCAAACACGGCCTAAACGTCTAGACCGTATGCTTGGTTATTCATGATTTGTATAATAGAAAGACAACCATAATAGGAAACTTCCCATTTGGAATTGGGTACAAAAGAGGACGTTTGATTCATGGATTTAGAACCATGATTCAGAACCACTCTCAGTTTACATGTGTTTTTTGTGAGAGAAAATACTGTAGCGAGTCACGAACCATGATTTAAACCATAAGACAGATCTTTACTCCAAACACAAAGAAAACTTCTTTTCAAGTGTCAAAAATATTTGCATACCTTTTTTTTTTAGAATAATATTTGCATACCCTCACACTTGCTTGAGATGGGGAGAATGACAAAAAAATAAAAAAAAATTAGAGTAAGGAGATTTAGGTATGAGAAACTATCTATTATGCATGTATTCATAAATATATATTTTTTATTTTGATGTAATTTTAATAGATTTGACCGCTAAAAAAAATACACTATCAGTAATAAGGCGACCTAGATAGACCACCTTAAGAATAATTCATGACAAATGTCATAGGCAAAAAAAAAAAAAGAGGGACTTTCTTTGTTAGACTATCTAATTAGTCAATTTTTTATTGTTAAATCTGATTAAAATTATATCAAATTAAAAAATTATAAAAAAAAGACAATTTTAAATACTAATGGCCGAAAGAAAAAAATACCAATGATTTATTTTTATTAATGCTCATGGAGAATTCTCCTAAAAAAATCATAATAAATGTTTGTAATCATGTTTCACAATGTGCTATCTGACGTTATGTGATAGCTTCAAAACTTTGTCCCAATGAGTATTATTAAGAACATAAGCACAATCTCATTTACCCATTTGGAGATCAGCGATTTGTAGACAGAAGGGAAAAAATGAACAAAAAAGACAACAAAATGTCGGTAAATTTTTAACATTAACGCTGACATCAAATTCTACCCGCAGCCGCATATTGACTAGCTCAATAAATTTTCAAAGTAAATCTAGAGAAACAAAACAAATGGATGTAAATTACACGTGTTCTCTTTTGTATTTATCTACAAAAGAAATTAAAATGCCCTTTTTAATCTTTTTTTTTTTTTTTTTTTTTTTAACTCATATTATAAGTCAGTATTTTTTTATTGTAGTGTTTTGTTTTTACATATATAACTTAAATTTTTAGTGAAACAAACTAAACCATAAAACAACAAAGGGACAACTATTGATTACCCATTCCACCAAAAACAAAAAAAGAAGCAAGCACCCAAAATTGGAACTTTGTCATGTGCCAACCCATAAGACCATTCACTGGTTGTGTTTCTCATTCTGTACGGATCCATAAATGAAGACCCAATACGTTATAAAGTTATAAAGTTAATAAAAGAAATAAAGAAAAAAAAAAAAACAAAACAAAGAAAAACCTTTAGAATCTTCAAAATTCGAACTGACAATAATGAAGAGAGAGAAGCAAAATAATAATGAAGGCGTAAATAAAGAAAAAAAGAAGAAAAAGAAAAAAAAAAACAAATTTTGAGGTTGTTTAATTTATTAATTTAAAATTTTAATTTAAATTGAGATATAATATTATGTGAAATTTTTTATTATAATAAAAAAATTAAATGTGTATTTTTTAAAATTTTTTATAATAATAAAATTTAAATTTTAAACTGAAAAATAAACGAACCTTTATTCTCTCTTTTTTATTCTTTCCTGACTAATATAATATTCTATTCTGATTTATTTGTGTTTGATTTTCATTTCTTTAATCCTGAGGGACTCTCAGAGCCACGAACTCTATTTGTGGCGTCCGGTCCCGCTATTCTTTTCTTTTTTTGCGCGGGGGAGCAGTATATGATTCAATGCGCCGGTGGTGCGCATGGAGATAACCTACGCATCTCCAAGCTCCACTGACCTCGCCGCCGCCGCCGCCATGCCGACATCCACGACGAGACCGGTCAAGATTATTCCCTTGCAGCACCCCTCTATGACGTCGTCTTCGTCGTCGTCAACCTCTCGCCCTGCCGCTCTTTTCTCCCGTTGGACCTCCAATATCCAGAGCATGACCTGGATCGATTGGCTCGAGCTTTTGTTGCCTTGCTCCCGCTGGATTCGCACGTACAAATGGCGCGAGTATCTCCAGATCGATGTCATGGCTGGAACCACCATCGGTGTCATGCTTGTTCCTCAGGTATTGTTTTTCTGACGTAGTTTTTTGTGCTCTCTGTGTTTTGTTTGGTTGCTGAGAAAATGAAGGAAAATTGAGGGGCGGAGTTTTGGCTGGTGGTCTGTTTTTTCCTCTTCTGCTCGATCACTTGACTAATTTGTGGTCGTTTCGTGTTGATCAATTGCGTACTGGATACGCATGTATGTGTACGCGTTTCGTTTTGCTTGTTTGCTTCGAAAATGAAGGAAAATAAGATGCGGAGTTTTTATTGAAAGTTTTGCTGATATTTGAATTTTCTTTCGTACTAGTTCGTTTGATCGATTCGTAGTCGTTTCGTATTGATCAATTTGGAAACTAAAATTGCATATATCCGCATGCGTTTTGCTTGGTTGATGAGAAAATGAAGGAACATTTATTTTTTGCAGACATCTTAATGAATTCTCTTTGGTTGGTTCATTGTTGATGATTTGATTGTTTCGTAATGGTTTACTACAGATTAATTGTGTAGTGAATACGCATATATGTGTATGCGATGAGGTCTGTGAGAATGTCTTGATTGGTTAATGCTTTACTCTTTTGATTGATTTAGTCTTTATTCCTTCATTTCCTCAAGACTAAAAGCAAACAGTTTTAGTTCTTGGATCTTCATTTCACGTCTTTCTCGTGCTACTTTTTGGTTCCCATGTTTTGATCGATAATTGGGCAGACTTACCTTAATTCACTGTTAAGTTTCCCTTTTTTTGTGATAGTCATAAATCATAATTCAATTTGCCGACTTTTTACCTTTGATAATCACAGAAAAGTGTAGATTTGATTGATATCTGAAACTGCTTAACTGTTTGAAGATTTGATTGTTTTAACCATTTAGTGTTCAGCAATTGCACATTGACATCTCTCAGCCCCCCACCAGAAAAAAAGGGAAAAAGAAAATTTTGCAGTGGGATTAGATATGTGCCATTTTGTGATTGGTAATGGGAGATATCTGTGCCGTAATCCCTTTGTATAAAGATATTTTTTAACTGCAGTTTCTGATATTATTCTTTGTCATTAAGTGTAGATTCTTGAAACATTTCATTTATACTTTAATTATTTGTTTTTTCATGGATGAACAGGCAATGTCTTATGCAAAATTAGCTGGGCTCCAACCAATTTATGGACTTTGTAAGTTTTCAACGCATATTATTAAGTATATTATTTTAATTTTTTACTCTTAGGATTGCTTGTAGGGAATCTATCGTATGTATATAGATATTTTACTTTTTTCGTTTCTTTTCCTTTTCATTTTATGGTGAAAGTCAAGAATAATTTAGTCCTAAAGTTCTTCTCTCTGGATTTAGTCTTCTCCTAATTGAAAGGAAGACAGAAGCTTGGTAACAAATCCTTGTAAATTCCGAGTAATAGTGAGAAGCTTGTGTATTACATGGCAGTTTTGGACTGCCTCAGTTAGAACTAATAAGAAAGAGAAATAATACTGGGGTTCTGAAAGTTCTACCTTCTAGTTTGTCAGTGACTCTATCGACATTTCATACCGGTGAAACAAAAATACCAAGTTACTATGAAAGTGAAACTTTGCTTACCGAAACCCGTCTGATGCAGTAACAAAATGTGATTAAATGACATCCATTTCTCGGTTCATTCTACTTCACGTGGTTCATTATATTTAATTCTGAATCTCAAAATCTATCGTACTTTTTCTTTCTTTTTTTATTTTTCTGTTTTTATTTTTTTTTTTTTTTTTTTTTTTTTAAGTTCTGAATATGTTACTTTGGTTTTGCAAGGAAGACTCTGGTTTTGTGCCTTTATTTGTCTATGCCATATTTGGGTCATCACGTCAGCTTGCTGTTGGTCCAGTAGCGTTGGTTTCTCTCTTGGTCTCGAACGTCTTAAGTGGAATTGTTGATCCCTCTGATGATTTATACACAGAAATGGCAATTTTATTGGCACTCATGGTTGGGATATTGGAATGCGTTATGGGGCTTTTGAGGTATTCTTGTTCATCTATCAAAGTACAGCTTTCTGTATTAATACTAGATTTGAATATCATTAAATGCGTTCTTTGCCAGACACCAAGATAATATACAATTAGCTAATGTTAATGTTATAGCAAAAACTTGTCAATCGTGCACCTAGGAACAGTAGTCACAAGCTCTGCTGGTTGACGCATGATTAATGTAGGGTAGAACCATAAAAGTAAACTACCATTCGTTATAGGTTGTTCTCTCTGCCCGTGTGTTATGTCCGTCTGTAAGAATATGTCGATGACCATCTTGATCTTGGGTCTTTGAGCTCTTTAACTAAAATTTTTTCTTTGCCCTTCCAGGCTCGGATGGCTTATTCGTTTTATCAGTCACTCTGTGATTTCTGGCTTCACAACTGCTTCAGCCATTGTCATTGCCTTATCTCAAGCAAAATACTTTTTAGGATATGATATAACACGAAGCAGCAAGATCATACCACTGGTTAAGAGCGTCATAGAGGGAGCACATGGGGTAAGCTTTATATTCTATAGCGTTATAACCTTTACATAGTGTTTATGTATGAGTTTGATATTAGAATTTCTCCAAGAACTCTGTCGTTTTTCTCTTTTACTACAAACAGCAACTGCAAAGCACCCTACATCTACTTTATTTACTGTTTATGGTTTCACTTATCATATAAATTCATTCTAACCAACAGGAGGTTTTTCATTTTGTAGTTTTTGTGGCCCCCTTTTGTAATGGGATCAATCATTCTTGCAATACTTCTCGTCATGAAACATTTGGTATGATCTAATCCTTTTCTTTTTGGCAGAATTATGTATTCACCACGATTCTTTTTACGATTTTGATTATCCACACTTAGGGAAAATCAAGGAAGTATCTACGATTCCTGAGAGCAGCTGGTCCGCTCACAGGGGTTGTTGTGGGCACAACTTTTGTGAAAATATTTCATCCATCTTCTATATCATTGGTGAGAACAACATCTATCAGTGCCGGTTTTATTTACGGGCCTCATAAGTTTTGGTTGAAAATACTTTTGTCTAATTCTAAAAAATAACTTTTGATATATAAGCTATGAATTTGTCATCTAGGAAAGTCAGAGAGAATTAATAGGCCATTGTTCTCCTAGGAATGCATGGCAAAAGGGCAGTGTATTAGGATATGTAGATATTGGAGTTCAAGATTATAACATGCGATTATAAAGTTTTCCTGCCTTATGTGCTCATGGTCTAATATGGGCAGTTTTAAAAGCTAAATCATCATTACTGTGGGATATGCTCTTTAGGTTGGACATAAATTTTGTTGCTTAGGGGTAATTTCAGTCACTTTAAGTAAACGACAAATCAATAGAAGCTGACAAAAGACTATGGTTGCTGTATTAGGTAGGAGATATACCGCAAGGGCTTCCAAAATTTTCTATTCCTAAAGGTTTCGGATACATCACGTCCTTGATACCAACTGCTCTGCTCATTACAGGTGTTGCCATATTGGTAAGAAAATTTATGTCGACTGTTGCCATTTTAGTTCTCGTTCTCTCTCTTCAATTGGGTTACAATTATAAGTCCCCTTAAACTACATTTTTGAACTTCAGGAATCTGTCGGTATTGCAAAAGCATTAGCAGCAAAAAACGGATACGAGTTAGACTCAAATCAAGAGGTATGCTTTTAAATAGATGGAATGCATATAGCTACTCATCTTGACATCCTTTTAACTGTTTAGTGCCTAAGAATTGTAAAGACTATAAACACGACAGTTTCTGCACGTTTGAGCATGTACATTGAGCAAGATTTCTGGATGTACAAGTTCAGTATCATACTTGTTTTCTATTATGGGATCCAAAATCTTACTTGCCAATTTCCATATAGTTCAAACGTTGTTTTCCACTTTTCTCAAGTATACCTGTTGTTTCTTTCATGAAATTTGTATTCTTCAAGAGCTGTTTAAGTTTTTCCTATATACTTTATTGTGCTCAATCAGCAGTTCTTTCTATGAATAAATAGGGCCAAGGTTTTTTTCGATAAAAGATCACAGAAACCCACGTTATTTGGGGTTTCTTTTTTTGTTCTGGTCCTCGTAAGCAGTTTCCATTTTGTGAAAATTCTTATAATTCATATGGTTGGAAAATTTTATGATTCAGAGATAAGGAATGAAGGTCTAGCGGTAGTTATCTTCATGTGGTTCAGTGAAGGCAAGAAAAGAGCTATGTGAAATCTAACTGAGCTTCTAACTTTTTGTTTGTCTGTTTGTTTTACAGTTGTTCGGTCTCGGTGTTGCAAATGTTTTTGGTTCATTTTTCTCAGCATACCCTTCAACAGGTGAGATTTATTTAAGATTTGAAAAGCTGCGTCTGTGATTCATATTCAAGATTAAGGTTGGGAGACATTATGCCTTTGAAATTTTCTAGTTTCATTTATCACGTGTATTTATTACAAGCAGCATCATATGAAAAGAGATTCACACACACATATATTTATATATATATATGTTTTTTATGCAACTTGTAGGTTCCTTTTCTAGATCAGCTGTCAGTCATGAAAGTGGCGCAAAAACAGGATTATCAGGAATTGTTACAGGAATCATAATGGGCTGTGCACTTTTGTTTTTGACTCCGTTGTTTAAGTACATACCCCAGGTTAATGAATTTATTTCTTGATTACCGAGCCACACTTTATAGCAACTGCAGCCATATCTCTTGGTCACCGAGTTTTGAAACAACCTTTTGCCTTGTTTCACTATATTCATGATGCATCGTCATGCCTTGTTTAATTATATTGGTTAAAAATTAATATTCTTTTTTTATCCGCATCCACTCCATGCTTTCAAATTCTGGGAATAGCATTTATTTAGAAGGTTAACTGTATGATTTTTTTCTTCGTTATCATCCAGTGTGCCCTTGCTGCCATCGTGATCTCTGCTGTTATGGGCTTGGTGAGTATTTTACCATTCCATTGTATGGGGCTATTTTACTATTAATCTTTTATGCTTAGAGCATTAAATTTTCCGTTTATTTAGGTATATTGTTAATCTCTGGCCTGGCTAGAATTCATGATGTATGGTCATTTAGTTAGAGACCAATCTTCTATGAGTTGTGATGAGATATGGATCAATCCCCTTAGATAGCGGTAGTCACTCATCACATTTCGTATAGCATTACCTGAACATAAATTTGAACTAAGGAAGTTATTATTACATAATTACGTATTATTTTATTTCTAGAGAACATGCATTAACCTAGTATGGAAGTACCGGCCAGCTTTGTAAAGGGAGGATTTTTTGTTCCCGAGTGAAGTGCTAAAGGATTTATAAGGCTGCAAGTTTGTGCATATTCGTTGCAACATGTTTTGGTTGGAGTTGGAGAAAATCATCATTAAAAATTATTACAGAAAAGCAATTTCTTGTGTTTAGAATTATTGCTGAATATGCGATTTCTTGTGTCGTTATTTTTCCGTTTCTTCTTGCTAGGCACTTAGGTTTATAAGAATAATTCAGCAATTTATTGCCAATACTTTTCAGATGACAACCTTTTACCTCATTCTCATGAATTGCAGGTGGATTACGAGGAGGCCATCTTTTTATGGCGTGTAGATAAAAAGGATTTTCTTCTTTGGACCATCACTGCCACTACAACCTTATTTCTTGGCATTGAGTTCGGTGTCCTTATTGGGGTGAGTTGCTTGATGCTGTTTTATTGGTACATATATAGATTTGGATAGTTGCTTATGCGCCAAGATATGAGATAAATTTTGAGCATATCTATTTCCCTTTTAGTATCTAAATGCTCCCATCTCACATCCACGGACAAGAAAAGTTAACTAGAGCATTTCCTATCAACATGATTTCCAATAAAACATTGACTGGAAAAATCTGTCAGGACTTGGTTTCAGGCTGACTGTATACGTGGTGTTTTAGTGCATTTATGCTTGGTATAGACTAGTAATGAGCGTAAGCCTTTAGAACAACATCCTGTTATTGAAAATGGGATTTTCTTTTCTTTAATTACATTGAACTACTGTCTCGCGTTTATCTTTCTAAATCTAATTTTTTTGGCACTGCAGGTTGGCGCTTCACTCGCTTTTGTCATCCATGAGTCAGCAAACCCACACATTGGTAAGTGGATAAAATATCATCCTTTTATCTGTGCGCATAATCAGATTTTCTCCAGTATTGAATTTCATGATCTCGTGCTACTATTTTATTAGACGTTTTGATTGCTTCAAATTTCTGTCGTTGTGTTCTTACTGATGGGCCTACATGTTTTGTTTTTTTGTTTTTTTCATTGTTGTCTGCATCTTTTGCCATTATCTGTAGGCTGAATGTTAGTATTGTTTTTACTTTGGAAATTGAATGATATACTTCTCCTTCCACAATTTCTAGAAGATATCATCTGGTTGATTGCCCTTATCCATGATACTTATTTAGCTTTTTTATGAATACTGCAGCTGTGTTGGGGCGCCTTCCGGGAACTACTGTTTACAGAAATGTTAGACAATATCCTGAAGCGTATACTTATAATGGAATTGTAATTGTACGGGTTGATGCACCTATTTACTTCGCAAACATAAGTTACATAAAAGACAGGTAAAGATTCAAACTTATCATATTTTGGTGAAGTCCATTGATAATGCCTCTTGCTATACCCTTTTTCTATTAGCTGGGCAAATATCCAAGATCTAAAGCTGTAATTACTGAATTTTCCAACAGAATGATCTAAATCATCTAGATCTTTGTCAGGTTACGTGAATACGAAGCTGATGTTGATAGATGTAGTAGACGTGGACCAGAAGTTGAAAGAATTTATTTTGTGATTTTAGAGATGTCGCGTAAGTCTTACTTATCCTGTTTTGTATTCTAGGTTATGAAAAATTGTGTATGGTAACAAGCATTATGGTACAAACAGAATGCTAAACCGTCTTGTTTGAGAGCATGCCACTGCACCAATCATACCTTACGTTTTAAGTTCTTTGTTTGCAGCTGTTACATATATAGACTCCAGTGCCGTTCAAGCTTTAAAAGACCTGCATCAAGAATACAAGATGCGGGACATCCAGGTTGAATCTCTTTTCCAGTGACATTTTTTTCGCAAACATTTCTGGTTTGTCATAAATTCGTCAAGACCATTAGCAATCATCTTTGACAAACCATCTGGTTTTGTTTCCATGCAGATTGCCATTTCCAATCCAAACCGAGAAGTTCTACTGACCCTATCAAGAGCAGGTGTTGTAGAGATGATTGGTAAGGAGTGGTATTTCGTGAGAGTTCACGACGCTGTTCAAGTCTGCCTGCAGTATGTTCAAGGGTTAAAAGAGACGAGGAGAACAGCTGACCCTGTCATAGGGGAGAAACCAAGTTTCATTCAGAGGTTGCTGAAACAAAGAGCAGAGGACTCATCGATTGTCCAGTTAGAGTCTGGCAACCTAAGATCACCAGCTTCAGAAGACAATGATCCTCAACTGGAGCCACTCTTGTCTCGAAAGGCTTGAAATGTGTTCGATTTTTCACAACCACAATGCTGCCTGTATTTTTTGCAAGGCAGCGCTTATAGACTTATAATTGACTTATTCTGTCTCAATTTTTTTAGCGGGTTCAGGTTTGATTATTGTAGAATATAATTAGGCTTCTTGTTGTAAAATGTAATGCAGTAAATTATATGTAATACGACTACGAAAATGCAATGGACAATCATAAGCCATTAAATATGTTTGAAAAACACGTTTAAATAACCAGACAAGTTGAATTGGTTGTTTGCCTCAAAATTAAAGAAGGGCTTGGGATTTTAATGAGGATTGTTTAGAGTTTAAAATCTTAATCAAGTTGCTCAGACTTCAAATGATGACTGTTTTGAGTTTAAAATCCTAGACCCTAGTCGATAATAATAATTACCAGGATTAGCATAAAAAAGTAATTTAGATTTTTCTTTTGAAATAACCAAAGCATTTGGGGAAAGAGAACGACGCCTGAATGCTTTTATGGATAAGCAATAATATTCTTATAATTAGATAGTTAATTAGGATAAAATGAACAGAAACAAATAATATTCCTAGGCTTTGAAGTCTAGTGTCAGTTAATTGGCCGTAGTGTTAGAGTCCCACATCGACTACGAACAGAAATCCTTTACAAGTGAAGCAGTATAAATAGAAGACAGCTTTCAACGAGAAAAATTGCCTTAAACTAATGAGTAAGGAAAACAAAGCGAGCGGTGGGAGCTGCTCGCCGCGCCGACTGTATTAGTGCGCATGAATTTGTGGAGGGGTTATAGGCTGGCCAAGCGTTGACGCTGCTTACTTTGCAGAACTCGCTTGTGCGGGCCTCCCAAATCCCATAACCCCACCAATACCAAATATCAAATCTAGAATTATTTTTTTTCCCAAAGAAATAATACAACGATATATTTTCTTTAAATCGAAGTATCTTAATCTTATCATTTAACTATATAAAAAAGTAGAACGTTGCTCACTGTAGATTTTTGGTAGTCTTTTACGTACCGTTTGGTGCATTGTCTTTTTTTTTTTTTTCCTCTCATTACATTTTTCTCATTTTCCTTTTTCTTTTCTATCTAACTCCATTCTTCAATTTTTTTTTCATTTTTTTCCCCTTTTTTCTTTTCTATCCAACTCCATTCTTCATTTTTTTTTTTAAGGTAAACTTTTCCCCTATTTTTTCCTTTTCTTCACTTTTTAAACCTTTATTTTTAGAGTCCATTTTTTTAAGGTTTAAACTTTTTAAATTATATTTTCTTGCGTCTTCTTCTCTCTCTCGATCTTAAACCTCAAATTTTAACTTTCTCATCGGGATCACATCTTTGCTTGTGATCAGTTTTAAATTCTATTCCGATTAGGATCTTTCATTTATTTCATGGTTAAATTAGAAAATAAATTGTACATTTCATTAAGCTCGAGTTAGTTAGACATGTAAAAAAGTAAAGACAATTGACCAAAATTAAACAAATGAATATCTTTATAAGTTATTTGTGTAAATAATCCTTTTTCTTTTTGAATTTATAGGTAAAATTTTTCTTATATTTATCCTTTCTATTCATAATCCATATTTATAATCTATTCATAATTTCATATCTACTTTATAAAGTACTTCAATTATAATTCAGTACGTGCATTGCATGTACTTTAACTATATATATATATATATATATATATATATATGGATATGTGGCCATTATTTATTTCAGGGTAATCTAAAACTGGAAACAATGATTATAGATTTTTTTTTTTTTTTTTTTTTTTTAAGTTTCAAACACATTTACTTTTTTTTTTTTTTTTGTTATGTGTGGTTATTTTCTGCTCCATGTGTACTTTTAATTTTTTAAATTTTGTTATCTTATAATTTATAATGTTTTATATGTATTTCTATGATTAAACATAATTTTTTTTTTGTCTTAAACTACTATTAATATATTATGTTTCAATTTTTAAGTAGATTTTTTTCTGCATATAATTGTCCGTATTTTACATGATAAAATTTTTTATTCTATATGATAAAAATTTTAATTACAACTCAATACGTGCATCGCACGTTTTAAATTATTAATTTTTAAAAGGTTAATACCTAAAATACTCATCGTCTCTTTTATTATGCAAAATTGTAAATACTTAAAACATTCTCTATATTTATAAAAATAAACTCAAAACACCCATTCTTATTATGCAAATACCTAAAACATCTCCTGTATTTATAAAAATAAACCCAAAACACCCTCCTAAAGCAATTAAATTTTTTAAATTCCAAGATTATCCTTTCCAATGTTTATTAAATACAACTTAAAACATTATTAAACCAAAAATTGAAACTTAAAAAATGAAAAACTCTTAAAATAATTGAACTATTTCCTTGATTGGAACATTTATTCGAGCATTATTTTTAAAAAATTTTTATTTAATTTTTCAGTTAAACCATATTTAAGATAACATTTAATATAAATTAGAATGAATAATTATTGACACCGGTTTTAAGTGTTTTTAATACTTTGTAAGATAATATAAATAATATAGAGGCGTAAAATAAAAGAATACGAGAGAAATGGTATCGCGGTTTGGTCACAACCTACTCCGCGGGGCCACACCTAGATGATGAACAATCCACTAAGAACTCTTTTATAATTCAATTGAACTTAATCTACTCGAGACCCCTTCTCTAAGAAGATGTCTATGAACTTGTAATTTCCTAATAGACTTGAACAACGAGATCTCCTTGACTTTTTAACATTAGAATCCCTCAAAACTAAGTTTTTCTGTCAAAAACACTCAAATCATCTCTCTTAAATACAAGTGCTCACCTCTCTCACAACCCAGCAAAACTAATCAAAAGGTGTACAATGACTCGAGAGACTCTTTGAATAAATAAGTAGAAAGTTAACAACTTGACGACTTCTTTCAATTAATTCGCTAAACCAAATCTGTTGCAGATTCTTGTTGCAACAATAACTGTAACATAGTTATCAAGGTTGACTTTCTCAAAACCAGTCCGGATCAATCTGCTTTAATTCTGAAACCTTCCAAAAATTGATATATGAACCTAGACACATTCTTAGAAGACAAAGGAATATCATCCAGCTACGAAATCTCCATCAAATATCAATCAAATCAATTTATCATCTTTAGATCAATAGTTGATTTACAAAAACAGAAACTAAATTAAGTTTTCAAATCTTTTAGAAACATTTCCAACTACGAAATCTCCATCAAATATCAATCAAAGCAATTTATCATCTTTAGATCAATAGTTGATTTACAAAAACAGAAACTAAATTAAGTTTCCAAATCTTTTAGAAACATTCCATAAAGAACTTGTTAGTTACACATCTATTCTCAAACACAATCAATCGGCTAATTATTCTTCAAATAATATCAATCATAAAACAATTAAAATTAATTCAGAATTTAGAAAATAAATCCCAACAATAATCATGATATTTTTAAAAAGTTTAATCATGATTTTATTTTTAAAATTCACCTTAACTATTTTAACAAAATAAAGGGTATTTTATGTTTTTCCTTCTTAAAACTCCTATTTATATATATATTTGTAACAAGATGTGTTTTAACACATTGATTATGCTAAACACTGATTGTGATTGAATGAACCGTAATAAGAGTAACGAGAACAGTATTTTAACAAAATAAAAATGGTGTCTAACCCCTTTACGGGTTTTTATGTCTCTCCTATTTCCTTCTTAAAAACTCTAAAAATCTCTGGAAATTGGCGGATCTCTCCAGCTCTACACACACACACACACACACTGTAACCCCCTTCCTCTTATTTGTTGACATGTATTTCCTCTGGGTTCTCCAATTGTGAAATCTTGAAACCCATTGAAATATCATCTTTTAACTCGTACGTTTATCTAGTGCCAGATCGCAGGTATTCTCTGTGCACAAAAGCATGTGAAAGATGCGGCAATTCGCTCGACGCTTGTGATGTCTCCATCAGTTACTATTTCCTTTCTCTTCTGAGCTCTTTCAGAAGTTGGATCAGCCTATCGAACAAACTGGATCCAGTTAGTGCAGCTTTTCGTCCATATAGTTTGTAAGAGAAAATTATAGATTTCACTTTTTTAGTACTTAATTTATTGAAAGTATTTTTTTAATAATTTTATTTCTTAATTAATTTTAATTTAAAAAATAAAAATATATAAATTAATGTTTAAAGAGTAAAAATAAAAAAAAATTTAAAAAATATGATCACATTTATTTCGTCGATTTAAATTTAAAATTCAAGTTTTATTATAATAAAAAATTTTAAAAAATAATCACATTTAATTTTTTTATTATAATAAAATTTTTTATATAAAATTATATTTTAATTTAAATTAACAAATTAAACTAAACGAGTCGTATACTTTCCGCAAATAATGATGGACCCAACTAGCTACCGCTTGAAGCTTCTGATATAGGGCCCAGTGAGTAGCAATCAGAGTCAGACTGAAGCCATCAAGAATACCAGGTTTAAAAGTCCTAGTTGAAGACATTAACATTTGCAAGCACAAGACAAATGCAAAATAAGATTTCTCACGTCTTCTCATCCAACAACAAGACGAATATAAAATTATGTGCATCACGTGTTTGTTTTGTCCCGAGATAGCCATAGACGACCCAACCTCTCAACAACAACAACAACAACAACAACAACAACAACAACCAAAAAGAAAAAGAGAGAGAGAGAGGAAAGTTTGTGCAGGTTTATTTTCCAGACTTCCTAAGAAGGTTAATTTAATTTCCTCTCTTTATTGTTGTGCTTTATTTCTAATCACTATCATAAACTATCAATTTCACAATTTTTTTTTATTATTGTTATTTTTAATTTTGATGTTACTTTGATCAAAATTTGACATTAAAAAATATACATTATCAATAAGTATTTTCAATCATAAAAGCTCATCATCATCATATATATGATTAGGAATTCACGTATTGTATAATTTTTTACTTTTGATTGAAACAAGATATTGGCTTAGTTTGGTATTATTTTTCAATCCAAAAATCAACTTCTGTTAAAATCAGCTTCTGCTTGTAGTAAAAGCTGATTTTAGTGTTTAGTAAATTTTTTTAAAAGTGTTTTTTTTAAGAATTTTTTAAGAATCTACGGCTAAAATTAGAAGCAGTCTAAAAACAATTTTAGCTTTTAAATTGTGCAAGAATTAACATAGTACAATTAATAAAACTTTCATAATACCCATAAAAAAAATTAAAAATTGACTATCTTCCTAATTTAAAATTCAAATTCGTAATATAATATAATATAATAGTAATATTGTAACAAATAATATCATAATTATATTAATAACTCTAATATTATTATTTTATCATATAATAATATTATAATTATTTTAATAATATGATATTGTAATTATTATTTTATAATATATTATATATCATATTGTATTGATATAATTATATTAATAATAATTTAATAATTAATATAATTAAATATTAATAAAACTTTATAATTATAATATTATTATATATTATAGTGCATTACATGATTATATAATATATTAATTATAATATATTTATTTAATATAATATAATAATGATTATATAATATAATATAATATATTATATTATATTATACTCATAATTTTTAATTATATTATAACTGAATTAATATTTCTTATGTATTATTATAATATTGTAATTGTATTAACCATTTTAATAATATTATTTTATTTTATATCATAGTTATATAATATGTTATCTAATAATAGTTTTATTGTATTATATTAAATATAATAATATATATATTATATTGTAATTATATATATTATATTATAGTATAATATAATATAATCGTTATTTTAATTATTTCAATTATTATTTTAATAATATTATTATATTCTATATCATAATTATATAATATATTATATAATAATAGTTTTTTTTTATATTAAATATAATAATAAATATATATTATATTGTAATTATATATATTATATTATATTATATTATATTATATTATAATATAGTTATAATTTTTAATTATCCATAACAATTCAATCTAATAAGTTATCAAATGTTATTACGCTGATTTTAAAATCAACACAGCTACTATAATTATAATTTATTAAATACTCAACTGCTTTTTATAACTACTTTTTCTTTTAACACAACTACAAATAATTTTTTTTTTTTAAATTTACAGTACTACTAAATTAAGTCATTATTCAAAAAGCTATAACTAATGGATCAACTTGGGTTTGTAATCATATATATGAGGATCCTTTTATAATAAAGAATGCTTATTGATAATACGTATTTTTAAACGTTAAATTTGATCAAAATTAAATTATATGGTTTGGGCTTACGGTTCAACCTTTTGAGATATTTGTTGCGATCACCATCATGCACAGAAGACAAGATATAATGCCAGCAGGCAAATATCAGCAGTACTGCTGGCTAGTGGCTACTGCAATAATGGTTGTGGATTTTATTGCTATTGTGCTGCAGTATTATATACACTGAACAATGTCATATCTTCATTTAGGTAGGTTTTTATAATTTTGATATATGCAGTGTTATGTTGGTCTGATCTCTCAATCCAAAGTCGAGCAAATATATAGCAAAACCCTGTATAGCCACATAAGGGATTAAAAAAAAAAAAAAAAATGAAAAAGATGATACATAAGACTCCGTTCATTTCGTTGATTCGAGTTTAGAATTCAAATTTTGTTATAGTAAAAAGCTTTCACAAACAATTACATCTAATTTTTTACTACAGTAAAAAGCTTTCACATAAAATTAATCTCAACTCGAATTAAAAACTCGAATCAACGAACTAAACGGGAAGAATTCAAATCATGGTGCTTTTATTATACAATCATGATTCATAATTTTAAATTCAACTTATGATTCTAAAATTATAATTCAGAATTAAATATTTGAATAACATTAAATCAAGAGAGAGATAATTTTAGAATTATGAGTGATTCTAATTTAAAATATCATATGTGATTCTGAATTATGATTTAAAATTATTTAAATTAAACATTAATTTTAAATTATAATTTAAAATCATTGTAAATAAACACTGATTTTAAATTAAAATTTAAAATTTTAATTTTAAATTTATCTACGAAAAGGCAAGAAATTGGGAAATTAATAAATCTTTATCGAGCCTTGCTGATTGATCAAGGCCAATGAATATATGCCACGTCATCAACTCAATCTAAATGATATCTAATACTGGCTAGCCAGTGGTGCTGTGGTACAACTTGGCAAAAGCAAAAGACGCTGAAATTTCAGTGTACGTCAGTCTTAACATATTCCTCCTTCTCTTCTTTTTTATTTATTTTTATTTATTTAGAAAGATATCCAAAAACTTTATCTAATGGTAGAGGTGCACGTAAACTTAGTTCCACTTTTGGGGAAAAAAATTAAAAGGAAAAAAAAATAAAAAAGGGCTGCTTATATAGCAGATGCTGTCAATCAACATTTTGTAACCATTTGGCGAGCTTCTTCACGGACCACAAATGAAAATTACATTGATTTAGGGACTACATTTGCACTACATTAAAAGGAGAAGATAATAATGATATCTTTTATTATTTTTCCAAATATTTGAAAACAACTTACACAGCCAACAAACAGTAATTGAACTAACCTCAATTGGAGGATAAAAGAAAAGGATAATAAACATAAGGCGAACATGGTAAAATTTTCATAGCAAAAAAAAAAAAAAAAAAAAAAAAAAAAAAAACGCGCGCGCGCACACACACATGATGCGAGTGAGCGTATGACGTTTGCATGATATCTCGTCAGTTGACGTGGGCCCTGCTCCGGCCGAGATCTTGCACTTGTTAGTGCATTTAATAACATAGTTCTAAACATAGGTCTAAACATAGCTCCTCATTCCATAATTGCATTTTTCAGCTGATCAAACTAATGCATGCATTTTACTATGTTAGAGGGAGAAACGTTACGTGCATGTATTAGCTAGTCATTTTTATTCAATCATAAATTTAGATGTCAATTCGATCTGAAACCACAAATAAACACAATAGTTAGCGCTCACATAGTTCCTGATTATATAGGTTGCCGGGAAACGCATTGAGGTTATATACGTCTATCATCGACACTCTAAACATGATAGAGTCGGATTTCTATTAGATTATTTAATTCTTTGCCTCGCGAACCTTCTTATGTGGAAGGCTGATATGTAGTGCTATTTGCACGTTAATTAATTATGCATTGATCAGTTGATCTACATCTTAATGATCTTGCACTGAACTTATTATTTTATTACAACAAGAAAAGAAAGGAGGATGCAACTCAAGAATAAAACAACTTGGCTCAATTATTTGCTTCAATTATTAGTTTAGGTTCTCCATGTATAACTGCATGCGCAATGGTGTGGTGGGATCCACTATCCAGTCACCTTATATGGATGCACTCTGAGCCATCTGATTGGAACAATTCAAGTCATTTGGTACAAAAAGATAGCTGACATCATTGAAACATAAAGATATATAGAGGCCCTAAAAGTAGCTAAAGCTAATTAAGATCCTAAAACTATCAGGTGATCTCCCACCAAAGTTTGGCTCCTTTCTGTATGCACCAATCGAGTGTAAGTTGATAGTACGTTTACTGCTTCGAATATTGCTACGTTCTTCAGAAAAGGCTAACTTCAAAAAGTCGTATTGGCGGGTTGATGATGTAATATAATTAATATGTGTGTGTGTGTGTGTGTGTGTGTGTCTATATATATAATCATAGTGCTATAATGACCAATGAGTGCATGCCACCTCGCGGAATGGGCAAGTTTTGTATGCTTGCATAATATTATAGAAAAAAACATGAATTATCAAGGTATAATAACACTGCACGGCTTATCATGAGATGGACTAAGAAACATTTCCTTTGAATTTGATTCTTTTATGTGTTGGATTTTTGTAAATTATAATTTTGTTGTGGGGGAGGGAAGACAAGCGAGTTGGGTTTTTATTTTTTTATTTATTTTGTTTTGTCTATGGAGGGCGACCTTGCCCTGGGCTATGTGATGAATAGGAGGATTCCATCTTGCGAGCTAGAAGTTTGTCGTTTTGGGAGGATTTCATTGGAAGGTCCCACTCGTCACGTGGGGGGAGGGGGAGATGCCTAAATGGCAGTCCTATAGGACAGAAAATGGTCATTTACAAATCTCCTCTAATCCCTTCTCAACCAATTATCATCAATCTCCCACGTGGGGCCTTGGCCCCACCCCACCACCCCTCTCTTCCCCTTTTTAATGTTGTCACTACTCTTTGCCTTTGCGCCTAATGAATAGCACCTTGTTTTTTTCTCTTGCTTGTTTCAAAATCACACAAGGATCAAAGTAAGTTGTTGAGATAAGATACGAGATAAGAAGGGTCATGGGGGACTCTTCCGCTTCATACATACACATGGTGAGTTAGAAAAGAGGTTAGAAGTACTCTTTTTATGATCATTAATTGGTATTCAAATATGTGATAGTGTTTATATTGTGAGTTCGTCCGAGCAAAAGAATTATGGTCATGAGTTCAAAAAAGATTAGAATTCCTATATATATATATATATATATATATATTTTATGTTCAATATGTAGCTAGGGTTTATGTATATGTTTTAGCTATTTTTTCGATGTTGTGGTTGACAATATTGATTTTGATAACTTAATTTGTTATATTTTATAGGTGCAACACCTGATAGAGAAGTGTTTGATCTTCCGTATGAATAAAGAGGAGTGCATGGAAGCCCTCTCTAAGCATGCAAACATCAAACCTGTCATCACCTCCACCGGTTAGATCATTTCCCTACAAAGTTCAAACCCTCTCTCTCTCTCTCTCTCTCTCTCATCCATGATCACATGCATGCATACAGGACGCAAGCAACATTTATGTTGACAATCACGCAAGCTCAAGTGCATTTAAGTGCTACATATATAATAGTACACAGCAAATTAAAAATTGACGTCATCCAACCGGTTTAATTTGTAAAGATCATACAATATACGAAAAGGGATTAAGTAGTTAACTAAACAAGAGCAGAACACAAAAAAACCATGGTTTTTAAAGTTTTATTAGCTCCCAACTTGGTCTATTACTCCCCTTTAACTCGCCTTCCATGCTTGAATGATCAACCCGATCTGGTTCAGGCACTTGCACAAGCCTGATTGGCTGGAGCCCACTTTTAGAAGTTTATGTGCACGCATGCATGTGTCATCACCTCATTGGTCGTAACTGGTAGAGCAAATTAAATTGAAGTCTTAAAGTTATATTTATAGCCAAGTAATTACGAGGTCAGTCCAAGAAATAATTTGGCTTAATTTTTGAAAAGGTATGATCCCCAAGATATATAAGGTCGAAACTTCTAGTTCTAGGAATTAGCCAAAAGAAAAAAAGAAAAGAAAAGAAAAGAAAAGAAAATCTTCAACTCCTAGGGTAGGACCAAATTAACATCGAGCTATAGGGAACTTTATTTCTTTTCTTTATCTTTTTTTTTTCTTTCTTTTTGTTCCCCGTTCCCTTGGTAATAAGCTAGGGAACTTTTGTAGTCGACTTATGATCTAGCAATTTGTCTTTCCAAGCTGCACGTGTGCATATAATAATATACCTGTGCATTAGCCATTAGGTCTTATAATAACTGCTTAACGTGCAATATACGATGATGCAAAAACATATATATGACATATGTATACATACGATATCCTGTCCTGTTCAACTTATATATATATATATTTATATTATGTGTGCAGTGTGGAATGAATTGGAGAAAGAGAACAAGGAGTTCTTCGAGGCGTATGCTCAATCCCAAAGCAAAGAAGACAAAATGTCGGAGGAAGAGACAAGCCAAATGATCCAGAAAATGTTTTCGGATTCCTCCAAAGATTCCGACGACTAACATATAGGCCAGGCCACCTCGAAAACGATATATATATATATATATATATATATAGTCGTCGTACTAGTATACTACTTCTACAACCTTCATATGTGGTCCCCATTTAACGCTATATATATTATGTATGAAAATATTGAATTACAATGTGGAACTCTTTATTGTTGCATAAACACAAATGGACTGCCTTCCTCTCTCTCCTCTCCTAATGATTCTCCTCCACGTGGCCTGCATGGTTCATATTGCGACCAATCGCGGCGTGCCATGCTACTTGTACTATCCAATAACCGATCAGTATTGGATTCTGCTTATATAGTTCCATTCCAAATTATAAGGCACTAGAATTGCCATTTTTGGCCACATATGGGGAATTTTGTTCATGCTTTTGTCGTATTTATAGTTGTACTCGTATATGAATGCTATTGCAATGACATGCGATGGTATTATATTGCTGAGAGAGAGAGAGAGAGAGAGAGAGAGAGAGAGAGAGAGAGAGAGAGAGAGAGAGAGAGAATGTCGGGGACTGTTTTACAATTAAAGGCCTCGTCGCAGTCATATACTTTTTTTGTGGTACATAGGAAGGCGATGTTCACGGTTTTGTATAAGCCAAGATTGTAATCAGTGCTGATCTATCATCACCTTCAGTATCTCACTTGAAAGATAACGTGAAACATGCACTTCAAGTTGGCTACAATTTAGCCTTGGGATGGAATTGTTTTGGATCTAGCCCAAAAATTCTTTAAAGGGCTTTTGCTTCAACCTCAATAGCATGTTTGATCGGTGGTTTTGATCCAATCAATAAAATTATGGAGTCTTACAAAATACCATAAATAAAAAAATATTATTTTATTTCTAACACTTGTTAAATTTATGTCATCAATAATTTATAGGTTATCTTTTCATAATCTGTAAGTTATCTTTTATAATTTGCAGGCTATCACCTTGTATCCTGTTGGTTATTTTTCATAGTAACATCATAATTTTATATAGTGACATCAATAATAAAGTTAGAAAAAATAATGATTAAACTTAAAATTTTCTCTAAATTAGTTTTATGCTACAAATCTCCGATGGGTTCGGATTTCTGGCCTAAGTTTTTTAGTGTTAGTATTTGTAACGGTTGACCAATCTTTCTACTTTGATCCGCGACTAAAAGAACCATATAACCATTATTTTTATTAGGAGAAAGAAGTAAAAGACATTTTTATAATAAATAATTGAAGTAAATAAAAATGATCGGTGAGTCTTCAGACTCCTTGCAGAGTAGCTTAGCTTTACCTGATCTTTATTGCCACTAATCCAATTTCATGATTCCCATGCCGTAGAGCTTCTCCCCCGACTAGATCCTCGCTACCACAAATATAATTCCGTAATCTCTTTCGTCGTCACAAACCATTAATGTCAGTAATTTGATTTCTCATCGTCCTGACGGCGGTGATAACAATGAAGAGATCCTTCTTTATGTTTTCACTTCTGCATTTGGATTCCAATTACTGTGGAGATCTTTACTTTTCACGATTTATGCTCTCTGTTTTTTCGAGATCTCTGTTCGCATTTGGATTCAAATTATTAAGAATATTTAAGTCCCATTCATATCACCGATTTGAGTTTATAATTCGAATTTTGTTCCAGTAAAAAACTCTAAAAAATAGTTACATCTAATTTTTTTATTACAATAAAAAGTTCTCACATAAGATCACATCTCAACTCGAATTAAAAACTCGAATTAACGAACTAAATGAATTCTTAAAATATTTGGATTCCATCTGGAGCCGCGGCGTTACATAGGCAAAAGTGTGATCTTTGGACTCTAAATGCACCCGAACTTACCCTTTTTGAGCCCAACTTGGAGAACCTATAACTAAATGAGCATATGGTTGAAACAAAGATTTTTTTCTCAGTTTTTCATAGCAGTCTTTGGAGAGAAAAAGAGAGAAGCCAAGGAAGAGAATTCTATTGAAGATCAAAGAAGAATTGTTGCGTGGAGATTCTTTTAAGATCATCAACAAGATTTTTATTCTTTCTTTCTTTCTTTTGAACTCCTGATGATTTTTATTTATTCTTGCTTGTTTAATTGTACAATTATGCTAGGTTAGATTTTCTTTTGGTTAATGGTGATTTCAAAAACCTAGAAATGGAATTTATGTTTGGATGATTTGATATTATTTTTCAATTTCTCAATAGAAATCAATTATGTTCTTCCATTAATATTGTTCATGAATATTTTCTTATTTTCTTTAGGTGGTCAACTAAATAGGACTTGGGAATTTTCTATTGCTAGTTAGGACTCTTAATCCGTAATTATCTTAAATTCTCAATCGTTAGTAATGAATTGTGATCATTGATTGTGGTCAAACTTTCGTATAATTGCATGAAAAATATAACCTAGATTAAATAATCTGAGATTGTGTGATTGTTGTTTAAATCAACTTATCTTTCTCAACTTAATGTTTACGTTAGATTAAATTTAGACAACTTATTTTAGATTGTTTAAGAGAAAGGGAATTAAATAAAGACCTTGTTTTATTTAACGAAAAACTAAGAAAAGATTAGGGTAATAGAATTTATTATTAATCATTTGTCATAATTTCGTTGTCCTGCGGTAGAAATTGATCCTTTAATCGGTTTTCATTATTAATTGTTTTTTCTATTTATTTTCAAGAATTGTTTTCTTTAATTTCTTGTTTCTTTTTCTTTATTATAGTTTAAATATCAAAAACCCCCTTTTCTTTATATTTTCATTTCAGATAATTAATAACTAATTAATTAAGACCAATTTTATGTGAGAATGACCCTTAGTTACCATTACACTTAATAGCAACAATCTAATATAATTAAGTAAGGTTTTAATTTGATATCCGTCAGAAAAATCCATATCAGGCCACAATAGAATTATGGTTCTTATGTTATTCAATAATGAGAATCAAATTCTATTATTTTTTTTCTTATCGTTTTATGGGTATTACCTTCATCATGAGTGACGAGTGAAATTATATCCATTTATTCTACCTTTTGATTTACGAATGACTGGATCAATTTTATATTTATTATGCTCAATAAGTTGGAGATATAATATTAAAGATAAATAGAAACAATAACTCAAATATATATATATATATATATATATATATACACACATGGGCACGTTTAAAACTCGTTCTAAAATAATTTTATTTTTTTGTATGAAAATGAAAATGAATATTTTCATGCGTTTGATAATTTTATCAAGAGATTATTTTCAGTGTAAACAAACTTATTAATGTCTTTCTTTCTCTCTCTGCTCAAGAGAAGAGAAAACGAAAGTAAAAAATGAAAAATGACTAAAAGTCATTTTTCATTTTTTTTTCTCATTTTACACTAAACTAAAAAATCATTTTCATTTCTGTTTTTTATTTTTATTACACTAAACGTCGTTATGAAAACGTTTTTATTTTTTTCTCGAAAAATATGAAAAATAAAAACGGAATCAATTCCAAACATGACCATAAAATCCACAGTTTTGTTAAGAAGAAAAATAATATTCCCGTAGTATTAATTTGAGAAGTTAGATGAAAGATTACACATATTTAATATTGAAATTAATTTCATAAATTTTCATTTATGCTTTCTTTACAAATAGGGAACCCATTAGATAGTTGAACTCATGGATAAATAATTAAATAGAGAGGTTAGAAGAAAACTGTAACTAGCTCAAATCATAAATATTCATATGAGAAATAAATTCACGTGGAAAGTGGTTTAAAAAAATGGATAACCTTAAATTTATTATCTAAAGGTTCCTTATAATTTATGTATATAATTTGAAAGTGCAATTTCGATTCGATAATATTGGCAGAAACTAAAGTTTGATTGTAATATTGATTTGATTATGAGGAAAATTAAATCATATTAAATTATAAATATGTGTTCATATGGTCCCATTCTCTTGGACGAATAAATGAAATTTTCTTGAATAGTTTTTCAGTCCTTCAGAACACATGAATGATGCCCGACACAGTTAGACTACGGGGATTGACACCTAACAGTATCTGTCCGAAACAACTGGTTATGTTTTTTTTTTTTTCCTTATAGCATTGATATATTTGTGTTGCATATATTTTATGTGATACAATTAATATCAATTATGCAAAAAGTATTTCTTTTAATTGTTAAATTAATATCACGTTGTGATTATTTAATTTACTAGTAAAATAAATAATTGTGTTAAGTGTTGGAAAAGATTTATTTTAATTTTTAAATTAAGATGTATAATTTTCAATTAAAATTGAATATTTGGTTATTTAATAGATGGATGTTTATTGGAGGGAAATTGCACAATTAATCAAAAAATAAGCTGCACACCCACTTTTTGTGGGAGATGACGATGACGTTGCTAATTGCTATATGCTCCGCAATGCATTTTAGACTTCGAGAAGCTCCCCGCTAAGATCAGGTTTAGTTATAATTCTGTGATATGATTTTTTTGATCCATTAAACCTGTGATCTGATTTTGTGTGCTCGACGAGTTTTAATGTATTTTGGTTAAAGGGGTTATTTCTGTGTAATAGTAATAATATTTTTAATCTGGTTACTTGTGTAACAATTTTTATAATCCGGTGATATTTGTTATCAGAAATAAAATAATCCGGTACATGATAAACACTAATCTACTAGATTCCTCTTAGAAAACTTATTTTAGCGGCCGGAGACCAAGGTGACCTTCTATTTTTGCTAAAAAGAAAAAAAAAAAGAAAAGAGATAAATACTCCTTTAAATTGCATGGACATTGATTTTTGCCAATTATTCTTGATTAATACTCTATTAATTAAATATTATATATACTAGTTAAAATGGTATTAAATAAGGGACCGGTAATACTGTTTTCAAACATCACTACTTCATATTTAGGATAGCGAGTTCGTTATCTTGAAATTGCTTTCCATCTCCCCGTAGCAAACAACGATCAAGCAAAGTCAATGCAAGATATGAACTTGATTATGATAGTCAATTAGAAGTCATTTTGAGACGGAAAACAATTCATTATGAATATTGATCCTATAGTATAGGGAAGACTTGGATTAATCATAGTTAATTATACAAACATTTATCGAGTTTTGATTCACCAAAATTTAACTTCTTGTTCTTCTTAACTTGGAACGTATTCGTAATCAAAGCAATTGTTGTGCAATTATGTCCTTTATTAGCATTTATTTTAATTTACTAATTTATTATTTATCTACTTTGCAATAGGTGATCTTTGCGGCACTATTAACTCATGGTACATCAGTTGTCAATAATTTAATCCCAATAATTAACGAAACTGATTACTTATGTAAGGTAATATATTTGGTCAATATGGCAAAGTTAATTCATGGATCTCTTTACTTTTATAGGCGCAAATGAACAGCTTTGTTTTCCATATCCTTGAAAATCTGGATGTTTTAAAAAATTAATTATCAAAACATCAACTCACCAAAATTGAGCATTACTGCTTTTAACGTATTAAGGATAATATCTAGTTTGGAGTGTCAGCTTTTTCAGAAGTTTTGCGGATATTCCGCTATTGATGCAGGGTTTCGGCACATGCTATACCAGTTTTTCACTATGAGTTAACAAAGGTAAGCAAAACGAAACGTCTTTTTTATTTGTTGTTAGACACTTTGTTAACCGATTACCAGCACAACCATCTGCAGAACATGTCAAAGCCCCTTGACTAATATTGACCGTAGATTGAATCATGTACGGTCACAAATGCACGGCTGAATGTTCCATCCGGCTGGATGGAATCAATGCTTCATATATATATATATATATATATATATATAAATTTGTTTGTTATAGGTGGCACACTTGATGATTGATTAGTGTAATTGGAGATGAGCATGATCGATTTCCAACAATACATTCTTTTAGAGTTCGTACCCCTAAATTCGTTGGCTCTAGGGTATGAGATAAAAGTTGCGCAAATTAATTAACAATTTAGTAGTACGGGTCTTCAAAATTGACTAGTGATTAGAGCTTTCTTTGATTGCGACAACCCTCAACCAGGCATCAGTGCTGCAGTGGCACTAAAAAAACTTCTTTCACACTTCCCCACTTTTGAAATTGTGACAATCTTCTTTACAACTATGATAGTCTTTCACTTTCTAGAGAAAAGGCGCGCTTTGGTTAGATGATTGGCTTAGGCGGCTAGCTTGATGAAGCAGAAGCACCAAACTCTCTCTCTCTCTCTCTCTCTCTCTATATATATATATACACACACACACACACACACACACACACACACACACACACACACACACACACACAACAAAATATAAAAGTAAGCAGAAGCACCTTTCTAGCGCGAGCAAAAAAAAAAAAAAAAAAAAAAAAAACAAAAGATACCTAACTTAGGGCTTGTTTAGTTTAAAAATTCAAACAATGTGATTTAAACTTGATTTAAATTTTTAAAATTTTTGTGAAAGAAATATTGTAGCATAATTTTTTAAAATTAAATTTTTGTGAAAGAAAAAAACTTAGCAAAACCCAAAATCGTGGTTCAAACCCCTTAACAAACAAGCCCTTAATAATATGGAAAAAAGAGATAAATACGCTTTTAAATTTTATGGGTCTTGATTTTTACCCTTACTTTTAATTAATACTCTTTTAATCAAATACTATATTAGATAAAAGGATGTTAATAAAGAGTAATGAATAAAAATCAAGATTCGTGCATTCTAAGTGTAAGTTTAGTAATTTTTTCTAAAATATTTAATGACACAATTCATATAGGTATTTAGGATGGTTTTATTTTTTATTTTTTATGTATACCCACACAATTTTATGCGTTTGACAAATATTTGATCTCTCAACTTTTTATTTTATTTTATTTTATGAAATCTCTCAACTTTTAATCTTAGCAATTTTAAACTTTAAAATTTGTTGTAATACTAGTCAAATTAAAAATAAAATTAAAATTTTATACCGTTTCTTCCACATAAACGTTTAGTGAAATTAATTTTGATCTTTTGTATTGAATTGGTCCCCTATACACATCATTAGTGAAAATGCTTTTGAAACTAGAAAACCCGTACTTTTTTCCCTCAAACAGTAAACACTTACTTTCAAAAAAAATTTCACTCATGATATGCATATTATTTAAAATGGCAAAAACACATTCTAAGTTCCGAGAAGGCATATAATATTCCATACAAAAAGAAAAGGCATATAATAGAATTATCCATGGAGAACATGTGCCGTCATAATACACTACTGTATCTTGTAGTTGGTACGATGTACATACTTTTGTATGTTATATATATATATATATATATATATATATATATATATATCATGTGCAGTCTTTTGGCATAAATAAGTATTTTTGTGAGAAAGGCATATTGAATGTCTGATCAATCTCACGTAATTGCTGACACAAGTTTCCAACTGAGAAACACATCTCAATGGGATAGTAACTTAAAAGTAAAGAGGTTATTAAACCATGACTTCCAGCAACTTATTCCCTTCTGAGCATTTGGATCTGATGACTTCCTATCTGTCATACGCATCTGCGGCTGCATCTTCTTCTTGCCAAGCATAAAGTTCCTCACTCCTTGATATCCTATTTGTGCCAACGGGCTTAAAGCTAAAAACACGAAGAAAACAAAAGTAAAGAGAAGGTATACAAATAGAAAACATATTAATTAAAGGAGAAAATTAACGAGCATTATTGAACTAATATTATCTTTCACGAAAACATAGAAGCTGAAGTATCATTATAAATATCATCACTTCATGTTTAAAGAAATTAAAATTAAAATTCAGGCTCTTCGAAGGATTTGAAATCACTCATTATATAATATATGTTTACTTTTTTAAACAATGTCAATACCCTTTCTCAAAAAAAAAAAAAAAAAAAAAAAAGTGTCAATACCCCGTTTACAGTTTACACCATTATCGGACTCATGGGACAAAATTAAGAAAAGAAAATGACCTAAGGTATTAAAAAAAACCCGCTTATCAGTGATTGTGAATGTAAAATCATATCATGTAAAAAATATAATAGTACAAAATTTGAATAACAAGCTAATCGTTAAAGATATATTTTGATAGTAACCTATATCATAAAAAAGGAGTTAATCTAAATACAAATTTTTTTTTCAGGCTCTATTTATAAGTTACCTTTATATTTAGAAAGATAATATATTTAAAATCCGTCCGGCCACTCCCCTCTTTTAACATATATGTTCGTAGTCATACTCTTACCTTGCATCCACTATTTACAAAAATTCTACCATATTGCCGCACTGTCTTCTTTTTTCTTTATTTTCTTTTAGGGGAGCCACACTTCCTTTTTGTGTACCATACAATTATAAAATTGTTTTGCCTTTCTTTCATATATATATATATATATATATATATATATATAAGATTTTCTACTTCTAATTAAGTTTATAAGAACGTTCAAGTAAGATCTGTAAGAAAACAATATAGATATTGGAAAAACATGAATTTTTTTCCTTACAAATCAAATCTTTTGTTGCTTTTTTTCATGAATCTTTCTATATCTTGAAAAGCAAACTTTTTCGTATTCAAACTAAATAACGCAATTGAAAATTTCATGTATATCATTTTTGAAACGATGACAATTGCAAAACTCTATTATAGAAAAATATAATAGAGGAAGCAGTTTACTTAAATTTTTTTTTTTTAAAAACAAATATCATAAATAAAAGTAAATATAACGTTATAGTACTCCGAATGACACATTTAAATTATACATACACAAAACCAAGATACGCAAAGAAGAAATAAACAAAAAAAATCTATATATTTTCTTGGCCAATGACAAGAAGTATAAAGACCGATACTAAATTAACTTAGCTCCCGTTCCGGATATATTTCAATGGAGAACAATCAGGAATCAAGGAAAAAAAAAAAAAAAAAAAAAAAAAAACTGATATTGTTTTGCTTTCCCCTTTATCTCATGTTGACGTTATCAAGAAAATTTCCTGTTTGCGTGCACGTTTGGGATCAAAGCATTTCCCTTTCTCTCTTCTTAATCGTTTTCTTAGTCTCCTTTTAAATTTTTTTTTTTTTTTTTTAAACAACTTCATTAGGGGTGAGCAAAACATGGTAGCAAACATGTAAATTATATATTATGGAACAAAGATGACATTTATATAAATTACAATTGCAGAAGGACTGCAAGAATGTGGATTGAATAGGCACTAGGCAGGTTGGTATGGTATATATGTTTGGAATATAAAAGGCTTGTTATCATGTGCGTTAAAGTGACACAAGTCAAAAGAAAAGGTAATTTGTATATGAATAAAACTCTAAAATAGCGTATGCATTTATAGTACTCGTCATTGTAGAATTCATTGAGAAAGAATGGAAAAGTTTCGGGAAAAAGGTGAGTGGAAGTACCTTCAAATTCTGCGTTGGCGCAGTAGAGAAGGAAATCATCGGTGTGAGTAACAAGAACAGGAACCCTTCCTTGTCTTGCATATAGTTTGAGAGCAGTGTCTATGACAGAATCCATAACATCATCCTCGTTCACCACGAACCTCAACGGACCGGCGCATCCAAGAACGTTGATAGTTATCAAGAACTTGTTTTTCGGAGTACAACAATAACCGATGATGTTGTTCTTTTTTTGCTTATTCCGGGAGGCTAACATCAGCTTCTTCGACAAATTCGCCTTCGACGATAGCATTCTTTCTGTACTTGTTTTATCTTTATTACAAACTACAAATTAAGAGAGTTAATATTGTTCGTTTAATGATATGAGATGAGGAGTGTTTGAGCAACGTGTATAAAGTGGAAAACAAAAAATATATATGTTACACATTCATCAGGCAGGTCAGCCAGCTTAAATAGAATAGAAACCTACTTTTCATCTTGTACTACAAAATGCAAAGCAAGGCGCTTTCATTATAAATACCTAGGAAGAACAAATTTAGTGCACCCAAGCAAAAAAGCAGGGACTTTTAGGAAAAGATAAAAAATTGCTAAGTGGGTTTTGTTTATTAAAATTATGTGAAATATGTATTCTTTGATAGGATACGGAAAAAATCATACTAATAGGAGAGCTTTTTGTTGCCAGATCTTCTTAAGTTCCATTACATTGAGATAGTTTATGATATTGATATAATCTAATAGTTAAAAAACTGTATTTTAGTGGTAGGTACTTTTCCACATCCTACCAAATAATTATCCTATAAATAAACTATGAAGATTAAGTTCTAATTGATTACATACATTGCAGTAATTTATGGTATTCCATGAAAAATACCTTTGTCAGAAGGATATAATTTTAATCATTACATCAATAACATAATAATATAGGAGTATTTTTTTTATGCACCCTACCACAAATTCTCTAATAAACTTAGTTTCTAAAGGCCATTTGTAATGGATGAAAGATTTTGTTCCAGCAGAAGCAATAAAAGTGAATTTCTATATATGTCTTTTCTGGTAAAATGCAAATTGAAATGAACTTAGTAATATTAAAAAAAATTCCATCGAAGGGTATTCTCAAAATTTTGCAAATACCTTTTCTAATTAGTGAAGCAATACTTCTAATTCAGTAACCAAATTAATTTTTCATGATTTCTTACTAATTTAGATTCTCAAAATGTAAAAGAGTGTAAAGTCGACTGAGAAATGGTATAGATTGAGCATAAATTAACAATAGGAGGCTATAATGCAACAATCCAAAATGTAAATTTCCCAATATTCTATTTGCCTTACCATAGAAAATTTCCCTCAAATGTAAACTTAGAGCCTTTTTGGTAGGAGAGAAAAGCGGAAGGAATTACAGGGTTTTATTTATTTATTTATTTATTTTTTTAATAAGGAGGGTCATCTTCGAATCTTTCTCAACGTCTTATGTTCTCGAACAAGACTTTGGGTGGAAAGAGGAGATGGTACCACCAATTTCTACCAAGAATCAGTGCATGGATGAAGCCTACTACATGTTGGAAGACACGGTCGAGTTCGATCATTAGAATTGGAGTGGTTCAAGGAACAATCAAGGTTGGGAAGACAAATTCAACATTATGGAGCCATGGTATGACACTCAACCTCAAGAGCCGGATACTTTACTTGAGTTACAAGCTTTAGTTGCTCAACTAAGAATGAGGTCCAACACGCGGGAGAAACCATTTGAAACTGAGAGGCGTACGGCAACAATGATGGAACACTATGAAGATCATTGGATGCATCCACTCTTACTATGGATGTTCCAATTAAATACATGCAAGATTGCCATCATGAAGAGCTGACACCAAGAGAAGAGTACTTGGAGAGTCTTGATGAAGACCCTCAAAGTGAGAAGAGAATCAAGACTTGGTAACTGAAGAAGACTCACAAGAAGCCTTTGATTCCCAACTGATAAGTGCGCAAAAATACACTTCAAACACCGTTAATATTGAATAAATGCTAAATTATCTAACTTTTATTTAAATATTTCCATGATTTTTATTCTTAATATTTTAATTTGAAATACCTGTTACACATGTACGTCGCACAATATATAATGTCATAAACTCTCCACCAATCATCACAATGACTACTTACCAGTTACCATTTTTCGTATGAATAATCTCCATGTCGTAATACTTCTCTTGCATGCATTGGTTTTCCATACCACTTCACATTTTTCGTATGAATAATCTTCATGTTGTAATACTTCTCCTGAAATATATACCGATCGATATATAGTACTATAGAGGTCATCGGAGAACCTTCCGCTTCCCGCTTCATTCATACACTTGGTAAGTAATGATAGGCAAGAGCTCAACATAGAGTATTTTATGATTTAGATGTTTGTTTATTGTTAGCAACGTTTATCACACTTTATATAGGTACAGTTATATATATAGGTGTGTGTGTGTGTGTGTGTAAACGTGGTGACTTGTTGTAGGTTCAATGATCTCTAAATTACATGAAAACATCGATCCTATCATCACCTCCACTGGTTAGTTTATTACTATGATCTCCAAGCTAAATGCAATATTTTTTTAGGTAAATAGAGAGGCTGAAACTCTTTAAGCAACTACTCAAACAAGTCCCTACTTTAATTTATTAAAATTAAAAAGGAAAACAAAGATTAAAAAAAGAAAGTTCATAATCCAATCACAAGGCAACCAAAAGGGGGGGAAAAAAAGAAGAAAAGAAAAGAAAAGAAAAGCAACAACTACTGAGAAGGCAAACAAAAACAAGAAAAAGAATATACGAATGGTGTTTTGTGTCGATTTTTTGAATAATTAAGCGCTCATATATTCTATTTTTCTTTATTCAGCTCTTTCTTGATTCTCTTCTTTAATCCTTGGATTAACTGTCCTTTATATTGTGTGTGCATGAAAATTGTCTGAAGCTATCCGTTGTATATAGTAGAAAAACGTTTACATAAAATGCTATAGAATGTCTTAAATTATAGATAAGTAACAATCAGCATCAAGGTACTCTAGCTCTACACTCCAACATAGTTACACTCACTAAAAAGAGCCACCCCACATCAAACTCCCCACTTTAATATTATTAATATATAAGAAAATACAAAGAAAAGAAAAGGTTCAAAACTAGTGGAACAATAAATTAATTAGATGAATGATATATAGAGAAAACTAGCATGGCACTAATGTAAAGACGATACAAATATATCAAGAAACTGTGCAAAATATTGGGGAAATTGTCCCATATACATATATTGGTTTGTCTTTGTAGCTGCACTATGAACTTCTTTGTTTGTTTGTTCGATTTTTTTTAAAAATTTTTATTATATTTTTTTTAGCACTTGTTTGTGTTGCTCAGTGGATATCATGAACATGGCTGGGATTTGCCGTCTCTTTACTGATCAATTCCTGTCTCTCCCATTTATTTATTTAAAAAAGAAAACTGCAGTACTCAAACATCCATATGTAGCTCGCTTTGTTTAATTTGAGTTTACAAGCCATTTTGCCATATATATGTATACATATGTATTTGGTTAGTTCTAAATTCTTGACGTAATTAAACATTAATATTATAAGTAACGCAAAATAATAACTGTATAATTAACTGGGTTTTAAGTATGTGTACATGATTAATGCAGTGTGGAACGAACTACAGAAAGAAAACAAGGAGTTCTTTGAGGCCTACACACAATCTGAGAGCAAAACTACAACATCCGAGGAAGAGATCGACCAAATATTCCAGAAAATGACCATTTCTAAATCTCCTAAAGGTTCAAACGAATAAAATGCGATTTTTCTGGCCGGTGCCTAGCTATTTTATAAACTATATATATTTATAGATCAGTCTGACACCTAATTAAAAATTATCTTCTGCCTCCAGCCAAAACGAAAAAAAGATATATTATATATACTTAAATATATAGTAATTAGACTTTGACGGAAAAGAAAGATGGAATAGTAGTAAAATAAGTAATGTGTGTATCATATTTGTGTGCGCTTACGCTTGTATGTTTCTGTGCGTAGTACTATATATTCATAATTCGATTTTGTAATATATATCTCTAGTCGCTGATTGATTTATTAAAATTTCATACGTTTTCAATGGTATCTTGCGCAACATTGCATGTTATATGTAGAAGATCTATATGACCTTTATTAGTAGCAAAATCCTCGGTTGTGACTAGCTTGATGCTCATACTAAGTAGGAAAACTATATAAGTCGTATCATTATTTGCTAATTAATATATTTGTTTTTAATTTTTTGTTCTTTTCCTTCAGGTTTAAGCCTCTTATAAGACAAACTTCAGTTTGGAGAACATCTAATTATATAAGCAATACTGAGCCTAAAGCATTCAAAACAGTGTAAAAGATTACTAGAAAAATGTTTTAATTGACGTAAAGTAAATCACTACGTAAAGAGTGACCAAGTATGAGGGACTTAAAAGAGCAAATCGGTAAAGGTTTCTCTTTCAAACGCAAGCTGCTAGCTAGTAGAAGAGAGACTCAAAATATAAAGGAGATGAATCTCCGAAACTAGAAACGATCTTGTTAGGTGAGAGATATTTTTTTCTCAAAGGCATATTGTTTTAGCAAAACGTAATAGTATTGAAATGTACGTAAATTAGGCAAAAGGTACGTAATAGGTAATTTAGAAAAGGTGGAAAAAAGAAGAAGAAGAAAGAATAGGATCAATATTGGTTCTCTTTTTAGTATGTATTAATTATTTGCTAATAAAAAGTGGATTTTGCATATAAATAAGAGCATATTGACCCAAAAATCTTTGGCCACACCCACACTTTTTAAAATTGGGTACATGGCCGGATGTTTTTAATTGCTTTCTGTAGTTTCGCCCCCCCCCCCAAAATTTGAGAGAGCTTTCCTTCTTTACGTACCAGCTCTTTTCTTCTCTTCTTCACAAGTCTATAATTGCAACGCTAGAGATATTCACAGAGAGGAGATTTCCCCTTCCAAGCATAGATCTCGTACCCACTACAAAAAAAAAAAAAAAGGGATTTAACGTCTCTGATTAGATGACAGTTTTTAACATAACCATGAGCCAGCTGGCCAAATATTAGATGACAGTTTTATATAAAACTGTCGTCTAATCTAGCACAATAGACAATGGTTTATGAAAAATCATCATCTAATGTGAGTGCGGAAATCTAAAAATTCTATTTTTCTTTAAATTTGTCTTCATTTCGAGAGAAACTCTCAAACTTTCGCATCTCTCTCTTCTCATCTGCCGTCACAGTCAACACCGCCACCCACCATCATTCTCTCTCTCCGTCTCTCTCTCTCTGTCTCTCTCCGTTGCGCACCAAGCCGCCATCGTGTCCGCCAAGCTTTGTCGCCAGCCAACACCGTCGTTGCCAAACCGTCACCAGCTGTCACCGTCATCACAAGTCGCAAGAAACTATTTTTGGTTAGTGTATATATGTTTTGGATTTGAAATTTATCATAATGCCTACTATAAATTAAACGACGGTTATGTTCAATTAGGTTAGACTATTAGATGACAATTTTTAAAAATATTATATGATTGTTAGGATTAGAACAAAATAAATGGGTTTCTAATATTATTTGAATATTTGAATGTAAATGTGATTTCTTGTATATGATTTATGAAGTTTTAAGTCAGTTAGACTTGGATTAAGAATGACATTAAATCTATAGGTTAGGTGAATTCAATGTTGATTAGGTTAGTTTAATTCAATGTTGATTAGGTTAGTTTAAGTTATTTAGTACATTTTTTTTTTTTGTATATGTTGATTAGGTTAAGTTAATTCAATGTTGATTAGGTTAGTTTTAATTTTTTTAGTCTAGGATTAAGAATGAAACTAAATCTATATATATTAATTATATGTTGATTCTCAGAAACATGGCACGACGTGATTGGTTAGAGAAAGAGGTTAATACCGCATGAGAGTTATTTGGGGATGATGACCCTTTTGATGGAGGAAATCAATTTGAACTTAGGAAAAGGACCAAAGTTGACCCGGATGATGATGGGAAACGAAGGACAACTATAATGCATAGAGTTGTCAAAAATGAGGGATAAATGAGAAAGAATTGAAGTGAAATTTGATGAAAAAACAACCCTATTGGAAAAACGGAGAATGAGCTACAAAGCTATGTGAGTGTTTTGGCTTGTGAACACGTGCAAATAAAGATAGAAGATTGGAGACAAAGAGAAAATAAAGATAACGTAAATCAAATTTGGCATGATTTAGTTCAAAGTTTTACGGTTCCGAAACCGTAAAGAAATATGACACTTCTGATGGGGGAAATCAATTTGAACTTAGGAAAAGGACCAAAGTTGACCCGGATGATAATGGGAAATGAATGACAACCATAATGCATAGAGTTGTCAAAATGAGGGATAAAAGAGAAAGAATTGAAGTGAAATTTGATGAAAAAAACAACCCTATTGGAAAAATGGGGAATGAGCTACAAAGCTATGTGGGTGTTTTGGCTCATGAACACGTGCCAATAACAATAGAAGATTGGAGACAAAAAGAAAATAAAGATAACGTAAATCGAATTTGGTATGATTTAGTTTAAAGTTTCACAATTCTGGAGACCGCAAAGAAATATGAGCTTACATGTGCTGCGAAGATGGCATATACTAATGAGCATTTGGTAGAAGTTATAAATGAATGGACACATTTTGTAAAGGGACATATGTAATTAACTTATGTATACATTTTGATTTGAATATATGTATTATTAATTTGTTTATGTTCTATAACTTGTGTTAATTGTGTGGCCAAAATATTGATAAAACACGGGATTAATAGGCTAACCCGTGGGAAAAGTAATAAAACAATACCAATTTTTTTGATGCATATTGCAAATATAATGATGATTTCCTAGAAAAATCATCGTTATATGTTATCTTTTAATGACGGCTTAACAAGAAATCGTCGTCTAATGTCTGCAAGCACTTTGAGACGAATTTAGATGACGTTTTAAGGTTTTATTTTAACGACGGATAAAAACTGTCATTAAAGTGCAAAACATATAACGAGTACAATTAAACGACGTTTTACTTAACTGTCATCTAATCCTTTAATGACGGTTTTTAACTATCGTTAAATCCCAAATTTCTACTAGTGGCCGGAGATCTCCAACCTCTCCGATCTCCCTTTCTCCGCTTGAGATATCGTGCTGTAGGAGGCTTGGCAATGAGGGGCGATGCAGGAGCTGGGTGGATGAGTGTTGGAGAGGAAAGGGGGAGAGAAGAATATGGGTGTTTATATTAGTCAGCCATTTACATAATTTTGAAAAAGGTAGATCATTTACTAAAAAAGGGTTATTAAACCGGCTATTTACTCCCAAATTCCTTGCATTTATTCTAATTAATAGAAACGAAATATATATATAGGAAGGAGATGAATAGAATTCACTATTATCTCATTCCCTACATCATGGGTGTTCCTTGTAAATTAACATTTCTAATTTTATAAGTAGTATATGAATAGGCATAGGAAAGGAAAATACTAATCATTCCCTTTCCTTCCTTTAGAGTTTGGAATAGTTTAAAAACACATAAGATCTGAACACTTTTTGGACTATCAAAAATGTAAAGACTAACATGATATATTTAGTTAAAATTGGGGGAATACATTTTGAATTTTGTCAAGATCAAAGAGATATTTTTTTATGAGTGGTGTGAAATTATATATCATGACAGGACACTTGATCGGCATATTTTCCTTTAATTTCAAACTGCATTAATGTTGATCCATGGAATGTGGGATTAATCTAGTGCTAATATAATAATTTATATGGACGCTTTTGGCCAACAAAAAAAAGTTGCATACAGTTTCTTTGAGTAATTGAATGGCACGAATAAAAAGCTAGCCTTGGATGAGGACTCGGCATAATTTGGCTCCTGAGAGTTACATATCATATGTCTATTATTCCCGTTAGTACTACAATAATTTTAATTCTGCTTCAAAATCTCGTATGGTCAATCTTCTCATATTATCAACCACTTATCATCTATCTCCAACCTCGGATCCAGGCCCCACTCCAACCACCATTTTAATACTTTCTTTTGGTCTATCCATATATATGGTATATTAAATACTAGATCTTCATCGCTGTACACTAATACAAGATTCTAGCTATAAAAATTTTTCTCTGTACTCAATTCTGAGTCATTCAATTAGTATCATTTGATTTTATATATGCTCGTCAACTATTTACATAGAGAACTCAATTTAAGGGATCAGCGCCTAAAGTAATATATATATATATATATATATATAAGTCATGAGTGACTCTTCCGCCGCTTCATACATACATCTGCTATTTCACAAACGTACTGATAGTAGTATAGTACTGTACACATCTTATTGTGAAATCATATAATTATTAGAATTACACTAGAATTAATTAATTAAACGTATACGTAATTTGCAATATATATGTGTGGGCTAGAGCTATATATAGCTTTGATATTGGTATATTGATGAATGATGATGACTTGTTGTAGGTGCACCGTTGATAGAGAAGTGCCAAGCCTTCCGCATGACAAAAGAGAAGTGCATAGAAGCCCTCTCCAAATATGGAGACGTCGATCCTGTCATCACATCACTGGTAATAATTTTATGGGTTAATCCCATAAATAATCTCTGTGGTTTACCCTTAACGCTATTTTGTTCCTTAATTTTTAAGGGTTTATTTACTTCGCTGATTTAAGTTTTTAATTCGAATTTAGATGTGACTTTATATGAGAGCTTTTTACTGTAGTAAAAAAATTATATGTGACTGTCTCTGAGAGTTTTTTATTGTAGCAAAACATGAATTCTAAACTCGAATTGGTGAAATGAACGGGGCCTATGTTCCACAATTGGTTCTTGAGGTTTTACTCTTGTTTCAGTTTCAGTCATTTCGTTAGTTAGGTCTTTAAATATTTAACAAAATCTGTGTAAATTATAAACTAAAATTAGAAATAGCTAAAATTTAGGGTATATATGTGAAATTAAGTTTTTTTTTTTTGTATTATTTTAATATATAAACTTTAGATATTTTCAACTTTGATCTTTAATTTCCACAGATTTCATCAAATATTTAACACATAACTAACAAAATGACCGAAACTGAAAAAAGATAAAATTTCAGGATCAAACTATGGGACATTTTGTAAGTAAAAGGATTAAAGTAGGATTGAGAGTAAACCTCAAAGACTATTTATGGGACTAACTCTAATCTTATTATTTATTACTTTATTAAGGAGAAAACCAGAAATAGCACTCAAAAACATAAAAAAAAAATATTATTCATGTCACTCTACTTAAAAATAAATAATTGTCATTTAATTACTAAAGAAAAAACAAAAGGCTATAATTGGTATCCAATTATTTATAATGACTATTATTCTGCAGTAAACCATGGTAAACATGTACTTTTCACTTTATTATTTATTATTTGTTAAGTCTCCTCAAGCAATTTTTTATATACTTTAAAAAGGTCTTAAATATAAAGTGATCAGAATCATAATCTACTAGGGTACGTAGATTTGTTTCCTAAATCAAATGACGAAAGGTATTATAAAAAATTATACGCAGTGTGGAATGAACTAGAAAAGGGGAACAAGGAATTCTTTGATGCCTATGAAAAAGTCAAAGCAACGAAGACAAGATATTGTACTGGGATGAAACATATCGTATACTCCAAAACATAATTTCGGATTCCACAAAAGAGTGACGACTCTTGAAGACATGCTACTATTTTTTCTTTGGGATTTGATTGTAATATGCTTATTAAATTAGTATATACACTTCACCATTTTGATAGTATATACTGTTCCTCGGGGAAAAAATTGTCTAAATACTACAGCTTTCTTATTAATTAATTTGTTAAGGTTTTTATATGAGAGTTAATTGCTTTTTTATTGAGTACTGTAATAGAGAAGAAGGATAGTAATAGAAAAAAAAAAAAAAAAAAAAAGGGAAATTCAAATAATCGTTAAGTAGATAAGTATTAATAAAAAATGAGGAATAAAAATCCATACTCACAAATACTAAGAGTATGTTCAGTAATTTTCTCTGAAAACCCAGTTTTGCAAGCAAATTGTTCATATCAAAATCAAATTGATTATGTATAGCAATAGTGGGGAAGTTATATCGAGGTAAAACAAATCCTTAGAATATGTATGATGGAACCAGAATTTTATTTCAGGAGGCATAAATTAAAAACGTAAAAAATTGTAAAAACTCTTCAAAATATCAGCCCCTAATATTATTTACTAGTTGGAAGCATATGTCACCCACAAAAATATTTAGTTTTATTGAATTTCTTGATACATAAATATAATAAAAATTAGTGTGGGATCCACACATTCTCATTCTCATTTTAAGATAAAAATAGATAAGTAAATATAGAGTTGATTCTTATTCTCAATTCTCATTCCCCACTCTTACTAAGTAAACATGTCATAAAACTGATCTAGTTCATAAAAACACAATTGCACTGCTACTCAAACATTCAAAGGAGGCCTGGAGAAAAAAGTAAAACAAAAGAAATAATATATATTACAAAAGTTGCCGGCAATCTACATCTCGTGAATGTTACTTAGATGTGAATGATAGCAACGAGGAACCTTTCGAAGGCTGCTCAAAATCCCAATAAAGCATCCAAGAGAAGAATTATGTATTGTCCGAGGAAGAAGCAAACGACATGATCCAGATGATATGATATAAATTCCTCAAACATTCTAAGCACAAATATGCCATCTGGAAATCGATCATATTCTATAAATTAAAACAGAGTTTCTTCAGCAAAATAATAACAACAACAACAACAATAATAATAATAATAATAAAGTTCACAATATGGCCAGCTTTTGGCTCGTTAAACCACTACCCTTGGGCATAGGCTTCGACCCAAAACGAGGGAGGGTTAAATATTCGACTTACCATGTACTGCACTATCATGGTTGATGGTCCCCAACTTCGTGACATCATTGCGTGCTTAATAGGTTAGTTGTCCTTTCGGACGATTTAATAATTTCTTTCGATAAAAAACCCCACACATCATAATGGAAAGTTGACTTACACCAAACGTAAGGAAAGAAAAAGTCAGCAGGTACATGTACAGAAACATTTATGATGGTGTCAGAGCGAATATCCAATTCGACGCCAGTCTAAAATCGAGGGGTGAAATTATAATTTAGAAAAAGGTTTGGGGTAAAAATATAATTCTGAAAAGTTGAGGGATTAAATATAATTTTTAAAATTTGAGCTCAAACTATAAATTTTTAAAAATTGAGGAGTCAAAGTGTAATTTTTAAAAAGTATAGATTCAACATCATTTCAATCTTGAAATTTAACCTCAGCAACAGTCCCAAAACAGGATCCAGACGCTTAATATTTATAAAATATTTTATATGTTTTATAAAGTTAAATTACATAATACGATCTAATACATATGTTTTTATCTATATTAGATATCACACTATCTATTGTATTAAATTTGAACTTCATATTAAACTATACAATGTATAAAATGTTACCAAACATTGTATTATTCTTAAATAATACAATATAGAGTGCTTATATGGTATACTTTACATGCCTTCAGGAGGGCTCTTAACAAAAACTAACAAATTGGCCTCATTCATTTCACCGATTCGAGTTTTTAATTTCAGTTTTGCTACAGTTAAAAGCTATAAAAGAAGTTACATCTCACTTTTTCTGCTACAGTTAAAAGCTTTTAGATAAAGTCACATATCAGCTTGAATTAAAAACTCAAATCGACAAACTGAATGAGACATGAGAATATTGGAATATGCAATTATATATATTGATATATATATATATATATGTATATATGTTTGTGCCAAGGGGAATGCAAGTCACCGTGATTTATATGCGCTGCAGCCTACTTTCAATTTCCGCTACGTATGTGTGGCTTGTGCTGTATAAGGATGCTATCTAGGCGCTACGTACATGTGGCATCTTCCACCACTGTAAGATGTCTAGTTTGTCATTATCAATTATAAAATTTGATTCAAAATATTTGACTAGTTTTGAAGACGCTCCATGTGTTGATGACGATCCCGATGCTTTCTCTTCCTCTTCAAGAAGCTCTACAATGAACTTTTAAGCTCCGAACGGCTCCTTGACATCGCAGTTGCATGTTCTTGTTGTCCTGTTTTGTATTTTTTCATACAAAGCAAAGAAGTGTTCCAACATTTTCCTAGCATTGTCAATGGTTAGTTTCATATCAATACCTAAATTATATGTTGTTGCAGACATCAAAGATTCGGTCTCATCTAATCCACATCTAGGATCTAAAATTGTTGCTAATGGATATAAAACATGACACCTGGCCCAATAACTTTTACATTTAGCTTCCACTTCATAAACTATGGGTGCAAAATGATTAATATTCCTATAATACGTAAATGTTTTCAAAATATTAAATAAATGATGTAAAACTAAATGCGCAGTAGGATAATAAACACCAAAAAGTAATTCGGTAGCGTTGTAAAATACTTCTAAAAATTTAAAAAAGTACTCACCAATATTCTAATCTGCATCATAAATAAAATGCTCATCATGCTTACTGTTCACATACGTAGTGATGACCTGTTGATATGGAATTACAGTTTTCAACATTAAGTAGGTGGAGTTCTACCTATGTCTCACATCTATTAGAAACTTTCTTAGCCGCATCTGGCTGTTCTTGCAATATTATCCAAATTCTTAGAACCGAGCTCCAAAACTAGAAATGAAAGATAACTATTCTCTAATTTTTGTTAGATGATGTTATATAAATTCAATACCTGCTTGTACTACTAAATTTATTATATAACATGCACAACGTTGATGAAAAAATTCACCACCAAAAGATGGTTTCAAATTTACTTTAAACATGTTAATAGCAGCTGTGTTAATTGATGCATTATCAAAAGTAATTGTTAAAACTTTATTTTCGATGCCATAAAAATTAAAAATTTCCATTACAGTTGAAAAAATAGCATTTATATTATGTGGAAATAGACATAAATGAAAACTAATTATTCGCTTTTGTAAAACTCAATCCCTATCAACCTAATGTGCCATGACAACAGCACTGCTACATACAACAGGACTTGAAATTTTCTTTAGACGAAGGTCTCTCACTAATCATGGAGACAATATCCATCGATTCAAGATTATTTAGGAGACGTTTGGTTCATAAATGAGAATTATTTTCGATTTATGTGTATTTTTTATGAGAGAAAACACTGTAACAAATCATGAACCATGATTCAAATCATGGTTTGAATCCTCCACTCAAACATCTCCTTAGCATTGGAGCCTATATTTGGCAGGCATTTTTGTGACCATTTGCAATTGTCGAGGAAAATACAATTGGACACCCAAAATTTCACTGGCCGTTTTAAATTTGTAGGAGAAACTGCTTGTGAATCTTATAGGCAATATTACCATCAAATTATAATATATAATTTAGCGAATTAAATTAAAATGAAAAACTGCTGATGAATTTAATAGGCAATAGTAACACCGTCTCTCAAAATAAAATCTCCATGGTTTTGTAGCTCGTTTGAGTCATATTGTTTGAAAGGAAAATTTTGAACATAAATTTAAATTTATGAGATATTGAATTATAAGGATCCGTTTAGTTTGTTGATTCGAATTTTTAATTCGAGTTTATATGTGATTTTATAAGAAAGTTTTTTACTTTAGAAAAAAAATGTGATTATTTTTTACAGTGTTTTACTGTAACAAAACTCAAATTTTAAATTCAAGCTAATAAAATAAATGAGATTTAAATTGAATTTATGGAACACAAACCGCGTGTAAATTATCCACATGTTCCTCTTCAAAAGGAACATAATAAAATTAAGATAATTTCTTTACTTTTTAAATTTAGAAAAGGAATGATTCGTATTCTGCACCTTATAAGTCTCTGCTGTGGAATTATTGCTACCGGCAATCGTTGTACCATCTCTTCTTCAACCCCTTATTATCTATCTCAAACATTTCGGGCCCCACCCAATCCATCCAGCTACTCATTGACTCATTTCCTTTTTAAGTTGAGGCTACATACTTTTTGTTAGCCCCATATTTTCTTCTTAGACCCTGCAGTTCTCTGAACTTCTCCCTCCTGCTTTTAGGTATATACGAACGTACTTTCATACATAAGAGTAGAGAGATTAATGTAATGGGAGAGTACTCATCAGCCGCTGCATACATACACTCTGTGAGTTGAGAAATAAAAAAAAATTGTGTAGATTTCATTGGATTTCATGAATTATATTACGGGCGTTTTAAAAGCGCTACGCATACCCTTTTTCTCGGAATTTATGATTATTTACATTAGTAGTTTTTCTTCCTTAAGATGCATAATGGTTGATGTTCTATATAACAATTAGTGAATATTGTCATATATAAGCACATTTGTTAATTATGTGTTTTTATAGGTGCATTACCTGATAGAGAAGTGCCTGATCATGCGGCTGAGTAAAGAGGAGTCCATGGAAGCCCTTTCAAAACATGCAAACATAAGTCCTATTATCACCTGTACTGGTTAGCGATTCGTCTAATTATTGATTAATTTTTCAAGATCACTTCCACAATTCTGAATTTTCTGCTGGCTCATATATATATATATATATATATATATATATATACATATATATATATATATGTGTATGTATGTACATACATAGGTGAGATCTAACCTAATAATTGAGATGTTCGAGTGATCATTTTGATGTTAGTTGCCCGCTCTCAATAAAAAAAAAAAATGCAATTGGACATATGAATTGTCTGTGCTTTGTTTTATTTAATAAAATACATTTAAAAAATAATCAACATGCATGTGCATACACATAATATAGATACATGTATATGCACGCACGTACGCAGGCACGAATATGTTTGAGACTTTGTATAGTTTGGCTAAGGTAGAAACAATATATATACATACATGCATATATATATATATATTATATAACACTGCAGATCATATATAATTACTATTGGATCCTCATGACATGTACATGCAGTGTGGAATGAACTTCAGAAAGAGAACAAGGAATTCTTCGAGGCGTATAACTCGCACTTTCAAAGCAGAGAAAGAGAAATATTGCCTGAGAAAGAGACGAACCAAATACTACGAAAGCTGATTTCAGATTCCCCTGGTAACTCTGACCACGACACATGAATGCATGATTATATATATATATATATATATATTGCGTGGTGTAAAATAATGCTCGATTAGTTGCATGCTCAATTCTACTTATTATAAGGCGGGGAGTAAGCCTAATTAATTTACCACTAATATGTCTTCAGCAAAATCCCTACTATACTACTCCATCTACTGTAGTAAATGTTTTATTGTCTCATTATACGTGCTAATTATTCTGTGTCTGTAATATCAGGTGATATCTCCTTTGAGTTAATTAGTACTAAATCTATATACATATTTATGCAAATCTCTGAACTACATTATATTTATATCATTGTAACATGCACTATGCTCCATGACCTACCAATGTAAAATTATCCTGTTGATATAGTTATAGTCAGTACCAACAAAACATGAATCTTATGTCAAACTGGATTCTACGTGTAAAATTGGGTAAGACGACCATTTTCGTTTTATTGATGGGTCTCAGAATGAACGATGGGAATAGACCATGATCTTTTTTAGATCGAAAAAAAAAAAAAAAAAAGTTACTCCACCATAACCACCATCCAACCATAATAAATGGTTGAAAATGATTGGACTCGTAGTTTAGCTCGCACAAAATCAGCACCAATATTGGAGGTGGGTCACATTACGTGCTATAGCTATTGCGCACACATCAGCTATCTTGACTTCAGTGTACGACATTATTAGCCCGCATATATTCTGTCGTGTGGAGAACCAAATACACGTGGCAATTTGAGCAATCGTCGCTGTCGACATTACTTTCCTTTTTTTTTTTTTTTTTTTTTTTTTTTTGTCACTGCGATTTCCGGTTTGTATGAGCCAGGCTTGGACAAAAGAATGGGTCCGGAAAAAAGTAAAACACAAGTCGTATTCTGCTTTTGCTGACGCTGCATTTTGTCTTTGGATTTTTTGTTTGTGATAAATCAGGAAATGATGTAAAGTATTTGATGGGTTTTGAATGGGGTCGATCACCAACCCGCTAACGTTGTTGGTCCTTAGCCCACAAATTAAGGTGTGGCTTAAAGCAGCACAAATTGCTACCTCCATACGCACAAACAATTCGGCAAGTGGGAATACAGATGATGATAAATGGTCTTTTCTGAATTAAAAATATTGGTTTTTCCACCAGTGGCACCAGATAATAAATAAGTGAACAGAGATAAGATCACGAGGTGACGTAAGATTACCTTGGTACGCAGGAGGAAATGAAAAAGGTAGCACAAGATTTAAAAAAAAAAAAAAAAAAAAGAGAGAGAGCACAAGATTAACAAGAGAGAGAGAGAGAGAGAGAATAGAATGAAAGACAATAAAATGGAATTTTGCAATACTAATTTTCATAATTTTAGTTGTTGTGCTTGACCAAAGCTCAAACTGACAAACAACTAACAAGTAATTACTTGTCAAACATAATCAGAACAATGTTGCGTTCTAATGTATTTAGAGAGAATTTGTCACAATGAGGCCAGCGAACACTCAAATTTTAGTCAGATGTGTTATCTCGAATTTTCTTCGAGGGACAGCAAATGGAACAAAAGAATAGGATATCAAATATGAACTTTTTCAAATCGTTGTTCAACTTTGGTGTCCGGAATGGTATATAAGTTATAACTAACAATATCAAGCCTCATGCCTCACTGACGACCAAGGGTCATGGTATAGTGGTAAGGACGCTCTTGTTAAGTCTTCTCTCTCCATCATTTCAGGGTTTGATACTCTCATCCGTGTGTTGCTGCTCTGCCCCTTGTGAGAGATTAAGTGGACTTCCATTAGCCTCACAGAATGGAGGGGAGTAAAATTGGTTGGATGGTGAGTGAGAGACTAATTTAGACTCTTTTCACATACACAGTGGTTCTTGAAATTGCTACTATAACCAAAAGGCCTAGAAGACATGAAGTGCACCACCAAATCTCATTTTTTGATTTAAAAAAAAAAAAAAAAAAAAAAAAAAAAAAAACCCCATGCCATACTATTCTAAATAATATATATATAACTAACCATATCATTTTACATTATTTGAAAATTTTGAAATGTTTTTAAACTAAAGTTTTCATGCTTTACTATTTGAATCTATTATTTAATGCGGCTTAATATGACGTGATCTGAATCCTATTATATTTGTATTGATATTATAGTAACAACATCGTTTGCTGGAGGACAGTAGCGAGCGACTCATATCATTTTGGATGAATATATATATATATATATATATATATATATACGTACAACAATGCATGTTAGCTCTTCTAAAGTTTATGCAAAATATTGAATACTAGCTCTTCTAAATTTTGTACACTAAAAGTTATTTGTTCGGTACATGAATGATAAATAATTAATGGGAAAGGTAAAGAGAGAAAAACTTATATATCTCAATACTAGTTTACAACTGATGATTATTAATCTCCACACTAATCGACTCCTTCTAAGTTCTATTCCGAGTTGTCGTACATCTAAAAAAATCATCCATTAATCCTAATAGGGATGCTCAAACCAAAGCAATTATTCGTTTTTACTTTAACTGATTTGGTTAGGTCGATTAGAAAGTCAACTTTTTTATTATTTAATTAGTAGATTTCTTTCCTTCCTTGCTTGAAAGAATTTTAATGGATTAAATAAAAAAATTTATATTCAGCTTGAATACATATACATACATTTTTTTAGAAAAGAGACAAGTATATTTTAAAGGTCAGTGAATCTGAATTTTACCTTTTACTTTAAATTAATATTATTTTAGTTAAATAACTATATTAATAAAAAAGTATTAATTAAAAGTGCAATTTAAAGATAAATTCAACTTTTTTTTACATCAATTTCAGCATTAAAAACCAGCACCATACCTGGCAGATTTGATAAACAACTTTTAGGCTTGTTTGGTAAAAGGGGAAAAAATAACAAAGAAAAGATATATAATTTGGATGAAGAAAATAGAGACAAATGGGAGGACCATTCTCATATTGGCACGAGTTTCCTTCTCTAATACCTTACTATTGAGAAATTAAAATTGAAGTCTTTTTGTAGGATTTAAAATCCTCTACCCAATATCTTATCTCTCTTACCAAACAACTACAAGTCTAAAATCCTTCCACTAATTTACTTATCCTATCCCTCCTCTGATAACTCTAGAAATTAGAGTTATCTTAGACATTTTTAAGTTTAAAGTTAATCCAAAGGTAAGTTAGTCTATTTTTCTGTGTTTATTTCCAACTTTTGGTTTTGTTTTGATGAACCTAGCAAAGATCAGTGTGTGTGCCATCTTCGAGGTAATTTTGAAGAGAATCGGATTAAAAAGGGTTGAGTTATGCTCTAGGGTGTGTTGATGTGTATTGCATGAATTTTAAAGGAAATGCTGCAGCAAAATTTGACAGCAAGCAGCCTTATGAGTGGCATCAGCATGTGTAAGAGCGAAGGCAAAAGACAAAACTACACAGGAAGATGATGTTGTGCAGAGTCATTTGGACCTAAGCACTCACTAGGTGCCGCCTCAGCATCCTTGGATGCGTAATGAAGAGAGCACTCATTTTTAGAGCAGGCGGCCGCAACTGGAAAGGAGGGGGAGCACTCTGACGAAGAGAACCAGGCCAAGAGAAGGAGAGAAGAAAAGAAAGAAAAAAAAAAAGAGAGCAGAAAGGAAGAATAAAGAGGGTTGTACTCGGAGAGAGATTTTCTATTGTTCTCATCACGTGGAAGATTGCTTGAAGAAGGAAAGGAGGAGAAGAAGGATTCAAGCTCCAATAACCTGAATTTTCTTTTACTTTCTTCTACTCTCTGTAGTCTTTATTCTCTCTCTAGATTTGCAAATTATGTTGAACAATGAATTGTTACATTATGGTCAAGCAATCGACTATTCTCTTGAACAAGAAGCGCCGAGGCTTTCCCGTTGAGAATCGGTTACTGGAGTCAAGGGAACCACTATAGCTAAGGTGCCCTTTGGACGTCGAGAGCCCATGCAGGATAATGGACGTCAAGCACCTCGCTCGACTTGTGGTGGTCACTACATCGAGGCAGTAGGTCCAGCCAAATCCATCAACAGTCTTGTCAACCTCGGGGAAGAATGCACTGTACCAACTGCTACTGTCGAAGTCAGGAAATCAGGTAGTCGATAAAAAAGTTAGCCTAATTTCCTAAGATTGACATCATGAAAATGCACCTACACAATTCCAAAATTTAGGGATAGAAGATGGCTCCCTCGGGGATGCAAAGGAGATCTCTCACATGTAAAGGCCTATAAATAGAACCAAAAAACCTCGTTAAAGGATTACGCACTATTTCATTACTCAAAGAAGAACTTATAATCTCAAAAAGATTAGTGCATCCACAAGTGGACTAGGCCAAGAATTCTTGCCAAACCACTATAAATTCTTGTCTACTTTATGTTATTTTACGGCTTTAATCTTTAACTAATCCGTGAGTGATTATCGTGAGTATCTTTGGAGAGCTAATCACGCGTTGTCGGAAAATCACCATCAACAAATTATACTAAGCAATTGGTTTTTGTAAATTCAACAATGAGCTAAGTTGTTCTTAGCTAGGATTGTTAAAGGAACCAAGGTTGGAAGAAAGATAGTTTACTTATAGAATATTTACTGATTTTATTCATGTTCATCCATGTGTGTTGATTGATTATTTCTATTTTTGATTGGCCATCAATTATAGGATACTAGACTAAGATTAATACTGAAAAGATTGATTTTATTTGGATCTAACATAGATGATACAAGTTCAATACTATTATTTGAGTTTATTGATTTGTGAATGGTATAGAAAAATATTGTTCATATTGTATAACCCAGTGAAACAAGTGTTAAAAATTGCATTCTGATAACTAGATTCACATAGGAATATACTGAAAATAGTTTGAAGAATTTTTAATCATAATAATTCAGAAGAATTTTATGCAGCAAACTAAGTTTCAGTTAATAGGGGTAATTTTTGATATAGCATTCCTACAACAATTACTGTCAGACTTACTGTTAGGACTTTTGTTAGTTGACAATTTTTGGCAAAAGGTTGTAAAATCTGGATTTTTACACTATATTTGGAATGTTTGACATCTCTTGGGTTGATTCTTTCTATAGAAGAAGGCAAATTTTTTGGGAATGTAATTCAAAAAGGTTGACTTTGGATATGTGATTGGTTTTGTTTTTTAGAAAGTATTCTTTTAGGGATGTAATTGGTTGTATATGTGGTCATCGTGGAAAAAGCAAAGTAGTATATGTTGTATGTGCTTTATAAGGTAATATGTGTGTGTGCAAACTAAATTTAGCCCATTAGGAAGGATTTGAAATTGACTATCGGATTGATTTGAAAAAGGACTTGGATTACACGTGAATTATTGTTATATATATATATATATAGCATATGAGTGTACGTGAGTTTTGTAGACTTGGAAGTGAGACTATTGGACTTTTATGTTTTTGTGGTTTTAAAGCGGCTGCCTATATGAGGGTGCTCTTATAGAGAATATTTGTAGAAGAGAAAGTCTGTGATTAGTGAGCCTTTAAGTGTTAATTGAAGATCGTCATTTGAGAGAAGGATTAAAAACGTTCGGGAGAAAGCGCACTTCCAGCCGAAGGAATTTTGCCGTGCAGTTTTAAAGATGAGTGGTGCTCACTAGACAATGTCATTAAGAAGATTTGACACGGCGGCAACAACATCAAGGAGAGAGTCTTTGGGTGTATAAGTCCGATTGGTGTTTGTAATCCTTTGATCTTAGTGGATTGTTCACTGTTTGGGCGTGACCCCGCAGAGTAGGTGTGCGCACCAAACTACGATAACATTTTCATGTATTCTTTATGCTTTCTGTTATTTTATTGCACTCACAATCACTATAACTAAATTAAAAATAAAAACATATATGTCTACACTTTTACTGTCATTAGTGTTACAACAAGTGTTACAACACTTTTGTGACACCGACCGAAAAACATACCTAACACTTACAATTGAGGAGAAATTAGTAATCCTAACTTATTTAAATCACTGGTTATACGTTGTAACTGAACTCTGGTGCTCTTGCCACCTTTTTGCTTGCATTTGAAACTGTTTTTCTTCATTTTATATTGATGTAGTGAGTTTTAGTAAATTAACTTTCTCTACTTAATTTGGTGTTTGGCATGATTTATGCATTATACAATTGGTAAATCAATCTTCGTGGAAATGATATCTGTATTCAGTACACTTTATGATTTGATTGCGACACACATACTTGCATAGCATTGTAGACAACAAGCCACTTTTTCCTCTTAACAAACAAGCTCTCAGTATTGTTGAACTCGTCTGTGCTAATAGATGTTCTAATTAAGCATCTAATCCCCAACTTCATTACACTAACGAAAATCCTTCTACAAGAGTGAAAAGGTCACTTATTCCACTCTACACCCAAAGAAAAAAAAAACGGAAAATTACAGAAAAACTAACCCTTTAAAATGCCTGCCACAGTAGTAATAGCAAAGTGCAAAGCAGCATTTTAACAGATTTACATTTATTAGAGGCGGCCATAAACCAGGACCGCTTACTTTCAGGCACTAAAAGAGTTTTCAACCAGATCATAACTAATAAAGCTTCAACATCCTATATTCTAGAACCATTTCATGCGTTGACCTTGGGAGCCCATCCTGCAATCACATACTCCACACCAGCAGGCTTGGTTTTCTCGAACGACTCCCTCGAGAATAGCAGCTGCAAAACAATATCAAATCGCCAAAACGAAACTTTCTTGAATTTAAGGAATTCGTTTTCATCAAAAGTAGAATACAAACATAAGCACATGAGAGAGAGCTGTCTAACAATAACGACTGCGAATATAAATCAACAAAGTACGAGTTGATTTAGAACAGTTCTATCTCAGCCGAATGAGTTTTAAGTTTTAATCTCCTGCAGATGTATCAAAATACTTCAGACTAGAACACTTCTTTTCAACTGTTTTTAGAAAATCGGGGCACATTGACAAATATCAACTTCTGAGAAGTAAGTTTTGTAATAGAAATGGTGCAACAAATAAATATTTAACATTTGAAGATTGCACTTAATATGAAACTTGAGTAAATCGGTGATCATGAATATCAACAACATTAGGTCTTGCAACTCTTACTTTTTCTACCCTTTTTTTTTCCTATGGATGCCTCTTGCAAACTTTAGCATACGTACAAAAATAGAAACATTGACTTAAAAATTTTGGTCACACCATTCTATATTTGTACCAGGATACTCAAGATCTAAACATGGCCCCCAAGGCTATTGATTACAGCACTCCATTGTGACTCTGTATGGTCGAAAAATTTAACTGAACATGCCGAGAGCACATAGCCAACATATAGAGCATAAACTAGAATATATCATGACCTTTCCTTAAACGCTTCATTTGATGAGGCACAAGACTTAATTAATACTCAGAAAATTATACTTACATGAGAAAATGTCAAAGATATAGAAAAGCAGGTCAAGGAGGAAAAGATTATAAAGGTGTATCTAATACTAAAATGACTACTGCCATGGTGCTACATCCACTATTCCACTAGTCAAAATTGTCCGGCTAAACTAATTTCAGAAATAAGAAACCCCATTCTACTGTAATAAAGCCACGAAGCAAGATAAAGTAGAGTTCAACATAGAACCATAATGTCAAACTAACAAGTTGACGTCAAAGTGTAAGTAGATAATGGGCAACAACAAGGTTAATTCGGTAGGGTATGAAAAAAAAAAAGAAAAAAAAAAAAAAAAAAACAACAACTCTACCTAAGATATTATCAGGTTCGGTTAAATTGTTACATATTTTATTTAATCTAAAACGATTCTGATTTTATCTTTAACAGTATCTGAATTTTTCCCGAAGGTTTAAAACTATAGGACAAAACCAGACAAAACTGGTCCAGAGAATTATCTCAAGAACAAATTACAAACATAAAGCTGACAATCAGTTGCAGAATCATCTAGTAATCTTTGATACACATAAAACTTAAATTAAACAAAAGTTATGCCATGTTATTGAAGCACATAAAGTAACAGAAAGGGCAAAATAAAATTAACAAAACAAAAAACAGAACGAAAGAACAAAACAAAGTGGAAGCGTGCATGCAGTGCAATGCAGAAGAAGGACGTACCTTCTTGTAGTTGTGGAGATGAGTCAATTCTTCGGGGACAGTCCACTTCTTGAAATGTCCAAGAACCACATCGAGATGGTAGAGTTTTGGTGCCAAACTTAGATCTGCAGCAGTGACCTTTTCCCCAGCAATATATGGACCCTGATTCGATCCCAAAACATTATCAGCACCTACTTTTTTTTTAGTGAAAGAAAAAAGATATCAAATATCGATTTTCTAGAAATCACAGCAGTTTCTGATACTAAATGAACATACATGTGCCTTAAGATGCTCATCGAGTGCCTTCAACTCATTGAGCAGAGCCTGCTCTGACCCATCATTTGGATCCTTGCTCTTCAAGAATGTCACAAAGGGCCCAAAGAGCTTTGATCCCCTACACAGAAAGTTTAATAACCCATTTGGTTCAAAGGTTTGAACAGAAATTTAATTGTGGGAGAAAACACTGTAGAAAAATCATTTGAACAGTTACAAACGCATGGTAATATAGCTCACCCAGATTACAATTTCAATCATTACCGTTCCTAGTCCCCATTTTAGAGCTAACCCCAACAACCTATTTTAAGATGACCGTATTAAAAGTCGCCAGATTGATAGGATTTGAAAAAGTACCTTACTAGTATCAATGAGTTTTACATACTTTTTTTTTCCTTTTCTAACGTGATTTTGACCAGATTTAAGATTCAGAAGAATCATGCACTGTCAGCCAGGATAAAGCACGGTTCTGAATCAATATTTCATCAGATTCTATTAAATTGTTGTCCGATTGGATTCTCTTTTTAATTGATATGATGGCATGACATTTTAATGAGACTCTGTTCAAACTTCAGATCATACCATGTTGAATCATTCTCAAAAACATTTTTACACAACCATATGAAATTTCTGAAAAGACCCCAAAGTCACAGCAGAGAGAAAAGAACAAGAAACATACACATTGGCGAATTCAGGAGGAGTAACAAGAGAGGGCTCAGGGTACTTTTCCTCGAGAATCCCAACAATAACATCAGAATCAGGAACCCATTTGTCATCAAACTTCACCGCAGGCACTTTCCCCTCGGGATTCACAGCCAAGTACCTACAAAAGCCATCAACAACAAAATCACAAAAACAGAACCTCCAAACGACATACCGTTTAGAACTCAGGAAAATTCAAATACCATTCTGGTTTGTCACTGAGGTTGATGAGGTGCGTCTTGTAGGGTACTTTCTTCTCCTCCAAAGTCAGCAGAACCCTCTGGCAAAATGGACCTGAGAAAAATAAATGAAAAAAAAAATAAATCAGAAAAAATATCGATCAAAACCAGAAAAGATTAGGTGTGAGAAAGATGAGGAGAGATTAGAACATACAGTCTCCGAGAAGATTGGGAGCGCCGGTGGCAGACTTGACGGCAACTTCCAGAACCATTTTTCGTTGATAGAGAAAGCAAAAAAGGCAAATGAGATTCAGAGATGATGAAGAAACGGAAACCCAGATGGAAATGGGGATTATTTATCGGAACTTTGGAGCGATCACGAGTTGGTGACTGGTGAGGCAGAGTCCGTGCCAAATGGCCCAGTGATGATTTAATTTATATTCTTACCTTTCGGTTACTTCGAAGTTACTTGAAAGTTCGAACCCGGAAAATTGCGTTACTTATTTATATGAGAAATTATATGAGAAAAAATACTGTAAAAATTTAAATAATAATTTGAGTTATATAAAAAAGATATTCTTTTTATTTTTGATTTAAATAACAGATATTTATATTTTAATACTTTATATCATAGATTTATGTAAAATTTAAAATTTTAGTTTTCAATTGGTGTATACTTTTAAATTTAATTTAATATATAAATTTATCTTTTATTTCAATTAATAATTAATTTAAACTTTTAAAATGATTAAATTATCTTAAAAAAAGAGAAAATAAAATTAAAATTTTTCAACATTATAAAAAATAAAAATTAAAAACACAAAAAACCTTATTTTAATGATATTTTAGATATTTTAAAGTTAAAACAGTAAGTTTAAAGTTTTTTTGATTTTTTTCTTTATCTATTTTTATTTAAGGGTATTTTAGATATTTTATGTTTAAAATTGAGAGTTGATTGTGAAAAAAGTATAAATTTGAGTATTATGAAATTAAAAACTGAATGTATAATTTTTTAATAAACTCAAAATACATAGTATAAAAATGTTAATATCCTTTTAAATAATAACATATTATGTTAGTGAGTTCACATGTCAAACACTTAATAGAGAAAATGTTTAAAAAAAAAAAAAAAAAAGAAAGAGTAATGTAAATATTTTTCTTAATCATACATGCATTTTGCTCCACCAATAAAAATTATTGTTACAACATGTGACACATAATTGTTCCTATTTCAAATCAGACAATTAAAATTTTATTTACCAGCTAATGATGGAGTACATTAGTATTCTCCGTCATAAATGCATCATTTTTAAGATACCACCTCTTTCAGTTAAAAAAAAAAGATACCACATGATTTTTTATGCGTGTTTAAAACTATTTTTTAAAATAATTTTGATAAGTAAAAAATGAAAATAAAAATGAAATTACGTTTTTTTGGTAAATGTTTTAAAAATAAAAACAATGAGAATGATTTTTGTGAATAAATTAAAAAATAATTGAAAGTTATTTTTATTTTTTATTTTCATTTTTTAGTACTTATCAATAATATTATAATATATTAATTAATAATTATAATCAAACATGATTTTACTTTTTTATTATACTCAAAATAATCTCTTAAAAATTAACTAAACGCAATTTAAAAATCAACCTTGATTCTCAAAACAATCTCATTTTTAATTTTTATTAAAAATAAAATTATCTTAAAACTAATTCAAACACACCCTTTAAACCTGTTTAAAACATTCTTGATTTCTAGAAGAAAAATGCTTGATAACAAAAGATGAGCTTCATATAAATCCTAAATTGAGAACCCTTTTTTTATTAATAAATAGTACTAAACACCTCAAGTACTCTCTAGCATTAACGCTTAAAGAAGAGTCTACATGACATGTCACCCAAGATTTATAAAAATGTTTAAAATGACGTCTATTATTTAAAAAAAAAAAAAAAAAAAAAAAAAAACTAATTAAAAAAAAAAAAAAAAAAAAAACTTCAGGTAAATATTTTTTAAGGGAAAAAAAACTTTAATTGTGTATCTTCCACGTAAAAAATTTATATTAAAATTTTAAAAGAGGATATAAGCCTCGAAATTATGATAATCATCTTGAACTCTTAAAAACATTTTGCACCTCATGCCTTTGTTTTATAACATTTAAAGTTATATGTAGTTGATAATTTAATATAAGACTAAAGACACGTTCTATTAAATTTCAACTATTTATGGTCACTTTTTTTTTTTGGATTTATAGTCAATTTTTTAGGTCTATTAAGAAAATAAACTCAAGAACTTATCATTAAAATAAATATAAGTTTAAAATTGTTATTTCTTGAACAATCTAAAAATAACAATGGTGACAAAAATTCTTTTAACAAAGGTGGATTATATACAATGGAAGTAATTCATGACCCGAATTTAGTGGAATGCTATTCTTGTCGAATGTCTCCTTAAATTTCTCCACATTAATTTTTTACTATAATAAAATTTAAATTTTAAATTTAAATTAGTAAAATAAATACGATGTATATATTCAAGTGCCTACTTGTTTTAAAAAATATATATATATATATATATATATATAAAACCCATCGGTCCTTGCAGTATGTGCATTCTGTCACTATGCCCCACGTGCCTACTTGTTTTCCCAAGAAAAAAAAAGTGTAATTAACCTAATCAGTCCTTAAAGTATGTGCATTCTATCTCTTTAATCCCTCAATTTTAATTAACAATTTACTCCCTCTTGAGTTTTTGCTTTTTATATCTGACTTTTTACCTTTTTGATTTGAACCATTTTCGATTCGTCTGAACATTAAAATTGGTTCGAAAGGACTTCTAAAATTGGTAAAGGATTTCTAAACTTTTTACAGATAATCATGTTCCAGATACATGATAATTAATTTTTTTTTTACATAAATAGTTTCATTAAATGCAAAATATTCTGATTTTTAATGTATCATAATAACAATTAAGAGAGTATTTAGCACTTATTATAATTATTTCTATAAAAATTTCAATTATTATGTGTTTAGAACATGGTGATCTTCGTGAAATTTTAAAAATATGTCATCAATTTTAATGTGTAAAGACCAAAGTGATAAGATGTACATAATTTAGGCACCAATAGTGTTAATTACTGAAAGAGAGAGAGAAAGAGAGAGAGAGATGCCTATTTGTCATTAATTTTTAATTTTTTTTTTTTTTTTTTATAAAAATGAGCATCCTAAAGTGTTTTTATTATTAAAATTTTTTAATGGTGAGATTTATATACAGTAAAAGTATTTTTATGTGAAACACTATAAATATTAAATACAAATTTATATAAATTTAATCATTAAAATTTTAATCTAACAGTTAAAAACTCTTACTCTATTAGTAAGTCACAAATGAAGGATGCACCGTAAAGTTTTCCAAAAAAAAAATGTTTTTATTCCATTATGCAATAAAAATTTCAGTAAATAATATATTAGAATTAATAATTTAAGGACCAAAGTAACAAGATACATATAATTTAAGGACCAATGGTTTTTTCTTCCGTTTTCTAGATATTTCATATTTTGTTCCTCTTGTTCCATTTTCACACTTTTTTTTTTTGAGAAATAATTTATTTTTCACAATTTTCATGCATTGATGATTGAAGGAATATACTTTGATATTAAAGTTGATCATTGTTAGGAAAACTTGAGTGTTTATACATCTTCGTCTAGTGATACTAGAAGATTGAAGTGGAGTGGAGTTTAAGTGGAAGATTACGGGTTTAATCGCGTGTTGTATAAAAATAATATATAATGATCATCAATGTTGATTCAAATTCCGTTGGTTGGACATTTTAGCAACAATTACTCGTTATTAAGATCAATAAGAGCGATTAAAATAGTTATCAAATATTATTCTATTTTTTATAAGTAAGAAAGTGCGAGAAAACCGCAGTGGATTGATTTGAATATATATATATATATATATATATATATATATATATATATGGAATGGTTTTCTTCTTCTTTTTCACGATTAAGAGAATTGGGTGGTTAAAAAAAATAACTATCACTATTGTACCCTTTTAAACTGTCTGAATTTCATTAAGTATTTGTTCAATTTAAATATATTTTTTAATTTTACTATAATATTACATCTAAAAATAGGCTCTACCGTAAATGGCATCACATGTAAATTTCTTAAAATAATTAACCCTTTCTTCCCCGGATTGCATGAGGCAATTAGAACAAGTACATATATATATATATATATATATATATATATATAAATAATTTTACCATTGCTATATGTCATAAATAGAATATTCTACAGTGGCCATGTAGGTTGAGTGACATGGTGGTCCATTCCACATGAATTCAGAAACCCACCAACGTTATGAAAGGTATTTTCAACTTTTTCTAAAGTAATGACACAACTTTATACGATTCGGTAGCAAGAGTACAACTTTATATGATTCTATAAATTGACTGGTTGTTGTGTGAATTATATATTCATATCTTGTTTTTGCGTGTGACATATTCAGATTCACCTTTCATTTTCCGACAAATGCTTGGAGCTAAATGGTCAACTTTTGACGACTACTTGGATAGAGAATTCTAGTAATTTGGATTACAGAATCGGAGATGGGATTGGATTCAACAAGAGTATTACAATTGGCCTAATTTATTTCACACGTTTGAATTTAGAATTTGAGTTTCATTATTATAAAAAACTTTAAGAAATAATTACATATAATTTTTTTTATTATAGTAAAAAATTTTCAGAAATAATTATATCTAACTTTTTTACTATAATAAAAAGCTCTCATTCTAATCATTAGATAAAACTCATCCCCAAAAGTTAATTTATAAGGAGAGAGTGTCTAAGTGGTTATAAACCCACATGTTAAGCTCATACTTTAACAATGTGAGACTCAACTAGGATCCTAATATACCACAATACTTCCGACACTGACGTCTACGGCGGGCCACTATCGATGACTCACTCGTAGGGAGAGGGTGCCAAAATGGTTATAAACCCACATGCTAAGCCCATAGCAATGTGAGACTCAATCAGAATCCTAACATACCATTACGCTTCCGACATCGATGTCTATAGCGGCCCACTCTGACCTTTTTAGGTCAACCCTCCTTAGGTCGCCTATTCCGTAACGTGGACATAAGGAGAGGCATGCTCTGATATCAATTATTATAACTCTTAGGTAGAACTCAACCTCAAAAGTTAACTTTTGAGGATGAGTTTTACTCAAAAATTATAATCTCAACTCGAACTAAATAGGCCCAAAGTCGTGTGTATGAAGGTCTTTTAGCAAAGTCAACCATCATTCAATTTCAGTCAAATGTTTGAGAAGAAACATTACCATCACAACTTCAGTCCCTTGTCAAATGTAGCACACATTGAAGCAGCAGAAACCAATTTTACTTTGGTAGTGACAATGAAGAGCCGATTTTACTCTGGTCTCAATTGAAGGTTTCGTCTTATGTATCACAAGAACATTTGCATTGATATTTGTATATTTTATTTAGTTAAAAACAATTCTTCGTTTAAAAAATATAAATGAATAAATACAACAACACCAAATGATCATAACAAATGTATATACCAAATAAGAACCTATTTGAAGAGAATTGAAAACGAATAAGACATGGAAATAGAAGGTTCTTAAGTTTAAATTTCTTATATTACATAGAGCTATAAGTTTGGGTCTAACTAAATGGACAAGTTTAAAACTTATTACTATTGACTCGATCCTGGCCTGACCCTTCATATGATTTAGTGTTTGGGTCGGGGCGGTAGTTTAGGTCCAAAAAGTATTTGAAAAAAGTACATGATTTCTTATAATTTTGTATAAATTTATTGTTATGTCATTCTAAATAATTATGTGTCATAAATGTCTTTTATTTTTTTTTATTAGCTGAATGACAATTGTTTATTTTTTATAGAGTGACATAAATAATATATATTTTACCATTTTAAGTGGTAGTTCTGGTTTTTTTTTTTTTTTCAAAACATTTTGAGGCCGGGCAGGTCTAAAGTGTTTTTTATTTTATTTTTATTTTTAAAATTTATTCTATAAAAGTTCAGATCAAACAATGCCCTAACTCATCAAGCTTTAAAAGACTGAACTGGGTTGATATTCTTTCCTTTCCCTGCATATTTATCTCTAATATCACACTTTGTATTGGTGCCTATAGGTAAACTTTTAAGATACTCAACTTGGATTAAGTGCAGAAAGTCTTGAAGTGTTAATTTAAGCCCACTTCCCAACACTGAAGCTTTTAAGAGACAACTTGGACTAATTAGACTTAAACTTTATTTGGAAATATATGATCCACATTAGAAAATCTTCAGCTTTATCCCAATCTCATCATAGAATAGTTTAAATGAGACATTACAATCATAATTTTATATTTGGGCACGATAAAAAAAAAGTATGAATAAAGGACACATATTGCAATACCACAACATGAATATAAATGTGTACAATGTTGCACGTGATGTCATAAATCACAAACAAACTCAATACAACTTAATACAATTATTAATTAGACTGGCACGAATACAAATGCAGTACTACTAAGGGTCCGTTTGGTTCATGGATTCAAATAATGTGATTTAAACCATTTTTAATTTACGTGTATTTTTGTAAGAGAAAATACTATAGCGATCATGAATCATGATTCGAATCAGGAATTCGAATCTAAGAACCAAACGAACCCAAATCTATAATAAATGAGAAAGGCAAAACACAACACCTCCCATTTGACATCGTTAAATGCTCGTGTTGAGGTTACAAGACATCGCTCAAGTAAAGGTGGACCTAAATTGCTAACCCTAAAATTACCAAAAATAAATAAATAAATAAATAAATAACATGTAACCCTAATTAGCAAGTGCCCACCAAAATTGTTTAGCAATAAAAAGGGGACATCCCCGAATGCTAATTGCTATGGTGCTAAGTCCAATTCCCCTATTTCCACCCCTCAATTTGCTACATCCAAGTCCACATCACTTGGAAATTTCCTTCACATTGAAGAAACCAAATACTTGGAAGTAGTATAATTTCATGTAAATTAAAGAACAATATCCTGTTGGCGCGAGTTTGGCTAGAAGACAACAATTTCGCGCATATTTTGCCAGAAAAAGACAGATCCGCCAACCAAAAAGCAAAACAAATTTCTCTTTAAAAATAATAAATAAAAAAAACCGAAGCAACGTCACCATTATAGCCCTATTGTCACACGTTAATCATTATTACAAATAATTTCCCATTGTTTTCATTTCAACACGTCCCTAATATCGATTCTTTTCAAATTTCAAATCCTAAACCGGTAATAAATTCTCAAATCCCATGCTTAGTAAAGGATCCGTCCACTTCACTGATTTAAATTTATAATTAGAATTTAAATATAATTTTATGTGAAAATTTTTTACTGTAATAAAAAATTTAAATGTGATTATTTTTAAGAATTTTTTACTATAACAAAACTTAAATTTTAAATTCAAATCGGTAAAATGAACGGAGCCAAAAATATTCTCAAATCCCATTTTTTGGGTTTTCTTGCCGACCATTTTCATGTTAAGTAAGCTTGAAGGGAAAAAAAATCTCTCCATGGTAAATCTTCTAATAGTAACAAATTCTTTTAAAGATTTTTTTCAGTATTTTAACATATCGGTAGATTATATTTTTTATTAATTGAATCTACATAAAATAACATAAAAATTAAAATATATATATTTAGCAATTAAAAAATTTTAATTATTAAAAAATCTCCCTATTTTTTTTAACTATTAAATCAGTTTCTGGTAACCGGTAGTTCGTTTTTTTGATCCTGCCCAAAAAATCTAAAAGAAAAAAAGAGAGGATTTCATTATCGTTGACTTAACCCACTACGGTTAAAAATCCGTTTGACCCGAGATTTACAACTTGTCTGGGGTGTTATTATCTTAAACGCTTTTTATAATCAAGACCCAGAAAAGAAAAAAGAACAACAATTATTCAATAATTTTACGTCAATTACTCACATTTGTCGTTAATGTCCTGACTGACCCGATTCGATAAAGATTATTTTGAATTCCCTGTGAGCAATCAATGCTCTGATCGGAGGAGCCGCTGAAGAAGGCAAGTTTTTCTCTCTAATTCCTTTTGAAATTCCCACCTGGGTTTTATTTTTTATTGGTGGTACATGGAATTTTGAAGCTTAGAATATAGTTTCTGTTCGATTTTTGCTTCTTTTTTTTGTTTTGTAAAAGAAAGATGGGTTTTTGCTTCTTTTAATGGTTGTGTTCATGGTTTCAATGAAATCGAGGTTGTTGGAGATTTTATTATTTTTTGGTATAATTTTTTACAGTCTGAATATTGTCCTTTTGCAATGATTTATTGAATTTATTAACTTTAACATGCTTTGGCGCGAGGTTCACTTTATTTTGCCAATGATTGCCTGCCAGAAAGAAGGTCTTTGTTTCATAATTTTGGTCTGTTTTTTCTTGTTTCTAGTAACTTTTTTTTTTTGCTCTTATGGGAATCTGAGCTTTAGCTTCTTAAATGAGGTTCCCCTGCCTTTTCTTTTTGTTTTTATGTCTTTCAATTTTTAATTCTTTTGGTTGATTTTTCTGTAGTTAGTCTTTTCTTCTCTTTTCACATCTCTATCATTTTGTTAGGCATCTAATACGGTCTTTGTCGTGTTTTCTATTTCTGTTTCTTAATTATTTGATTTGGATTTCTATATAGTCTCTTGGTGTATTTATTGAACTTTGCTTTGATTTCCAGAATCAGAGGTTTAGGAACTCGGAGCGGCTCCAATTTTAGCATCAGATGTTTGGAGTTGTTGTGGAACTGCAGAGGACAATTGGGTAAGTAAAAGTTACTATTTTCCAATTGGGATTCGTGGTTTTGATAAGTTGTTAGATATTTAGAGGCTTAGGGCTGATAAAGTAACCAGACCCCAAAAGGAAAAGAGAGAGAGAGAGAGAGAGAGAGAGAGAGAGAGAGAGAGAGAGAATATATAATGGTAGCAATAATTGGAAAAATGAGTTATATTCCTTAAATTTATTCATGAAACCTTTTCTTTATCTGAATTTGGTGCAGATGAATCCTGTCTTTTTGTAGAAATTACTCGAGTTTGAGTGGGCTATTTATCTAGTGTAGTGCGAGGCATTGTTTTACAGAAATGGAATCCAGGCAAAGGACACCTCCAACTGTGATGGCAACACTAATGCGTCTTGATGAACTTCCACAACCTCAGGAGCCTGTCCAGAAGCCTCAAAGAGTGCTTTCTGAGAATTATCTGTGGAGAGTTGCTTCGATTGGGGTCGGGAAGAAGTACTCGCTTAGGAAGACACTTGAAGAGAAGAAACAAATTAAGGATGTTTGCCAAGTGGTTAAAACATTGAAGGAAGACGAACATGCTATGGGGAAGAATAGCATCACCCCCAAAAACCGTTTAGTGAATGAAAAGCCTCAAACTCCAAAAAATTTCCAAGATTCTTTAGAATTAGTTGATTCGAAGAATGGTCATTTTCAGACATATATCCCATACAGAAACTCTCTGTTATCCAAGCCTACTCATGGTCTGCAAGCTTCCATTCCCCTCACAAGCAAAAATAGTACTTCTATTCGTAGCAATGTTGATACTCACAGGAAACCAAAGAGTACTAAAACTGAACTCGGATATCTTCGACCGCGTCAAATACTTGAGAATAGCAGCACAGTTACAGGTTCTCATCAAGAAGAATTTGGCCTTCGTTTCTATGATTTCTCGAGATCTCAGTTGGGGACACAAGATGAAGCCGCCTCTCCAGATAGAAGAATTGTTGTTCTGAAACCAATGCCTATTGAGTCTGGTTTTTCTGGAAGATATTTCTCGTTACCGTGTTCTAATGAAGATTCACGTTCAAGTGATAGGAGATGGGCAAAGTCTTCTGGTCCTGAAAATGAAAGAGCAAATAACAAAGCACCGTGTGATGTGGAATCCATTAAACAAAAGTCTACTGCTTCAAGTGAAATCTTGGAGGAGCTTAGCAGAAGAAATAGGTGGAGGAAAACAAGCATTTCAGCAAATGTCTCAAACTTAGGATTCAGAGATGGTAACGCCTTTACCATAAAATCTGGGTTATCGACACCTCCCATTTGTTCTTCTGACCTGACAAAGCAATGCCAATCCGCCGCTTCCTCGAACAATTCCCACACGTTCCAGAGGCAGCTCTCTGAAAGGCATCCAATGAGCAAAAAAGGTAGTTCCCTGAATGAATTGTTTGTGATACAAAATCATGATTCGAGACCAAAAAATCGCAAGCCTGATAGTCGTAGGCATGGCCTGAAAAATCTGGACCTCAGTAAGTTCTCAAAACAACAGTCGAAATATGAAGCTTGTCGCAGTAAATTGTATTTGAGGTCAGCGGATTCTCTTAACTGGGCAAGGTGTAAACTTAGGAAACACGATATTGATCAGGAGGGTTCGGAAGCGAAAGACTTGAAACTTAATTCCGAGAAATATAAATTTCTACCTTGCCTGGATTCAGTGAGTTCCTGCTCTGATATGGAAGATCGTAACGCGTTACTTGAGACATGGGTGAGGAAAGATAAGATGAAGCACAAGCTTGATGATGGCAATATGTTTAAGCAGAATGTGATGCTTCCGAAAGTTGCAGATGTGATAGTGGATGTAGAGAATAAATTTGCAGTCAAGCCCTCTGTAAAATCCGATTATGAGCAAATAGAGGAAGACGGCGATTTTTCTAGCTGTGCTACAGATACTTCTCTTTCACAGGTTTGTTGTTGTTTTAGTTTTTGTAACAGAAGGATGCTTAAAGCCCTTTCAAAATGGATATTATTTAGTATGTTAGGACCCCTTTTTTATCAGCTTATGTGGAAGCTAGGTGACCCTTCGTATATATGTGTACACAATCATTTTTGTGATTATTTCTGTTGGTCCGCATTTCTGCCATTGGTTACTATTTTTTCTTGACCTTTTCAGAAGCAGTTAAGTCATTTAGTTGCCTTCTTATGACTTCTCTTTTCCCATAGGGGTTGGTTCAATTTCCTACGAATATCAGACATTTAAGCAACCGAATATACTACAATTTTGTTAATTCAGCTGTCAATTTCTTTCGAATTTTGGTATATATATATATATATATAGTTTTTAAATGCCATCTGGATATTCTGTTTTAACAGGAGTTTCTTTGACTTCTAGTTGAAAAAACCTTTTTAGCATGCCACTCCTTAGTTTTAAAAAGCCGTTTTAGGTTATTGATACGATGATTACTTTCTAAGAAAAATTTTTAGTTTCTTAAATATATATCCACTTTCCCTATAATATGGCATCTTCAAAACTGTAAAAATTGCAGGACAAACCAATTGGATTTGATGAAGAAAGTTCTGATTTCTCGCGCTGCTCTGGCACGGAGCTGGATTCTCTGGTGAGTTTGGAAGAGGCTTATCAGCCTACTCCAACATCAGTTCTGGAACCACCATTTATCGAAGAGGCTATAATTAGCTCCGAGTTCTTGGGAATGGTAAAGGGTGACATCTGTGGTAAGTAACTGGAATAGACTCTGCCTTCTAACAGTGGCTTGTCTTCTAAATCCCCATTCTTATTTAGCTTTGTTTTTCTCTTGCGCTAGACTTAAGAAGACATCTTGAACTTCTAAAATCAGAGGACTCAGAAACATACTCAGATGGATCTGGAATGGCTGTATCAAGTGATGATGAAAGCGAGGAAAAATCTGCAGGCCACTCAAAAGAGGATGAAGTGACTATGAAAATATTCGTAGTCGAAGAAAGTAGAAACTTCTCATACCTTGTTGACGTGTTAGCAGAGGCGAGTTTTCACTGTTGGAATTTGGAGGAATTCGGTACCTGGCACTCTCTGGATTGCCCAATAAGCCTTTCGGTCTTTGAGACCTTAGAGAAGAAGTATGGTGAACAGATGTCTTGGAAGAGGTCGGAGAGAAGACTTCTGTTTGACCGCATGAATGAAGGGTTGAAGGAGATTATCCTTCCGTGCATCGGTGTGCCTGCATGGAAAAAGTCTGCGTCGAGAATGTTGAGCTCTGTTCGTGACGAGGAGATGATTCAGGAAGATCTCTGGAGGTTGCTTGTTAGCCAAGAAAAGGAATGTAGCAAGAGCTCGGCAGAGACACTGCTAGAAAGTGAATTAGGAAAGTTAGATTTAGGAGACGAGATTGATGCTATTGGTACGGAAATAGAGAGATTGTTGTTTGATGAGCTCATGGCAGAGTTTTTTTTTAGCGTGAAGAGTTCTTGAACACAGTCCTTTTTTCTTTTCTATTCTTTTTCTGCACAACATTAGCAAGCACCAGTTAGAGGAGCAAAAAAAAAAAAAAACAGTTGTGTACAGACATTGCAAAGTTTTGGTCAAGTGAGTAAGTTTGATAGAGTGAAAGAGGCTTAAAGTTTGTTAGAGTGAAGAGTTCCAAAGTTTGATAGAGTGATGATTTTTTTTATTTTTTTATTTTTTCCTTCTAGTGAAGATCATAGATATTTTGCTCATGTTCATAAGAAAAGATGTGTATAGACACTGGAAATTTTTTTTGATAGAGTGAAGAGGTTTCCTATATACACTAGTGAAAATCAGGCATATATTACTGATGTTTATATGGACTCTTAATCTTTGCATAAAACTTATTGATTTGTCCGATGTTTTAGTGGAAGGCACTCATTTTAGTTAGCCAAGTAATGCATCATATCTGCAGTAGCTGAAATTATTGACCTTATTCATCAAGTCTACAAAATTCCTTGGCCCACATCTAACTAAAATCCTACTTATTGCATATTATTCAATAAGGTCTGCTATTAGAGGAAGTTTTGGGAACTTCAAGTATCTTGTAGATGCCAGTTTTGGGGTTTTTAAGCATTAGTTGTAGGTGAAACAAAATGTAATATCTTAGTTGACCTAAAACTCTTGTCCTTATCCAAACCACTCAAATTATCCAACTAATTAGTCAAACAGTTTTTGGGTGTAACACTAACAATAATTGTTACTCGTTTTCACTAATCGTGATTGAAAGATCATATTCATATGGACCACTTAAGGTATGATGCGTGAGTGTTTGCGTGTTTTTTTAAGTTTAAAATTTTGATAGTTTTATTTTATATTAATAAAGTGAGAGCCATAAATCCCACACCATATTAAAAAAAAAAAAAAAAAATCATACAGACCCTAAAACGAACTTATACATGGAGTTGAAAAGATTTTGGTCACTTTTAACCTGTACCGGCTTAATTTACTAATTAATCTATTTTTTACACACATAGGATGCCTCTAAACACTAGAATAAGCTATAGTACATTCCAATATAAAAACTTGGTATCAAATTGTCATCAACTCTATTTCATCTTCTCAACTTCTAACACTTGTGACAAAACCTCTAATAACAATAATAAATAAAGATATAAAGAATAAAGAAAGGGTTTCTACAGGGAAAAGAAATGAGGTCTTTGATATCTCAAAAGGACAGTAGGGAAAAAATAATAATAATAACAAACTCCGTTCTAATATAGTCCCGTTCACTTTACCGATTCGAGTTTATAATTTGAGTTTTGTTACAGAAAAAATTTTCAGAAACAATTACATCTAATTTTTTTACTACAGTATCAAATTGTCATTAACTCTATTTCATCTTCTCAACTTCTAACACTTGTGACAAAACCTCTAATAACAATAATAAATAAAGATATAAAGAATAAAGAAAGGGTTTCTACAGGGAAAAGAAATGAGGTCTTTGATATCTCAAAGGGACAGTAGGGAAAAAATAATAATAATAACAAACTCCGTTCTAACATGGTTCCGTTCACTTTACCGATTCGAGTTTATAATTTGAGTTTTGCTACAGTAAAAAGTTTTCAGAAACAGTTACATCTAATTTTTTTACTGCAGTAAAAAATTCACATCTCAACTCGAATTATAAATCCAAATAAGCGAAGTGAACGGTCCTTTTAAACACATTACTACTTCAATCAGCGGGACCAATCCAGATTTGTAAGAACCTTAATTTTCATTACAATTCACATACATTGTACTTTAAAATGCATCAAATTAAGAGTACTGAACACTTTTATTGCACTCGATATACCACAAGACCACAACACCAAATTCCCAAACAATTAAACATAAACCACTATTTATCTAGAACATGACAACACAAAGAAAATATAAGAATAAAAAAAAAAATACGATTTACTCAGAGAGGTAAATGTTGATATGCATGATCGTATCCACGCCGTCCGTGGTGTGCTGGTCCACGTGGGGAAGCGACTCCACCGTAGCGTGACCCTGCGCGTTCTCATACTTCCCCGTCCCTCCGATCACCGCCACGTGGGACACCGGCGTCGCAGTCCTATGGACACCGAACAAGCTGATGGTATCCTCTACATGATGATCATGGTCGTTTCCATGCACCATCACCGTCATCACCATCGTGTGGCTGTTCCCGTCCAGAGAGCTCGCCAGGTAGAACCCCTGGGCCCTACCGATCACGGCCGATCCCAGCTCGTGCTCTTCGGTTAATTCGTCGTCGATCACCGTCACCGAGCCGAACATCAGCTTCTGCAGGGTGGCGGAGCCGGATGGCAGCTGCCCGGCGGTGACGAATGGCTGCCCGGTGCCGCCGGCGACGATATTGTTGTTGCCGCTGTTCTGGATGAAGGTGTTGGTCTGCGTGTTGGTGAAGCCTGACGCGCCTTGGCCGTTGAGCCCGGCGAGGAACGGTAGGTTGTTCCTGTTGTTGTCGAGGATGCCGTTGACGTTGGCTGTGGTCAACGGGGCCGCGCCGCTGACTGGGAAAATGTTGTTGTTGGCCTTCGTAAAGGGAACGTTGGAGATCGTGCTGGCTACAAGCCCCGTCACAATCCGGGCTGTCGGGTGGGACCCGCCAATTATGTCGTGCATGTAGAAAGAAAGAGTCGGGTGGCCTGGGGCCGCGCCTGCCGATGTGGCACCACCGGTTGGGTTGAGTGGGCCTGACCCAGCAGGGGATGTGGTGGCGGGACCAGCTATTGGTGCCACGCTGGCACCGGGAGATGGAACACCTGGCTGGTTGGTGTTGGGTTGTGGTGAGTCATCATCACTGGCACTTGCGCCGACTTCAGGGATTGGTGAGCCAGCATTGTCGTCAGAGTCGTCGTCGACAGGTGGGGTGATGGGAGCGACGGCTGGGATTTTGCCACTTGGGAGAGGGGTGGTGGGGTTCAGCTGCGGTTGGTCGCCGATTGGGCCAGTTGTAGGTTGGGGATTGGCGATTTCAGGCTGTGGGTCCACCTCATCAAGGATTCTTGCTGAGCTGGCACATCCTATGGTGATGGCTAGAAGAACGATGTAGGCAATGACCTTGAGTGTTATTGAGGAGAATGGGATAGTTTTTGCCATTTTTGGAAGTGATCAAGTCTTCTTAAGAATGTTTTTTAGATTTTAGAAGATTACTTCTGCTTTTCTCTAGGCAACAATCTTCATGTGTATATATATATAGGTTGGGGAGAGTCCATGAGGAAAGTGGATCAGCTAAATGTGATCATGGAGTTGTTGGGCACTTTTGGAGAGGTTTTTGTTTTGGTTGGGGGGAGAAAAAAATTGCCACTGAAAAAATGGTACAGTTGATTTAAGGTGATTAGGTTACAGGTAATGAATATACAACCTGAAAGTTTTGGCATGGCCTTTTAAGAATGATATTCATGTGGCACCAAATATGTTGAACAACTACAATAAGAAATATGACACAAAATACCTATTGGGGTGCCTTTGTAGTCAATATAATTATCCTAAACTGGTCAATTGAATTTCTTCCCCCATTTTCAAGTGTTTCGATCGGATGCCTTTTTTGGAATTGTATTGACTCGTTGTTTATTAATTTAGTAGAGAATGTTTTAGTCGTTAGTGATTAGTTGGACCTCAATCTGTTACATTTAACCTTGTCAAATATCTAGTACTGTTGGACGCCAAAACATGTATAGCAAGTAGCATAGCGTTTATATACAACACTTTGCTAGCTAACTAGTAAGTATTATTAAAGAAAAGTTCACATTATTCTGCAGATTAGACAGATATTCAGGGCATGTTTAGTGTACATGGTATTGTATTATATTGTATTGTATCGTATAGTATTATATTGCATGTATTGTATAATTTTTATACAATACAGTGTTTGATAGGTAGTATTATTAAACATTATACTAGTTTTACCATTGTAATCTATTAATATATTAGTTTGTAATAAGATAAAATTTAAGCCTAATCATAACTTAATTCGATTTTAATCTCAACCCGATCCTAACATTTAGAGAAAGCAAGAGAGAAGTCTTTGTAATTTTCAAAAAATTAAGTGAGAAAAATATAATTTTGAAAAAGTTGAGGGGTCAAATATAATTTTGAAAAAATTGAAGGGTCAAAACATAATTTTAAAAAGTTTAGAGGTCAAAATATAATTTTTAAAAAGTTTAGGAGTTAAAATATAATTTTTAAAAAATATAAACTCAACATCACTCCAGTCCCGAAACTTGACCCCAACGTTGATCCCAAAACCCAATCCCGAGTTTTGATATTTGAGAAATATTTTATATGTTTTTAATATGATATTTTAAGTTAAATTGCATAATACGGTTTAATATTAGGTTTTTTTCGCATTAAATATCACACTTCGTATTGTATTAATTTTAAATCTCGTATTAAATTATACAATGTATAAATATCACCAAACATTGTATTATTATTAAACAATACAATACAAAATGCTCATATGGTGTACCAAACAAGCTTTAATTCATTGTTAGTTCCATGCATTAATTTGACTATTTGAGGGTGTTTAATTTGTTCTTCTAGTCCGTGGTTTTCATTTTTCTTGTACTACTTTCTGTAAAACATTACAATTCAGCAAGGGTATTATATTTTCTTTTTCAATATTTAGCTCTGTCGTTTTGTTTTCTTGTTCTTTTTCTTTTTTCTTTTTTGTGTTTTTGTTTTGTTTTTGTTTTTGGCTAAATTTCAATTTCATTCAACAACGAGAAACCGGCAAACTGCCTACAACAGACGACAAATCTAACTAAGAAAACTAGAGAGCAGCCTAAAGTAGCACAGAGCAACAAAATATTTAGCTTATAATGTCTAATTTGTACGTAGAACTATTTGACAAGGTAATGTCAGGTGGTAGTTTAGAACGTCATTTTTAATAAATTTACACTTGTACCAGCCTTTCAATTTGAATTGAAAATTATGAGTGAAGCCATTTTTAAGTTGAATAAGTGAGGTTTTCTATTGCTCTTTCCATAATCAGAATCATAAACTCTGACCATTTTATCACGATAAAGGTCATAAAAGATTGATTTCTGGACTACAGTTACCATTGCTCGTAACCACAATGCAACTGTAATCTTTTTGTAGGTTCAAATTCTTACCTTAACTTTTAAGTGGCCCTTTAAGGAGAAAAAAAAAAAAAAAATCACACGATATAATACTTGTCCTTGCAATGCTTCAAACATAGGGTACATCATCCAGAATACGATAATCTTCCACATATCAAATATATAATTATATGTTTCATTTTACAAAAGTGACCTGAAATGGTACAATTATATGGAAATTTGATGAAGTTGACTGTAAGTACAAATCAACTTTTCCTCTTAGCTTAGATATACAATGAACTTTAGAAGCTTCCCAGCTCCTAATTTGTCTTTCCCAAGAAGAGAACTAGCCCTAACATTCATTACTTTCACAGTTGCATAGCCATTGGCACCTTGGTACTTCCCAATTCCACCAATAACTGCAATATGAGACTCATTCACGTCACTCCTTTTCACCCCAAAAAACCTCAACCCGTGATCAACTTTATCATCACCTTTATTATTAGAAAACTTCACTGTCAAGGCCATCATGTGGCTACTTCCGTCTTCCGAGCTCGCAACATGCATCCCTTGCGCTTTCCCTAGCAGTTGTGAGCCATAAGTTTCATACCCCAAAGGGTGGAAAATGTCCTCCTCAATGGAGGTCACTGTTCCAAGCTCTAGCTCTTGGAGGGTAGCTTTGGCTGGGAAGGACAGACCAATCCCGGGCAAATCGAGTGTAGGAGTAGACGATGATGCGGTGGTGGCGGGATTAATGTCGGAATCGGGGAGGAGGACAGCTCCTTTGGGAGGGAATAGGCCGCCTAGTGGTTTGGAGAATGGAAGCTTATGAGCGGTAGTGCTTGTGAGTTTGGTGGTTGAAGGCTTGGTTAATTTTACATTGAAGATGTCTCTCATTAAGAATGTGATTTTGTGATGGCTGTGATGATGATGGTTTTGATGGTGGTGATCACTTGGGGTTGAATTTCCAAGTGTCCTAGCAAGGGATGTTTGGTTGATTATCATGGCCATGAAGAGGGAGATCAAGCAGGCTGAGGTTTTAGGCAGAAGCTTTGCCATTTTGGTCATGTCAGATTTTTTGGTTTACCAGTTATGTTCATGATTTATAAATAATAAAGTAGGTTGAACACTGAACGTGATTTGGTATTGGTTGTGGATTTAGTATCCGTCACGTTGCCCACCCCCCCCCCCACCCCCCCCCCCACCCCCCTTTGCCCCCCCCTTTTTTTTTTTTTTTTTTTCCCTTATTTTATTGCATCTTTTAATCTTTAATTTTTATATATTTTTAAATATATATCCTATAAATACCATTTTTTACAGTTATTTAATTTTTTTTTAATTACTCTGCTAAATTATTATTATTTTTTCAAATGTATCCCTACATAAACATCTTTTATCTATAATTCTCATAAATTACAGTTTCAATTGTAAAACATTTTACCAAAGTTTTTTTCCTTACTTTTTTCTTCATATCTTTTTTTTTTTTTTTTCTGCTTTTGTCTTTTCTTTTGTCTTCATTTTTCTTTCTATAGTTGTTTTAAAACGATTCACGCGTGCGAAACACACATTTTTAACAAGTACATAAATATGTAGTGATAATGATGGATATTATTATTATTAAATAACTTCATCATTTTTGTTTAAGAAAAAATTTAAGTGTTAATAAAAGGACATGACGGTCTTTTTCTTAGTGACATGACATTTTTAATAAACTACACATTTCTTTTTTTTTTTTTTTTTTAAGTTTTTCAGTAAACTACATCTAGTTTAATTAACTATACCTAGTTTTAACTAAACATAAACTACATCTCGTTTCTTACACTGGCACTCTGATGCTCACATGGTCGTCGGCACACGGAGCGGCGGCTTGATCCTGCTGGTGGGGGTGGGAGTGTGATGGGCGGCTCAAGGATGATGAGCTTTACCAACGTTAGAGTTTTAAATTTTTTCACAAGAAGAGTTATTTACTTTAAAATACTCTTTTTAAACCCTTAATACATGCTAGTCAGCAAAATCAATAAAATCATAAACGGAGATAGACAAAGGGAATAATTTGATCTATTTTTTATGCATTAGGAAGTGTTTGGAATCGTTTTAAAAAGTTAGGAGACACTTTAAATAAGGTAGATAATTCGAAGGTATTTATAAAAATAATCTGAAAAAATATTATTTATTAAGGTTATTTATTTATCAATAAATGAATAATTTATTAATTTATCAGTAAAAATGAATATTTATTATATTAGGAGAAGTAAAGTCATAAATAAATAAATAAACAAATGTATGTAGTCTAAATTAATATGTTTATGTATAGAATTTCAAAAGTTAACATGCATATAATAAATGTTATATGCATATACATAAAATTTCAAAAATTTTGTAACTACATTGTGCATAGAATTATTATATTATATGCATATACATAAAAGTCCAAAAATTATTGTAACTACATTGTGCATAGAATGATAATAAGTATGTACATACATATGTATATTATGAGAAAATTGAAGTTGTCAAAAGAAAAGGAATTTGAAAAAAAATTTATATGTTATTTATTATTTATTATTTGATTATTATTAATTTATATTTTTTGGGCATTAAAGGATTTGAAAAAAATTATTATTTTATGCATTTAGCGAGATTATTAATTTAGTACATTGGCACAAGACCGAAAAATTTTATTAATCAAGGTTATTAATTTATCAAACAATTATTTATCAACGTTTTACTGTAAGTTTTTTTTTTTTTTAATTTTCATTCCTTTTTCTCTCTTTTTATTTTTTAGTTTTCTTCTATTTTTTCATTCTTATCCTTTTTGTCTTTTTTTTTTTTTTTTCTTCAAATGAGACTTAATAAATAAATTTTTCAATATGTGTGAGCGATTTTTACCGGTATAGACAAAATGTTGACACTCCTCTAATCGTTCTTACAAGACGAGAAAACGACACCATGTGTAGCCTATTTACATGTCGTTTTTGGTAAGATGAACGGGTATGCTCCCAAATTCCATATTTGAAATTCCATTTGTACATTTGAGGTTTTTTTTTTTTTTTTTTTTTAAATGGGAAAATTTATTTCACATGAAACAAATGGCTTAAAATACAAAGGAATTTGATCTTGAATCAATAACTGGATCCACTATTAAAGACACAATAGCACAAGAGTTATAAGTATCGAGACACGAGTGGAGACCCACTCAGCATATAAACTTCGAGTTTGACCATTGCTCATTAAACAACACCAAAACATTCAATGGACTAGCCTAATCAACTGAGATCAATCCCCACGTAATAGGGGCAATCACACCATGGCATTGAGAGAACTCTAACCGAAAATCATACACCACACCGTTTATAAAAGAGTGAGAGTCATGAGCGGAGGACATCTCCTCCATTATTAGTGAAAGAAAAATACCAAAGTAAAACAAAAAAACATACCAAGGGGCATAAACATCAATGCCCTTATTACAAAAAAAAAAAAAAAAAAAAAAAAAAAAAAAAAAAAATCCTTGGGTAACAAGCCATCGACCATGTAAGGGTAGCCAAATTTAAGCGTAGCCACTCCAGAAGGAAAGCACATCCATGGGAGGTGGATGATTGCGGGAGGACCATGGCATAATGGATGGGACATTTGTAACAAACACACCAGCCACTAACGAAGAATGGAATTATTGCCTCCTAGAAAATCTCACCACTATACAGATCAACACACCATGGGAGTGCAACCACCGCCAATGAACACGCTGAAACGGTCCAAGCAAAAAACAACCCACATCCAAGACATGTTAGATTCACCCCAATGAATGCATTGCTCCACACACAACCACCGTCATGAGAAATTCGATGTCGAGAAGAATTGGGGGATTGAATTTTGGGGCCAAAAGCCTGAAGACAGGCCTGAAGGTGGGACCAGAGCTCCGACCAAGTACTGTAGCTTTTTTTTTTTTTTTTTTTTTTTTTTTTCATACTAAGAGAGAGAAATAGTTTAAAAGACTCCCTATAATACACTGTTTTTGGCTTTTTGTTTAGAATATATATTTTGAGATTTGACATTTTTTATGGGTATTAGAAAATGAACAAGAAAAAGGGAGTTTTTTTTAGTAGGACTATAAAAATTAAACTACTTGTAGTGCTATACTTTCAACTGTTAAATCTATATAAAAAACTGTTTGTTCTAAATACTTTAAATAGATTAATGTGATTTTAACTAGATTTAATGATAAGAAATCAAGTCCTCCAATAAGGAGGCCCACCAAAAAGTCTGAAACTCCTCATTTTTTCCCTTCTAAATGATAAGGATGATTATTTAATTTAAATTTAAATAATTTGTATTTAGTTTATCCCTAATATTTAGAGATTATATTAATGGTTATATTTTAGTTTAAGGTTTGAATTCTTTTAAATCGTAGTGATTAGGAGATAAGTATTTAGTTTATATATTAGATAATTATTAGGTTCAAATTCAAACTTCCATGTAACTTTATAAATATTTATGATTTAAAATAATTCAAACCTTGAACTAAAAGATAACTACTAGAGTTACATGAGGAGTTTGAATTTGAACCTAATATTTATCTAACATATTAGATAAGTAGACCAATAATTTCTCTTTCTCCACACTTTTATTGCTTCAACGAGCAACACTCCATTTATCCCCAGACAATGCACCTCCATTCATCCCCAAGCAATGCTCCTCCAACAATTCTCCCGTGCTCTCCTTTTTTTTTTTTTTCTCTACACTCATGTGCCTTCTCCTCGCCCATGCACCTTTTTCTGCCACTGGATGATCGTCGTCTCTGCACCCAAGTGCCTCCCCTCTTAACCTTCCTAATGATTGTTGTCTCAGTGCCCCTGCGCCCTCTCCTCTTCTCCCTCTTGACGATTGCGTCTCAACGCTCATGCGCCTTTCTCTCTCCTCTTCTCGATGTTTATCACCGTTGCAGTCACGATCACGCCTCATCACTCATGTCGATTTCTTCTATCACGGTTCAAAATTAGATTCTCCTATCGAAGCTCCATTTTACATGACATGATCAGGATGATTATTTAATTTAAATTTAAATAGTTTGTATTTAATTTATCCCTAAAATTTAGATATTAGATTAGTAGTTATCTTTTAGTTCAAGATTTGAATTATTTTTAATCGTAGTTATTAGGAGATACGTTTTTAGTTTTGATATTAGATAACTATTAGATTTAAATATCACATTCTCAACTTGTACCATTATATGTGAAAGTCTAAATTACACTATATACTAAAGAAGATACCCAGGTTACTGTTCTTTGAATTGTGCCCTATTTCTTCTCTCCTTCAGATCTTAGAAAATTTTATCCATATCCTCTTAGTATTGCTTTTATCATTTGGCCCTCGGTTTCTTATTTATTCAACTGTTTTTGGTTGGGCTTTTTAGTCATTTTCACTGCCCCACAATTACCACGTTGTTTTTTTCTGGTGGGAAAAAGATTGTGTGTGCCGAGATTTAGCGTAACGTCCACATGTCAAAACACAATTGCGCACCTCCTTAAGTGCTCTCCACGTGGCACAATATAGACCACTAGATAGACAACGCCACCACATTTTGCAATTTTAATGGTCAAGAAGAGCGCGCTCACGTAAAATTAAAGCAAATGGTCCCGTGCATCTCCTATTGTGGCCAACAGCCTTATCCACGTGTCGTGCTTTAATTCGTCAAAAGAAGAAAGTGGTGGGGCCCACCTCCGGTGTTGCTGACGCCTTTGTCCCTTGCCCCACGCTAGACGTGCATCTCTTTGCGCGTGTATTTCACGTGCCAATCGCAATCGCTGAATTTTTAGATCTAACAACTTATAATAAATTATGGATTATTTTTTATTATTATTATTTATTATAGGAAGAAAGAGGAAGATATGCCACGTTAAAAGGAGAATAAAAATTAATCGGCCAAGATTTACAAGTAGTTAGTAAATAGGCCATCTTGATTTACACTAATCTAAAATGCCAAAAGTGTCCCCACTTATTCATTTTCTAAAACATCCGTTCATTTTGCTGATTCGAGTTTAGAATTTGAGTTTTGTTACAGTAAAAAACTCTCATAAACAATCACATTTAACTTTTTTACTACAGTAAAAAACTCTCACATAAAATCACATCTCAACTCGAATTAAAAACTCAAATCAACGAACTAAACGGATCCTAAATACAATTAGTTGCCTTTTACGATTCTCTCTCATCTCTCATCTCTCTTCTCCTAGTTTCCTCTCTCTCTCCTCCCTTCAACACCTCAGCAACGACTGGTTAAAACCACCTTTTCTCTCTCCTCTCACTTTCTCTTTCTTCTCTCTACCACCCACTTTCTCTCCCGGCTGTGCAGTACGAACGCTGTCAATGAGATTGCAAGTTTGTCTCCGCCATTGTTGATGGTGATCCACAATGATAAGCGATAGAGATACTCATGTCATCAGAAAGAGTAGAGCGGCGGAGAGAGAGGAGGAAGCGGCAGAGAGAGGAAATGCAGTCGGAAGGGAGAGAGAGAGGAGAGAGAGAGAGAGCCTACTGGAAGGAAGGCGAGAGGAGGAGACATAGAGCGACACTGAGAGAAAAAGTATAGAGAGAGATACAGAGAGAGCATTAGAGAGAGATTGACAAAGGGGGAGAGTAGACAAAGATAAAGAGAGCACGTGGTATATAGTAAAAAATGATCTGAGAAAAAAGAGGAAAAAGAATCCTATAGTAAGGGCAAAATTGAAAATCAATGTATTTAAAACTGAAAATGGCATATTCATCCCTCGTTTCTGATAAATAGTCTATTTACTTTCACATTCTTCAACTGTGGGCCTATTTAATATAATATCCTTTTATTATATTTAATTATTACTTTTTAATGGATTTGTTGTGCGATTTTATCCATTTTAAAATTATTTTTCACGAAATTTATGATACAATTTAGATAAAAATACTATAAATAATTAAATTAAATTCAACAAAATACACTAAATAAAATAAAATCACGTCAAATTAAATTAAAAAATAAATTAAACAAAATAGGTTCATACAGGCTTATCGGTCTGACCTCTCAGCTACCACTACAAACTCTAAAAAAAATTTGTTAATAAAGCTTTACCACATATGTTACATCGTGAGCTCTTTAAACTAGGCCAAATAGAATTCGAGTAATTATATTTTAACACATTTTTTATGCATTTTTTCCCTTTCGTTTCTTTCTTTTTTAAATAATTTACATATTAGTTATTTTGAATAGATTATGTGCGTGACTTACAATCATTTTTTTTTCTAATTATTATTATTTATTATATTTATTTATTTATTTTTAAGTGAGTTAAAATAAAATAAAATCACACCAAATTAAATAAAAAAAATTTAAATAAAACATAATAAAACTAATTAAAAACACAATAAAATATGTTAAAATCTTTTTGGGGTAAGATGTATCCTTTTTTTTTCTTACACTTTTTTAAAAAATAATTTATATAACCGTCACTCACGCATCTTGCGTATACATATATATATATATATATATAAATATATATACATATGTAGTAAACTTACAACAATTTAGAAATAAAATTTTAATCGTGTATCATTAATTATGTTAACTTTTAAATATCATCTTTATACTTTATTTTTAAAAAATATTTTACTGTATACTCATTATTTGGTAATTGAGTATTATATTATTTATTTAAATCTCATCATAAAATAAATAAACATCCATCCGTGTAACAGCACGTATGAGATATAACTCACTAGTCCATTACTAAAGTGCGCATGGTTTAGTTGATTTCAGCCGTTGGATATGTCAATAAAAGGCAGTAGTTTTATATGTATTTATTTTTAATTTTTTAACGGAGGTCTGGTGGTGCATCTTTTCACTTTCTAGGGTTCAGTATTGGATTGGACTCTCAAACTCTCTCTCTCTCTCTTTAGTCTCCCGCTCTCTTTCTCTGTTAATCCTCAAATCTAAAACCCTAACCTATTTCCACATTCTCCAGAAAATTGTTCTCGATGAACTTCCACTAGAACCCTAAATCTCCAAATTACCACTCTCTCCAAACCTCACAAATCTTCTCCTTCTTCTTCTTCGTCGCCATTTTCCATAACCCTAGCGAGGAAGCTCTCTGAAACTCGGCCATGTACCTCTACAGCCTCACACTACAGCGACCGACGGGAATAATCTCCGCCATCAACGGCAATTTCTCCGGCGGAAAGTTTCAGGAGATCGTCGTCGCCAGAGGCAAGGTTCTCGATCTTCTTCGGCCCGACGAAAATGGTAAGATCCAGACTGTTCTCTCCGTCGAAATTTTCGGCGTAATCAGGTCTTTAGCTCAGTTTCGGCTCACTGGAGCTCAAAAGGATTACATTGTGGTCGGGTCTGATTCGGGTCGAATTGTAATTCTCGAGTATAACAAGGAAAAGAATGTGTTCGATAAAATTCACCAAGAAACTTTTGGAAAATCCGGGTGTCGGAGGATAGTACCGGGGCAGTATTTAGCCATTGATCCCAAGGGTAGGGCTTGTATGATTGGAGCTTGCGAGAAGCAGAAACTTGTTTATGTTTTGAATAGGGATACAGCTGCTAGGTTGACTATTTCGTCCCCCTTGGAAGCACACAAGTCACACACGATAGTTTATTCCATCTGTGGAGTTGATTGTGGTTTTGATAACCCGATATTTGCCGCGATCGAGTTGGATTACTCGGAGGCGGATCAGGACTCGACTGGGCAGGCGGCCAGTGAGGCGCAGAAGCATTTGACCTTTTACGAGCTTGACCTTGGGCTTAACCATGTGTCGAGGAAGTGGTCAGAACAGGTCGATAATGGGGCGAATATGTTGGTCACTGTTCCTGGAGGCGGTGACGGACCGAGCGGTGTGTTGGTGTGTGCAGAGAATTTCGTGATTTATAAGAATCAGGGGCACCCAGATGTTCGAGCTGTGATTCCTAGGCGTGTTGATTTACCTGCTGAGCGTGGGGTTCTGATAGTTTCGGCAGCTATGCACAAGCAGAAATCGATGTTCTTTTTTCTTTTGCAGACCGAGTATGGAGATATATTTAAAGTTACTTTAGAGCATGACAATGACCGTGTTACGGAATTGAAAATCAAGTACTTTGATACAATTCCCGTTACATCTTCTATGTGTGTTCTGAAGTCCGGTTTTCTATTTGCTGCATCTGAATTTGGGAATCACTCATTGTATCAGTTCAAGGCTATAGGGGATGATGATGATATAGAGTCTTCCTCTGCTACGTTGATGGAAACTGAAGAAGGTTTCCAGCCTGTGTTTTTCCAACCTAGGCGACTTAAGAACCTCGTAAGGATTGATCAGGTTGAGAGTTTGATGCCAATTATGGACATGAAAGTCCTTAATCTCTTTGAGGAAGAAACATCTCAAATATTTACGCTCTGTGGACGGGGTCCTCGGTCTTCTCTCAGGATATTAAGACCAGGTTTAGCAATCAGCGAGATGGCCGTGTCAGAACTTCCTGGTGTACCAAGTGCAGTATGGACTGTGAAAAAGAATATCAATGATGAATTTGATGCATACATTGTTGTGTCATTTGCAAATGCTACTCTCGTGCTTTCAATTGGTGAGACAGTTGAAGAAGTTAATGATAGTGGGTTTCTTGATACAACCCCTTCTCTTGCCGTTTCTTTGATAGGAGACGATTCTCTTATGCAAGTTCACCCAAATGGCATTAGGCATATCAGGGAAGATGGACGTATCAATGAGTGGAGAACTCCTGGGAAAAGAACGATTGTTAAAGTTGGCTCTAATAGACTTCAAGTAGTTATTGCTCTGAGTGGAGGAGAGCTTATATATTTTGAGGTTGATATGACTGGTCAACTAATGGAGGTGGAGAAACATGAGATGTCTGGAGATATTGCTTGCTTGGATATTGCCCCAGTACCCGAAGGGAGACAGAGATCTCGTTTCTTGGCTGTTGGTTCATATGACAACACAATTCGTATCTTGTCACTGGATCCTGATGACTGTATGCAGATTCTGAGCGTGCAAAGTGTTTCTTCCACTCCAGAATCTCTTCTCTTTCTTGAAGTTCAGGCATCAATTGGTGGGGAGGATGGTGCTGATCATCCTGCTAGCCTTTTCCTTAATGCTGGTTTACGAACTGGGGTTTTGTTCAGAACTGTGGTGGATATGGTGACAGGTCAACTTTCTGATTCCCGATCTCGCTTCTTGGGGCTGAGAGCTCCAAAGCTGTTTTCCATCATTGTGAGAGGAAAGCGTGCAATGCTTTGTTTGTCGAGTCGGCCTTGGCTTGGCTACATTCACCAAGGACATTTTCTTTTAACACCCCTCTCCTATGAAACCCTTGAATATGCTGCCTCATTTTCATCTGATCAGTGTGCAGAAGGTGTAGTTGCTGTTGCTGGTGAAGCTTTAAGGGTTTTTACTATTGAAAGGTTGGGAGAAACTTTCAACGAAACTGTCATTCCACTAAGGTACACTCCAAGAAAGTTTGTACTTCAACCCAAGCGGAAGTTATTGGTAATTATTGAGTGTGATCAGGGAGCTTTCCCAGCAGAAGAGCGTGAAGCTGCAAAAAAGGAGTGCTTTGAGGCCTCTGGAATGGGAGAAAACGGAAATGGTAACATGGAAATGGAGAATGGTGGTGAGGATGAGGACAGGGACGATCCCCTATCTGATGAGCATTATGGTTATCCCAAGGCGGAGTCTGACAGATGGGTTTCTTGCATCAGAGTTCTTGACCCAAAGACTTCAAGTACCACTTGCCTTTTGGAGCTTCAGGATAATGAAGCTGCATTCAGTGTATGTACTGTGAATTTTCATGATAAGGAGTATGGCACTCTTTTAGCAGTTGGTACAGCGAAGGGACTGCAGTTTTTTCCGAAGAGAAGTTTAACTGCAGGATTCATTCACATATACAGGTTTATAGAGGATGGAAAATCCCTTGAACTTCTGCACAAGACACAAGTGGAAGGTGTTCCTCTTGCTTTGTGCCAATTTCAGGGGAGATTACTTGCTGGAATAGGACCGGTGCTCAGATTATATGATCTTGGGAAAAAGAGATTGCTTAGGAAATGTGAGAATAAGCTCTTCCCCAACACAATCGTATCAATTCAAACATATCGTGATCGAATTTTCGTTGGTGATATTCAGGAGGTATGCTCTAATTTTCACCACCCCTCCCCCCTCTTTTTCTTTTTTTCTTTCTTTTTTTTTCCTTTTTTTTAAATTTTTTTAATTTTATTTTTCGGGTTCTTAGGCGTGCAATTCTTGAGAGTTTTTCACTGGAGCCAATACTTGCACGTTTCTGTTTATTTACTTCTGACTCTTAACTCTCTACTTTCTCATTTCCTCCCCTATTTTTGCAGTCATTCCATTATTGCAAGTACAGGCGGGATGAGAATCAGCTGTACATATTTGCCGATGATTGTGTCCCAAGATGGCTCACTGCATCGTATCACGTGGATTTTGACACAATGGCAGGTGCAGACAAGTTTGGTAACATCTATTTTGTGCGATTACCACAGGATGTTTCAGACGAGATAGAAGAAGATCCAACTGGTGGGAGGATAAAGTGGGAGCAGGGAAAGTTGAATGGAGCTCCCAACAAGGTAGAGGAGATAGTACAGTTCCATGTTGGCGATGTGGCCACTTGCTTGCAAAAGGCTTCTCTGATTCCAGGTGGTGGGGAGTGCATGATTTATGGGACAGTGATGGGCAGTTTGGGGGCACTGCTTGCATTCACATCCCGTGATGATGTTGACTTCTTTTCTCACTTGGAGATGCATATGAGGCAGGAGCATCCACCCTTATGTGGAAGAGATCACATGGGTTATAGATCTGCTTATTTTCCAGTCAAGGTAAAATATTTTGTTTCCTTATTTGCTGGCATGGAATGCTTAATGTGTTTATGATGTCATTGACGTTGTCCCTTTCTTTTTTTCTAATTACAAAGACGATTTTATTCAAATAAACATTCATTTATAGCATGTGTCTTGCATGCACTAGCACTACATATCATCTTCATTGGATTGCAGCAGTGGGAAATTTATTGTTTCGCGTAATGTGTCCCACCATGCCTTTCGTTAATGTAGGCTTGAGTAGTAAATAATTTTGGTTTTTTGTGAAATTCTTGTTTTAGGTTGAAACATATGATTAATGAGCATAAGGTGACAGGAAAAATGTGACATGTAACAGATTAGGATATGCAATGAAAATTGTTTGGGAGTTTGTATTTTGTTAATGAATTACGCATTGGATCAAAGTATTATTTAGTTAATGTATAATTGTTTTATGCAATGATAAGATTGAGGCCTGTTCGTTTCACTCGTTCAAGTTGGGACATTGAGTTAAAAAGTAAATTTATGTGAGAGAAACTACTGTAGTAGAAAAAAATTTAAATTTTTGTGAGAGAAACACTGTCATTGAGTTGTGATTTGATAGTTAGAAACAAATGAGGCCTGAATATGTTTGACGGCTCAAAGTTCATGTTGAAGCCTAATTTGTCAGTTTTTTCATATCCAGTTTTAAGTAAGATTTTGGAGCAGTGCTGACCATTATTGGATTATTTTGCAGGATGTAATTGACGGAGATCTTTGCGAGCAATTCCCAACATTGCCCCTGGATTTGCAGAGAAAAATTGCAGATGAGTTGGATAGAACGCCTGGGGAGATTCTTAAAAAACTTGAAGAAATCCGGAACAAGATTATCTGAGAAGGATCATAAAAAGGGTACTCTCTCTTTTCCGTCTCTTTAAATTATTTTCCATACCGTGCATTCTAATCATATCTTAGAGTGGGACAATTATCATTCTTCAATCTAAATTGGTCTCTGGATAAAACATTTGATACGATCAATTGGCCAATACATGACAAGGGCAGATACATTGTGTCTTGTTTTGTGTATGCAGTTTTTCGTAGCGCTAACTGGATGGGCAGGCGTGCGTAGTGAGTTCGTGTTGATCAGCGTCACACTAAAGCGGGAAAAGCAGGCCAAAATTCTGCTTTCATTGACTTTAAGAAGGGAGATGTTTTTTTATTTAGGATACAGAGAAGGATGACCTTATTGAGAGTATCCAAAGTTATATTGAGAAATTTGATATTCCATCCTCGCACTTTGTAGGCTTCATTTGTATTGTTGTAATTAGTGTAATAGATTTTGCTTCGTCTTTCCAACCTTCTGTGGAATAGATTTAGTGATGCTAAATTAGATTGAATCTACATCTGGGTTCGAACCACCTCATAGCACCTATATATGAAAACTGTCAGAGTTTTCTTCCCTTCTAAAGTTTGAAGGGTTTAGCGGAAGGTTCTAGTTTTAAATCTGGGTTCACAATATAAGCTCGGGAGATTTCTGGATATTAAAAGGAAAAAAAAAAAGGTTTGAATCTTTATCTACCTGATGATGGAATTAAGCTTGCACTGCAACTTAAAAAACTCGTGTAATTTCAAGTTTTTATAATTGAAATTTTCAAGATGATTTGAGAGCATGAGTCTAGGATTTGCTTAATTATATAGCTTAATAATCTATTTTCTGGTGCCTTTTTCATAGTGCGTAACAAAGTCCAAAGGGCGTATGTACATGTGAAAGGTGAAGCATGTGATTTGATAGATGTTGCTTTTTATTTTTTATTTTTTATTTTTTTTTTTTTTATTTTTATTTTTTTGAAGAGTGTTGCTTTCTACTTCTAGTGATTGCAAGTATAGTTTTAGCAGTATGTTAATGTCATAGTACGCGACAATCTTTCAATAACACAAAGTGATTGAACCAAAAGCAAAAATACATAATTTCTCGGACAAAAAGAAAAAAATAAATTTCTATCAAATTAATTTCCAGAGATGACACTCACTTAGCGTTCGGTACATTAGAAAGCCGTTTCAGGCTGTTGTGAAGGATCATAATATACAAAAGTACACAACACAAGAACATATAGCTGTTTTTAATTTTTTTTTTTTTTTTTTATTGGGTTTTTTGGGCAAAAGGGTCATTCTCAGCTTTAAGTTCATTCTCCAACCTTGCGTTTCCTATGGCAACTCTCTCATTTAACCAACCAATAATGTCCGAAAACACAATGTCAATGTTCTCCGGTGGCTCTCCGTAGAGAAGACCGTGCCACATTCCCGGATACAACTTGAAGGTCTTGTCCGGACTCAAAGCGACTTCGTATAGCTGCTTGCTAACCGATTTGTCGGTAACTCTGTCTTCTTCTCCATGCAAAACGATGAACGGCAATGAGATCTATAAACAAACACACACAAGAAAACAAGTTCAATTAACTTTACGTAGACAGTTCAATGAGAAAAGAAGTGACTCCAACAAGGTAAATTAAAGTTAATACATATATAAAATATGTACCTTTTCAAGCTCCTTCTCAAGAGCCGTACTAACTCTCAAAAGTTCATAGCCGGTTTTCAAGCGAGGCCGGCCCTTGTAACAGTATGGGTTGGTTCTAACCTGTAACAACCGTATCATTTATATTATTATTATTATTTTTTTTTTTTAATTAAGTGGACGTTTAATTGATAGATTTAAAATTATTTTTAATTTATATATATATTTTTTAAAAAATATATTATAATAAATTATAAATTATAATTTAAATTATGACATAAATTTAACAATGAAACAATCTGTCAGAGTAGTTTTTACTGTCGGTTATATCTCTTTAATTTTTTTCACCTTGTTCTCTGTTTTTTGAATTTTGACAAAACAACCCGGAACTTTTTAAATATTGACAATTAATGGATTTCAATTCACATCTGTCAAAAACCTCATGGAAACTCGTGCGGAGGAAACACGTACCGCTTGTCTAACCTCAGGAACCTTAAACGCAAGATCAATGATGTCGTTTGTGGGGATGATTTTCCAGGTTGGAATGATCTTGCTAAGCTTTGTCAAAATACTGATCACCACAGGATGTGGCTTCACATCATCCGCAATCTGTAAAATAAATAAAAACGTTAAAAAAATAAATAAAAAATAAATAAAAAATGACAACCTAAATAAGATTCTGGATTAGGTAACACTTGCAAGCTTAAATAATTTGAAAACTTAATTTGACTCTGTGGAATAATTCAAAGTCGAAAAGTTTCTAGATGACACACTTAACTAATTAAAACAAAAGGCCCCACATTTGATTTACACGCTGAGTATATATTCGACAAGATTTGTTCCGAACTTCATGTGACTAATAAAATATAACGATACGGTCAACTAATCCATATTTAAACACAATTTACAGCTATCAAACGTACTTTTAATTCTTGTTTATAGAATCGTTAAAGGAAAAACAACTGTGCTGCACCTCTGAGATGCTTTTACGTGCAAACACAAGATAACATAATTTTAGTTGTCAACTTAGACGGATTATAGACTCCGTTTAGTTCGCTGATTCGAATTGATATATAATTTTATGTGAAAATTTTTTATCGATTTTTAAATGTTAAATTGATATTTATTTATTCTACATATCTTTTTAACTTAATATAATTTTTATTAAATCTAATAGTTAAAAATTAATGGTATAAAAAAAAACGCTATTTATTTTTGCTGAGACCGACCGTCAACTATGACTTCTCGTTACTCATGACCAATAAGAAAAAAGGTTCGAAAGGGAAAAAGTACAAAATATCGGCAAGACTTTTTCTTAACTGATTAGAAAAGTTTTAAGGGCATAACATAAAAAGTTACCTAACTCTTTTTCGCCAAACGCTTATGCCTTGGGAGGATAAAAAAAAAAAAAAAAAAATTGGACATGTCCTTGATGATTGATATGATTGGTTTTCTATGGAAACTTTCATCGACATGATTTCAAATATGATTTTGCAATATTTGAGCCAGCAAATATCAATAGGTTACTATAACGAATTATTAAAAAATGTATATAAAAGCACTAAATCGCATTTAATTTTTTGTTATTTTCTATGATACATGTATTAGTGTGTGTAGATCCAATATTTAAGGAGGGCAAGGATGGACCTATACTACACGTGAATCATATCCCACCAAAAAAAGGAAAAAAGAGCAAAAACATACAAAACTTGAAAAGAAAAAAAGAACACGAATTTGAAAAAGCATACCTTACACATAGGCGCGACCAAAACGGCACCGTCCCAAAAGTGTGGCTTCTTCTTGTGAACAAGCAGAGCTATTGCTCCTCCCAGGGACTCCCCCAACAAAAATCTCAATTTTCCTTTGTTTTCTTGCTTCTCTGAAAAAAAAAAAAAAAAAAAAAAAAAGAACCGTTACAACAATTGGACTCCAAGTATATAGTTGGTGATAAAAACATTAGTGAAGAGAAAGAAATTAGGTTGAAAAATATCAAGCTCATAATAATAAGAAAGGTAAAAATAAAAACTTTAGAATAGAGTCTGACCGCATATGGTCGTGAAATGGTCGGAGCAGTCATCGACGACGTCGTCAAAGTTGTTGACAAGGCCCTGCAAGCCACCTGATTTTCCATGGCCTTCGTAATCAATCCCGTAGATTGCGAATCCCGCTTTCGCAAGCCGAACTGCCGTGCCTGAAAATCAAAATTCAATTCAAGCAAATTTTTTTTTTTTTTTTTTTTTTTTTTTTTTTTTTTTTCTAGTAATCATATTCAAATTCAATCAAAAATGAAAAAAGAATATCAAATAATTTTGGCCAGAAAATGGAAGTACGTACTTTTCATCGTGACACTACATTCCATGGCGTAGCCATGGAAGATGAAAATCAAGGCTTTTGGGTCCTGGTTTTTAGGCAACCATTGACATGTGAAAAGCTTCAATCCTCTAGAGTTATTGACATAACCCTGTTTTTAAAACCAAAAAAAAAAAAAAAATAAATTATATTTGATTGTACATAAATATTCATTACGTGAGAAAATAAAAGAAATCGAAGCTTTTTAATTTTTTTTTTTTTTTTTTTTTTTTTATAATTCTTACCTCTTCATAGGAGATGTCATCTGTTTCATGAGCCTGCGGAGGACAAAAAGAAGAATAAGGAAACCTAAAATTAAAGTATAAAAGAAATAAAAGGCAATATATGTGAAACTGAAGAAAGAGGAAACAGAGAGACAAACCATAAGAGAAAAGTGATCAATATTTCAGAAACTAGTTTTTGAGATGGAGAGAGAAGTTTTGCAAGTGCATGAACTTTGAACTTTCATAATGCCTATTTATATTATAATTTGACATAATAGTGGCTTGTGCTCCTTCTGATATCTTTCCTCTCTCGGCCACTATTGTAATTAAATTTAAAAGTCGCCTTTAAATCTAATAATATCTTTGGACCATAAGGGTATTATTTTATTTTTGGCTTCCAAAATCCAAGCAATTTATTTTTTTCAAAAGAAAATCCAAATTATTTAACTGTGAACTCACTCTAATTAATTCCTATATATATATATATATATATATATATATATATATAGGACATATGTATATTGTTATGGTGAGTTCATATCTCTTGTAAGCACCTTTTATTTATTTATTATTTTTTTGGGTTTGTTATCATCCCTCGTGAGCTGAAAATGCAACTTGTCAAGATGCACATTTTCTGGAACGTTACAAATTTATTGGGGTTTGTTTTCTTTTTTGATCATGTGTTTTCGGTCAATGGCGGACGTGGGCAATTTGGGGATTAGCTACTTCAATGGTCAAACCACTTGCCCCCATCTTTGAACCTATTTACATTGCTTTTTTATTTTTTATTTATTTATTTTTTTTTTACCTAATGAATTTTGATTCTCCTTTTAATTGTGGTGAAAAAGATAATATGCCTTTCCAAAAAAAAAAAAAAAAAGATAACATGAAGTTGGTTGAGATACCAGCCAAAATCACACGTAAGAAGGGGATAAGAAGAGAGAGGATAAGTCTTTTTTGGCAAGTGGATTGACATTATTATTGTACTACCAATAATATATACTAAATCACCCTAAAAAAAAAAAAAAAAACACTAAATTCTGTTCACAAAAAAGAATTACACATAGCCAATTTTACAAGAATTAACAAACTAATCATAATTATGATCGTCATTATGAATGTTTGGGCATAATGTCTATTAAAATAATTTAAAAGAAAAAAAAAACACAGGGGCAATCTTTAAAATAATTATGATCATCATAATAATTTCATTCAACTAATATTATAACCAGCCATAGTCAAGCCATGCTTCGACTAGAAAATTTAGAGGAACATTATAAAGTATAAATAAATTAGGAAAATACAATATGGTTACATTTATACGGTTAATGATATGGACAAATATAATTTAGAGTAAATTCTGGCTTAAAAGTATGAAATAACGTAAATATACTATTTATGTGTCTAAGAACAATTCTAACAATACTAGTCATTTCATATTTTTAGTCAAAATAACTAATTATTTTAGCTCCTTTTTTGTTTTTTTTAGCTTTGTTTCACTCCAACCATTAACTAAATGGTTAGCTATTTTGGTTAAAGCATTTTTTACTAGCTAAATATAGCTAGCAAGAAGTGGCTAGCTATCTTTTTTTTTATTATTATATTCTTTATTTTGACATAAGTAAAAGTTTTAAAAAAATTTACTTATATTTTAAACTAAAAAAAAATAATTTAAATAATCTATATCTAACTAAAATTGAGAGTATGGTTATTGTGACTTACTAAAAAGTTACTAGTTAAAATAGTTTTCTAATCATTTTAGTTAGAATTTAACTAAAATTTATAGAGCTTCCTTAGAGATACTCAAATACGTTAATCATAAAAAATATGTGGATAAAAATAAGTGAATTAAAGTTGGAGAATGTTCTAAAAGAATTATAGTCATCACTAATGAGAACGAGTGAAATAATATATTTGATAGAGTAAATTATAACATAATTTTTTTTTTTAAATAAGTATATTATAGCATAATTTAATATCTTGGGTTTTCAACAATATTAAAAACCCAAAAATATCCCTCAACCCTATCTTAGGGTTTTGTAAGGTTCTTATTGTCCCCCTCCGCCCACTGTTTTTCAACCAAAATATAATTAAAATAGGATAAAAGTTCTTAACAACCAGTAATTGATAGTTTCACGTAGCTTCAAAATCAAAAGGGTTCGTTTGTCAAATTGTTTAACTAGTGCACGCATACATATATGGGGGCATAGTTTGTCAGGGTACCAGTGGGGAACCCTAATAACTGAGAAAGGTATATAGTCGATAAAATCCCATTAATGATTTTTTTTTCTTTTTTTTTTTTTTATATATATATATATTTTGAACGAGTTGACTCATAAATCAGAAAGTAAAAAGGCCTCGTTGCCAATGTGGAAAATCTATGTACATGTATATAGTTCTAGAGCTTTTGAGGGCTAGCATTAGGAATGTGAAACTCTTGAAGAAAATAAAATAAAAACTGGGGTCCAATCCAAGCGCGTGATAAAAAGAGGGAACGACAATTTTGATATTGCCTTGCAAGTGGAGATGGTAGTACACTCCAATTTGCTTCCTTTGGCCGACTTTGCTTTGCTTTATAATTAGTTAATTACTCGTGTATTTATATATGGAACATTCTTCAATAAACCTCTTTATTATTAGTAAATCAATTTCTGATTATTAGGTCAGATTAAAATCACAATAAATTAAAACAAAAATAATAAAATTAACCATTTTTTATAAAAATATAACAATAAAAAATTACATATAATTTTTTTTTTGATCCTTATGAAAGAAACATTAGAAACATTCTCTATATATACTTCTTGTTTGGTCCAGAATCAATCAGGAGAAAAGTAGGCACATGAATCACATCCCGCGTCTTCTTTTTCTAACCCTTTTTTATGGACAAAATGAAGAAAAAAGTACCATAAAAGGGCACTTTATATATTGACGCATTCATTTTGAGAACCTTATCGACATCTGAAGGACCTTAAATATGATCTCTCCAAAAACGACGTCACTAGAATGCATAAGTGGGAAAAGCTATTACAAAGTTCCCTTTTCTTATTTGGGAGTGCGTAATTTGTTGTTACAAAAACTTTACTTACTGGTATAGGTCATAACTATAAATCTTCTCATCGAAAATCATATAGATATACATTAGGATTGGGATTAAATTACATCAGAATTATTATTATTATTTAATATATTTAGATTTAGATTCCTTTCAAATTAGATATTTACATCCTATAAATAGGATGTATATGTTTATATAAGCAATGAATATTGTATTTTTTATTGTAGCAATTGCAATAACAAGAAGCCTTCCTTCCAAAAATAAAAAATAAAAAGCCTTAGCATTCCTTCTCTCTTCACTATTTTGCATTGGATAATCTCACAGAGCGTATGAAACATATTAGGTTAATAATATACCTAATTTTACATTTTTTTTTTTTTTTAAGAAAACGAATATAATGTATAATATAAGTTCTCCACTTGGTCTCTTTTCCTGGGACTTGAGCAACTAGAAAATATCAAAATAATGGACATTTATTTCTCCGGTTCTGAATTCTGAATGGCTATTTGAAATCTGTATTTGTGCTAATGTTAACTTGAAATTCAAATAAAGGCTACCCACGTTTCAACCTAGTGCCAAAATATGAAATTTAGTATTTGTGCTAATGTATGAATGATATTTAGAATGACTCCGATTCTGAATCATATCACTAAGTAAACAGCTTATTCTGACTCCGATTCCTCACTCCAATTTCTTCTCACACCGAATTCTGCCCACTCCGATTCATGTTCATTCCGATTACGTGTAGGTACCATAATACTTGTCTCTCTCTCTCTCTTCACACTCTCTCTCACCGACCTCTCTCTTCACTCTCACTGAAACTATCAGCCTCTCTCTCTCTTCCCTCTGCCGCTCTCTCTCTTCCGATGCTCTCTCTCTCTCCCCTCCGCTACTCTCTCCCTCTTCTGCCGTGCTCTCTCTCTCTCTACAAAGCGTTGATCTGCACACCACCAAGCATTTCTCCTTTGTTGGATTCGAACGCCGTCGTCAGAAGAGAGAAACAGGGAGGAGTGAAATTGGAGAGAGAGAGAGAGAGAGAGAGAGAGAGAGAGAGAGAGAGAGAGAGAGAGAGAGAGAGAGAGAGAGAGAGAGAGAGAGAGAGAGAGAGAGAGAGAGAGAGAGAGAGAGAGAGAGGGGAAAGATAAGAAGAAAATGAGAAAATAAAAAACAAAAAATGAGAATGAAAATTAAGGGTAAAACTGGAAAATAAGCAATTTAAAACTAAGAATAACTTAGAAATTTCTAATCATTAATAAATGGCATATTTATTTCCACAAATTTTTTAAGTTAATCTATTTACTACAATTTCTCTTATTTTTATTTTTTTTTTTGAGAATCATATGGATTGGAGTTTAGGGTACTGTTTTGACGGCTAATCATGCAAGACGCGTTGGATTTTCTGATTGGAATGTTTCTTGAATTTCTCAATTTAAAATCAACATTGCTGTGTGTGTGTGTGTGTGTGTGTGTGTGTGTGTGTGTGTGTGTGTGTGTGTGTATTATATAGATATATTGGAAAGGAAAGTGTTGTATAAATTAGTCTCAACATATGATCAGTCAGCTACCATACACGTGGATGAATGGTAATTAACCTAAGTGCCTGCATTTATTTATTATTATTATTATTATTATTATTTTTTTTGTGTGTGTGGTAATTGAAGTGTGAATTTTTGAGATTAGCCGAAAGAGTATAAAGTTTAAGGGCACCACTACAAATAATCATAACAACAATTTATATAGAACAAATATGCAATTTCTTACAGGCTAATTTGGATGACTAGTGTGTATGAAAGTTGAGGTTTTCTGTAATTAGACATTAAAATAAAAAAATAAAGCTTGTTCTTTTTTTCTTTTTTTTTTTTTGAAATAAAAATGAAGCTAGTTGTAACAACAATTTAAATGTGGTTGTAAGTATAGTTTAGCCATAAATCCACACTCTTACCTCTAATGTCGATATCAAGATCATACGAATTGTTAGAATTCAGATTGGGGATGAGTTTGAGCAAGCTAACTAGTTTCTGAGTTAGTTTAAAGGATAAAATTTATAGTTCTTGCTATGTGGGGTGAGTTTCCTTCTGGTTATTATTATGGAAATTCGACCTCGCTAATATATAAATGATTATAATTACGTGTACATTAATACATACTAAAATATTTTAGAATTATTGTTAACAGTTATCAATATTGGTGTTACTAAAGTTAATTATTAGGAATTTTAATATTTGCTTTTTGTTATTATTTCTATTGTTTTTATTCTTATTTTGCAGTACCTGAAAATTAATAAGCGTGAGGCGTGGGTATATTTGTCAGAAAAATCTAGATCAAGATAGAATTACGGATTATCATGTCATCATCACCAACTAATTAATAATGTTACCAATGATGTTAGGACCATATTTTGTCCTTTCAAATTCCGTCCTAACAAAAAAAATCCGTCCAAATCGACAAACATAATAGAGAACTGTCCTCATCGGGCTACCATGTTGATGATGTTGGATAGTGGACTCTTTTTATTATTATTATTATTATTATTTTTTAATTTTAGAACAAAATGATAGAGTACTATTATATATTGATTAAATTAACACAAATATCTTAATTTAATTACTTTCAGATAAAACTAGCTAACAAGTCCACGCGTTGTTGCGGTAAATACTGTTGTAATATATACAAGGTTAAGAACTTTCATAGTATAAGATTAGTTTATATATATATATGTGTATATTTTAATAACTAATTATATATATATAGATATATTTATATATAGATATATTTTAATAATATTCTAATTAAAAGTTTCTTACAATGTATTATAACTTTTGTTTTTCTTTTTTCTTTTTTGTTCTTAATCGCAAAATACAAATTTTAAAAAAAATTAATAATAACTAAGGATATTGAAAATCTTTAATTATATATAGTGTAAACTAAATAATTTAGAAGTAGTCATATTCCTTAATTTTTGAGCTTTTTTTTGGTGGGTCTGTTGTGTAGGGAAGGGAGAAGAAAGGAAAAAAAAAAAAAAAAAAAAAGGGGGCAAACTGGGCAATTTAAATTCAAAGGGCAAAACCAGTATTCCACTATACTATGTACAGTAAACCGTGCATCTTCTTTAGTGTATATAATAAAATGACCCAAAAGACCCAACCCAAAAAACAAACAGAGGAACAAAAAGCTGAGGGCATAAATGTACAATCACACCATACGCAAGAAAATACTTAAAAGTCCCTGTTGAGGAAAAGAATGAGGAAGGGAAGAAATGGGCAAAATGGACATTGCACACTCAAGGGGTAAAAGCGGATTGACACTGTACAATGTACAGTAACTTTTGCCTTTCCTTTTTGTGTGTGTGTGTGTGTGTGTGTGTATATAATAATTTTTTCTAATTAAGAAAAGAGATAATGATAATGATCTGATCTAATTCTTCTTAAAGATGATTATTTTGGTTTTATTTACACCACCACTAGTTTAGTATCATACTTTGGCTGGACACTGACATTAAAATAGGATTTTTAAGTATCGAACTTTGAATTCATCTCAGAATATATATATATATATATATATATATATATATATATATAATCCACTACATCAATCATTAATGCTATCCCAAGACTCGAGACCATAGTTTATTTTTTCTTATTTGTGTGGAAATAAGGGACTAATAGTTATTGATTGAGTTGTTTTCCTAATTTTCCTAATCGTTTTCCGCTGCATCATGATTTTCAACTGCCACCAATAGGTCTCGAATATCATGTAGTAGATAGTTGTGGGTTGCTTTCTTATCTTCATGCCAAAATTGAAAGGTTGAAATCACAGGAAAGTTGTTTCAAGCCACTGATCATTAAACATAATTACTCTACTAACACATTTGCTTTGCGAATTTAAATAACAATTCAAACATTTTTTCTATTACATGTTTAATTTCAAGAAAAAAATTATTTATTTAAACCTACATATGAATCAAATAAGCTCAATATGTGTTTCTTATCATTGTCAACTCTAAGAGGTATAAATTTTGATTTGACATTGATACCGATCAATGAGGCACTCTTAAGTAGTGGTTTCCAACAAATCTGAAATTAGGGTCTTAGAGATCAGATAGCTTAGGCAACTAATCTAGTCACAGTTGTGAGCTAGAGACTATTATATGCATTAATTAGCTGTCCTTTTTTTTTGGGTTGACCAAGTCACTTATTATCTCTCTCTTTTTTTTTTTGGGGGACGTTATTTTTCTCGAGCGCATTTTAAGGAGACGTTTAGAAGGGAGATTCAGATTTTTATTTGAATTATAGTTCGTGACTCATTACAATATTTTCTCTTATAAAAAATACATGTAAATAAAAAATAATTTTAATCTCATAATTCTAATTCATGAACCAAACCTCTCTTAAATACATATTAGTATAATACAAAAGCAAATCAACACATCATTTAGGAATTGAATTCGGTAAAGGGCTCGTCATGACTCATGATCAGTTAAACATCATTGAAACAAATATTGAAATAATTTATTTGAAGATTATTATTCTCTAGAGTAGTATTCACAACGCTAAGATAATGACACTATACAAAATAAAATAAAATAAAATAAAATAAAGAAAAGTTTGGGGCGCTTGGTGTTGAGGGTTTGACCTTTTATGCACCCCATTAATTCATTCCTCCCTTAAACAAAAACATCTCTTAATTGGCTCAAAACTCCAAATATATATCATGATTCATGTTTGGCAAATGAATCAGAATTCGGAAGTCACATGGTGATTATAAATTCATTTGTAAGTTATAAAGGCTAATTAATTAATAACAACGGTAATAATACGTCGATATAGATTGAAGTTTCAACTTTAACAAATTACAGGAAATATTATTTTTAAAAGGAAAGCGAATTGTTCAGTACTAGCAGTGAGAAGCAAGAGTGAAGATTGTATTATTTTATATATATTTTTTTTGAATAATTTTTTAACTTGGGACATGGGGATTTAAACTCTGCATGTGAAATTACCCAAGTTATACCTGCAACTACTTCAGAAATGTACTTCAGTTGCACGAAAGCATTTGTTGTGGTTTTTAAGTCAAAAAACAAATATGATGGATCTTTTGCAAGGCCTCAAGTTTAAAAACCACAATTTCGTTGGTTCAGTCGAGAAACGACATGTTGTTTGTCTTTTAACATTTCAGCTTCTTGTCTAAAAAAACTTGTCATATAAAAAGCTCGCTTTTGTTTGACTTGATACTTGAAAAGGGTGCAGATTTGCTGGCAGTTAAGTTGAGAAACAAATATCGTCGATCTTTTGCTAGTTGTCTCGTTTAAGTAAATTGCAGCAAAAAAAAAAAAAAAAAAAAATGTCTCAGTCTAAGGAACAACGACATACACGTGTTCGTCGTTTATACTTTGCCGACATATAAGTCAAACAAACGACATGTTATTGGGTCAATTTTCTTGTCGTTTGGTAAGTGATTGACATGTCCCTGTCTAGATGTGTTCAAAAAATCCCCCAAACCGCTCAATTCAAATCAAGGTGAACCAAATCATTAATTTTTTTCGAGTATTGTGAAGTTTGGTTAGTTTTTAGTCTTTTTTTTTTGGCGGTTTGGATAGTCTAAAAATATACATAAATAATGTTTTAAAATATTTTTTCTTTATTTTAATTTTTATTGGTCATAGTAGAAGTTTTAAAATTATAAAATACACCATACCGAATTTTTATTTGTTTGAATTAGGGGCATGTTTTATAACACTCATTTTTCTAAACTGATAAAATTTTTAAAAATAGATGTCAGGAGTTAACTTGAATAATGTTATGGTGTTATATATAGTTAATTCTAACATCACATTGAGTTAATTGTTACAAGTGAATGCGACGAGGACTCGAGGTGCTAAGAATAAGGTCATGCCATTTTATAGAAATTATATATATGTTCAAGACATGATGTGCTTCATGTTATAGTGCATGGAATTAAGTGTCTTAGGAAAATTCTAAGTTTTTTCTTGATTTTTCTTGTTAGACAAAAGAACTATTTTCATGACGTTAATTTCCAGCTCTATTTTGGACCTTTAAAATTCTGAAATTATTCTATTAGTTTATACAAATCTGTAGCTTTTCGTTAGCTTTCCAACGCCTTCTCATTTACGCAAATTAGACATCGGAGTAAGAAGATGTGGCTAGTATACCATCAGGATATCCAGCAGTCTCCGACCAGGTTACTGCACGCGAATAAGAACGAAAATTCTAGAAGTTGACCTAACTCTTTTATTTGCCTTCCACACGATTTTACACCCTAATGAAAGCCATTCCCCCAGCTGTTAAGGGGTGATTTAATCACAGAATTAATCCTCAATTAATATCAAATTAATCCCTTTTAATTTTATATGATTTATGAGCCAATAAACATTTTCAAGCTCTTACTCTCTCTTCCCCTCTTTCTTCTTCTTTCCTTCACATCCAAGAACACCACAATAGAGGGCCTCCAAGATCAGCCATCAAACCTCCATTATTTTAACCCCTTTTTGTAAACCTTTGGTTCTTCAAAGCCATAATCAAGAAGATTTCAAGGTATGTTCCATCTCTAGTTTAGTATTCATGGTTATTAGGTGATTTTCTTTGGTATTGGGTGTTTTGGTGTCCTTATAATTTGATGAATTCTAGAGAGGCATGCTAGGAATTATGTTATGTTCTTATATTGTTGTTTCTTCTTTGTTATATATTTTGATTTCATAGAAACATGAGTTAGGATGTTGTTTTTGGATTCGAGTTGCAAGATTTGTGAATTTCGATGGTCATGTTGATGTTTCTAACATTCTTTGGCCACAAGGATTTTTATAGAATGTGTGAACTGAATATTTTAGGAACATGTCTTAGAGCTGGTTAAAGTAAACATATAGTTGGAATTGATTTTATCCTTAATGAATTTATTTTGGTATTTTTGGAGTTGACTGTGCTGAAATTTTATCCAGCTTACATGATATGAGTTTAAAATAGTGTTTGAGGGAACAAACGAACTGTATTTTTAACAACTAAGGCATCGCTAGAAAGATCTTGATGTCTATTTTGAATTGGCACTAGTTTCAGGTTATTTTGAGTTTTCTATGATTTGTTATGAATTTTTAAAGAGATAAAGGTCATGTTGTCAGTTTTTGTAAGATTTGGGAAGTTTGTGTAATTATTGGGATTTTTTTGTGTCTTGATGTTATTAAATTATGGAATTGGCCTTTTAGGTGCTGTTTTAATATGATGGATGGATTTGATGAATTAATATTTTTAATTTTATTATATTTATGGTTTATTGTAACACCCATTTTTCTAAACTGATAAAATTCTTAGAAGTAGATGTTAGGAGTTAACTTGAATAATATTATGGTGTTATATTCAGTGAATTCTAACATCATAATAAGTTTAATTCCGCAGGTGATCGCAATGAGGACTCGAGGTGCTAAGAACAAGTTCATGCCATTGTATGAAAATTTTATGTGATTTCATATTTATTCTTATGATTTAATGAATTAGTGTAATGTTATGATTTGATAATATGTTTCTTTTTATATGACATATGTACATGATTTATTTTGCGTGTTACTTTGTGGTTTATATAATATGTGATATAGTATTTAATAGGAGTTAAGAAAGTAAATAAATATAAATTTATACAGTTTGATGTGCCATTGATTATACCCACAAATATCTCCATTAGTCCTATATTATACTAGGAACAAATCACAATTACTACTTATGCTCTGGCCAAACTACAATAGGAAGTCTATCTTCATAAACGTACAATGGAAAAAAAAAAAAAGTCAGGTTCATGACTATACGTTCTCTTGCCTATTATATACCTTAGTTATGCACATAGTCAAAGGAAGGGGAGAGTAATCATCGTGCAATATGTTCTAGGATTCATTATTTCAATGACAGCCGTAGTCCCCAATGCACGCCTGTAATATTCAAGAAGATTCTAAAAATAGTTTTGGAATTATTGCTCATGATTTTCTTACGTGTTGACAAAAAAAAAAATCGATATATTTGTAGAACCCTCATTCTATATCCTCTCAGCTGGCTTGATATATTTTCTTCTCTCTCTCCCTTCCTCTTTTTCTCACATTCCTGAAAATCACAAGAGAACCTCCATAATCAGCCATCAAGCTCATCTCTTAATCTTTCTTTTCAATTTTCCTAGCAATCAAGATAAAGGAAATCGTTAAGGTATGATTCCTCTTATTATTTATTCTTATGGTTTTGAATTCTTTAAGGGTACAGAATTTGATTGTCAATAATGGATTTTGTTTGAGAAGGAGGAGAGACATGAGATGATTTTTGAGTGAGGCTATACCACTGCTATGTTACTTATGGTATTACGATATGGGTGGATGGGTGGCTGGGTTTGTTTTCTTTTTATAATTTTCAGGCCGCTGTATTCTTAGTTATTTAATTAAATCATTTTTAGGTTATCGATTTTATTTAGAGAAATCATATATAGACTTGTATATATATTGTGTCAGATGCTAGGATATCTTATTTTATTGGCCTTATTGCACCCTAGTTTAAGAAGTCAAAAATTTTAGACGTATCTAGGAATGATTACATGCATACTTCTATGTTTCCGTGTAATTGAAATATGTCATAAGGTTGAATAATAGATGGATTATCGTTTATACATGTTGAGGATGATGGTTTTGTATTTTATAGAATTTTTAGTGAATTTTCGTCCTAGTTTGAGTGCTGGAATTTCTCCAGGTTTCATGTCTGATTTTAAAACAGGATTTGAGGGAGCAAACGAACTCCGTTTTTAACAAATTAGATACCGTCGGAAAGCTCTAGATGTCTACTTTAATTTAAAATTGGTTTCAGGTCATTTGGAGTTCTATGTGAATTTTTATGAGTTTTTAAATGAGTAAAGGTCAGGCTGCCAGTTTTTGTTAAGTTTTGTGATTTTGTGTAATCAGTGGGTTTTTTTTTATGTCTTGATGTTAATGAATGGTGAAATGGTATATTAAATGCCGTTTTAATGTGATTAATGTATTTGATGAGATGTTAAGACTTTTTAGTAATCTTATTTATGATTTATGGCATGAATGGTTCTAGAGGCGAGCACCCGAGGACCTCATTCGTTGCGTCACCGTTGCGAAATTTAAAGAGGTTAAGTAAGGCGCTCATGTAAGTACACTCTCACCTGCAACATGAATTGAATAATTGAGAAGTATATGATTTTGATGTTTATGATGATGTTATGACATTTTAATAATCCTCTTATGAAGACGTTTTGAAGAAAAAATGTATATATGTATTTTTTATGTTTTTAAATGGCGTTGTACACACTTGATGTGACCGGTGAGCGGTCTTATTGCCACGATTGGTATGGGATTTGCTACCCCATGCTTTCCGTGGCTAGCGCGCTATGATGGTACAACGCCGGGCCCAATATATGATGGATTTTAAAGTCTAAATATGTTCAAAAATAATTATTCTCAAGATGATGTTTATTGTTGATGAATAAAAATGTTCATTTAAATTTGTGAGAATTCAGTGTCTTACTAAGCCCTTGCTTATATAAGTTATTTCATGTTGCAGACAATCAAAAGGGTAAGATGTAGCCATGGAGAATATTGGGGCGGATGCAAGCTATACGTGATAGGAAAACGGGAGAAACGATCATGGGATGAAAGTGTTTAATGTTAAACAAAGTTTTCAGTTTTTATTTTATTGTTTTGAATCTTTGGTTTATGATGGTTTTGATTTGAAGAATATTTTAGACATTGTTTTAAGTTTATTTCGCGCCATAGATTTTGATAATTAAGTTGAACTGAAAGGTTATTTAATTTTCTTTAAGGAAGTTCAAAAATTTTAAAGATAGTATGTTTTCAAAAAAAAAAAAAATCTAGGCTTTTCTTTAAGTCATTCAAAGTAAAGTGTTTCAAGTTTAACGATTTTCCGCATTCTTTAAGAGGTAAATGTTTGAAAGTTAAGTTAACTGTGACGGTCCGTGAGGGGTCGTTACATTTATGGCATAAACGGTTTTAAAGGTGAGCATATGAGGACCTCATTCGTTGCGTCACCGTTGGAAAATTTAAAAAGTTTAAGAAGGCGTTTTGGTAAGGTACACTCTCACCTGCAACATAAATTGAATAATTGAGAAGTATATGATTTTGATGATTATGATGATGTTATGAAGCCTTTAATATTTCATATGATGACGTTTTGAAGAAAAAAATATATATGCATTTTTATTTTTTTAAATGGCATTGTACACCCTTGATGGTGACAGGTGAGCAATCTTATTGCCTGAGTTGGTATGAGATTTTCTACCCCATGCTTTCCGTGGCTAGCATGCCATGATGGTACAACGTCGGACCCAATATATGATGGATTTTAAAGTTTAAACATGTTCAAAAATAATTATTCTCATGATAATGTTCATTGTTGATGAATAAAAATGTTCATTTAAATTTGTGAGAATTAAGTGTCATACTAAGCCCTTGCTTATAGAAGTTATTTCATGTTGTAGACAATCGAAAGGGTAAGATGTAACTATGGAGAATCTTGGAGTAAATGCGAGCAGTGCGTGATAGGAAAACGGGAGAAACGATTATTGAATAAAAGTGCTTAATGTTAAACAAAGTTTTTAAATTTTTATTTTTATTCTTTTGGAACTTTAGTTTATGGTGGTTTTAATTTGAAGAATACTTAAGATCTTTTTTTTTAAGTTTATTTTACTGTATGGATTTTTATAAATGAGTTGAACCTAAAGATTATTTTTCTTTGATGAGGTTTAAAATTTTTAAAGTTATAATGTAAAAAAAAATAAAAAAATAAAAAAATTTAGGATTTCTTCAAGTCATTCAAAGTAAAGTGTTTCAAGCTTAACTATCTTTCACATTTTTTTTTAGAGATAAATGTTTGAAAGTTAAGATAATTGTAAGGGTCCATGAGATGTCGTTACACGTTCGATTGAAATTTTAAAGTTGTTTTCGGCTTATTTACTCCACGAGCTATGATCCTAAACAAGGCAGATTTTTTAAAACAAATGTCACCTTAATGATTTGGTTTTTATCCAAAATATTAAACCTCCAAACTGTCTAAAGGAAACAATTATTTTTAATTTTGATGGTTGGTTTTTATAAAAAACCGTCCAAACCAATCGCGAGCGGCCCAAACTGTCCAAACCGTCCAAAGTGTTGCAGTCGTTTGTTATAACGTACGGACGCCTTTCGCATTGACGCTTTCCCTTTATTTTTATGGCTTTTATGTCACTAACTTAGAGTTTAGAACGCCATGTTTAAAGTTTAAATGATCCTTTCATTTTTAAATGATGGAAGATGGCTTTTGTAAAATTCGTATCTTCTGCTGTTGTAGTAAATTCATGACATGAAGTTCTTGTGATTTGATGTCGTTTTTAAAATAAACAATGAATCAAATAGAATATGTATTGGTTCAAGATGCAATCCCTTAAGTCGATCGATCGAATATCAAACTTATTGGACGAATTTTTTCTTCCTGACCTCTGTTAACTAGCTTTCTCTCTTGCTGCTTATTAATCATTCTAATTTCCTCAGTATTATTGCCAAGGAACAGTGGTTAAGATATATTGTAGGCGGGCTTCAAGGTGTACGAGAGAACGTATGATGATCGACAATAAGTGTTGTACGCAGTTTCTCTAATGAAGATGTATCGCTCTTGAATGTAAATGGGGAGATAGTAACATGTAGATACGAAATGAAGTACTATGGCAAAGGCAAAAAAAATTCAAGGCGTTCTTGAACTCCCTGAGGGGAATCATCAAGTTGCCAAAATAAGGAGGCCAAGAAAAACCCAGTTGTTAAGACTTCAATCAATTAGGTGCTCTCCGTGAATTGGTCATACATCGTTTAAGTAGAACCAGGATTTCAATCCATAATGGATTCGCAAAACTCGGAACTCTGTCAAAATTAGTACTATCGTTGGAGATTAACTTGCTATTAGTGATCCCCACCAACATTGTCAATGGAGTTGATTGAAAATTCAGGATTTTGCCACGTCCTGTTGAACTCCACCAAGCCATTGATTCCATCGATTGAGTTTTCGAGCTCGGAGATTAGATCAAGTACAAACTCAATCTAGTTCGTGTTGGCCTGGACCGGTCAACCAAAGTCGGAGAAAAATAGAGGACGATTTTTGGGAGATCCTCTATAGACAACTTCTCCGAGGGAGAGGAAGATCAATTGATCGAGAAAATCGAGAATTCAGTAAATAGGTTGGTGAATCGACATGACGACAATGTTGCCGTTCCGTGCGATTCTCTTCAGGACCTTCAACATCATGAACGGGCTTGTCGAGTGAAGTCCTAACATCGGTTCGTTCAAAAATAGGATAATCGGGTCGTGAATTATGCCACCTGTTACTCCGAGGTGGCCTTCACCGCGAATTTTCGTCTTCGCGGCGCTTAATTCGGAGGTCTAATTGGTCGATCAATGCTTGAACTCGCACCTTCTTCTTGGACTTTCCTATCGTTCGATAAAGCCAGAACTCAGCTGTGAACATTAGCTGTTGACGGTGGAATTTCGTCAACAGAAATACATCTGGTTACCGTCTAGTAATAAGTTGAATCACGCGAGAATAACAACTTTATATCCGATTAAGTTCAATTGATAGAGTGTAATGGTTTGTGCATGTGCTTTGTGGACTTTGTGTTGGAGTTCTTTAGAATATGAAAGAAACTAAAAGAAACGATGAGAACACCAAAATTTATAGTTGTTCACTCTCAATGCAAGAGCTACATCCACTTTGAGAAATTCTCCTCTCTCTTCCTTCTTTTTTACAAGAAGCTATGTTCTCTTATGTTTGTACCAGTCTCTCTCTCTTGTGCTATGCACCTTTTATATCACACATATTACATAATGAGAAAGCTGAGGCAAGTGGTTGCCCTGCGGTTGCTCTCGAGTAGCCTACTGTCTTACTCATCTAAACTGCAACTCTACAATGCATTTCTAACTGTTCATCTAGGGATTTCTCTCTTGCCGCCTCAGGGGTCTTTTTGGAATTTGGGTCAGATAACTGATTGTGTTGCCCTCTCCGCTTTCACTTGGCCTTGATAGCAAGTCCAGACAGAGCCTTCATCCTTGTCGATCCTTGCATGGGTTCGACAGCCTACGGGCTTTTGAAACCATCTCTATCTCAGCCATTTGAACTGTCGACTACCATCGTGGGCGCTTTGAAACAACTGAACTTTAAAATTTGAAAAGCTATTTCTTTGACAGTCGGGACCTACAGGGGTGGGGTCACCATCGACCCTTAAGCACTCTTACGCAATGGCCACGTGGAACTTATCTGTCGTCTGACGTGACAAGTTGCCTTACATCACATATGCCGCAAACGATTTTGAAAGCCGAGTGTCCAAAATTTCGCCATTCAAATCTACAGTTCCTTTTAAGTTCTCTTTCTCAATTCAGTTTGCTAAACTATCGAGCAATATCGTTTTGCAATAGCCGCTTGCGCTTAACAGTGTGAGTATTTCGCCATCACGCACTTTGCTGGAGATGGCGTTAAGAATTTCTTAGTTACCGGCCTGGCATTTCTCGTGAGTAGCGATTGAAAGATCAATTTCTGACGGAGCTTAACATTGTAACTAAGGCTTCTAAAAGAGAGAACAAAAGAGAATGGTCGTGTCTCAAGGATTTTAGCACCATCACCGCCGTCATCGTTCCCTTGTAGAAGAAGCTCTTGGAGGTTGCTGTCTTCCGTGGATAACAGGAAATACGCAAAATTTGCTTGTTTAGGGGAAAACAGCTTGTTTGGCTATGGAATTTAATTACTTAAAATTAGAGAAACAATATATAAAAAGGAGTTTGGAAATGCACGACTTTCTTGATCGAAGCACTATCAGTCTATTATACAATGCTTTTAGTTGTTCATGACTAGCATATACATATTTTATCCCCAAATTGGAATGTTTGCGGACAATAACTAATTGTTAAGAAGCATATTTAAGACGGCTAAATCTATGCATCTGATCACTTGCAAATCCGTATATGAGATTAGGTGATTCATGATATTTTTTTTGAAAGCAAAAAAACATTTCATTAATCAACAAACCATCAAACTTACGGAGAATTCAATACAGAAAATTTAATGCAACAAACTAAAATCAATAAATTCATTGGCGTCCTAGTACAGGAATTCAAGGTTCGATAATGGACACAATTTAGAGCACTTTTCTTGGCTCATTTAATTCTCTCTCAACAGTTGGCTCTCCCGAAAGGGTTATAGCACAACTAAAAATAACAACAAGAATCAAAGTTCACACAGATTTAGCGATTTATAAGGGAAAATAAACACCAATACGGAGACTGAGAGAATGATTGCCTTTGTTCTTGAACAACTTAAAAAAGAGAAGAAAAAAGCACCACGGACTCCACGATTGTGTATCAGTGTCAACGTGTTTCTTCTTTGTCAAAAAAAGTGATTTATTTATGGATTGTCTTTTAATTTAATATTAGATTTCAATAACGAGACAAGCAGCAACAGATAGCTAAAACCTTGAATATATTTTCTGCTCCCCAAATTGCGAAAGACATCAGCCACAAATAATTTTATCTAAACATGTACACGTTCAGATGTCAAAGATTTATTTCAAGGCCAATTGGGTATTATTGCTGGAGATTGTCATAAATCTTATTTGGGTTTACTATAGCACCCGTTTAGTTCGCTGATTTGAGTTTTTAATTTGAATTAAGATATGACTTTATGTGAGAACTTTTTTTTTGTAGTAAAAAAGTTAAATGTGTGATTATTTCTAAGAGTTTTTACTATAAAAAACTCAAATTCTAAACTCGAATCGGTAAAATAAACGAGACTTTAATTTTTGGTTGGATATGCATGCCTCTTTGGAGATATCAATAAGATATGGTCCTATGGAATAAGCTTTCGTTTTTGCAGGAGAAATGTTTTGTTTGGTTCTGTTTCTTTTTTTTTTTTTTTTTTTTTTTATTTTATTTGTTATTTGTTTTTTTGTTTTTGCCTCCAGTTCTGGAATGGAAATTCCTCTTAAAGCTAAGGTTTAATAATTTCCAACTTATCCTATAAGTGGCTTCTAATTGCCATCTTCTCTTTATAACGATAAAATTTGGTGGCTAAAATTTGTTGGCTATTCTCCAAATTACCAGAAGTTGTTTTTCATATGGGCCGGCCCTGGCACGGCTCACGGCCTGTAGAAGCTTAATTATAATGGACCAGGCCTATCCGTTCTTGTAATTTTATCTCTTTACATTATTTTCTTTTCTAATCTACTCTTATTAAAATAAATATCTAAAATCTGCAATTAACTAAACATTTTTGCTTCTACTCTTTTTTTTTTTTTTTTTTTTTTTTTTTTTTTTTTTTTTTTTCAACTGAGCCTCGTAAACGTTATTTTCTAATCGCTCCTCTTATATAATTTAATGTATCCCTTTATAAACATTTTTGTCACACAATGCTCTAAAATGCCTTCTATCAAAAAAAAAAAAAAAAAAAACTCTGAAATGCCTTTATATATATATATATATATATATATATATATATATATATACCCATAGTGATTTACTATCCAAATTTGTTTTCTAAATGTACTCTATGAAACTTTTTTTTTTCAACTTAACTCATCTATTAAGAAAATAACAAAAAATAATAAAGAAGTACAACTAAATTTGAGAGGAAATTTTAGGTTTTCGTTTCCCAAAAAAAAAAAAAAAAAAAAAAAAAAGGAACTAATATTTGTTAAATATTGCAATTCTTTTGATATGCGCACTTTCTTTTTTTAAAATAAAGAATAAGAATAACTAATTCTAAACCTGATCGTCTGCGTTTACTGAGCGCAAACCTCTAACAGAACCGCGACAAAGCGGGCAGTGACGATTACGAACGAGCCACTCATCAACGCAGGCCCTATGAAATCCATGATTGCAACTCACGAATATCCGACACTCGTCTCCATACTTGAAATCCTCCAAGCAAATAGCGCAGTCGCCACCGCTCTCCACGTCCGCCGCTGCCGCCTCCGGTTTGTCGATCCGATACGTGCAAATAATCGAACTGATCATCTCGCTAGGCGGCACAGTAGGACTAGGTTGAGGTTGAACCGACGGTCGCTGCAGCCTCAGGCGCTGCAGGGCAACTTGTGTCTGCTCCTGATCATGTGCATCGATGCTTACTTTAATGTCGACAATCCCGGAAAGGACTCCGACGGCGATCAGGAGTAAGGGGGCCCATTGGAGAAAGGAACCTTGTACTTCGTGTGTTATATGATCAGGTGGAGATATTGGAGGAGAAACTGGCGAAGGAGAGGGAGAGATCTGCATGGCGTAGTCTTTTCTTTTGATTTGCTTTGTCTCTACGTTTTTGTGAATGTATATATAGCTAGCGAGAGAGTAATTGAAGAGTAGTAAGTAGGATATGTATTTATATATGTTATTGGCTTTAAAATTAATAAGTCGTATTTCACTAGGATTACAGATTGCTAATCACGGTTCAGGAAAACAACCACCTATAAAATTGAGAGAAAAATCCCTGTTTTAAAGGACCGGATTGAGTCCAGATTGGATTTGATTAGGGATTAAGTTCGAGTTGAGAATATATATATATATATATATATATATATATATATATATATTTTTTTTTTTTTTTTTTTTTTTTTTTTAGTTTGGTACCTGCACTTTATTTTAATTAATGATTATCCTTAAAAATAACAATAAAAAAACTTATTTTGATTAACGATTATCCTTAAAATAATAATAATAAATAACTTTTGCTACTTTAAACTTTGATATTCAAATTTTTCTATATTTGTAAATCATCCATTAAGCTATTTTTCATCTCCTCTCTACATTTTATGTAAGTGTGCTTCTATTGACACTCCTCATACATTAACTAATACAACTAAATACTAAAATTTGGATATATTTTATATTTTGTCAAAATTTATACTAAATAAAATATGTCAAATTTCAAACCTAAAAATAACACTGTATTTAAAAGTAGTTTTCATAGCTAAAATTTGATATTGTCATAATAATTTGACATTGAATTGATGCTCTAAAGCTCATGCGCATGCTTGAGACAAATTACTTAATTTGTCTGCTCATTTGTTAAATATTATCATTACGTGTATTTCGGTTTACTCATTTGGTATCTGACTATACTTGGGGTTTAAGATTACGTGTATTATGTTTACAATACCCTCCTTTGTTCTAAAAACCTTCCAATTTTGTGCATAGCAAATGGAAATTATGGATTTTGGCTTTTTACGATTGCGTATGACAAGCAATTTACAAAAACCTCAATGCTCATAATATGAATGTCTTTTTTTTTTTTTTTTTAATTGCTTTTGACGTAAATACTAATACCAATTATATATTTGATAATAAAAAATATGATATGATGTATTATTTTTATTTGTGTTCCAATATATAATGCTATTTAAAATGTTAAAATTATTTAATTTTTTCCATAATCATTAAATTTTAAAGTTGTAAAAGTAAATTTTTATTTAAAAATAAGTAGAAAATGTTAATGTTACGACGGTTAGAGGAGAAAATAAACATCTCAACTAATAGTAATTAAATGTTAACTTTGTTATACACTATATTTAGTAGGAAATTTGTCACGAAATATAACATATGGGGAATTTAACACAACAAATAACATTATCTTGAAGAGTATTTTTTTTGTACTCAAATGCTAAATTTATAATGGATGAGGATTACATTATAGATGCTCTGAATTGGAGAGCAAAAAAGTTATTTTAGGCTAGCTCAATTAGAGTTTATTAAAGTGTTGTGTTGTCTTTGATAAATTGAGTTTTGGTTCAAGTTCCGGCAGTTATTTGTTGAGTTAAAAAAAAAAAAAAAAAAAAAAAAAAAAAAAAAAAAAAAAAAAAAAAAAAACAAATAATCAAAGATCTAATCGATCAACCAATCAATACAAACCGATATACCTCAACTACATATATATTTTGCTCACCACCTCAACTATTTCCTTTTGTTTTTGCTGCCAAGCAACAACGAGAGATAAAACAGAAATCTGTAAAAGAAACCCCAGGCAACAATAATCAATAAGTACATCCACTTGTTGAGATCAGTGATTCCTTGCTCTCTCAGAACGTCCAAACCAGTTGTTAAACATGTCGAGCTCGTGACATTATAATTAGTCCCCGAACTGGCGCTCAAGTTCCCCAACATCCTCTCCTTCATGTCGCCGGAAATGTTGCGAAATGGAGTGTCGTCAAACATCTCCGAACCCCTCCGGAAACACTTCGTCGGATCGTCAAATTCGCTACGCATAAGTGCTTCATAGGGATATTTGATAAGAGAGACATAATGGAACCAAATCCAGTAAGGCGGGATTCGGTTTCGGTTGATGAAGAACCCGCTCAGGAGAAGGAAGTAGGCCGAGACGGCTATGACGACGGTGTATCCGAGTAGAATATGGGGGACTAATCCAGAGACAAATACGGCGAAGGAGTTTCCGGCCCAAAACGAGGCGTAGATTATCAGGAAGTAGAATAGGAAACCGGAGATTCCTCCGGCGAGCCCAACAGCCCAAAATGTCGTCATTGAGAAGGCGAGGGAAAGGATGAAGAGCGGCAGCAGCACAGCAAAAGCATGGGAAAGTACGTACGAGGATCGGCGGTACGCGTTGTAAGCGGTTTCTCTCATGAAGATGAATCGCTCTTGAAGGAAAACCGGGAGGTATTGACAGCTGGAGAAGTAAGTGGAAGATATAGCGAAGGCAAAGAACCCTAACCGTTCACGTATCCCCTTGGGAGAATCATCAAGCTGCCAATATATGGTGGCGAGTAAGAAACCGGTTGTTAAGATTGTGATCAGCCGAGCGGCGAAAATCTCCGGTGTTCTTCGCGAATTGGTCATCGAACGCTTGTATAGAACCAGCATTTCTGTCCAGAAAGGGTTCGCAAAGGTTTTCTTGACGTTGGAAGTATTAATGTTGTCGGAGACTAATTTTCCTTTGGAGATGCCTGAATTCAATGCTTCTGTAATCGATGAAACGACGTCAGATTTTTCGGCATCTGCATGTTCGGAATTTTTCCCTGTGTTGTTGAGATCCACCAAAGTACTGATTCCGTTGGTTGAGTCTTCGAGCTCGGAGATCAAATCGAGCATGAACTCGACCGGGTTTGCGTTGTCGGGGATCGGCCGGCCAAATTTGGAGCAAAACAGGGGAAGATTAATTGGCGATCCTCTGTAAACCACTTGTCCTTTGGAGAGGAAGATCAGTTTGTCTAGCAATCCAATTATCCGATAACTCGGTTGGTGTACGGACATCACGACGACGCTACCACCCCGAGCAATGTTCTTCAGGACATTCACGACCGTGAACGCGCTAGTCGAATCGAGCCCCGACGTCGGCTCATCAAGGAAGAGGAGAATCGGGTCGTGGATTATATCAATTCCGATCGATACACGGCGCCTTTCTCCACCAGAGACACCTCGCCGGCCCTCATCTCCAATTATTGTCTTCGCGGCACTACGGAGGCCCAATTGGTCGATCAGGTCCTGAACTCGAGCCTTCTTCTTCGACTCCTCGAGCGTTCGGGGAAGCCGGAATTCTGCAGCGAAGCCCAGAGTCTCTTCAACTGTAAGCATTGGGAATAACAGGTCGTCTTGCATCACGTAGGCCACGATCGCTTTCCATAACCGAGACTCCAAAACCTCGCCGTTTAAACTCACTGTTCCTTTCAAGCTCTCTTTCTCAATTCGATTGGCTAAGGCGTCGAGCAGCGTCGTTTTTCCCGAGCCGCTGGCGCCTAAGATTGCAAGTATTTCTCCGTCGCGCGCTTCGCCTGAGATGCTGCTTAGTATTGTCTTTGTTTTTGGCTCGGCGGTTCTTCTCGCGATCAACGATGAAAATGTCAACTTTGGACGAACCTTGACGCTGTATGTGAGGTTATTGAAACAGAGAAGAAACGACGACGGCTTGATCGGCTGCTGGCTTGTTTCATCGACGTTTAGCACGTGGTGTTCTGAGGTTCCGACTCCGGCACCGGCGCGGGTTATCTCCTCTTCTCGCACGTCTTCCATTTTATGGAATATGAAAAGGCTCGTTTGTTTAAGACATTACGAGATTTGCCTTGCTTTTAATATATTTGCCCACTGCATGTAAACGAATCAAGAAAAAGACAATGAACATTACTTCTGAGTTTGAAAGTGTTGCATTTTGTCAATGGAATTTGTTATCGAAGTTGATCTTTTGAAGGGGAAAAAGAAAAGGCTTCGCAATCACAATAAAATAATAATAATAATAATAAAATAATAATAATAATAATAATAATAATAATAATGATGATGATGATAATAAATTATGGGTTCTTCAATTATATGTATGCCGTGATTGTAACATTACGATCACAAGTAACCGCATTGCAGTTTTCCCAACAACTAAGTTTTAATTGGAGAGAATTGAGATTTTTTTTTTTTTTTTTTTTTTTTAATAAAAAGCTAATCATACCATATTTGATCAAGCTGGCACCGTATATTATAGTACATTAGTTCGTTAGCTGTATTCCATGATAACGTTGGTATGCAACATGCATATATATATATATATATATATATATTTCCTACTATTGTTGTCTCTCCTTAAATTTTTTATTTATGTCTATCCATGTCTAAATCCAATATGCATATACAAATATATACACACACACACACACACACACACACACACACACAATCATAAATTAATTATCAACTACATGATCTTATAACCTTTATATTATGATGTTATCTACAAATAAGCCAAAAATGAAATTAATTCATGATTCTAACAAATAACTAATACAATATAGAACATACCTTCATTCATGATAAAAAAAATCCCCCATGCATTTGATCAAAGAGCAAGCCGATAGATGATCGACTTCTCCATTTCACTTAATTAAGTTTCTTTCAAGGGTGTATGCTCTGATATCTTAATTAATGAGCTATAAATGTTGGTATAAGCGAGAGAGTATAATATAACTTCCTTATATAGATTTCTAATTATCCCCCCATCCTTAAGAAAACCAATATTATAAGGTATCCAACAAACTTCTCTATAGGACAATAATTACTTGACTATTTTAATTAAGTGCCACTTACTTTCGTATTAAGTCATAGGTGGGTCATAATATTCCTTATGTAAGGAGGTAACGTATATATAGGAACACTACTACGCGGATATAGCTAGCATTCATAATGTATATCACACTTCGATCGTGTGGCAATACTCTAGCTTAATATGTATCCTACGGCTACAGAAAACAAGAAATCAAATATGCGTAACATTATTTGGATTACTCTAGCAATTCCTTCAATGTGGCGTTACATGTTTTACCCTCTCTAGCACACTTCATATTTGTGAAACCGACAAACTGGTGGGAATGTTACATACGTTATAATTTCGTTAAAAACTGCAAAGGGCATTAATTATGGTAATTTACAGTATCGGAATGATGATTTGGATATCAGATCATCAACCTGTATTTCTAGCTAGCCAGGGCCAACGCATGAGGACAACGCCAATTAAAGTGTACGTACGGCGTCTTTACATGACCCTGGGCCCGACGTCAATTAAAGAACCTACTTGGACCACCGGCGGGATGCTAAGGGTTCTGGTCTCTGGCTTTCAAATACATAAATGCAAATTTTATGGCATCCACCGGAACCTTGACTATGTCAAAATATATATATATATATATATATATATATATATATATATATAGAGAGAGAGAGAGAGAACTATATTAGCAAGGGACATGACTTGAAGGTCGTGTTTAGAATTAATATTTTTTTTTTTTACATTTAAAAAAAAAAAAAAATTTTTTTATTTGACATAATAAAGATTTTTATTTTTATATTTAAAAAAAAATAAAAATAAAAACGTTTTTAAAATGATAATGTGTGAAGTGTGTAATTAAAAGATACCAACCGGTAAAAAGTTGGCTAAAATGACTTGAAGTACCTGACAGTTCGTAACCAACTGATATCACAGTGGTTAATAACCGGTGGTTTAAGAGTAGATATACTTGGTATTCCTTCAAAATATATTGTTGTGACATGGTGTGACATTCTCAAAAATTTTTTTTACTCACTGCACAAGTCATTCCAAGCCATGATTCTACGGCATTCATGCAGAGATCGCATATGTTCTCTCTCAAAAACTAGTCTATATGTTCAACTTTATCGCATAATATAGTCATTGAACTAAAAAGTATCATATGAATGGTCCCTCTTTTAATTTTTGGATAGAGATTAATTAGATGATAGTTTTATACTCGCAAATTCGGTACTTTAATCTTAGCTTTTTGTTGGTTTTTGAGAGTTTAGTGTGAAATTTACGTTTGGTTTTGTTTATTTTGTAGTGTGATACTTTTATCTTAGCTTTTCGTTGGTTTTCGAGAATTTATTGTCAAACTTACAGTTGGTTTTGTGTTTGTTTTGTAAGTTAGGAAGACATAGCATTTGGGATTGATTTTGAGTATATTAGAGATAAGAAGAGCGTTAAATGATCATATTCGTGGAAAAGGCGAGCACCACAGCGCTGACACATTAAAGTTGCAATGCTGGAAAAAAAAAAAAAATAAATAAAGTAGAGCATGAAGCCAGTGCTGCGGCGTCAATTTATAATCACGGCCGCGGCGCCAAAAGAGGCAATTTCGACTGATTGTTCAACGTCGCGATGCTGGAGGGTCAAAGGAGATATGCCCAGTAAGCGCCGCGGCGTCCATTTGCAAGAGGGCTGAAAAAATTGATTTTGTTTCCAATTATAACTCCGCAACCCAAGTGTATAAATAGAAAAGTTTTGGGTTATTTTTTGGACCTGTTTGGCAGCAAAGAATAGAGGAGAATTCACGTACAACGGGGATGAGAAGATGAATCACTCAGAGACGGATTTAATTAGGCCTTCGATTTTGGAAATATTTTCTTCTTTTCCTCGTTTCCCTTATGTTAAAAACAATGTTTAGGATGTTTTCTTTTACAATTATGTTTTAATTTTTAATTTTAATTTAATCGATATTTATTCCATGTTGTTGAGTGTTATAATCTGTTCTTAATACTTATGAATGTCAACCAACGTTTAACATGAATTGGTGTTTAAAGCGATAATTAAATATGACACTTGGTTATAATGCCGTGATTATATTTTTCTGTTTTTAATGAATGTCAACATGTTGAAATCTTAACATAGATATAAGGTCTGCATATTTGAGGTATAATTATTAATGCTTGAGAAAGATTAGTAATTAATTTAGAAAAATCCACTATCAGTAAAGGAATAAATATTAATTGATTGGAAATTGGGAATGTGAGCATTGATTGATTTGGTAAAATCGAAAACGCTAGATCGGTTAATTATTGAATTTTCATCTCTTTCTATTTACACTTTGCTTTATTTTAATTGTTAATTGTTTTGCTTTTATTTTCATAGAAAATTCTCTCCTTGCGAAATATTCACATAAAATTAGGGTTAAAACCCCCATTTATCACCTAGTTTTAGTCAAAGCCAATTTCGATAGTTAAAAAAATCAATCCTTGTAGAACGATACTCTGTACTCAGAGAAATTTTATTACTTGACAACGATAGCATACGCTTACACTCGTGAAAAATTGTAACAATTGGTTCAATTTAAGAATAAAAAATTATGCAAAGTTCTCAAAATTTCTTCTCTCTCTAGAAATAGTCTTTATGTTGAAGGTCATACCAAATTTAGACCTTGAACTAAAAAATATGCTAAAATTAGTCATTGTATTAAATAAATATATGGAAAACATTAAATTTGAGAAGTTGTATCGAATTTGGTCTCTAAACTAAAAGTGATGGTAATTGCACTAATGCACGGCCAGAACTTATCACATATTTGACCCTAAACTTTAAAATTTGACATTTATGACTACAAGTTTTATAATTCTTGACAATGCAATCAAAATCAATAACTGACTTCAATTTATGTATGGCAACTAGGATCCGGATGCCTATGGTTTCTTTCATTTCATTGATTCAAGTTTTTAGTTTTAGATTTCTACAGTAAAAAGCTTTTAAAAAATGTCACATCTAAATTTTTAAACCATTTAGAGTCCGTCCATTAAAAGTTTTTAAAATGTTATATCATGTCTTTGATGGAATTAAAAATTCTATTAGAATCCATTTAATGTCAATATGTAAACCATTTAGAGTCCGTCCATTAATTGACGTACGTTAGCTATTAGAGCAAAATAGTAAATGTACATTTTGATGGAGGACACAGTTAGAATTCTATTAGAATTAGAGTTATTTAAAGTTGTCTTATTTAATATTTATCTATTAGGATTATTTGAGATTTATTTGAGTCTGAATAGTTTTAGGAGTTTGATTACGTACTATTAGGATTTATATGCCTATAAATAGGCCTCTCTCTCTATATGTTCATTATTTTCAGACTTGATTAATAATATTGAATATTCATATTCTCCCTCTATTGTTATCTTCTTCTCTTCAATTCCTCTATCTAGATTCTTTTCTATTTCCTCTCCCTCTATTTCTCCCTCTTGCTCTTCCTTTCTATCTGTCCTACATCACTTTTATATTTATGATCCTATATATTTTTCAAAACTAAAAATTTTGGATCCAAGTTGCCAAAATTGATAAATGCAGAGTGCACGAATGCAATTAACTAAAAAAAGTACCAAAAAATAGTCCCTATGCAGAATACATTGATAGAAATTGTCAAATATGATCGATAGTAGCTTAAGCCCAGTTCGAATTATCACTTTTTAATAATCTTTTGAGTAATAAAGAAAGTATTTTCAGTGGGGATTTTCCAATCCCAACCAAGCCTAAACTAAGATGAGTATGGAGGTAAAAAAAAAAAAAAAAAAGGACGCGGTGCGGGAGTGAAGGAAGCATACCCATCCCTGTGTCTCCCATAATATTCCCTTATACACAACTGTACATCACCAAAGATACAAGTTGCCAGCTGATTTGCTACTTTGGAAGTTCTCGTCCCAACAGGCTGGCATGGAACCCAAATTAGTAAAGGATGCACACTATAAGTACATACACATTTTGCAGCTACTTCCTTTTGTTTTTGCTGCCAAGCAACAGCGAGAGATAAAACAGAAATCTGTAAAACAAACCCCAGGCAACAATAATCAATAAGTACATCCACTTGTTGAGATCAGTGATTCCTTGCTCTCTCAGAACGTCCAAACCAGTGGTCAAACACGTCGAGCTTGTTACGTTATGATTAGTTCCCGAAATGGCGCTCAAGTTCCCCAACATCTTCGCTTTCACGTCTTCAGAAACGTTGCGAAACGGAGTGTCGTCGAACATCTCTGAACCCCTCCTGAAACACTTGGTCGGATCGTTGAATTCGCTTCGCATTACGGCTTCATAGGGATATTTGATGAGAGAGGCGTAGTGGAACCAAATCCAGAAAGGCGGGATTCGGTTCCGGTTGATGAAGAATCCGCTCAGGAGAAGGAAGTAAGCAGAGACGGCGATGACGACGGTGTATCCAAGCAGGAGGTGCGGGACTAATCCCGAGACGAACACGGCAAAGGAGTTTCCGGCCCAAAACGATCCGTAGATGATCAAGAAGTAGAACAGGAAACCTGTGACTCCTCCGGCAAGCCCCACTGTCCAAAATGTTGCGGTCGAGAAGGCGAGCGAGAAGACAAAGAGCGGCAAGAGCACCGCAAAAGCATGAGAAAGTACATAGGAAGATCGGCGGTAAGCATTGTAAGCGGTTTCTCTATGGAAGATGAATCGCTCTTGGAGGAAAACCGGAAGGTATTGACAGCTAGAGAAGTAGGTAGCGGATAGCGCGAAGGCGAAGAACCCTAATCGCTCTCTTATCCCCTTGGGAGAATCATCAAGCTGCCAATATATGATGGCGAGTAAGAAACCTGTTGTTAAAATTGTGATCAGCCGGGCGGCAAAAATCTCCGGTGTTCTTCGGGAATTGGTCATCGAACGCTTGTACAGAACTGACATTTCTGTCCAGTAAGGGTTTGCGAAGGTCTTCTTGATGTTGGAAATATTAACGTCGTCGGAGACTAACTTTCCTTTGGAGATACCTAAATTCAATGCTTCCGTAAGAGATAAAATAGTGTCGGATTTTTTGTTTGTAGGACTTTTCCATGTGTTGTTGAGGTCCACCAAACTATTGATTTTGTTGGTTGAGCATTCGAGCTCAGAGATTAAATCAAGCGTGTACTCGGTCGGGTTTGCATTCTCGGGGATTGGCCGTCCGAATTTGGAGCAAAACAGATGGAGATTAGTCGGCGATCCTCTGTAAACAATTTGGCCTTCGGAGAGGAAGATCAATTTATTGAGCAATCCGATAATCCGGTAACTCGGTTGGTGTATGGACATTACGACGACGCTCCCACTCTGAGCAATGTTCTTCAGGACGTTCACCACCATGAACGCGCTTGTCGAGTCGAGCCCAGACGTCGGCTCGTCAAGGAAGAGAAGAATCGGGTCATGGATTATGTCGATTCCGATCGAGACGCGTCGTCTTTCTCCGCCAGAGACGCCACGCCTGCCCTCATCGCCGATTATCGTCTGCGCGGCCCCTCGGAGGCCTAATTGGTCGATCAGCGCCTGAACTCGCGCCTTCTTCTTCGACTCCCCGAGCATCTTGGGAAGCCGAAAGTCCGCTGCAAAGGCTAACGTCTCCTCCACCGTCAGCGTCGGGAATAACAGGTCGTCCTGCATCACGTAGGCCGTGATCACTTTCGATAACCGAGACTCCAAAACCTCGCCGTTTAAACTCACTGTTCCTTTCAAGCTCTCTTTCTCAATTCGATTGGCTAAGGCGTCGAGCAACGTCGATTTTCCGGAGCCGCTCGCACCTAAGATTGCGAGTATTTCGCCGTCGCACGCCTCACCGGAGATGTCCTTTAGGATTGTCTTCATTTCAGGCTCAGCGGGTCTTGCCATCATGGAAGAAAATGTCAACTTCTGACGAACCTTGACGCTGTATGTGAGATTAGTGAAACAGAGAAGAAACAACAATGGCTTCGGATCGAGGCTTGCGTCATTGATGTTTAGCACGCGGTGCGGCGACGTTTCGTTTCCGTCGCCGGCGATCTCCTCTTCTCGTACGTCTTCCATTTTGTTGAAGATCAAAAGGCTTGTTTGTTTAAGGCATTACGAGAAATTTCCCTTCCTCTGAATATAGTTTCGCACACGAATTAAGAAAAGACAATGAACGAAGCTTCTGAATTTGAAAGTGTTACGTTTTGTCGATGGAATTTGCTATCGAAATGGACCATTTGAAGGGAAAAGGAAAAGCTTCACTATTAAAATAAAAAGAATAGTTTCTTCAATAATGGCGCCCTGATTGTTTTCAAGTGAAAAAAAAAAAGTTAATAATGATGCCATGATTGTAACTTTACGATACACTTAAGCGTGTTTTTGTAGTTTCTGGCATAATATAATGAACATTAAGTATGGAGATATTTGGAAAATTCTAATCAAAGCGTACTTTGATCACGTTTCGCGCACCATGTTACTATAATACGCTATGTTCGTTGGTCGTAATATTCCATGATCACGTGGCTATGCAACATGCATATTAGATAATTATATATTGTTTCCAATTTTGTCATCTCTTTTTAAATTATTGATTGCAAAGATATGCCTATGCATGACTAAATCTATATGCACATACAAATATAAGTATATATACATATTCCGATAAATTATTTATTTACAGGACCCCACAGCCTATTAGTGCTATGAGTAACAGTTATAATGTCATTGTCGTGATCCTACGTGATTGAAGTCTCAATTGGACTTATGCTGCAAAAACCCTAGTGGGTGGTGTAACAAAAATTAAAAACAGCTGTTCTGATGAGTGGTTTTGCAACGTGATGTTTAATTAACTACTCCAATAAGATTTTGTACTGCTTGCAAAACTTAAATTATTTAAACGAGAAACTAACTACAGTCGAAATTGAATTTTGGGCTTGTTTGAATTAAAGGTGGATTCAAAACAGTTGGTTAGAAGCAGTTAAAATGCAGTTTACTTGTTATAACCGACTTTATTACTAGGCAACCAATAAATAAAAGCCAATTGGTTAAGTGTCAATTTATTTGTATTGTAAACTTTACCTTTTGAGATGGTTGCTCTGAAATTTTACCCTTTTGACTGCGCACTACCCCTTTCACTCCTTACTCACACATTATCCTTCTCACAATGGACCAATATTTGTAATCTAAGGGTCCGTTCATTTCGTTAATTCGAGTTTGTATTCGAGTTGAGATGTAATTTTATACGAGAGCTGTTTACTGTAGTAAAAAAGTTAGATGTGACTGTTTCTGAGAACTTTTTACTATAGCAAAACTTAAATTCTAAACTCGAATCGATAAAGTGAATGAAGCCTAAATATCAAATGGATACTATTTAAAAGGATATTTGTCTCTTTTTCCCATTATAAATTATTATCTTGTAATTAGAAGATTATTGTTTTGATCTAGCATTGTATCTTAATCCTTTGACTATCTACTACATGGGTGACAAAGGAAGAAGCCCGAGAATGATGTATTAAATATGAGTGCGTCTATTGACACTCATTTTTTATTTTTCACACATCAGTTTCTAATATTATCAAATTACCCATTAATAAAATTACTTTTAAAAATAATAGTATTTTATAAAAATAAGCATTGCGTACCCCACCTTTAAATATATTCATTTATATTATTGCTTTCTAAAACTTATTGTGCCCTACTTTTCTAAAGAAATAATATGGATGGATTCAAACGTGAAAGAGTGTCTCCACAAAAAGGTACGTAGTTAATTTTTTTTTTTAAAACAAAATCTTGTTTTTTTTTAATTCAATTTTCTTATAGTTCTATCATTAATTTTGAAAAGTTCGTGATTGAAAAAAAAAAAAAATTGAAGAGGAAAAGTTTTTTTCTCTCATTTTGTTACTGATTGTATATACTCAAAGATCATAATTCGTACTTGACTGCCTTCACTTGGGTATTTTAATTATCAGTAATTTATGATCAAGTGAAAGCAATTAAGTAATTATTTAAAAAAAAAAAAAAGGAAACGATGTTCGCAGCAGACACCGTCGCTTGTTGCTCCTTTATGCTTATAAGAGCATAGAAAATTCTTAAATTTTAGTTAAATTCTACCTAAAATAATTAGAAAGTTATTTTATCTAACAATTTTTTAATAAGTTAAATTATTTTAATATATTTTTGAGTTTAAATATAAATTATTATTTTTTTAATTTTTATTTTACGTCAAAACAAAGAATAAAATAATAAAAAATAAATAGTTAGTCACTCTTACTAATTATATTTAGCTAGTAGAACATGTTTTAGTTACAATAATTAACCATTTAGTTAATGATTGGAGTGAAAAAAACTAAAAAAAATACTAAATTATTAGTTATTTTGACTAAAAATATAAAATGACTAATATGATTAGAGTTACTCTTAACATTATATGGATGATCATGATATTGTGAATACCATCATATATTCAGTTTTGGAAGGAAAAAAAAACAAATAAAATACATGAGTTTATTTTTTTTTTTTTTAATACAGAGATATCATGTAACGATATCCAAAAAAAAGGGCTTGGAAAACAAAAACATGAGTGTCAATGATGGCAATTTTAGTACGGCAAACTAGTTCTTTTTTTTTTTTTTTTTTTTTTTTTTTTTTTGCCGAATGAAGTGATTAACAACAACATCATAGAAGAACGAAAAAAATAGAAACCAATGTTCTTAATTAACCCGTATCTCTTCCAACCAAAAAAAAAAAAAAACGACACTTCAATTCCTATATATGAAAAGAACCAAAAAGAAAAAAATAAGTTTGATTTGTAGGTGATAAAAAAAAAAAAAAAAAAAACAATACAATTCAGTTGTAAGGATTTTTTTTTTTTTTTTTTTTTATTTTAGAATGGGTGTAACAAGTAGAATGATGGTGGTTTAAGAATGTTTGTGTGAAAAAAAGAATTAGGTGTGATTTAGTTGTTGGGACTTTTTTGAAATTTTAAGAGGGATATAACAAGTAGAATGAGGGGTGTTTTAAGAATGTGTGTGTGAAAAGTAAAAAAAAAGGGGATGTCAATAGATGCACCCATTAAATATTCTGATCATGTCTTTATCGGCTCTCAAGTTAAAGTAATCAGAAAAATAGCTTCGAAACTATTTTTTAAGGTACTATTTTGATGCTCGATTTTAAACAGGATCCACTTTTATTAGTGATGGTTCAATTTTGATTTGTGTTCTTCACTAGGAGTAGATCAAATCAAAGTGTTGAATGGTGAATGAGAAATTAATTCTCAAAGTGCTCCCATGAAACTGAGAAAACCAATGAAAAAACTTCCAAGAAGTTGGTAAAAACTCTATGTCCCACATGAAAAAAAGATAAAGTCGTTGTCTCCATTAAGCCCTATAAAAGGGACCCTCATTACTCATTTGAGACACACCAAAATTTCATAATTTTTTTTTACTCTCATAAATTCTTCTTTTTACTAAACATAAGATTGGAATAAATAATGCTATCCCAATTTGGTATACTAAAAAAGGCCAATATGGTGTACTAACCAATTTAAAGCCAAATTTTCCGTCTTGTCTAATTGCCGTAACACAGGTCAATTAACAAATGGTCGCCTGTAGTGATTGATCAAAAAATATTGCTCCATCTGAAAAATCCAACCATTCCGATCCTCTACAATGGAGGATAGCCCACTTGTCGACGTCGGATTGGGGCTCAATCATCCTCTTCCTAGATCTCTTGACGTGCACATTTGAAAACCCTCGATTCCTCTGCCATGTCCCCTACTAAAGGCATTCTGCCACCGTCCAATCCAAACGCGTCGCCAACCAGAGCCTTCTCGTGCCATCTCCCTCTAAAAACCCTAGACTCCGCCATCCTTCCCCCTGCCGGGGTGTTCCACCACCATCAAAACCGTTAGCACTGCAATAATTTTTAGTTTTTTAAATAGTGTCTAATAAACTATGTAAAATAATTAGATATACCATTTTAAACACCAAAATAATTAGACAAGTACTGTGACTTTGTAACCAACAAACTTCTCTACATGTAATTACTTGACTCTTTTAATTAAGTACAAACTTTCTCCTCTTCATTTTGCTCTAATACTAACTTTCTTTTGTGTTAATTATTCTTATTACCCATCAGGTGGGTCATATGAGGATGTAACTTACATATATGAATGCTATTACATGGATATAGCTATATAGCACAAACTCGTGTAACAATACTCAGCTTAATATATATCCTACACTATAAAAAACACGAAATAAAAATATATAATATTATTTGGATTAATCCAACGTCCTTCGTGTGGCTAGACATGTTTCATGATTTCTTCCACACGCGGATATCATATCAGCGACCTGTATTTCTTGCTGGGGCCGATGCAAAGAGATAAGAAAAGATTGAAGACTAGTCATATATAATATAATATGATATAGTAAAATATTTATTTATATATATACATAATATATGTCGATCATCTATATATATTAATACAATGCGAGATTTAACTCACATTTTACAAATTAAACCTCACCTCACCTCATTTTATTTTATGTTGCACTGATCATTTATAATCATGCATATACATACTTTTTTTTATTACTAAAGTACAATGTAACTAACATATATTTAATTAATACGGCTGAGTAACAATTCACCTTCAACAATAATAAAACAATAACAAAAAATTATATATAAAATTATTAGATCAATAACGAAAGATAGATCACTCAAAAAAACAAACAATTAATACAAGTATGAAGATAGAAAAACTAGAGTGACATCAACTTAAATCTTAATTTTTGTGTACTAACGGATGTAATATGTGAGTTGTTATATTTTTTTAGTAGATATAATATCTTATTATTAATTGACGTGATAATATTTAAACACCCACTAATGTAAAAATAATAACTCACATACTATATCATTTAGTATGCAAGAGTTAGAATTTGAGTTGATGCCCCTAACATTATTTAAAGAACTATGAGCTTGTTTGGTTCAACAATTCAAACTGTGTAGATTTGAACCTTTTTCGTTAAAACAGTTGAATCAAAACTGTAGTAATTCAAACTGTGATCTAAATTGTTATTTGGTATGTAAATAAATTATAATTTGAATTGAGAATAAAATCCGAATTGTGTTTGGATAAAGTGTTAAAAAATATCATTAGAGTTTTATAACAAATCTTATAAAACATCATTATGAATTATATTAAAAAATATGCAATATGAGTGAAGATTTGTTTCTCTTTTTATTATGAGCACATTAAAAAAAAAACTCAATTGGAATTAAAATAAAAAAGTTATGATATTTTTAAGATTAAAATTAAAGAGAAAGAAAAAGTAAAATCTGAAACTATTGAACTTTTGTTGACAAGAATTTAAATTGTTAAAATTTAAGAGGAAGGTTAATTTTAAAATTAATTATTTGAGTTGTCTTTAAACTATTATTAATGATTAGAATTATTCTTAAATTTTCGTCTTGCCAAACACCAACTTAAATTCTGAATTAATATTTGAATCTTAAATAACAATTTGAGTTGTTTAAACAAACATAGGCTATATACATAAAACTTAGAAGTGTTAGGTGTCACTTGGTGAAGCCATGATGAGCAGTTTTCATTTAGTGCTAGCAGCACTGTGCTCATCAAGCCGGTCCACGAAGAGAACGTAAATATGCTCTCTTTGAGCGAGATAGGAGGGCGTTATTTGCAATCTCTGTCAGGGACACGCTGTTTCCAACAACGGGATCTAGCCAAGCAAGAGGTGAAATGAGTGGCGTGTCATGGACCTGTTTATTTTACTGATTCAAATTTATAATTTAAATTAAAATATAATTTTATATGAGAATTTTTTACTGTAGTAAAAAAGTTAAATGTGATTATTTTTAAAATTTTTTTACTGTAATAAAATTTAAATTTTAAACTCAAATCGGTAAAGTGAACGAGACCTAAATTTCTATAAAAACATATTTTTTCACCGCGGAAATCATAATTCAAATTTTTTTTTTTTTTTTTATAATGTTTATTCTGACAAAAATTTACAGTATGTTTTTTTCTCGCATAAAATCCACTTTAAAATTAAGGTCTTTTAACTCCAGCCGTGTAAAATATGTCTTGGACTTACTCTAAAACGAACCCAACAGTAACGGGCTGAAATTGATAATTGGGCCATAATCAGGCTATCCCTTCAAATTTGGCCCAAAAAGCGCATTACCTCAACCTTTTTAAAATCCCCAACAACATAAAACTCAACCCCTCTCATCTTAGGGTTTCGCATTCAGAGGGAGAAGAGACAGAGAAGCAGCCGTCGGAAGATCGGAAGAAATACAATGGGTAATCCTAAACCCTTAATCCCCAATTCCTAATTTTGGCCACCTAATTTTACATTTCCCGACTCTGATTCGAGTGCTTTATGTTGTAAATTTGCAGCGAGAATCAAGGTTCACGAGCTGAGGCAGAAGACGAAGGCGGAGCTGCTGAACCAGCTCAAGGATCTCAAGGCGGAGCTCGCTCTCCTCCGCGTCGCGAAGGTCACCGGCGGTGCCCCAAACAAGCTCTCCAAGATGTAAGCTTTTTTTCAATCCAGTCTTTTTTTTTTTTTTTTTCTCTGTGTTCTGTATTTTTGTATGTGTGTGTATGTTTTTTTTTTTAATTTCATTTTTAAGCTTTTTTTTTTCTCTGTGTTCTGTATTTTTGTGTTTTTTATTCATTTTTTTGTGTATTTTTTAATATTGGTTTTGCAGAAAGGTGGTTAGGCTTTCGATCGCGCAGGTGCTGACGGTGATTTCACAGAAGCAGAAGTCGGCGCTTAGAGAAGCTTACAAGAACAAGAAATACTTGCCTCTCGATCTCCGTCCCAAGAAGACCAGGGCCATCCGCAGAAGGCTTACCAAGCACCAGGTACTCTTTCTTTCCTTGCTTTTATATATTCACGCTTTCTTTCTTTGTTTTTATGTTGGTTTTTATTTTATTTTATTTTTTTATGGGGTTAGAGTCGTACGTTTGGTTTGATGGAATGGCCGAATGACAATTCCTAAAATCTCATTCCTATATTCCTATGTTTAATTGGGCAAAAAAACTTAGAAATGGCTATTCTTATGGAATTGTTATTGCAGCCATTCTTATGGAATTGTTATTCCATCAAATAGTTGAATCACAATTCCTTAAGTGAATCAGTTGAATGTTCATTCCATTCCAAAACAGATATTAATTAAATTTCTCTCCCCCTAAATAATCCCTCCCAATATTAAAAAATTTACTTTAAATACCCTTTTCACCATCCTAATATAAAAATATATTTTTTCTATTAACCTTAGTACTACTCACTCATTAAAATAAAACAAAACAAACATTCAACGTCTGCTGGCGCATAAGAGCACTACTTTTGCAGGTTTTTAACTTTCACGCATCACATTTATATATATTACTTGCTTGCTTTTTGTTTGATTATCATGTGAATTAATTAATATTTTTGCTTTATTCGTTGTTGTTCTTTTTTTTTTTTCCCCCGGCCAAATTGCTGGTGTAAGGTTGGTTTTTTCTTTGATTATATATCACGTGTTTTTTAATTAATGTTTTTACTATGTTTTGTTGTTCTTGAATAAAATGAAAGGGGTATTTTAGTAAAAACCTATACTATTCCATTCTATTCTAATGTCTAACCAAACATAATGATTGTGATTCCAATACGCAACCAAACAATGGAATTTGAATAAATCACTATTCTATTCCCATTCTTATTCTATCGTATTCCTATTCCTACTTTCCTAATCCATTTCATCAAAACGTATCCTTAGAGTTGGGTAATTGAATGCCTTTGGATTTAACAGATGAAAACTGCATTTCTAACTTGAGTAATTAGGGACAAAAATGCATTTCTTACTTCGGTATTTAGGAAAAATTATCATTCCTTACTTGTAAAAGGTAATGAAGTTGTTTCCAACGTTTCACTTGCTTCTATTGCTTCAAGGATCAGTTATTTCATCTTTAGCTTGTTTTCTTTGATTAGAATTACACAGTCAATAGCATCCCATGTCTGTTTGATTGTCGTTTGACTTTTTAGTTCATAGTTTTTAGTTGTATCGTATGATGTCATATCAGGGACTATAACAAGGTTGGGAAAATCTCCCTCATTTCTGTTTTAGCAGTTTGAATTTGTGCATGTGTTTTGTCTTGTCCATTTTCCATATCTTTTTTTTTATTGTGTTGTTTTTTTTCCGTGCAAATGTTACCGTGTTCGTGTTGAAGGCTCTATGTAATTTGCGTTGTAGCTTTGGTCTGGCAAGTTCCTAACTCTGTTACTTTATAACATCTTTTAACAGGAATCTTTGAAGACTGAACGTGAGAAGAAGAGAGAGTTGTATTTCCCCAAGAGGAAGTATGCCATTAAGGTGTAGGGTGGGTTCCATTTCATTAGGTCATTATGGTTTTTATTGTTTTACAGACCTATTTGGTTGAGGCAAGTTTTGACGTTTTTTTTTCCATCACTCTTTGATAGTTATGTTACTGGACCTGATGTTGTGTCGTTCAATTTCATTTCTGTAACTTGGGAAGACATGTCTCAACTAAACCAAGTTATATTATTTTCAAGAATGATAGTTTAAGATTGATGTTCATGTTTGATTAATGCTCCCCTTGTTTCTCGCTATCGCTAGTTAGCTGTTTAGTTCTAACACTTGATTTTGGTTTTTCAATCCTTTTGATGGGAACAACTGCAAGACATGTTTGAAGCATAATTAGGATTTTATTTGGCTTGAGCCCTTTGTTCTTTCTTAACTATAATGCATTACAGTAATCAACAATGCACTCTTTGGCTGAATATTACCATCATGGTAATCAACAAACCGTGATCTCTTGGCAAAAGCTTCCATCACTCTCTGTTTGGCCGTTCAAGTAACATTCATCCCCTCATGTTAGTGAGCTAAAATGCAGGATTCTACTCCCAGTCCAAAAAGAATCAAATGAGTACTTCGCCTCTAAGAATTATTTTTATTCATTATTCTTGCTAGTAGTTATTGACTAAAGAGTTAATCAAGAGTAAAGGTAGAAATTTTAACTTGTGCATTTTTAAGGGTATCTGTCTTATTTCTATATATATATATATATATATATATATATATATATATATATATAAAAAGAAAAGAAAGAGACGATATGGCTAGACTGGGCTGGTGTTCGGGTCAAATGTGCGGGTCACAAGCCGGCACGTATAACCCATTCTTAATAAAAAAAAGAAGATAAATATCTCTTAGTTAAATAATTATATTAGTCAAAATGGTGTTAATTAAGAACAAATAGTATAAATTTCAATAATATTTTCGTTCTAAATTGACACCTATGGTATAAAATTTATAACCACTTTAGTAATGCTGCTTCCAGCTTAAAATTTGTGAAGATGGAGAACGGACAGCAACGATGGAGATCTTAATAACCTTTAAAGCCTTATAATTGTGAAGTTTAGAGATTTTTAGATGCGAAAGTGTTACGAGATGGAAGATTTGTGGCAAACTTGGACAATTTGAAATTTTAATACTACTTTTTTAAATCTCAAGTGAAAAAATTACTTGAATCCTTATTACAGTTTAGGTAAGCGTTGGCGCATGAATCATATTATCATGCCAGTGTTAAGGTGAAAACTAAGGCCGTCGGGCTTGATCCAAGCAGGGCCGGGCAGCCTGAATGAAAATTTTGGGCCGGGCTGGGCTCATCCTAAATGGAGAAGTTGAATTGGGCCCTAAAGCCTAAGGGGATTGGAGTTGGGATTGGTCCGAGTTTTACAAGGTATTTTTTTTAAAAAATTTCAAATAAAAAAAGTGTTCGGACTGGCCCAACCCGATTCAAATAAGCTTTGGGCTTAGAGCCTTGGCTTAATCCAGTTTGGAAGTCCGGCTCCGAGCCCCAACAGTGATGGGTCTCGGGTCAGTCCATTCGATCAGACCTAAACTTGCAACTCTAGATAGAGCTATTCACAATATTATATTATTCTTTTGACTTCAACTTGTGTTATACGCGTAGAAAAGTTTATTTCTAATGGATTACTAGACGTTGTAGAGTGTATTTCAACACAAAAATTGCGGTGGATGCACTCCCATTTTAATTAAATGTCCATAATTTTGAAAATTAGGAAAAACTAATTTTATAAAAAAAATAACAAAAGCCTTAATTTTGATAAATCGTTGATTGAATTTTAAGCATGTAAATTATTAATTCTTGATTTTTTAAAAGGGATATTTTTTAATTTAAGAAAACTAAAATATTTACTAAAAGTATACATCATTTTTGCGCATATCCTCTCTATATGTTCTTTTGTCCTACACTCTGTCCCCAATAACATTTGAGAGCGAGTCTTTACAGTAGAGCATGCCATTTTTTTCACTTGTTTAAAAACTATAATTTTATAGTTAGATTAAATTTTTAACGATCAGATATACAGTATGAGCAATTCTGTATGACACGTTATAAATTTTTAATACAAGCATACATAAATATGACCGTTAAAAAACTAATCTAACAGTTAAAAGTAGTTATTTCTACTAGTAAAATAAATAGCACACTTCACCGTAAAGGTTCCCCATTTCAAAAGAGGTGAAAGCTTCAAATATCTATTGTTGGTAGAGATGACAATAGGGGCGAGGTGGGGATGGGTATGCTTCCCCACCCCCATACTTTACTCTCTTTTTGCCACCCATACCCGCTTAAATTAAGGCGGGGTCGGGGTCATGGTTGGAAATTCCCCACCGAGGAAGAAATCTACATACTCTACCCATTTATCCAATAAGAAATAAGAGTTTAAAAAAATTATAACATTATTGTACTCAAAGCAAATTTCATTAAACTTATTATAAAATATAGTAATATAGGCGCTAATATCTTATAAATACATATCTCATTTAGGATTCCCAATCCTATATAATTACTAATAATTATATATCTCATGTAGGATTCTTTTATAAAATATAGCATATACATCTATAAAATATGTATTAAATAAAAATACATATAATCAGGCGGGGTTGGGGACGGGGAGTTTCCCTCACCCCACCCCACTCCTGATTTGGGGGTTAATTTTAATCTTATACCCGCCCCATCCTCGTATAGCATCCTTCATACCCACTCTATTAGGAGCGGATAAGATTGCCATCCCTAATTGCAAGCATGTGATGCTTGTTAGTGGTGATACTGTATTACCAATACACAAAATAAGTTCATTAGACTAAGACGCAACTTTTGGCTGATTAAATAATGAATGAAACACGATCAAGACTAATTACTCCAATTTCTTTTATCCTATCTGCACAAACACCTCAATTACCTCAAATAAAATGGCTGCCTTGCAACTGGTGTAGAATAATTAAAAATTATATATAGTCATAACCAACAGCTGAAGATCATATGCAACGTGATCCCTATTTCAATCCCTACGGTCACAGAATAAGCTTTTTATACTGTTATGTACTAGTTCCTTGGATTAATTAAGGACTAAATCAATTGAAAGATCCTAGAAAATAATACGTTATTTGTCATAATTTTCGTCGTTACTATATTCTTTTGAAAGATTCCTATAAACTAATATATGCTGTTTGTCATAAATGATGTAGTACTATCAATAATGATAATAATAAAATTCCACTAACAAGAAAACAGAAATCATCTTTGATTGGCGGACTATAAATTCTATGGAATTTCGAAAAAGAAATTATGTCTCATTGAAACGCATCTAATGAATGACTAATGCTATAATCTCTGAGTTGTCGTACCTAACTTCCTCATACTTTTATTACTACTATTATTATTAATTATTGCTATTGTTGTAGTTATTATTATTATTTCCCTTTTTATGATAATATTGACATTTCAATTAGTTGAAAATGGTTTCTCTGAAGTTGGAATTTACTCTCTGTTCACCAAAACCCATATTGTTCTTTTATATTTTTGAGTTAAGGTGACTTGAGTGATGATTTTAAGTTGAGTTTCAATTATAATTTGAGTTGAAGTTGTAACTTGGGTTTGTGTTTAAATGTGCACATTTGAGTTATGATTTGAATTGAGAATCTTTTTTGAGTTTGTGTTTGGGTGAGTCAAAACTTAAATTTGTATTTAGATAGTATTTTAATAAAAACTCAATGGTGATGACAAATTTTAATAGGGTATATGGGTAGAGTTTTATTCGTTTTTTCGTTGTGAATGCATAGAAAAAAAAATCATCTCAATCAGAATTAAAATGAAAAAGTTATGATATTTTTAAAAATAGAAAAAATACTGTTCATTAACTTAAGTTCGAGTTTATGAACTCGAATTAAAGGGGAAACTTGAACTCGAGTTTAGCCTCAAATTCGAGTTCAAACTCAAATTTTACAAAAAAATATGAACTTAAATAAAGTTATAATTCGAGTTTAAATTTTTTCTGAGTTTCGTTGCAAAACAACAAAATCTTCTTACTCTTTGTAAAGCTTGACAAACTTAAAAATTATTTGTCTATTCAATTTTTCATTTTAGTACTATTGGTAGTAAAAGTAGAAGACAACTAGAAGGATATACTAGTCTCGTCTTGTAATATGGTTGGTTTACGAGAAGTCATCACAAGTTACACTAAACTTTCATTTGGTCATTTGAATCCAAAAATTACTAGATAGATTTGACCTTTCCACTTAAACATGCTCGCTAAGAAGTTCCTAAAAACATGTAGAAAAACTAAGCGCGTATACAAATAAAAAGAATAATTTGACCTGACAATTCTTGAACCATTTTTATTTTGTTCAGGTCCGTTGTTGAATTTGGCAACCAATTATGGAAAACAAGTTTTCTAGTAGTGGCCAATGTGAGGGAGCAATTTTTTCTATTTTGTGACATCATCTCTCTAGCAAGGTGATGATTCATTACAATTTTTTCCTCCTTGTATTTCTGGTTTAAATTTCGTTCTAAACAGGCCAATGGCACTCGATAGAACTTTTTTTTTTTAATCTTTTTCTACCTAAAGATATTAGAGTTTTCTTCGTACTAAAAAAATAAACTATTGAAAGATTTTATTTTCAGCCATTAGACATGTATTAAAAATTATTTATTCTGTATACATTTTTAATTTAATATAAGTTAAACACTGGTCTTATTGCAGGCCCTGCTAGAGAAGCACTGTTAATGTTCATCATAAGATCATTTGTAACATGTTTGTAATTTTCTTAATGTTCATAATTTGAAACATGTTTGTAATTTATTTTCTTTAATACATTTTTTTTTACTTGAAGCAAAGGAATTTGAATTATAACTCTTAAAGTCAGAGGTGGCTATGGAACTATCATTAGACTAATCCTCCAATTGCCGGCTCTTTATTAAATTTATTAAAATGTAGTAATACATACAATTTTTGTGTCAGAAACCAAAAAACATATGGTATCCCCATAGAAATTTTGATCAGTATATATATGTATACTTCTAATTCAAATATGATCTAAAATAGAAGATAGATAAGGATAAAAAATGCTAGAAAATACCGTTCGTATTGAGTAGCACAAACATAATAATAATAATAATAAAAAACTTTTTACTAGTGAACACTACTAGTGCTTTTTAACATTGCTCAATAGATATAGAAAAACTGTAGTTCATGAATTGGGTAGGTGTGTACATACGATCACTCAAAGATTACAAGACATTAGTGGAAGTCATCAACTTGATATATACGTTGCAACTAATTAATAGTCAGTCGATGAAAGTAGGTGAAGTCTAACGTTTTCTTCTTGTTGGAATCGTGATCATATATTTGTCTCTCTCTCTCTCTTTTTTTTTTTTTTTTTGGGAGCTATCTTGTTATTTGTAACAAGATTTCGTTTCTGGAAATGTCTTATTTAGTTATTTATTTATGTGGTCTAGCATGTTCCTTTTGTCAAGCTTGACAAACTTGGAAATTCAGTATAACTATGTGATCTGTATGTGACTAATGCATTCGGCTTTAATTTTCAAAGACTTTGAACAACAATGAAGATAACGCTTCAGTTGATGTAAATGTTTTTATAAAATTTTAAGTATCATACATGAGCATCTAGTTACCTTTGTCAATGAAAAGTGTTGTTTGATTGGGTGGTTGCCTAACCTTTTTTTAAATTAAAAAAAAAAAAGCTGAGATAATTAGTTTTAGGATTTGAACTCAACCTTATAATGAAGACGTCAAATATAATTTACCGTTAGATTGTGCTTGCGATCATTGAAATTTTTCTTAATTTAATCATGTCATGAAATATTTTCATGGAAATCTACGAAAATCGAAATCAGAAGAAAAAAAAAAAAAAGCATTTTAATAGGAACTAGCTACTAAGTTGTGGGGTGGGTTTCATTTAGGTTTGATCACTAAATCTGCATAATCGATCAACCAATCAGTACAAATCAAATCAACCAGTAGAGATTGGGATGGGTTGACTCATACGATAATTAGGAAACCAAAACATTCCAAGTCATAATTAGAATCTATCAACTATCCATGATTAAATTGATCTTGATTTGTAATAATCATATGGATGATTATGACGAACCATATGTGATCATGACGAACCGTGCGCAAAAAAGTAATCTAGCTTGCGATATTTAGCAGATTACTGTTGAATCACGCATGTTAATTATATGTTAATTGTAAATGATTAGTAGAGGATGATTAGGGAGAGGGAAAAGACATAGCAAACGCTACTCGCGTTAGAAGCCGCAATTTCTTACTTGACCAATACTTATTAAATTAATCATTTTCAACGACAACAGTGCACAGACTTTCAGTCATGCACACATACAAAATACATAAATATATATATATATATATATATATATATATATATGATACATTCCAATTAGTAGGTCAACTGTGTTAAAATAGGCCCCAACACAAGTTTACAAGAATTCTTTTCTTTCAAAAAAAAAAAAAAAAAAACTTGCTAGTTCTTTTTTTTTTTTTTTCCCTTTTTTTTGATGGTTTCATGCCTACGTTAAAAGAAATTGGCAACTAGCATTCATAAAGAAATTCGGTTGTTGGCAAAATAATATCTGAAATTTTATAGTTTTTTGTTTCCTTTCTAGAATGGTTTTCAAGACTCTTTAAATGATGACCTTAATTCATTTTGCTGGAAAAATTGATGGCCTGTTTGACTTTCATGAAAATGCCAACTTAAAAAAAAAAAAAAAAAAAAAAAAAAAAAAAAAATGCCGAGCAAAACATAAACAATGTCAACAAAATACAGGAAAAAAAAGGATAGAGAGAGAAAGAGAGGAGAGGGATGGACCAAGTCAGTCAATTGGGAAAACAATTAACAACCAAGTCAGTCACTGGTATTCTATCCAAAAAAAAAAAAAAAACCCAGTCACTAATTCGATTGGTTTGAAGACTTGGAAAAAGGGCGCTGATAAAAAAAGATAGGCCGATTGTTTGTGACACTGAGAGCTCTTATATAGTTAGAGAATCGGTCAAAAGTCTAAAGCAACTAAAAACAAAGTATTTTTTCCAGGTTGCTTCCAAACTAATGGCACGGAAAAACAGTCTATAATACAGTAATTAATGAATGATTATGTCGTAACAAATGTTTTAAAACATATATATATATATATATATATATATATATGGGACATCAAATATGACATTGCCGTTACAATAATGCAGCTAATTAATATTAATTTCGCTTTAAATTTGAATAATTATGTTGCTGGATTGACCTTCCAAACAAAAAGGATTAAAAAAGAGAGAGAGAGAGAAGAGATTATACTTGGTGACCATTTACCATTGTTTGCCACGTAGTGTCGTGTGACATATAGTCTTTTTTATTTTTTTATTTCTAGATACCCGTATACCAGCCATTGGGATAAAAGGAATATTTTATGTTCAGATTGAAACAAGAACTTTGAGACAACCCAAACAATAGAATTTGAATTTCCTCCCAAAATTCAAAACCCAATGTGGATTGAACAGCTATTTTTTATTGGGACGTCTTTCATCTAATTTGAAATTTTCTCAAAAAAAAAAAAAAGGAGATTCTAACTTGTAAAAACAGAAATCTTGACAAATACTCTTTAAAAGTGTATGCATCTTAATTTTTGCATCAGCCTCTTTATTACTATCAAATAACTATGTTAATAAAAGAGTATTAATCAAGAGGAAAGGATATAAATATAGACCAATGCACTTTTTTAAGAGTAAATTCAATAATTTTTTTTTTTTTTTTTTTTTTAATGTGATTTTAGACAGATCCAATACAGTAGGGGAATTCCAACACATATATCTATATTCAGGAAGCAAGACACGTTTACATATAAACCAAGTCAGTCAATTTTCCATGGTCTAACAAATCACAAATCCTAGCACTATCAATATCCATCTCCCCCAGACGCATTGCGGCTCAGTCCTATTGACTCTCCTCTATATAAACTATAATCCTCCAAACCAAAATTCACACTCATAAGCTAAGCTCTAATTTGGTTACAAAAATTCAAACAAACATTGGGATTTCTTCTTTTGATTTGTTTCACAACATATCTTTTTAGTCTCAAGAGCTTCACAAAAATGTTACTAGAGACCCCAAAGAGTGACAACTCATTCAAGCCAAAAGGAGTAATTTCAAGCCTCTTCCATAATGCATCACCCCAAAATGCCTTGTCTCCTTCACATTCATTGCCAACTTATTACTCTCCTTCCTCTCCTAAACAACATACATTTTCCGTAGCAATGATGGAGGAGAACATTGACAATGCAGAAAAAATAATCACCAAATGGGATCTAACATCTTCCTCATACACCAAACTCACCTTTCTCTTCCAAGACAGCAGGAAAGATGCCACGGAGTTCATCAAATCCGTCAAGGAGTTGAGACGGGCCATGCACTATCTGGTGGCTGAAAACTCTGCGTCTTCTAAGCTTGTACTTGCTCAAAAACTGATGCAAACAGCCATGAAAAGGCTTGAGAAAGAGTTCTACCAGATACTCTCCAAGAACCGTGATCATCTCAACCCCGAATCCATTTCTAGCAGATCTTCGGTGGGGTCTAGCAGTTTTGGAGAAGAAGACGATGCTCGATCAAATGACGAGTTGGAGATTCTAAGCGAGTCAGTCACAGAGGTGAAAAAAGTCTCAGAAATTGCCATGTCTGATCTCAAGTCTATAGCTGATTGTATGATTGTCTGTGGCTATGGCAAGGAGTGTGTGAAGATATACAAAGTCATCAGAAAATCGATAATCGACGAGGGGTTGTATGGACTCCGAATCGAACGGTTCAAGTCTTCCCAAGTTCAAAAATTGAATTGGGAAGCTCTGGTGGGGACAATCAAGAACTGGATAAATGCCATAAAGATTGCTGTGAAAACACTCTTCAATGGAGAGAAGATTCTATGTGATCATGTGTTTTCGGCATCTGTGACAATAAAAGATTCTTGCTTCTATGAAATAACAAAAGGAGGAGCAATTGATCTGTTCAAATTCCCTGAACTAATTGCAAAGAGCCACAAGAAATCACCCGAAAGAATCTTCCAGCTAATGGAGCTCTATGAAGCATTCTCCGAGCTTTTGCCCGAGATAGAATCAATTTTCAGCTCCGAATCAACCTCAGCTATTAGATCACAAGTCCTTTCATCATCTCTCAAACTCCGAGATTCCATCCCCTCGATCCTACTGGAATTTGAATCGAAAATTCAGAAGAATTCCTCGAAAATACTGATCTTTGGCGGAGGAATACACCCGGTAACCCAATTGGTTGTGGACTACATATCCTCTCTAGCGGATCACAGTGGGATTCTTTCCGGCATCCTGGCTCACTATCCCCCACCAGGGAATTCACCACTCAATGAATCTTTCTTCGAGAGCCTGGCAACCTCCTCTGATAGTCCAGCACCGGATGCAGCCTCGGTCCACCTAGCGTGGCTCATATTAGTCCTATTGTGCAAGCTGGATTGCAAAGCTGAGCTTTACAAAGACGTGTCTTTGTCATATCTTTTCCTTGCCAACAATCTCAACTTCATTGTTGAGAAAGTGAGAACCACCAACCTAAGGTTCCTACTCGGTGATGAGTGGATATCCAAGCACACAAAGAAGGTTCATCAATACACTTTGAGCTATGAAACTATGGCGTGGACAAAGGCGTTGTCGTCTTTATCGGACAATAATGCCTCTTCTCCGTTGTCAACCGAGATGGTAAAGGAGAGTTTGAGGAAATTCAATGCAGCTTTCGAAGAAGCGTACAAGAAACAGACCTCGTGGATTGTTCAAGATGGGAAACTGAGAGATGAGTTGAAGGTCTCGATAGCGAAGAAACTCGTGCCCAAGTATCGACAATTCTACGATGCAAACTTGGATGTGCTATGCAGTGAGGAGAAGAATTCTATGCAGTTGTTGGTGAGATTCTCTCCTGATGATTTGGGGAACTACTTGTCAGATTTGTTCCACGGCGCTTCTAACTCGGGTAGTTCCAAGTCGTCATCATCTTCATCATTGGCTCCGCATAGATGTCTGTCCCGTTGAACTCTAATGTAATGAGTGCAAAATGTGTACAAAATTTCTCAACCTGCAGTAACTATATAAAACATTTCTTGATTTGATTGGTTGAGTTATAATGAACTGTGAAATCCTCCACATTCAGGAAAGAAAATAATTGAATTTTAATATGGTTATTTTGGAAAATTTTGTGCATATAAGAACAGAATTTGATATTCTGACTCCGAGTCACAGATTATTAACTGGTAAGGAGGTGAACAAATTTATCATAAGCTATAACTTGGCTAATCAAATTGTGAACAAGAAAATAAAAACATTTGGTGCCTCTAATCAATGATAAAAGTAGGAACCATGAGAAAAATAGGAACAGCCTAAGACTGATTAGTCTAGCGGCATAGAGAGTTTAGGTCAGTGGGGTTTTAAGAGGAGTTGCGGATTTGATCTCGTCTTGTATTAAAAAAAAAAAAAAAAAGAGCAAGTGAAAATCAAGGTAAAAAGGTTTGGAATTTCTTTAACTTACTAAGAAGAAGAGGACAACCTACAAAATGTGATGTTAATGTTCGCCTCTATATGGACTGACAACCTAACCAATTTAAAAGAAGAATTGGAAAAGAATCTGAGGCTGCTTCCAAACTATTCTAGCTAGATTTGGATGATGTAAAATTTTATTTACCAAATTACCAGCAATCAAAGGAAATAATAAGCAAGTACTTGGACAAAAGCTCTTAAACGCATTACATTTCATGACAACATAATAAATTCTGTGTCAGCAACCAACTCAACAAAACAAGATAATGGGCTCGGTTTAAAACCTCTACTTAAGTAATTGCAAAAGGACTTACCCAAAAACAATTACGATTTTCATTCTTCATTAGGATTTCTTATAAAGATAGATCCAAATCCAGTTTAATATTTGGTTCATAAATTTGAATAGAAATTTACAATAGAAGTTTAAATTTTTTAAGAGAAAATACCATAATGAAAAGATTTGAATTATAGTTCAAATCTATAAAATAAAAGGGTTATTCATACATCACTTTTATGTATAAATTAGACTCAAATCTTTCTACAGAAGTGAGTATATTGGAATACCAACTCTGTGAAATATAAGCCAGCTCGGGAGCCTGACATCAAATCCAAACGGACGGGAAGAAAAATCTCACATAAAAGACACATGCATGTAAAATTTGGAACACGAAACAGAATGACAACGTTAAGTAGCGGCTCAACCTTTTAGCCATTTAAGTCATTGCTTAAGGCCCCCAATTAATTTTTGCTTTATACATTTAGTTGTTTGTTTCACTGATATGAAATGTGAAGAATCTTTTTCTTTTCAATATGTATTAAAGTTCAAGTTTCAACTATAAAATAAAAAGTATACTAATTTCGTTGTCCCGCTGTTATCAAGTACTCTTTTTTTTTATTTTTTTTATTTTTTTACCAACAATGGTTAGATGCACGCTCTAAATGCATATGGCTTGTTTTAACTGCCTTCAAATGCCTTTTCATTTTTATAAATAAGCTGATTCTTAAAATTTTTTTTTAAAAAAAGGTTTGATTTTCTTTCTTACTCCTTTCTTGTGAGCTTATTGATAATTAATGTTTGAATTTCATAATAACTATTTCTTGCTTTTTGTTATTGCTATTGATGTTTTGTATTGAATTGCTTGGTTTTTGAACCTAATTAGTTATAATTTTAAAAAATAATAATATTTTTTTTTTAAAAAAAAAAGAAGCTATTTTACTCCTTGTCCCTTAAAGTATACCCTTTTATTGTCATTGATATTTAAGCCTAATTAGTTAGATGAAAATATATATCTTCAAATTTTAAAAAGGCCCGTTTAAAATTGTTGCTTAAGGCCCTCAAATTGCTTGAGCCGGTCCTTTACCTAAACCAGAAAGATAAAGGACAGCCACAGATTATATAGGTTTTACCAATTATAGTTTATCGTGATTTGAAGACATAGAATTGAAACTCAATAAGTACTGTGCCAAAAGATTTATAAACAACCCCATTTTGCTCATAGAAATGAGGACCACCCTGACCATAATCAATTGCTGAAAACAAAAAAAGTTTGATGAAGAAGGATAAGCCACATATTGTATGATCCCAACCTGGAAACAGAGTCAACGTATGGCTGTGGGGTAAGAAAATCCATTTGCTGGTTTTGGTCAGCTTCATGAAACTTAAAATATCACTCTTTGTGGTTTCTAGAGAAAGCCCTGACAAGGATTTGTAATTTGAATATTTTGTAAATCTTGGTTTGATACGTCATCTGAATTTTGTTATACTTTTAGTTTGATTTGAGGAATATATATATATATATATATATATATATATATTTAGAAAATATTTTATAGTTTTGACTTGAAACTCTCACGATCGTCTAAACTCTTTCTGAAACAAAGTGTGAATCAGATAAACTGCTTCTATAAAGTTGTGTTAAAAGGGCCTTTGGTAATGCGTATTGATTACATGAGAGTCATATACGTTCTAACACATTAATTACTACATGCAAATTTGTAGAACATGGGGTATAAACATTTACTATTACTGATAAGGAAAAAGACGTCAGAATCATCACAATGGAGAAATATGACTAAGAGAGAGGATGTGCGTCCACATTTTAAAGTCCGAAGAAATAATGACATTCCACTTTGCTCTATGAGAATTCTACGGTAGTCTATGAAAAAAACTATCAGTTTTAAGTCGTTAAATCTGTATAAGATCCTGTTAATTTTGCATACTGATATATTTTGCTGAGATTTTGATTCATACTTAACATTCAAAAACATGCACTACGAGTATCCTACTGCAGAAAGTTCCTTTTTATATTCTGCAACAGAATTGTAAATTGCATTTGTTGAGCCTGGGGTTAGAGGCTTGATCTGTTGAGTTGATGGGGCAGCTACATTTATAATAAAAACATAAAGGAGATCTTAAGTACCAAAAGTAATTTTCGCACCAAACTTTCTAAATATTTCTTTCTATATATGGTTCTTAAGGGGCCTCTTTCTTATTTTCATTTATTCTTTTCAATTTTCATGGGCAATATTGGTCTAAAAATATTGAATAGAATGCCAATTTGATGTGTTGTGTTTAATTAAGCATGCCATTAATTCTCTTGGAATAAGACTTTTATTTGCCAAAGTGGGGACTAGTGATGAGTACGTAGCACATGCACAACTTAATTTCAGAGGTAAAATTGCAAAGGCTGGTATAATTCTGTTGTGTGTCAATTCTTGTGGCCTAAATCGCTAGTCCCAAAACTTCCATTAAAGACTGGATTTATTTTGCATTTTGTAGGAAATGCAATTCTTGAGAGACTAGATTTCTTTCATCATTATAAGAAAGAAAGCTATTCCACAAGTTGTCTTTACAATATGAGCCGAGAAAAATATACTAATATTCTCTCTCAAATCTCTTTTCTCTGATCCCATGGAACTACTTTTGGCAACCTGTTTTGTCCTTCTTATCTATTCGTTCATTTGCCTCTACAACCTTGCTCTGCAATGGAGAAACTCAAGCTGTTACATGTTGGCATTCGAGTGCTACAAGGCGACGGAAGACAGGAAGCTCGGAACAGACACTTGTGTGAAGATCATCCTAAGAAACAAGAACCTTGATCTAGAAGAATACCGCCACATGTTCAAGACCATCACGAGTTCTGGACTTGGGGAGGAAACTTACTGCCCAAGAAACTTCACGGAAGGCCGGGAAGAATGTGCAACGCTCTCCGATGCCCTCCTTGAAATGGATGATATTTTCTTCTTCACGCTAGACAGGCTCTTCAAAAGAACAGGAGTGTCTCCATCACAAATCGACATACTTGTTGTGAATGTGTCCTTGTTTTCTCCCATGCCGTCTCTGACGTCACGGATAGTGAATCAGTACAAGCTGAGGAATGATATCAAGGCTTTCAACCTCTCTGGAATGGGCTGCAGCGGGAGCTTGGCTGCCATTGATCTAGTTCAGCGCCTTTTCAAGACGTACAAGAATAAGTACGCCGTTGTTGTGAGCACAGAATCCTTGGGGCCTAATTGGTATTGTGGCAAAGACAAAACCATGATGTTGGCAAACTGTCTTTACCGCTCAGGAGGGTGTTCTATGCTCTTCACAAACCGGAGAGCTTTGAAATACAGAGCCATTCTCCGAGTAAGAACCATAGGTAGAACTCATCTAGGTTCAAGTGACGAGGCCTATTGGTGCTCTTTTCAAGCGGAGGATGAGAATGGATACCGTGGTTTTCAACTCACAAAGAACATATCAAGAGTTGCCGCCAAAGCTCTTGCAATGAACCTCAAAGTCCTGCTGCCGAGAGTTCTTCCGCTGAGGGAGTTGCTTCGCTATGTCACAGCCTCTCGATTTAGATCAACAAAACAAAAGAATAATCCGACTCATGGTTTGAATCTCAAGATGGGAATTGATCACTTTTGCATACCGCCTATTAGTACCGACGTGGTTGATGCTTTTGGCAAAGGGTTGGCATTGAATGACTATGATCTCGAGCCTACTAGGATGGCGCTTCACCGGTTTGGGAACACATCGGCAGGTGGACTTTGGTATGTTTTGGGGTATATGGAGGCTAAGAAGAGGCTTAAAAGGGGAAACAGACTTCTGATGATAAGTTTTGGAGCTGGTTATGAGTGCAATAGTTGTATGTGGGAGGTAATGAGGGACTTGAATGATGCCAACGTGTGGGAAGATTGCATTGAGAGTTACCCTCCTAAGACACTCACCAATTCTTTCATGGAAAAGTATAGTTGGATCAATGATGAATGTCGTAGCTTTGTGAGATTTTATATAGATGCTCAGAGAGCAAAGTTTTCCTTATAGTTTCTTTTGAAGGGTTGTCTTGATCTTTCTTTCTTTCTCTTTTTCTTTCTTGCTTGTATAATTTGAGGTATTGTTTGTTATTGTAACAATTGTGAAAGGGATTGATGTGTCGCATAAACTTAGGTAATAATATTGTTTTCAATAAAAATTCTATGCTTTATCAATGTGAATTGCAAATTTGGTTTCTGCACTTTCCTGAGTATCAATATGCTATAAGTTTCTCATGATATGAAGAGTTTTTTAGTAAAGATTTAAGTAGAAGGTTCTGCTCGTGTTAGGTCTGCAACCAATCATGAGTCAATTAACATTTTTCTAAAACACTCACAATCTGAGCTCCGCTACACTAAAGCATAAAATGCTTATATCGTACATGTCAATGCGTATAGAAAAAGCAAGTCTATAGCTCAACACTTCAACACTAGGGGAGGACTGGAATGGAGGACTGCTAAAGGGTTCGGGGCAGGATGGAGACAACGTCATGCCCCCGAGTCAGGGGCGGGGGAAGCACTCTCTGACCCAATAAAAATATAGTAGAAAAAAAAAATATATATATATATATATATATTTTCGTTACAATTTTATCATGTTTTAATGAGACTTTTTATGGCTCTAGTGCTGAAATTTAGATTGGTATTAGGATGACTAGGATTGTTATTTTGTGGCGCAATGTTTGATTTCTAATTGATTTTATTATGGATTTCAACTTCATTTTTCGTTTGTAGCTCGCTAAAAATTTTTCATTTATGATGAATATCGTAGTGGGGATTAACATGCTGTGGGGAGCCAATCCTTCTTAGGACAGGATAACGACAGAAAAGCTTTGCATGATCCCGATCCCTTCTCAATAATACTCGGTAATAATATCTATTTTTCCAAACAAGGTGTCTAGACTCTAGTTCACCACATCTTTTCGTTTACTACGACAGCAAACTGTAAATATGTTGTGATAAATTCCGAGACATTATTCACACGAACTACCTTTTGTACTAGCTATTATTAAAAGGCAGCAATTGAATATAGTAAATGACAAAATATTTTTAGTACATGAGGCCCCATTGACCCTTCCATGCTTTTAACGTGAGCGACGTACTACAAAAATGTGGCTGGCATGTCTGATAAGAAATGCATTTAAAAAGGGTCAAAACGGAATGAAGTTGTACATTTGCCCAAGAGTTAAAAAGTAACTCTGAAAGAGGGGGAAAAAAAAATCTGATTATGCAGGTTTTTGTTAAATTAAAAGAAAATTCTTGCTCTTAAGTTCCCCAACCAAATCTTAGAAATGGCGCGGTTTTCCTTATTAATATATCTATGCCGTTGATAAATGCAGATTGGCCCACTAAATTTAAAGATGTGAAAACAAAGAATGAAAATAAAACTTGCCCATCTAATGTAAGTTTCCCAATAGAGACAATAGTCTAACGCTTTCTTTTGTTCATTTTTTATCCACTTTTTAACCTTTTTATCTTTATTTTCTATTTTTAAAATAGTTTTTGTTATTTTTTTGTAAATGTTTTTTTACATTTAATTTTTTGTGTTTTTGAAAATAGATTTTTTTTTTTTGCATATATATGTTCCTATTTTATTTTTGTCAATAGATAAAATAATTTTCTTTAATTATGTCCATTTTTAATTGTTTTTCGTGTAATTCTTAGCATATCAAAAGAACTTTACACGCATTTTTTTCTAAAATAAATTTAAAAATTCTTAAATGGTTATATAAATAAATTTCTTGTTATTCAACAAATAATAAACTCTTCTAGTATTTTTTAATATGACAATACGTGCGAAACATATTAAAAAAACTAATATATATATTTATTTATTTTGCAATTTCACCAATTTTTCTGACGGAAAAATTGAGAATCACTAAAAGGAGTTTTTGTTCGGTATTAATCTGTATATACACTTCCCCTAGGTTAGAGGTCATACTTGAAAAGCAATTATTGAACCATATTCTAGTGATGCAGATATGAAGAAGTTCGAACTTGGAAGTAGCAGCTAGTAGTGATGCATAATAAATTGCCTCATAATATATGTATATATACATGTGAGTGTGTGTGTGTGTGTGTGTGGGGGATATGTAACGATTATCTTAGAAGCCTTTGGAGATATAGGGCTTCCATATTTGATTTTTTGGTTCACTATCAGCTTAGATATCAGAATGGAGTAAACAGATGAACATATGGAACGCCCACGTTTTAGAGCATGCTAATTCCTTGCCTTGGGTTACTCATAGATCCATAATTATAGACTTATAGCCCATGTTCCATGGCATTCTTCACTGTCGCTTGTACTTAAACTTGAAAACGTGTGGATCTAGAATTTTATTCCTCCTTTTTGCTGTGGTATGATACAATTTAGTTAATAAACTCTATTTATGATGAGCAAAGTAATAACCTATTCATCCTATTGTTATTGAAAAATGCAAACAAAATATATAACTTTATTTTTGTTGAAAACAAAAAAAATTACCCTTTTGAACTAAATTTAGTTTTGTCACTGGTTGCCTATTCAAACTATTTAATACATAAAATTCTCTTGAAGACCATCTATAATTTTGGCTCTTACACCAACCTCCCAAACATTGAAATAGCTTGAGCCATTTAGTACCAATCTCCCATTTACTCATTGCCTGACCCAATATATTGCAGCTTCTCGGCACCTATACATGTCATATTTCCTGGCTCTAAGCGCGCGCGCGCACATAGATATATATAAATATATATATATATATATATATATATATATATATACCTTTATGTGATTACAGTCCCTACCATATTTTAAAACAGTGCAAGACCTTTTAGACTTCCGGCCAAATCTCCTTGCACAAGAATTAATTATATACCACCAAACTGCTTCAACCACTTTCAGTGAGCTAGCCATTCAAAGAACATGATTTATGAATTTTACTTGAAGGATTTTTTTTTTTTTTTTTTTTTTAAAAAAAAAAACTTTGGTCTTTTTTACAAAGTAGCTCAGAGACTTATACAATTTAGAGAGACTTATTTAGAATCTAGAAAGACATACAATTAGTCAATTACGTTCCTTAAAAGGAAAAAAAATGTGAAAAAAATAGAGAATTTGCCCTTAAAGGTGTATGAGTATGACCCTTTACCTTTTAGTCTTGATAAATATCATTTAATTAGTATAATTATTTGATTAAAAAGATTATGAATCAAGAGTAAAGGATAAAAATCCTGAATCATATATTTTCTAGAGATATTTATCAAGATTACCCTTAAAACAGTCCAGTCAAAAGTGGGCCTCGCGTATACAAATCCCATATATTCAGAACAAGTTTTTCAGCCTATGGGGTACACAATAGATCGATACTTACCCGTGAGTTCTATAAGCATAACCCATATTCCATTGAGGATTTGAGGTTCAATCTTAGTTCAGTTTGTTGATTTGAGTTTTCAATTCGAACTGAGATATGACTTTATGTGAGAGCTTTTACCTGTAGAAGAAAAATTAGATGTATCTTTTTATGGGATCTTTTAACTATAACAAAACTGGAATTGAAAACTCGAATTTATGATATGAAGGAGGCTTTAGACTTTTAAAAACTTGAAAACGTAAACCTTTTTTTTTAAATTATCTTTCGCTGTGATATGATACAATTTGTTTATGCAATTCTTGAAATGATACTGATAAGTTACTTTATCATATTTTAATATAAAAATGCACGCAGGGTCGTATAAATACAGAACTTACTTGAAATAACTTGAGGAAATTATTAGGAAAAACTACTGTACTTACTTTAAAGTACACGAATTTAGAATTTTACACCATATTTTAATTAATTAATATTTTTTTAATTAATATAATTATTTGATTAAGAAAGATACTAACCGAGAGTTACACTAAAAAACCCAGACCCATATATACTCAAACAGATATTGTCTTTTTTTCCCTAAAGCTTTCAGATCCTGCCGGCAAGAACCTCGGCTCGTGGTTAGATTCTCACGGCCCTCGACATTCGCAGCTCAAATACAGAGAAAGAGATCCGAGGACCGAGAGAGAGGTTTGAGACTGGAGGGTTGTTTAGTTTATTATATGATAACTTTTGAGTTTATCAATGATAAATTATAACTTATATATTAACTTGTTGTTTAGTACATCACTGATAAAACATAGCCTATGTTCCATTGAGGTTCAATCTCAGACTGAAAACTTAATTTTCATCAAAAATAATGTTGCTTTAGAGGTGAAAATTCATCACCATATATAGAGACAAATATTTAGTCTCTAAAAATAGGCTTTTATAGACAATTTTTTTTCTTTTTTCAAGGACAATGGACAAAATCACAGTTAGAATCTAGCTAATACCTTCTCGAAAAAAATTACAGCAAAATAAATTTTTGATCGTAGAATGTTTTGGAAAAATTATTCAAGCATTTTCATAGTAAAAAAATTTCGCCGGCCCCCTGAGAGAGTTGTTGTTGTTGTTGTTTTTTCTTTTTAATTTTTTTAGAGTTCTGGTCCTTTGGATTAATGGTTTTGCCACTATATATCCATGTTACTATTGGGATGTGATAAGTCTTGGTCATGGTCAAATAACATGAAAGAAACCTTGAGAGAGTAAAGTGCTTGACATACCATCGCATTTTCGTAAAACAAAAACATATCATATGTATGCTTATCCATCACCAATAATGACATACTACATTCTTTTTATAAGCTTTTTTTTTTCCAGAAATAATAATAAAAATAAAAATTTGGTTGCATCTGCACTTGATGCTGCCAAAGAATAGATATTCAAATCGCTTTTGGCAACAAACAAACACCAAAGCATGAAGTGAAACATACCAATAACATGAAGGTATACCTAATTTGATGAAAACCATAATTTTATAATTATATTATCACTATATATATATATATATATAGTGCTAATTAAGCCTAACGAAGCCAAAAGAATCCTCGTTGATCCAACTATACTTCTCCAAAAAAGGATTAGCAAGTGAGCTTGGAGGATAGCTCTCAATAATCCCTTTCCAGACATTCACATCATCCAAGTCCCTCATAACCTCCCACAAACAATTGTTGCACTTAAACCCAGCTCCAAAACTCAGCATCAAAATCCTATCTCCTTTCTTGAGCCTCTTCTTCGCCTCCATGTACCCCAACACATACCAAAACCCGCCCGCCGAAGTGTTGCCGAACCGATGAAGCGCCATCCTCGACGGCTCCAAATCATACTCGCTTAACCCTAAGCTCATCCCGACCCCATCTATCACCGCTCGCCCACCGGGGTGGATGCAAAAATGCTCTGCCCCGGTCTTGAAATCTAAATTATTCGAACCACTACTCGTAAGTTGCGGATCGCTCTTATTGCTCTTGTTCCTAATTAGGTTAACAACCCAGTACCTTAGAATCTCCCTCACCGGCAGGATTTTGGGCACCAGAATCCGGAGATTAAGCCGCAACGCCTTCGCCGCCGTCTTCGTGAGCTTCTTCGTCAACCGAAACCCTGCGTACCCCTTCTCGTCCTCCAACTGTATGCAACACTCGTACGCTTCATCGTCAGCCCCGAGATGCGTCCGTACGAGGCATTTCAGCTTCAGAATCGCCTTCTTCTTTAGCTCGTTCTTGTTGGTGAACAGCATGGAGCAACCGCCGGACCGGAACAGGCAATTCGAGAGCATCATCGACTTCTCTTGGCCGCAGTACCAGTTGGGGCCGAAGGACTCGGTGCTGACGACAATAGCGTAGGAGTTTTCATGAGTCTTGAAGAGGTGTTGGACGAGATCTATGCCGATTATGCTGGCGCTGCAGCCCATCCCGGAGAGGTTATACGACATTACGTTCTCCCTCATCTTGTACCGGTTCACGATCCGCGACGTCAGCGACGGCGCGGGCGAGAAGAGCGAGACGTTGACGACGAGGATGTCGATTTGCGCCGGCGAGACCCCGGTTTTTGCGAAGAGGCTGTCTAGGGTTTCGAAGACTACCTCGTCCATCTCCGAAAAAGCGTCGTTTAGGGTAGGACACTCTTCGCGGCCCTCGAGGACGTTTTTCGGGCCGTAGCACTCATCGCCAATGCCGGAGCTGACCATGGCGTTGAGGAGGAATCGGAGTTCGTCGACGCTGATGTTCTTGTTGCGGAGGACTATTTTGGCGCAAGCGTCGGTGCTGAGCTTTGTTTCTTCCGGCGGTTTGTAGCACTCGTAGGCGAGCATGTAGCAGCATTGGTGTCGTTTTTGGAGGAGGGATTTGGTAAGGTGCAAAAAGGCGTATGAAATTGCCAAGAAAAGGGATATCGCCATGAGGAGCTCCATGACGAGAAAGATGTGATAATGACAGTAGAGTGGAAGAGATTATGTGGTGAGCTAGACTAGTGTAGTGCAACTTATATATACATAGAGGAAGAAAGATTTGAAAAGGAGCTATTCACGAAGAAGATAGATAACTACTTTCTTGACAACAAAAAAAAAGAGTATTGTCAACTTTTGTTGGCAAAAAGAAAGTACTTTATATATACGATTTAAAGTGTATGTGAACATTACAGAGCTAGTAATTTTAAGGCCACCATAAAATATTTATATGGGCATATATTTTAAATAAATCCTATAATTTCATGACCCACTAGATTTGGTTTTTAATTTTTTATTTTTTATAAATAATATGAATACGTTATGTAAATTATATTAGTTCTTAGTATATTAGATAACAGCATCATCGTATTAATGAAAAAGAAAAAGTGCTATTTTACTTGGTACTTGTTTTATATTTTGAGTTTTAATATGTATTGAGTATATGTCTAGTATTAGTTGGTGACTAATATTAATTGGTGATCGATCTTCATATATAGCATATGTTTCTTATGTCGATTAGAATACGTGCATGGTATGAACTAGTGGTGCTTTACGATCAGGCGGCGAAGATTAACTCATCTGACCTATAGCGATGAAGTTTATACTTATACGGCTCCAGTTTATACTTAGCAGAGAAAAAAAAAAAAAAAAAAAAAAAAAAAAAAAAAAAAAAACAAACAAACAAACAAAACTACTTAAAAGTTAACTTGATATTCAACATTAATTCTCTTCATAAGTGCAGATCTTATTCCAAACTCCAACTTGATCTTACATTGTGGATGAACAGCCCACGATTAATTTGATATAAAAAAAGAAAGTTGAGACAAATATCTCTTAAATTACTTGCGTCTAAATTTTTAAGCTACTTTTTCAGGTATCAATAAAGCGTCCAGCCGTCCACCTTCTTGGAAATGACAATGCATTTATACATGATTTCGAAAAAAGAATCGATGCTATATATTCGCAAAGTCAACGTTCAGTAAATGTATTGTGATCTATATCACTAGTACAACAGGGTCTACGACATTCAATATGAGAAGAGTAATCAGCACAAACTGTCTTTTAACGTACTAGTAATTGATAATTTAATCCTTCTTTTTTTAATCTTTGTAAAACAGCCTCAAAATCTTTAAATATGGGCAATTTAAACATTCACCAAATTCAGAGCACATTTAGTAAGAGTTCCAGAAGAATCACGATTCTAGTTCAAACTATTATTTGTTTATAAAAAGAAAAAAGTGATTTTAATTTGACTTATTTAGAATTAGTGTTTAATTTAGATAGTTTTGATTTAATATTTAAATCATGATGTGATATTTTAAACTAGAATCACCTATGATTCTAAAACCACTTCACTTGGTTTGGGTGGTTCAAATCCTTGATTATGTCTCTAATTTTAGAATCATAATTTGAATCCAAAATTATGAATCATAATTTTAATTTTAAAATCAAAATTAGAGTCATCTTGATTTAAACCCTCATACCAAATGAAACCTCAGTTTAGTTTCTAATAGATTCTTAATACATGCACATGGCCCACCAGCTGATTCTCTTTTAGTCAAAAGACTAGGGCCCGTTTACTTTATTGATTCGAGTTTATAATTCAAGTTGAGATGTGATTTTATGTGAGCTTTTTATTGTAGCAAAAATGTTAGATGTGATTCTTTCTAAGAACTTTTTACTATAGTAAAACTCAAATTCTAAACTCGAATCGGTGAAGTGAACAGAGCCTACAATATCCTTAAAAACTCAAGCTTTTTTCTTTTTAAAAAATAAAAAAAAAAAGACCCCTCAAAACTAACCCTCCAAACAAAAGAAAGGAAGAAGATCAAATCATGAGAAAATGAGACAAATATTCTTTAAAGTGCATGAGTTATGATTTTCATCTCTTATTCATTATTAATAATTTTTTTAGTCAAATAACTATACTAACGAAAAGGATATTAATCAATAATGAGAGATAAAAATTCAAATTCATACTCTTAAAAGTAAAATCAAAAACCCCGTGATAAGTCATTTATCCTACATAAATGCAATATAAAAAATATAATGCTACTAACTTTTACCCATTTTAAACTAAATGTGACTTTGTCACTGATTGCATGTTCAAACTATTAATTAAGTTATTTTTAATCAAATTCAAGCTTGTTTCCCCTTTTGTCTCATAAAATGCATCTTGATTAAGATCATCAACAACTTACACGAAGGGATAACCTCCCGAACATTGAAATAGCTTCATACATTTGAGGGTTGTTTGTTTCACAACTCAATCCAAGCTTTTTTCCTCTTGTCATAAAATGCCTCAAATTCTCTTGATCAAAATCATTAATAACGTACACCAAGTGGTAACCTCCCGAAGATTGAAATAGCTTCAGACATTTAAGGGTGTTTGTTTCACAACTCAAGTTCTTACTTAAGTTAAGAACTTAGTTGTGTTTATGAGAGAAAAATATTATAGTAAAAAAATGAAATATTGAATTTTTGTGAGAAAAAATATTGTAATAATAGAATGTGAATTGTGACTTGAGTTGTGAAAATAATAAGGTCTTAGTACTAATTAATCAGCCATTTACCTATGCGTGAGCCAATATATTACAGCTTCAAGCAACTATATATGTTACATTTTTGTCTCTAGCAACTATGGCCCCATTCATTTTATCAATTTGAGTTTAAAATTTGACTTTTGCTATAGTAAAAAGCTCTCAGAAACAGTTACATCTAACTCATTTGTTATAGTAAAAAGCTCTCACATAAAATCACATCTCAACTCAAATTAAAAGCTTAAATCAAGGAACTAACGGGCTCTATATATATTACATTCCCTTCCAATTCTTAAAACATTCAAAGACCTTTAAGAATTCCTGCCAAATTACCTCCTTGCACAAGGCTTAATATCTTGGCATCACCCTCTACCACCAAACTACTTCAACCACTTTCAGTAAGCTAGGCATTCAAAGAATATGATTAATATTTTAATTAGAAGGAATTTTCTTACTCGGTTGTTTTTAGTTTTTACAAAGCAGCTTAGAGCCTTGTACGATTCAGAAAGACATACAACTTAGAAAAGCCAATTACTAATTTGTTCAAAAGAAAGAAAAAATAAATAAATAAGATTATTTTATCAAAAGGAAAACTTATAACATATCGGATAAGAGATAAGGCTAACAATCAGGGTAGCGACACGAGTCAAAACCCGCACGAAATTAATGAATTTGGGTTAAAAATGGGTTTGAGTCATAATCTGACATGATTAATAAATGGTTGGTTAGGATTGACCTTCTAACATGAAGTTACACGAATTGACACAATTAGCTATATATGTCATTTGTAATCTAATGATATGTGATATAACATGAAAGTTTATATGACATATTAAATACAAATAATATGAATTTTAATATCTGTAGGTAAAGTTCATTTATTTTTCTTAAAGGAAAAGATAAATTAACTAATAAACATGTTAAATATGTCTTGACCGTGTTAAATAAGTCATTGATATATTAGTTATTAATTGAATATATTAATTTAAATGGGTTATACAAGTTGACGCAATTAACACGATTAATAAATATGTCGTATTTGCGTTGACATTTTTGACACATTTAATAAACACTTCATATTTAAATTGATATTTTTTACACAATTAATAAATGAGTTGATACCAACACAACTCACTAACACAAATTGTCACTCTTAAGAAGAGACCAACATTGAAACAATACTTCAGTCAATAGTTGGTCTTAACATATGCAAAGCCTCGTTTTTCAGCCTTTGGGTACTCAAAATATCCATACTTACGAGGCCTTCTATAAAATGTAGCCCATGTCCCAATGAGGTTCATTCTCAGACTTAAAACCTCATTAAAACAAAAAACAAAAACAAAAACATTTTTCCTTTTTTTTTTCTGCTATTATATGATACTAAATTATTTCCATGATATTGTGATAATTCATATAATCATTTGTGATATTATGATTGAAGTACTCTTACGAATGCACATTTATATATAAATTTAGGAGTTCTGAAATAAATAAAAATAACCACTTTTATCGAATCTAACGCGTGTTTGAATGTTTGTTCAAACTATTTATAATGACTATTTTTAACTAAATTAAAGCTTTTTTTTTTTTTCATAATTTGAAATAGCTTAAGCACAAGGCTTGTATACCAACTTTTGCATCAATTCTCTTGCCACCGAACTGCCCCAACCTCTTTCAGTTGCACACTCCAATTGTTCAAACTAGCTATTCAACAGCAGTACTTAAATTTATGAATTTGATTTGAGTTTTTTGTTTTTCTTTTCCTTGGGTGGGGTCCACAAGGCAGCTTAAGTCTAACATTTTAGATAGCTTTGTTAGAATCTGTAATCACATACAACTTTAAAAAAAATAAAATAAAATAAAATAAAATTATCCAATCTTTTCAAAATGACAACTTATAATAACATCAAGAGAATGGCCAGAAAAACAGTGGAGAACAAAGAGCACGGTTCAGGCAATGCAAGCAGTACATATATATTGCATTTGACTTTAGTAGAGTCTGGAATTCTTTTTGAGAGAGGCACGGATAAAACCAAAATTTTGAACTAAAATAATAATACAATTATCATTTTTTAAAACTATTTTCATATGTTTCTTTTTATATTAAAAAACTTGTAATTGAGTCTAATTCACTTTCTAAGTTTACAATCCACAAAGTGATGAACTTATATAATAATCTTATTCATGATTTTGAGTTTATTTGGCGTTCTTTGCTAATTTTTTTTACTACATTTATTTCCTCAAAATGCCATTATATTAGCATATTTTCACGAAAGCCTCTCAAATACTATTTTCTTATGGGTGGTTCTATTCAGACCTCCTTCCTTTTATCTTTATACTCCCCTCAATTAAAAAAATTTTATCATAAAAAGGTCTAAAATAAAATGACAATAGACTTAATTATATAATTAAATTTTACCACAACGACAAACTAATAGAGTATTTTTCTCTTCACACACTCTACATATCATAATATTCTTAAATTATAAACTATTTCTATTTCAAAACATCAAAGCTATATGCTTATTTTCACTTTTGAATAACTATTCCAAAAAATTAAATGGATATATGTTTAATTTTCTTTACTGTGGCTGGCATTGAGGGACCCTGTGTTCACATATCGCAGTGCTGATTGCTCTTTAGTTTTGTGTTTATTGGTATTTTATGTTGTAATAAAGGCAAAGTTTGTTCGCTCTTACGTTGTAATAAGAGCGGTGGTCTCCCTACCTGACCCTCGTTTATTAATTTGTTGATTAATTTTAGTTTTTAGTGTCCGGCATGAGACCGGGTGTATGTTCACTAATAGGGTGGTCTTTTGGTTTAGTTAGAATCTATTTTAGACCGCGTAGATGTCCCCACTTTGTGGAGTTTTTGATGTGTCTCTTAGAGCTATGAGGCCTTATTTGTTTAGGAGGGGTCTTTTTTCTATAGAGTCTTTAGTGTACTCATTTGCAGTATGCCGAGATAGTTTCCTATTCTCGGGTCTCAAATATGTGTTTTACCCTTCAAAAGGTTAACGAATTTGTACCGAGACCACTGTTTTTCAATTTTTCCATTAATGCATTTCTTCCTTTAAAAAAAAGAATACATGATCCTTTGAATTGACGGGTATATCTAAAAAACTATATAAACAAAACAAAACAAAAAAAAAAAAAGGAAAAAAAAAAGAGAACGAAAATGGGTTTTGTACTTCAATTTCTTTGTTGATTTTTTGTTTGTTTTTTTTTTTTTTTTCAGAAATCTTGATTATTTAATGTTTCTCAATAAAATTTGTCCACTACGTTTCCATTTAAAATTTTTTTTTTCAAATATATTCTACTTAAATATTCTTTTATGCATTCATTATAAATTATTTGCTCAAATATAGCCCTAATAAATAGTTTTTTCTTTAACTAATTGACTCTGAAATAAGTTTTAAATGTTTTCGCATTTCTAGTTTCAAAATTTTATATTTATTTTTTAAGTATTTTGACGAAAACCAATGTTTGTTACTTCAGCTTTTGAGATTGGGCACATGCTTAGGTTCTCGCTTTGTCATTTTTTTTTTTTTTTTGAAAGAAATCTTGTATTTTATAATGCTTCTCACTAAAATATTTTTTCCTCTCACTTACAGTTAAATTTTTTTATCTCAAATATTTATTTTTTTAGGCCTTTTTTTTACAGTCATATAAAATGTGGTTTTCTAAAATATAGCCCTGTACATATATATATATATATATATATATATATTCTAATTGATCCGTCAAAATAATTTTTCTCAGTGCCCGAATCTATTATTTTTAAATTTTTTTTTTACAAATAAATGGCGAGAAAAAAAGTAACTGATGTCAGATTTGCTTAAAACATGCTACCTATGAACAACTCGTCTTTAATTTACCAAACCCTCAACTCAAATATTATTAAAATAAAAATAAAAGATTCAACTAAAAAGTCTAAAACAATCAAAACAACACAAAGACAAAAGAAACAGAAACCAGCAAGGTAGAAAGCTAATCTAGAATTAAAACAATGACGTGTAGATCCAAAAGATCCAGCAAGATCTAGCAGCAGGTAAGTCTAATTAATACCTTAATTAACTTATCTATAGATCTATGTCAAATCACAATATGCATATGGCTTGAAAAAGATATCATTGAAGTCCATCTAACCTTATATTGTCAAGGGACATTAAGACTTTTAGGGGAAAGCAGCGTCGATTTACATAATGTAATAAAGATAATCATGTGTGCATCTTGTGCTAACTTGAAAATTTACAAAAAAAAAAATAATAATAATAATAATAATAAATAAATAAATAAAATAAAATAAAATGTTAAACCCTGATGAAAATTGTAACATTTTGCACTTACTCTACCTACTACTTATGTAAAATTTTATTTAGTTTGTGATAAGAATGTAATTATATGCATTAGAATTTAATTTTATATTGTTACACGAGTACTTATATACATTAGAATTCAAATTCTATATTGTTACGATATACACTATATTTTATAAGTTCTTTGTCAATTTTAGTGTCAATGGTAAAACTATCATAAAATAAATGTCTATAAAATTAAAAGTTTTGGGACTAATAAGCCGTCAACGTGCTTATAGATTAGGGACTAATGGTACTAATATAACTCCTAGTTAAACAAAATACTTTACGATTTGTTTTTAATTTAAAAAATAATTATAGATTGGTTATATTTATTTACGTTTACATCTCTATACTTCAATTCATCAAAAAAAAAAAAAAATTTCTATGCTTCAAGATATAAATGCTATACATATTTAATTTCAACTCAAATTCTAACATTAATTAGGATATTTATTTATATTTTCATTGTGACAATCAATTAAAATAATGTCTTTCTATGAAAATTATTCATATTTAATAACTCAGGCGTAAACTTTTTAAAAGAAAAAATATTTTTTTTTGTTAATTATTATTATGGGGAACGTGTCTACGTTGATCAACAAATTAAAAGCTTGCAAATTATTTTTTAGACACCCTTCTATGTGTTAAATGTTACGTTTACCTTTCACATGTCTTGCAGTCTTGTCCAAAACTTTTAAATTTTGTATGCAATATTGAAACAGTTTTCACAATATTAGGACTATGTATCTAGTCTAATCTAGTCTTGTGTATAAATATAAAGGTCTTCATCTTTTAGACAACCCTTCTTTAAGTTAAATGTTCTTTATAATATCTTTTCAGATCAGCTTATCACTATTATAACTACTTGCCTAGACTATTAAAGACTTCATATGCATTTAGTTCAAGAATTCGTGACATAGTTCAAATCATGATTCGTGACTCGTTACATTTTTTTTTCAAAAAAACACACGTAAATTAAGAATAGTTTTGAATCGAGAGTCTAAAGGTCATTTTAGCATAAAATAATTGTAGACACAACTACACGCTAAAACGACGAATAACCACTAAAATAATAGCAGTTTGAAATTTCATGTTCATTTATTGTAAGAGACCAGAAAGAGGAATAACCACTAAAATGCACATTAAAAGTTTGATTGACTTTTGATGCTATTTTATATATTGTAAACGTATTCCTTTTGTTATTCGTTTTCTTTTTTCTCTGTGGTTTCTTTGATTTTGTGTTTTGGTGTGTCTCGACTGGCTCGAGGACTACAAATCAAAATTGACAATGTATTCTTTTTATCAAAATAAATAAATAGATAAATGATGTGAGAGTTATTTGGGGGGGCTTGAAATTGATAATGCATATCATTATCTGAGTCTAATCTCCCTCTATTTTTAATTATATACAATTTTCCGGGTCCGGATGCAACTTTCGATCATTGGACGATTATTATAACTTGGCCGATCCACTGTCTCCTTGACTAGTAGTCATGGTTTTTTTTTTTTTTATTTTATTTTTTATTTTTATGAAAGTAGTAGTCAAGGTTTATTATTATGTTCTGACTTATTTTAATGAAGTTAACGAATCATATGTAAGAATTAAGAAAAATTAAATGTTAAATAGCTCCACAGTCCAAAAACTTTTAATTTTGTAACAAATTAGTCGTGGAACTAATTAATTTTATAACGAGCTAAAATGTTTCAGAATTTTTAAAAAATATTGTTAAAATTACAATTTTAATAGTGTGAAAATCACTTCCTAAAGGAAAAAAAAAAAATGTAACATTAATTAAATAGTCTTAGAAACAATTTTTTTTTTTTTTATCTGAAATCAAATCAAAGCCTTCATTCACATTCAACAACCCCTTTTGAACGCAAACTGATTACAGCCACATCCTGTCACTACTAAGAAGTCCCACCCTCGGAGACACAAACAATGACCCCCCAAATGAGAAAACACTCCTCGCCTCTGTGAATTGGACGACAACCACCTCCACCTCTATGACACAAACACCAGACTAAACTCGAACGACGACTCCATTTGGTGGGCTCCTACTCATCGATGTGGACTGTGTTCGTAATTTTGCTTTCGCCGTGTGATGTAGGTAAGTTTAAATTCTCTCTTTTTTTGATCCATGAATGTACCCACATCGTCAAATTAACTAGATTAAATCTCTGTGTTCTACATTTATATTATTTGTTGAAGGCACTAACTTTCAATTTTAGGGGGGGTGCCTCCCTATCTACAATCGTCGTAAAATAAAAATAATAATAACAATAAAAAAAGAACAAAAGAACAAAAAACATGTATGTACAGCTGATATTATGAGACGCAGAGAATTTTAATATTGCAAAAAAAAAAAAAAAAAAAAAAAAAAGTCACCTCCACTAGCATCCACTAAATAATCACACAAACCTTGTCTCTCTTGTTAAATGCTGTAGACCCGGTTGAACCACTGATAAAGATCAGAATACATATAATGAAAGCAGATATTACGAATAAAGCACAGATTCTTGGCTTTCTAAACATCTATGTATGAATTGACAGAATTCTAAGAAAGTTGGCCATTAATTGAATACCTAACAGTAGCTATATATATATATATATATATAGGAATTATTTTTTCGGTACGAGATTGGAACGTCATTTGTATATATTTTTTTTAAATGTTATTTTTACTTAAAATATATACATTTTTTATAATAAAATATACAATATATACATATTTTAAAAGAATATATATATATATATATATTAAAAAATATACATATTTTAAAATATATATATATATAAATATTACTTTAATTTGGTACTGAATTGAAAACTTAATCTATATATATACATAGAGAGAAAGAGAGAGAGAGAGTTAGTGCACCTAACTTCCATCCACACTAGTTACTGCGCTGGTTTTTGTCAGGAAGATCTGATATGCACGACAAAAATATTACGATGCCAGAAAAGGCTTTTTTAATTTGTATATATATACATCTATAAGGGACGGTATTTAAATTTTTTTTTTTTTTTCACATTGTACACTACAAGTACAATCATTTTTAGAACTCATGGTTCATTGGATTTGGATTCGGGAAGGATTTTTTTTTCTTTTTAATGCCAAGTCAGAAAAAGAAAAATGACCGGGGAATAAGAGGAGAAAATGGATTTCAAAGAAGAGGATTTATTACAAGATACTAAAAGACAAATCAAATAATTAGAATCAAAATCAAACATTAAAATAATTAATTTGAATCAAAAAATACCCTTTAATCAAACATTGTAGGTTTGATCAAATCTTTATTTTTAGATACAAGATAATTTGTTAGGGAATGTATAAATAAATACCCTTTAATCGAATGACCGTTACCATAACTTGACAAGTTATTATGGAGACTATAACTTGACAAGTTTGTCCATAATTTATCTGTTTGATCTCATATGTAATATTTATTTTTTATTTGTCGTATAAAACATGGTATTATAATATGTGTTTTTGCTTTTTAAGCGAACGGCACTACTGTGCATATAGTTGTTATCCAAACGTTCTTTCTTATTATATGTATACATACATACATACATACATACACACACACACACACACATATATATATATATATATATATATATAAACCACTGATTTTCCTTTCAGATTTTCAATGTCCCATAGAACACTCTCGCTCTCCCAACAAGTGATGTGGAAAATGAGTTGGTACTTTTAATTGGTAATAAAAATATATTTTTTTCTATAATAGATTATCCAATTACAAAAAGACAATTTACCTATTACCTCATATGATAAAAATAACTTGGGATTTTGTTATTATTCATGATATTATAATACTCTTATTTTAATTTTTTTATTTACTTATTTATTTATTTATTGCTCCGAAGGGGTACTTTAAAAGTTCCCAACTCCAAGTAATTGATTTTCAACTACGGCTTTTATTAATCGTGGGCTGCACACCCACCATGTAAGATCAAGTTGGAGTTTAGGAATAAGATTGATGTCTGCACTGAGAATTAATGTTGAATATCCAGTTAACTAAATAAGTAGTTGAGTATGTGTATAAGAAAATTGAGATAGTTTTAAATTCTAATGACTGATGTAGACATCTAGTGCCTTTCCTAGGACTAATAATCTTTCTTCTTCTTCTTTTTTTTTTTTTTTTTTTTTTTTGTGTGAAAGGATAAGCTTCTAAACTTAAGAGAATGCTTTTTAAATTGTATATATGGACACACTACAACAAAAAAGATTATTAACGACGGCATTATTAGCGACGACATGTATTTTTGCTAAAATTATGATATTAGCGACGACTTGAAGAAAACAAAATTTTTGAACGACTTGTCATCGTATTCACTATTTTCGACGACATGTCATTACGCAAAATTTCACTATTTATGATGACATATCATCGCTAAAATTTGACAAATTATTTATAATTCGTTAATTTGAATTTTTAATTCGAATTGAGATGTGACCTTACATAAAAGTTTTTTACTGTAAGAAAAAAGTTTAGATGTAACTATTTTTACGAGCTTTTTATTGTAGCAAAACTCGAATTCTAAATTTATATTAGTGAAATGAAAGTATAACCATTGGAATAACTCATCGCTACAAAACAAAATTAATAATGATATTTAAAAACTTTCAACGTCTAAAAAGGCCTGAATTTTTCTCTAAAACTTTTAGACACCAAAAATTTATTTCCTCATGATTTATCTCTAAGAGATGGTGTTTGAAAGTAATAACTGTAGATTCACCTTTAAAAGTTTATTTTCAGAGACTATCTATTATTTGTCTGTATGGTGTGAATTTCGCCTGAAAAAGCAACATTTTGGGTGAAAATTTAGTAGACACTTGAAAAATTAACTTGACAAAACTAGGCTTTTATAGATGAATTTTTTTGTCTCTAAAAGTACATATAAAAAATTTGTAAGAAGTACTTTTAGAAACAATCAAATGTTATTAAATAAGTATTATTTTGTCTCTAATTTGTCATATTAGAAACAAACTCTTTTCGTATTAGTTTTAAAAATATTTTTAAGATTATTTAAAATTAGAAATAATCATTTTTTGTCTCTAAAAGATTTTTGACAAGGAAAAGTTTATTTTAAAAAAATCTAATATATTCTTAGCAACAAATATTCAGTTTGAAAATGCGTTTCTTATGTAGTCTTGTCTATTATTTGTTAAGATATTATTTTTTACATTTTTAATTTATCTTTAATAAAACAAAAACATCGCTTGAATATCACACAAAAATGCGACCTTAAGAGATTCTATTATCAGCTCTTTAAATTTTTTCTCTCTCTTGAGGGCCAGGTTTACTCTCTTTCTTGAGTGGTCTAAGTTTTTTCTGTGTGTGCCTCCCTCTAGGGCCAGGTTTCAGCATCGCCGCTTAGCTGGTCATCAGTATCTCGGCCCCAAAAACAGAGATCATGCCATCACCATAAAGGTTCCAGAGGAAGGCTGGGCCTCATGGCTTAAGAAAGGGATCTTTGACGAGAAGATTCAGTGGGGTTGTTGGGTTCTCGGACGCCTGTGCAGAGCGGATTTGTGGTCTGGTTGTACTATCAGGGCTTCTGTTTTCTAGTGAAGCTAATGTTGAGGATGGGAGGTGAGAGTGGATGGTTGTTTAGAATTGGGGATGGAATCTTGATTGTGTTTGTCGGCGATAGGGTGCAAGTACTTGGGTGGATTAGCTTCTTAGGAGATTCGTCTACCATTAGCGGTAAAAATTTGGGTGGACGACATGTCTTGTTTGACGGTAAACAATGGCGAAGCGTGGATCTCACGCACTAGTGAAGGGTTGCTCTCTGCACTGTGGTTCCGATCCTATGTAGCATTTTATTCCCTGGTTCTTTTGCTTACGGTGGTCAGATTCGCTCCAACGACTTCTGTGTTGGACCTTCGTCTCCATTTAGTGGTAGTTTTTAAGTTACAATAAAAGCATTAGCTCCGCCTCGTAGGTGTTGTTTTTTAGTGCGTTTGGAACTCATTTCAAAATGATTTTGTTTTTTATATAAAAGTGGAAATAAAACGTTTTCAATCTCAGACATAAATTATTTTTAAAAATGCGTTTGGTTGTTTCATCAAAAGATTTCTTCAGTATAAAAAAAACCTCATTAATGTCTCTCTCTGCTCTCGAGAGGAAAAAACAAAAATAAAAAATGAAAAATGATTAAAAGTCATTTTTCATTTCTCTCTCATTTTACACTAAACCAAAAATCATTTTCATTTTCCTTTTTTGTCTTTAATTGTGCCAAATGTCGTTTTGGAATTGTTTTCTTTTTTTTTTTTCTTTCTCAAAAAAAGTAAAAAATAAAAACAAGAATAATTTCAAACACTGCATATGTGTTTTTGTTTTCCGTTTGTAATAATGTAGCTGGTTTTCTGATCTTCTAATTTTTTTTTTTTTATGTCTCACTCATTTGAGTTATGTCTCGACGATGTGTTAGGTGACCTTTACTTTATAGATGTCTTTGACTCCATCAATCAGAGTATCCATTGTGGATGTGTGTTTTTAAAGACTTGTACATGTGCTCGATTGTTGTACCAATTTCCTGCTATGAGAGCTCTGTGCACGTTTTCTTCTTTCTTGTGTTTTTACTATAAGTGGTGGAACTAGTCAATTATCAGGGTTAACTTCATCTTGTATGGAGAGGTCACATATAAGTCAATACCCTGCTACAAGTGCTTGTTGGCTTTCTACCTTCTGTTTGAGTTACTCTTGTTGAACCTTAAGAACATGCTGAGTAGTTGAGGATGATCGATGTTCTTATTCCCTTACAACGAATGGGCCACTAAGCATGTTAAACCCGGTTTTTCCACCGCTAAGAACAAGTGCACATATTTTTACCTCATCTACACGGATTGAATGGGTCTACTCATTCCGTTGCATTGTTGCTCCTTTGATTCAACTCAATCATTTTAATTGGATAAATATATTTTTCTATAATAGATAACACTCCAATCACAAACGAATAATTCACTTATGACCTACTTAACGAAAAAAAATTTAGTAAATAACATAAGGATTTTCGATATCATTCATAATATTACAATATTCTGACCTTATTTTAAATTTGGTCTCAACTCCAAGTAATTTTGGTATTCAGCTACGGTTTTTATTAATCATGGGCTGCACTCCCCACCATGTAAGATCAAGTTGAACTTTATAAGATAAGATCGATTCTACACTGATGAAGATAATTAATGTTCAATATCCAGTTAACGAAAGTAGTTGAGTATAATAACCTCATATGGTTGGAGGAGAATTCCCCTCCAATTAATTCTGTTATTATAATGGATGCTTTATCTCCATCGCTATCTAGCAGTTAACAATTTTAGCTGCTTAATCCTAAGAACCAATTATACAATGTATTCTCATCGTACATAAGAGACATATATATGCTAAAAGTGAAGATCGCCAATTAATACTTAGTCAATGTGAGAGCCCAATTTCTTAATAATCACCCTATGACATTTCAACATAAGACAATACTAAATTAAATAGAACTTTTTTCTTTTTGAGACGATGATGTTGTTGCATATGAGATTGAAAACTAATATATATAACTAGATAATATAATTTATGTAATTGTTTTAGAAACGCCAGGTCATGTAATTAAAAGCTAGGTATATTATATAATATGCCCATATTTAATGGTCACATACATTTTAGGTAACATATAAAATCTCATTTCTACCAACATTTGAGTAACATGACATCATTTGACAGGAATTATAATAGATGGGATAAAATATATTCTGAATAAAATGATATCTTTTGTCTTTTTTTTTCTTTTTTTTTTTTTTTTTCAAGTTAGTTATCTCCATAATATTAAATAGCGCCTTTCCAAACCTCTCCGTCTCCACAAAATCTTTCTTTCACTCTACTATTACTATAATATCTTTCTAGCCATGGAGCTCCTCATGGAGATATCCCTTTTCTTGGCAATTTCATACGCCATTTTCTACCTCACCAAATCCCTCCTCCGAAAACGACACCAATGTTGCTACATGCTTGCCTTCGAGTGCTACAAACCGCCGGAAGAAACCAAGCTCAGCACCGACGCCTGCGCCAAAATAGTCCTCCGAAATGGAAACCTCGGACTTGACGAGTTCCGCTTCCTCCTCAAGACCATCGTCAGCTCCGGTATTGGCGAGGAGACATACTGCCCGAAGAACGTCCTCGAGGGCCGCGAAGAGTCTCCAACGCTAACCGACGCCATCTCCGAGATGGACGAGGTAATCTTCACAACCCTAGACAGCCTCTTCGCAAAAACCGGGGTCTCGCCGGCGCAAATCGACATCCTCGTTGTCAACGTCTCGCTCTTCTCGCCCGCGCCGTCGCTGACGTCGCGGATCGTGAACCGGTACAAGATGAGGGAAAACGTCATGTCGTATAACCTCTCCGGGATGGGCTGCAGCGCCAGCATAATCGGCATAGATCTCGTCCAACACCTCTTCAAGACTCATGAAAACTCCTACGCTATTGTCGTCAGCACCGAGTCCTTCGGCCCCAACTGGTACTGCGGCAAAGAGAAGTCGATGATGCTCTCGAATTGCCTGTTCCGGTCCGGCGGTTGCTCCATGCTGTTCACCAACAAGAACGAGCTAAAGAAGAAGGCGATTCTGAAGCTGAAATGCCTCGTACGGACGCATCTCGGAGCTGACGATGAAGCGTACGAGTGTTGCATACAGTTGGAGGACGAGAAGGGGTACGGAGGGTTTCGGTTGACGAAGAAGCTTACGAAGGCGGCGGCGAAGGCGTTGCGGCTTAATCTCCGGATTCTGGTGCCCAAAATCTTGCCGGTGAGGGAGATTCTAAGGTACTGGATTGTTAATCTAATTAGGAGCAAGAGCAATAAGGGCGATCCACAACTTACGAGTAGTGGTTCGAATAATTTGGATTTCAAGACCGGGGCAGAGCATTTTTGCATCCACCCCGGTGGGCGAGCGGTGATAGATGGGGTCGGTATGAGCTTAGGGTTAAGCGAGTATGATTTGGAGCCGTCGAGGATGGCGCTTCATCGGTTCGGCAACACTTCGGCGGGCGGGTTTTGGTATGTTTTGGGGTACATGGAGGCGAAGAAGAGGCTCAAGAAAGGAGATAGGATTTTGATGCTGAGTTTTGGAGCTGGGTTTAAGTGCAACAATTGTTTGTGGGAGGTTATGAGGGACTTGGATGATGTGAATGTCTGGAAAGGGATTATTGAGAGCTATCCTCCAAGCTCACTAGCTAATCCTTTTATGGAGAAGTATAGTTGGATCAATGATGATTATCTTGGCTTTGTTCGCCTTGAGCGTTAATTAGCATATATATATATATATATATATATATATATATATATATATATTGCTAATTACAAAACTATTGTTTTCATCAAGGCTACTTCATGTCATAGGTATGTTTCAACTTTCATGTTTTGTTTGTAGTTGCCAAAAGTGATTTGAATATCTATTCTTTGGAAGCATCAATTGCAAGCTATAATTGGTGCAACCAAATTGTTATCATGTTTTTTTTTTTTTTTTTTTTTTTTTTTTTTTTGCAACAAAAAAAAAAGCATAGAAAAAAAAAAAGGATGAATAAGAATGTTGTATGTCATTATTGGTGATAGATAAGCACATGTAATATATGGTGACCTAATTAATCACTAGTACCAGTTATTTTTGTAACATTTATTTTTGTTTCACCAAAATGTGATGGTATTTTCAAGCACTCAAGTCTCAAAATGTTTGTTTATTCTTATTTGACCATGACCAAGACTTGTCACATCCCTATAGAGTACCATAGATTAAATGGATTTATAGTGGTCTTAACTCTGTTTACTAGAATTACCTTCTCAATGGTTTACATTATTGCTGCTTCTAAATAAGTTTCCCTGTATTGCAGTAGCCAGTGAATATTTTTTATTCTAAAGAAAGATGAACCCTAATATGGTGAATGATAAAAGGCGTCCTTTTATTTTTTAAACTTCTGTACTAGAATTCAAGGTCAAAGCAGGAGGAAGCTCTTTTATTTTCTAGCATATGACTAGAAGAAAAAATATATGTATAATTATTTCTTACCTGGAGAGCAGATAGATTAAAAGAAGAATCCGAACTACACTTGAAAATTAATTTTCAATAGTACTTGCCATCTAACTGTTTTATGGCCTGTGAAAGTATATGCTTCCTTTGAATCAAGTCATAAATCCTGTCATTTATTGCTGAATGCCTTGTCAGTGACTCTTTATTGATTGGTCAGTCCTCTCACTGTCCAATAAATGTTAATTTTTTTGGCCAAATTTTATAAGATAAAATAAAATAAATAGAAGGGAGCTATACACTCTACAAAAATAAATAAATATGGAGATTTTATAGTAGGATAAAAAAAAATAAAGTTTTTTTATTTTTTCATCAACATGTTTGTATCAAAAATTATTTATTTTACTTACTTTTTTAATTTAATAATTTTATCGGTAGGCCGGCCAACTGGAAACTCGAGGATAGACCCAATTGTTCCGATTTGTGCTAACCTTTTCGTCACAGTTGATTGAGAGTGTGTTCGCCCACGGAGGGGGGGAAAAAAAAAAAAAAAAAAAAGAGGAGTTTTCCTTTTAACATACGATTCCATATAATTAACATGGAAATGAGTCCAAATATACTTATTTGAATTAAAATCTACTTATACACCCTTTATATGTATACATATTATAAACCAATGATTATTTATTTGCATAAAAGGTATTTTGGATATTAAAGTAATAAGATTGTTACTCTCAAATATAGAAAACACTAAAAAATGAATTAGATTATTTCTCGTTATACTTTCGATTTGTTAATTTGTAGTCTTGAAAATTGCTTTAGGAGTGGTTTGCATAGTCTTTCATAATTGTATTGTTTCTCTAGATCGAGCTTTTGTACAAATTAGAAAAGATGCCTTCTCAAAAATAAAAATAAAAAAAATAAAATAAAAAATACTTTAAAAATACTTTAAAACTTGTATATTTAGAGTTTTAATAAAGATCTTTTATAAACTTAATTATTTAAACATCGTCATTGTCTATTAGAAAATTTACATATATATTATTTTTGCTCTATTAACTTCTAATATATATGGTTCCAAATGCTTGACTTAAAATTATACTTAATACCTTTTTTTTCCCAAAAAACACATTGAAAAACTGTAATGAAAACTCATCCAATATATACAATATATACATATATATATATATATATATATGTATATTTATATATTTGTAAACGTCAATCGAGAACTTAAACCTTAAATGTATGCCGTTGTTGGTTTAAGACTTTAAATTCACGAAGTTGCTAGCAGTGGTAGACAATCTACGATTGGTAAAGCTTAGTACTGTATTAATTTTCCAACATGGAGACAGTTCTTCATCTTTGAATCGGACAAGCTGTGAGGCGTTAAAGGCTTCTTTTTCCCCGTAGTTTTTAAGTCATGTAGTGCCTGCCTCCTCTATGACCAATATTAATAGTCTTCTTTAAAAAAACAAAAACAAAAAAAACAAATGTGTATATATATATATATATATATATATTTCATTCCAAATCATAAAGATATAGACACTAAGCGTTTGATTGGTAGATTCATGACATGATTCGAATCATAATTCGTGGTTCATTACAGTATTTTCACTCACAAAAAACACACGTAAACTGAGAATGGTTTTGAATCATGATTCTAAATCCATCAACCAAACGTCCTCTAATTATTTAGACACGAAAGGCCTCAACACAAACAGCAACTCAACCCAAATCACAGACTGAAACCAATGGTAGTTTTGATTAAAATGCTCGAGAGGGTAAAACATGTGCTGAGTTCTAATAAAGGGAAACGGAAGAGGCATACAACTAATTGAGCAATCAAATAGCTCTTTCAAAACACCACTATAGATGGTGGATAACTCCAATCAATCAAGATCGAGAGACTAAAAGCATCAAAGCCTAACACAACACTACAAAAAATATCAACTTATAGACTCGACATAAAGACACTGAAAAGGGGGGAGACCACTTCTGTTACTATAATCAGCTGTAACACACTAAAACTAAACTGTTAAAACATCGATGTCTTTATTGGATGAAAGTAAAAATTAAAACAATTGGGAAAAGCCCTTGTGACACCAAACAAGGAAGAGCAAGGGAGCTGCCTTATTGCACATAAGGCAAAAAAGCATTAGAATAGGGTTGATCCTTCAATGCATGGGAAACTACGCACCACCAGCCAGCCACCTCTGAATAATGGAAAGCGCCTCATGTAGAAAACCATCGCCACACGGGACCAAGCTCTCCGTGACACAGAGACACCTAAGCATCCATGCACCACCAACCAATAGAGAGAACCATGACCCAACTGCTCCAAACGCCAACTCGACCACCATCCCGTACACACGTCCCATCGTTGATGAGTGAGTCTTTTATTTAAAAATCAAGTACTTTTGAGCTTGAGTATTTATAAGTTTTCAAACATTTTTGTTAGTTTAATTTGTTTTATTTTGTTTTTGTAGGTTGAAGTTAAAATTGAATAAAAGGAGCAAAAATTTGATTTCATAACATACTTCAGTATTTAGGGCATAAATCTGTCATCTAAAGTCCAAATTAGTTAATCTTGGTAGCGTTGGAAAGATAAGAGATAGAACTACAACTTTCGTGGACACGAAACACTAGTTCGGCCATAAAGAAGGCAAAAATCCTCCTCAAAATTAAACACCCACTGCAGTGAGAAATCCATCCACTGCAGCGGATTTCTTGATCTATACCAGCCTAAAATGTGCATTGCAGCACATGAATGGCGCGTTGCAGTGCCCATTTACGTTCCCACTCAAACTTACAGTGGAAAAATCATCTGTTGCAACACCTCCACACGATATGTTGTCAATTTAAGTTGATTTGGAAAGATATAAAAAGGAATAAGACTCATTTTCCCAAGATGGGGAAGAATTGGGAAAGAAACACAACATAGAGAGCCAAAATTCCTAGAGAGAAGAGCTTAAGTTGAAGATTCTTGGAGTATTCATGGTGGATTCTTAGAGGATTCGAGCTTGAAGTTCATCTCCACAAAAGTTCGTTCTTCTTTTCTCTCACCCTAGTCTTTCTTGAGATTTATATTTGTGGATATTATGTTGAACATATTTTCATTTATGGATTTCTTGATAAGATTAGTTATGGATTTCTCTATGTTGAGCTAGATTTCTTATGTTAGGGGGATTGATGTAACTTTATCATGGCAATATAGTTAAATTCATTCCTAATCATTTGTGTTTCTCTATGTTTATTATCTAATTTGATTATCTATTGAATTAGAGATTTAGATATGTGGATTTAGTCTCAGAAAAGTCATTTGTACATATTGGGATTTGGGAAACACAACCTAAGTTTATTGAGTTTAGGAGTCCAATATAATTTGTGTAATCACTAAATGGTTTATGCTCAATGAACGCTTAATGGATTGGGTTAATAGGGATATTACTCAATTTATTTTGGGTACTATTTTGCTTGCTACTCGGGAGAGGGAGTGAGATTACATTAGAAAACCTGTGATTAATGATTAGAGTGAAATTTCTTAACAAGCTCTTGATTTGGATAGACATTGTCTAGTGAGGTGAAATCAAAAACTCTAGCTAGCTTTTATTATAGAGTTCCCTTTGATCCACCTCTTTTTACTTGCTTTATTAGTTTACTTTTATTGTTTTAATTAGTTTGTTCTCTTAATCAGGTTGCCTAGATAAAGTTGAGTTATGATAATTACGGTACTTAGCAGCAATCTAATACCCAATCCCTATAGAGATGATATTCACTCATCCTTTACTATCAAACCCACTCCACACCCCCCACTCCCAAAGGATGACCAGCACACAAACACCCCAAAGGATGCAGCTAGTCCGTACCAGAAAACACTCCCAAACCAAGGCTTCGTAAAAAGCACACCAGAGAAAACAAAGCGGCACCACCTAGAAACCCTCCCATGGGGCTGGGAGTCTAGATCATAGCCCAGTGCCGGGCTCTGGCCCTTCGATTCCAACAGGGACGGTGTAAAGAAAAGAGAGAAAAGAAGAGAGGGAAGAAACCTAGGAGAGGAAAAGGCAAACACTTGTATATTAATGCCCCGTTTATTTCACCCATTTGAGTTTAAAATTTAAGTTTTTTTATAGTAAAAAAGTTCTCAGAAACAGTGACATCTAATGTTGGAACTTTGGATGGGCCACCCGTGATTGCCCAAAAAATTGATTTTGAGCCCGACGCTCGAACCCGCCCACCTGAAATTTTCAGGCTACCCACCCGAGCCCGAGAAGTCCCATGGATGGGCTGCGGGCCTAGTTTTGGCTGCTTGAGCCCGCCCGAATGGCCTAAAAAATAAATTTTTTATTATATTTTTTAATTTTTATAATATTGTATATATATTATATATAATATACTATTATTTAGTAATTTTATTTGTATATAAATAATTATTAAGTTATTTTGTGTTAAAATTATATAAAAACTAAAATCTACATTCAACACACATTATTAACACAATTTAATAAATTAATTTTGTATATTAATTTTTAAATTTGTAATTAATGATTGCCTCGTTAAAAATCTTACCAAGAAAAACCCAATTAGGATAAAAACTTGATAAGGAAAAAAGAATGCAATCATTTTGTAACGAATTACAAATTTTACAAACTTACAAAGTCTAAATATACAATTACAATGTCGAAAGCAAATACATATTTAGAAATTACAATTAGGGCTTTTCATTAACCCAAACAACCCGCAAACCCAACGCACCCTGCCCCAACCCAAGCCCGAAAAAGCAACCCGCAACATTATTTTTAAATTTTTGGCCAATTATACCTCTAGCCCGAAGTGTTTAGGGTGGATTGCGGGTTGAGCCCATAACAACCCGCAATTCCTAACCCAACCCGCACAACATATTCCCAAGCTTTCAGCCTAAGCCCAACCTGTCCAAGTTCTACCCTAGGCTCGCTACATTAGGTAAGACATCTTTAGGTAAGATAATAATTTGTATGTATCTTAATCTATTTTATTATGTGAACTCTAAACTATCTAAATTATTACTTAAGCTATATTCATTTCTCTTATAGATAACTCAACTTCATGTCCTACTACAACCATTGAGGAGCCAATGAGTGTGGATTGATAAAGATGGTTAATGTTGCAATGCTTGCTTTGGATGGATTTGAATTAAGATTTAAGTCTCTATGTTTGCTTTGCTTAAGCTATTTGTTTTATGTTAAGACTAATTTATATGTGTAGACTAATTTATGTTTGCTTTGTATTTGATGTTGGATGGACTATTTTGCTTCATGTTTGATGTTAGATGGACAGATAAAGATGGTTGCTATTTTTATTTAATGATGAAATTTGAATATTATATTGAACTTTAAGTCTTTGATTTTTTGAATGTTGAAACCGACCACCCAACCCACCCCGCACCGCCCTAACCCAACCCGAACATCGTTGAGTTGTGAAATTTTTCTAGCATCGTTGGGGCCAAATATGTGCAACCTGCACCCTTTGGGGTGGGAAAAAAAAGTCCTATCCAGCACCAACCCAACCCATGAACAGCCCTAATTACAATTTAATTTGAAGCTGAAGTATCGTCTTCAAAATTAAATGTTAATCTATTAAATTCATCGATCCATTCTTAACTTGCCAGCAAAATTGTATCCTGTAAACGTTGATTGACACAATCCTAATCCTTAATGCAGACCAAGGCTTCAACAATATCCCTTTGCAATGTGTTTCTGCGTTCCTCAAGTATTCGTCCAATCTTACTGAAGGCTTATTCGAATGAAACAATGGAGACTGGGATCACAAAAATACAATTTAATTTGAAGCTGAAGTATTGTCTTCAAAATTAAATGTTAATCTATTAAATTCATCGATCCATTCTTAACTTGCCAGCAAAATTGTATCCTATAAACGTTGATCGGCACAATCCTAATCCTTAATGCAGACCAAGGCTTCAACAATATCCCTTTGCAATGTGTTTCTGCGTTCCTCAAGTATTTGTCCAGTCGTACTGAAGGCTTATTCGGATGAAACAGTGGAGACTGAGATCACAAAAATATTCAGTGCCAATCGAGTTAGGACTGACCAAGTTAATGCTCATGCCCTCCACCATTGAACTAAATCAAACAAATCTCTACTACCTTCAACTACTAAGCTCTCATTGAGATACGCCATAAGCTCATTGCCATTTTTTAAAAATTATAAAAAAAAAATTAATTTTGGTTTTTTTGGTGACGACTTTTTTAGACTTGTCGTCGCAAAAAAAAAGATTATTTGCGACGACAATTTGAAATGTTGTCGCAAAAATGGATCATATCACGAGAAATTTACGACAACATATTAGCAACGATTGTCGTCGCAAATACATTTGCGACGACACTATGTCGTCACAAATAATTTATTTGCGACAAAAATTTGTAACAACGTGTCATTGCAAAAAACTTTCTTTGCGACGACATGCGGTTTTTTGCGATGACATTTTGTCATCGTAAAAACCCTTTTTTTCTTGTAGTGTGATATAGTTTGTTATAGCATCTTTATAGGGGGTGCATTGTTGAAGCATTATATAAGTTGAGTTCCATCTTACAAACATATCTAGTGTTAATGCTCTAGGAGTTAGATTTAATACTTGTTGGAACCTAAACCAATCTTGTTCTCTTTGGTTACTATCTTGAGTCCATGCAATACTATCTCTAATTCTTTTAATGTGAGGAGCCATTAATTTTAAATCGAATTTAACTATTAAATTAATTACATAGCATGCACAATGTTAGTGAAAAATAGTACCGTCACCAAATAAACTTAAATCATTTTCAAAATATTCAATTATTTTAGTATTTGCACTAGCATTATTTAGTGGTATAGCCATCATCTTATCTCTTAATCTATATTCATCAGTTACATCTAATTTTTTACTACAACAAAAAATTTTCACGTAAAATCATATCTCAACTCAAATCAGTAAACTAAACAAACCCTAATAGTCTTTCTAAACTTTGGTCTCTCAATGTCTACATTAAATTTCACAACAGATCCAAATAATCATAATTGTGGAAGAGCGTTAAGCATGTTAAAAGGGTATCCACCGTTTTTTGTTGGAATCTTCCAAATGGTTTCCTTTTTGGAAAGAAGCATCCGGGAGAGAGAGAGAGGGACGACTTACACCCTAAAGAAGGCGACAAACCGAAGTAAAGTGAAGAACAACAATTGTTAAATAGAGTCAGAGTTTTGTTTTTAATGGATATTTGATTTAGTAAATAATCAAGGATTTAAAGCATAGATGTGTCGACTGTAGATTTGGCATTTAATATTAAAAAACACTCTTTACTACAATGTCATTTGTTGTACTATATATTATACTTTAAACAAATTTTTCACCAAATATAGCATATGACATATTTGATATATGATTGTTATTGATTTATATTTTTATTTATTTATTTAATCATTGCAATTTTTATTTTTTCAAATTATTTTAAAGTTAAAAGTTTATTTTTACAACTTTTAAAATTTAATGATTATGAAAAAAAAAAGTTGATTTAATTAGCACTTGAACTAGCATTGTGCATTTTAATAAAAGTAAAAATAATATATCCTATCATATTTTCTAATATTGTCTATATATAATTAACATTAGTATTTGCATGGAAGATTTTCTTATGCTTATGAACTTTTTTTTTTATAAAAAATCTTCTGGTTAACTTAGTTTATCTCACTTCTATAGTTCTACTAAAAAAAGACACTTTGAGGTCAAACACTTCTTCTTATGATTTTATTAGTCTCATTGTTGATACATCACCCAATGATATCAATTCCATAGCTCTAGAGATACTGTTCTTGCTCTGGTGGTTACTTATGGATAATAAATATATGTGTGTGTGTGTATGTGTGTGTGTGTGTATGTGTGTGTGTATTGTAACATTTAGGAATGAGGTGGTTTTATTGTGCCAGACCCTTTAATTATTAGAAATCGACATTGCAGGTAGAGGACTCAATAAATGGCTATCTTTAAAGAACAACTTGTACCCCATCAATTGTGGAGGTACTTCAAGATTGCCCATCTCTAGAAACTGGAATCCCCTTCCTTCCTCTACCGATAAACTTAATTGCAATGTTATATGATAGGTCTGATCGAGTTTTATGTCGTAGTTGCAAATGCCTGGGATTGTGATAGTCGTGTTTGTGATCGTCTTTATTTCGAAAGGATCAAGCTTTATTTGGTGAGACCCTTGTTGTGTGTGGGGCTTTAGAAATTACTGGCTTAAAGGAGCGGGAAGATTATTATTATTATTGTAAAATGTGTGGGAGTTCAAATGGTGAACTTACTGTGGGCTGTGGAATGAAATTATTGATTGACATAAGAACCTGTCTGGTACCTTGGAAAAAAAAAAGATTTTACTTGGTTTGTGTTATTTTGTAATGAATAACCAATTTTAAAATTAAAAAAAAAAAAGACATTCAAATTTACAATCGAATTTCAAAGAAATGTAATAAAACTTAATTAAATAAAATAATTGTTATTAGATTTTATAATTAGTAGCACAAATTTCAACTTGAGAACCACTTATTGTTAAAGCGGTTCTCCAAAAATGCCGCTTGTTGCGGCGCGCACACAGTATTTGTTTCAGTGAAAATTGGTGGTCGACCATGGTACAACAGTGTTGTTTAGTAAAAGGCGAAAGATTAGTTTGCTCTGTGTGCACCGCACGGCTCCGTGAGTAAGTAGTCTTTGGAAGCTTCTTTTTATAAATTATACTTGACATGAGAGTCTCATATCTCTCTTACCGACGTGGGACTTTAATGTTCACATATCACAAATCTCGTTCATTTTATAGATTTAAAATTATAATTCGAGTTAAGATATAATATTTTCTTAGAGTTTTTGACTGTAGCAAAAAATATAGATGTGACATTTTTTAAGAATTTTTAACTGTAAAAATCTAAAACTAAAAACTCAAATCGGTGAAATAAACGAGCCCTAAAATTTATTTTGCTCAAGTGATCTGTCCAATATTCCACTGCTTTCACCACACAGAAAATGCGTTAAGAAGATTCATACTATGGTAGGAATTAATGACTACGAATTTATGTAATACAAAGCATATGGTAGTTAGAAAACTGAATATAGCATCAATTCTAGTCTCCAAGAAAAGTAATGCTGGATTGTAATTCACGTGCTTATTGATTGATTATTTTTTTTTTTTTTCAACTTTTTTTTTTTTTCTGGAAACATACGTAAGTACTTTGTCGATGAAACGAACTAAACGAGTAAGGTAGAAAGTAAATGGTCATCAATGAAAGGACTATAGTGTTTACGCGTGTGTTTATATATATATATATATATATATATATATATATACACATTATGGCCATATTTAGTTACTTGTATTGTATTATATTGTATAAAGTATATTGTATTGTGTTGTGTTATATTGTATTATTATAATATAATATAGTGTTCGGTGTCATGATGCATAATATAAATGGTCAAAATGTAAAATTTTAATAATTTTAGGGTCACAATTTTTAAAAACTTTTGGGTCAAAATACAATTTTTCAAAATTATTGGGTCAAAATGTAATTTTATAAAAGTTTTAAGGTTAAAATGTAATTTTACAAAAGTTTTGAAATCAAAATATAATTTTTAATAAATATAAAAATTGCATTATACCTCCTAAATTTTTTAACAATTATAAGCTCTCGTGTGATCTTATGTCAACTCAATTCTAACATCTAATCATGTCTAATCTCAATATAAATTATTAATCCATTATAAATTAATATAATATAATAAAATAAATCATATTTAATAATATGACATATATTGTATTAAATTACCGCCCATATTAAATTATGTAATACGATAATTACATTAAATATTATATTATTATATTATTATATAATATATGCTCTAATATAGTAAAACGAACATGTTCATTAATGAGTCAGACTCAGGGCTCGAATACAATTGGACCGAATGCGACTCTGCCCTTTCACCTGTTAAGTACGAAATTTATGTAAGACAGTGACTCCACTAGTCCACACATCCAACTTTTGAAATTCCAGCAAAAAAAAAAATTAATAATGATAATAATAAATGAATAGAGTATGCCAATTGCCTGCCTAAGTGTCAAGTTGATGTTGTATTGTAAATATGAATTGATCGTGGAGGTTGTACAACCAGAGAAATCCAAAGCAAAAATAAAAATAAAAATAAAAAAACCAGAAATTATTAACTAAACGACGACTATTACTCTAATGAAATTATATAGCATTTACAGCCTGAAGCACGTACATTTGTACAGTTGTACTCTATTGTACTATATGTACATACGTACATGCATACGTATATACATTCATTATGCGTAGATGTATATTTGTAACAGGCCAAACACATATAGCTTATATGTGTATATATAGTGTATTTTGGATGTACTTTCACGTAGATTATATCTAGTACCATTAGTTTTAAAAAGAGACTTTTTTTAGTGTTCTTTTTTATAAAGAATATTGAGGTTTTTTGTTTATTAACCGTCAAATATTTATTATATTTTTTAATTTAATTTAATTTAATTTTTAATTATATTTAATATAAATTTAACGGTTAATAAGTAAAAATACTGTCATTCTCAACAAAAAAAAAAAAAAAAAAAAAACACCAAAAAAAGTCCATTATTTCTTTTCTAATTAGCAATTAGGTTATTTTTCATTGAGGTGGTTATCATTCTATGTACTTAGGCTATTTTTCATTCAGGTCGTTATCATTCTACATACTTAACTTACACGTTTAAGCGTCTAATAATGGTATTCACTTGTAAACAAAAAATAAAATAACGCGAAGAAAAAATAAAATAAAAAAGTGACTCCCTTATGCAGTGCTCTTTTCTTGTTTTTTTTAATGGATACCCTTATCCTCATGCAGACATTACCAACTAAAGCCGGATTTGCATCCTCTGTCTAATTTTTTTTTTTTCTTCCCTTAATTGTGTCTAACTACTTATATTATGCCAACTCATAAAAAAACTTTAATGGCATTTCAAGAGGTTTCTCCGTTTAAACGACCGTTATCTTTAGTTTGATTTCTCTTTCCTCTCTCTAAACTCTTCCTGAACCTTTTTCCTATTTTCCAAGCTTTTGGGAGTCTTTTTCTTCTTTTTTCTGTTCTCTTCGACCTTCATAAATTGAACTTCACTCTCATTCGTTTGAGGAAAAGACAAGAAGAACATCATCGTCGTCTTCTTCTGGAGGAGGATTATAATTGGGTTCATAAGTGGAAATATTGGGAGACGAAGCGGAGAAGAAAATAGAGGCGCGAATCGTCAAATTGTTGCTCTTGCTCCTCGACGCCGCTTTTGAATGGGTCCTTTGATTGCTGTTTCCTTATATTACGTTTGGTCACAAGAACTATTTTTAATTTATGTGTATTTTTTATAAAAGAAAATATTATAGTAGACCATAAATTATGATTTGAATTGGGAACGAATTTTTCTACTAAACATCCTCTTAGTTTTTGTCTTCATTATTTCTGTTTTTTTTTTTTTTTACTTTGTATTTGTGTTTCTCAAAATTTCTCTTGATCTTTCCTTTTTCGGAAAAACATGAATAAGAAAATCATAGCAGAGCTTACAAGGATTATTAACAAAAAAAAAAACAATCGTTAATTTTCACTATTACGACATGATGTTCTATTTGTTTATGTATAAAACCCTAATTTTTGTCCTTCATAATATATATATATATATATATATATAGAGAGAGAGAGAGAGAGAGAGAGAGAAAGGTGAGGGTAACATTTTTATTAGGTTTGTGAATTTCTCTTTCCGTCTGCAATATTCAATATGAATAAAGTCTCAGGGAGGACAAGAAAGAAAGAGAGAAGAGTGAAATATTTGTGTTTGGGATGATAGTTTTAAAACCGAAATCATGATTCTGGTTTAAATTTTTATTTATTTACAAAAAATAAAAAATAATTTTTAAAAATTAATGTTTGATTTGGATAGTCTTAGTTTAAAATTTAAATTTTAATATAATGTTTTAAATTAAAATCATCTTAAAAAATAAAATTACCTCCCTCATTAGTTTTAGATGATTCAAATTCCTTGTTCTGATTCAGATTTTAAAACTATTATTTGGAACTCATCAAGTTCAAATTGTGAATTATAACTCTGATTTTAAAATTAAAACCACCCTAATTTAAATCTTCGTACCAAACGTCAAATTCTTTACTTTGCTTGAAGAGAAGAGATTGGAGAGAGAAGAGAGAAAACAAAACACTTTAAAAGGTAAAGTTAGAGAGAGGAGAGAGAAATAATAGTAAAAATAATGGTAGATTAAGGGTTCGTTTAGTTCGCTAATTTGAATTTTTAATTTAAGTTGAAATGTAATTTTACGTGAGAGTTTTTTAATGTAATAAAAAAGTTAAATGTGACTATTTTTAAGAGCTTTTTACTGTAGTAAAACTAAAATTTTAAACTCGAATCGGTGAAATGAAAGCGAAAGAACTGAAATATACCATTGAAATTTTGATTTACGATATTTCTGAAATTTATATATATATATATATATATATATATATTTGTTCTCTTAAAATGTTTCTTAAAACTTTAATAAGGTAACATAATTTAAGTGGTTGGACACAATTAAAAACATGAAAATTTGGAAAGAGGATCCAAGTCCAACTAAGCCAGTTTTGACTAACTCATTAATTTTCTGCCTTGTTTGCCTGTTTCTCGTTCAGGTTCTCAAGAGTCAAGACTAGTAAAACCAGTTTTGACTAACTAGTTGTTTAATTTTTAAATTTCCGAGAAAACAACTAGCGATCTCATTTAATTGGCATATTAAATAGCAATTACGTTGCATAAAAAGAAATCGTCAGCCAAAAAAGTAACTGTATCCTTTCATTTTACACATAAGCAATAATGTTGCATAATAAAAAAACCCATTTATGTAACTCTTTCTATCTGTTTAACACATAAATTTTATTATCTCATATTCTATTTAAATAATAATATATAATATTAGTAAAGTCTATTGTAAAATCAAACAATTAATGTAATGACAGAGAGTAAATTGAAATTGCTTTCTGTTGAGTGAGGATGGAGAAATCAATTTGTGTGTAGTTGTTTGCATGGGGAAGAAAGTGTTTAGCATTCCTCTTATGTGCCCTTGTTACCGATGATAAGATGTTGGGCTCAAGCCCAGATGGTTACCGGGTCAGCCCATTATGGTTACCGGGTACTTTGACGGTATCAAAGGCAATATGCAGATGAGAGGAGAGAGACAACTTAGAAAGGAGAGGCGCAATAAGAGAGAAAAAAAAAATGATATAGTAAACATGACCTCAAGTCAATTTTTGCTCAACAACTATAGCAAAAAAATCGGAAAGGTTCTGAACCTCCGTATAATTCGATCCACACTAAGCATTGCAAGGGCCCGTTTAGTTTGTTGATTCAAATTTTTAATTTGAGTTTAAATGTGACGTTATGTGAGAGTTTTTTACTGTAGTAAAAAAGTTAAATGTGACTATTTTTTAGAACTTTTTACTGTAGTAAAACTCGAATTCTAAACTCGAATCGGTGAAATGAACGGGGCCGTACGTCTTAATTTTCATCTTTTATTTTTAATTAATTTTAATTCATATAGTTTTAAAAAAATATTTAAAAGAGCATTTGTGGAGAAATATTTGTTAAAACTACCCTTACATTTTGAGTCTAAGCCTTCAGCTGGCCAAAGTGTTGGGCTTGGGGCACTTCCGTGGGTCTGGCCTAAATTGACACTTATATACCATTGAAATTTTGATTTACGATCATTTCTGAAATTTATATATATATATATATATATATATATATATATATATTGTAAAGTGGGCTTGAGAGGTAGTTCCACCGCAATATTCTACTTTTTCTAACTTCATTTTTTCACCCTTTTTCTTCTTTACTGTGCTTTCTTCGCCCCACATGGAAAATTGAGTACACTTCACATTCTCTCCTAGTAAGTGAGGTGATCCATGAGGATCTTCTTTTTCTTTTTTTTTCTAATCGATCCATGAAGATCTTTAAGGATCGTTATTAAATAAAAGTGATATTTGCGCCACAGATCATCAAATTTTATAATCTTTAGCATTTAGATCTCCATTTTAAAAATTTAGACACTTAATTCCGTAAACTCTTATTACGTTTACACCGTTAGTCTCCACTCTCTTTTTGCCCATTAAATGTTATAAGATGTCTATATTTTAAGGTATTTTTGCACATGAGTCCCCAAAAACATATTCTTTTTTATATAAAGGACCCCAAATATTTTCTTTTAGCATAACTTGTTATTTGTCCATGAATAATGTTAAATGGCTGCATTCACGACTATCACAAGCAGGCAACTAGACTTATGGAAGTACATACACGACTATTACAAAAAGGAGGCTTACGTTTGAACTTATATGCATGCCATAGAGCCTATGAGTAGCCTTGACAAGTGGCCAGATACAAGAAAACATCCCATTTTGCCGCCGGAAGAGAAACCACTTCCAGGCTGACCAAGAAAAGCGAGGAGAAGGGAAGCTGATGAGCAACCAACTGCTGCCAAAGCAAGAAGATTCAATAATGTCGTGCATTGTAGCAAATGCCGCCAAGCTGGTCACAATGCAAAAACTTGTGAACAACAGGTATAGATCAATATAGATATAAATTATGGTTTTTTTATTTTTTTTAGTTTTATTTTTATAGTGGCTTATACTAACTTTTATACTTACATGACGTGAAGGAGGGAAAGCAAAAAAGAAAAACGAGAGAGCTACAGATGGCACTTCACAAACATCAGAGGGAGTTGGTGTTGTTAGTCATGCTGTTTGATCTAGATGTTATTTGGGAATAGCCATCTGCAAAGAATATATTTTGACAATTTTTTGGACAGTTTATTAACAGGTGTTTTGGACAGGATTAACCATGGGATTTGGCTGGATTTAGACAGCTCTTTGAACAGGTTCTTTTGTATAGGATAACTTCGACAGAAATGTTGATATTGATGGATATTCTGAAAAAAAAAAATAATAATAAGTATATTAAGAAAACCTTAAAATTGTTTATTGAAACTATAAAAAAAATTAAAAACAATCAATATTCCTTAATTTGAACTAATATAATAACAAAAATAATACATGTTGGTCGGAATATGAGAATTATCTCAAATAGTTTACTAGGAAATTATTATAGATATATATATGAATTATAATTTAAATATAATTTTACATGTATAATACAAACAAGGCACAATAATTTAATATATTATATGAAAATTAACTCCCAAACATAATAGACTACACACGGATTTAAAGTGTTTTTAGTATCGAAATGAGTTTTTAGCAAGTTGGAAAGCACATAAGGTAGGTTCCAATCTTAATCTAAACAACAAATTTGCCAAGATAATACTATGAAAAATTCTAGAGGTAATTATTGATGTGTCTCATGTATGTTTCTTGATCTCTTACCACTGTTAACTCATAAATTAGATATTGTTAGTTTATCTAACTTAATGAGTAGTTTTCAGGGATGTATCATGACATTTCAACACTAACCTGTGGAGGATACACTAATATATCAAATAAACCATCTTAGTTTTGTACTTCTAAAATAGATTCTATGTGAAAAGTCTATGAATGATTATAATCATAGAAACTTTGTTCGGTTTCTAAGCTCATGGAATCAAAACTCAAGGCCATAGAATAGTTGTCAATTTTTTGACTTAATTGAGACACCACATCTTTTTATAAATTGTTTTCCAATTGCTATAATACAAGGACCTGCTGTCCTACACCAATGATTTTCATTTGTGTAGCATAAGTAAAATTTTCTTCTTCAGTATTTGAATATGAATCGTTAATTTAAAAAGTAAAAATTATTTAAAAAATTAATTCAATCTTAATATTTTTTTATTGATTTTGATTTGAATCATGTTGTCATATTTTATTGAAAAATAAGAAAAAAGGCGTTACAAAATTAATTTTTGTCCAAAAAATTCTTTGGATGTTTTTAGACATTTTGTGGACATTTGTAAAAATATCTTAGATATTTACGGACATTCATAGATGCAGATATTTTTGAAAATTGTGGATATTTTACGCACGCGCCGAAAAAATATGTATAATGTCGTGAACATTTTCATCCATGCTTTTAGCAATGTTCATTTCTTTATTTTCTTAGATCATCTCCATGCAAATGTTAATGTCAATTATATATTTAGCATAAAAAATTATGATGTGATATGTTATTATCATTTTTACGCTAATGCATAATGCTATTTGAAATATTAAGCATTTGGAAGGGAGATTCGTGACATGGTTCGAATCATGGTTCGTGCCTCGCTACAATATTTTCTCTTATAAAAAATACACGTAAAACAAGAATAGTTCTAAATTCATGAACCAAACGTCATCTATTTTTTCCTATAATTATTAAGCTTTGAGAGTTGTAAAAGTAAACTTTTATTTTTAAAAATAATTAGAAATTGTAAAAGTTCCATTGATTACATAGAAAAAGCAAACATTTCAACCAATAATAATCAAACACCAACACAACCAAAGAAAAATAGATAAATAAATACAAATAAAAAAAACTTAGATTAAAACAAGATATTTCTTCACTATAGTAGTCTAATTCTTAGCCGTTCAATCCCCGGCAACGGCGCCAAAAACTTGTTGCATATAATTTGACTACGCTTGCAAGTGCACAAGTCGTACAAGTAATAAAGTGGTCCGAAGACCGATATCCTCCCACGAGGATTGACGTTAAGAATTTAAACTAACTATTGTGAATATCATATCTTAACTTTATCTATGCGATCAAATTTGGATGTGATAAACTCAAAAAAAAAACTAAAATAAAGGAGAACTAAATCAAAAGGAAAGATGACTGTAATTAATAATACGTGCTGAAATTAGAACGGAAAATCAATATAATGAAAATGCTAGGGTCTTGACTTCACTCTATTGCGATTATGTTTCTCTATAGTAATGTGCCTAACCTAACTCAACGTTATCAACAAGAACCTAGAGTGATGTGTATCCTTATACTCTCTCTCGAGTGCCACATAAAGAATGTGTAGGTGATATCAAGCCTATATCTCTATACAACTATTCATCCCTACCTTCATTAAGTTCCACTCTAGAAACAATTCCTGGAATTCCACTTCTCAATTTCATAACCTAAAATTGTTTCGGTTACCTAGGCAATGTTATCTCTCGATCTCACACCAACCTAAGTTGTTCTATCCGTTTCTTGATTGCTTGAACGTTCCCCTCTCAAGTATTAATCCTCACAATAAAAAACTGCCTAATTCAAAATCTCATAAAAGCATAGCAATATGTAAATCATAGATTTAGTAGCAATAATTCAAAATAGAACACGAAAGAAACGAAGAGCTTTAATTAAATGCACATTAAAATATCGAAACAATAATCACAAATAGAGATTCATCTAAACCCCAACAAATAAGAAAATTAGCCACACATCATGTGGCTCTCAATCTCAAAATAATATTCAAAATCTAGAGAAATACAAGAAGAAAGAGAAGAAAGAACGCTAGGAATTCTTGAAAAACTGCTCCAATCTCCAATCCTTTCCGATTTAGTTTTTCTCCCTTTGAAAACCCTTTTTCTCCTCCCTTTTGCAGTTTTTAGTCTCTCCTTTTATATCCCACATTCAGCACGCCTCCCAAGAAGCCAAATCACTTTCCATAAAAATATGCGCTACTCACCTAGGGCAAAACGCATGTTTTTAATAAAATCGAGAGGCGACATATCGCCTAGAAACAGGCAACATATCGCAACTCTCTCTGTTATCTATGCACTCGATTAGGGCAGGCGACATATCGCCTAGAGGCAGCGACATATCGCCTGGAGGCGGTGATATATCGCCCGGAAGGAAGCGACATGTCGCAGCTCTCGCTGTTTCTTCCTACAAGTTTGCTCGATTTTTGCTCCTTTTCAAGCCGCATCGCCATCTAAAGGCGACGTATCACCTCATTCTCTGTCTTTTTGATCCAAAATGCCTCAAAACTCAGCGATTTCATCCATTACTGCACATTCAAGGGAAAATCATCAAATCCACATAAAAACTTGAGGAAAAACATGCCGAAACTAGCTAAAGGAGTAACGAATGAGTGCATAAATTACGCACTCATCAGATTTCTAGACATAGCTTCTGATGTCGTCGATCACTTGACCGACCGATTCGAGCAACTCCTGAGCGACAGTGGCGCTGACCTTGTGCAACACTTAGAGGTCCTTGACGGCGCGTGAGGCGGCATTGCGAATTACCACCATCTCCATCCTCGGGCCGGAGCCGAACTCCTCGTGATCCTTGCGGTAGGTCTAGATAACCGACTCAGATTTTGTCACCAAGGTCTTAATCAGACCGCCGAAGTTCCAAGCTGCACTAGAATTCAAATCCGATAGTGACTCAGGAGTGAGAGCATCATCATTTTGGGGCTCGTCGGAGTCGGAGGGCTCCAAGGGCTGGTCGATGAAGACGGACTTGAAGAAATCCATTGAAATTTGAAGGAGAAAAGAGCAACAGTTCATAGGGACGTGGCACTGACCTCGTGCGACGCTTGGAGGTCCTTGACGGCGCGTGAGGCGGCATCGCGAATTACCGCCATCTCCATCCTTAGGCCGGAGCCGAACTCCTCATGATCCTGGCGGTAGGTCTGGATAACTGACTCAGATGTTGTTGCCAAGGTCTTAATCAGACCGCCGAAGTTCCAAGCTGCACTAGAATTCAAATCCGACGGTGACTCAGGAGCGAGAGCGTTGTCGTTTTGGGGCTAGTCGGAGTCGAAGGGCTCCAAGGGCTAGTCAGCGAAGACAGACTTGAAGAAATCCATTGAAATTTGAAGGAGAAAAGAGGAAGAGTTCAAAGGGATTTTATTTTTTTTGGTGAAAGAACGTTTTGTGGATAGGGAAAGAAGTGCAAATTAGGAATATATCACCAGAAGATTCTCATGGGAACAAAGAAAGGATTTATAGGAAAAGTTTTAGGATCAGTATAAATGAATTACCAAATAGTATTTTTGTTTTTTTATATATTCAAAACAATCTCAGAATGAAACTATGAAACGTATTTTTATAAATGAATCCTGCTTGAGATTAAAAATGTTTTTATTTTTATTTTCATACTAAAAATAAAATTATTTTAGAATGAATTTCATTTTTTTATTAAAACATATGGACATATTATATGTAATTAATACGGACATATTTTATTTTATAAATATTAAGTGAGAAGTTTTAGTCACAATTTAAATAGAAGATTGAAGTTTGTGTGTTTTTAAGAAGAAAAGAACATATGAAAAAAAAATATACAAAAAAAAAAAAAAAAAGAAGAAACGTTGATCAATATGGGAAAGTATATTACTTTTTTAAAAAAAATATAAACACACAGAGAAAATAGTTATATCAGGGTATTTTGAAAATTATGAAATAAAATAAATAGTGTTGTGAATATTTAAATTTTATTTATTTTATTAATTTAAATTTTATTACAGTAAAAATTTTTATAAAATAATTATATTTATTTTTTTATTATAATAAAATATTTTCACATAAAATTATATCTTAATTCGTATTAATAAATTAAATGAGTCTTAAAAATATTCATTAAAAAAAGGGAAAACTTTCTTGTATTTTTTTAAATTGTACTGTGCGGAGCTCAATTTCTTCGGTAAGCACTTTTTTACTTTCTTTTCCATTTTAGCCTCATTTTGTTATCATTTCGCGGCAGCTACACGTACAAGGATTGGACTATAGTCCACGCATGCGGCACACTGGATCTTTTTTTGTTTCCGATGACGTGGAAAGTGAGACTGAGAAAGAGACCAAAAATCCAAAATGCATTTTCTTCGGCTATGCTTCCGAGTTCGGACAACCGCAAATTCAGCGACTACCATCTCTCAACCATCAAAAGTCGGGGAACTACATGAGCTTCAACTGATCAACGGTCCAAAAAATCCACGCTTTAACACGCGCGAGTGAGCCTCCACTATTTCTTTTTCGTTTTCTTAATTCAGCGCCAGCCAACACCTCATTTCCAAGCAATTTCCTAGCTAGTGGTAGTAGTCTCTCTTTTTCTATCGTCTTCTTCTGGTTTGCTGAACCTTGAATGAAACCTGAGAATCTCTTAATCTCTCTCACATGGCGTCCGCAATCGAACACGGTATATTCTCCTCTCCTCTTTGTTCAGTTGGATCGATCTTTTCCTTTTTCTTTTTTGGTTGAATTTGAATCCGATACTTGAAAGTTTAGGATGGATATTTTCTCGGTAGAAAATCAGAATCGTCTTGATTTTAGTTGAATTTTGATTTGGAACTTAAAAAGTGATTTTTTTTTTTGGCGGAAATTTGTATTTTTCTTCTGAAACAAACGGATTTTGGGGATGGAATATGTAGGAGGAGGTGAGAGGGACTTGGAGGCAGGTCTGGTGAGTCCTACGACACCAAATTCTCTGGCGGAGCCGTCGCCGTCGCCTTCGCCGTCTTCGACGGCGTCGGCGCCGGCGCTGGTGCTGTCGAACTCCGGGAAGAGGATCGACCAGGCCGGGAGGAAGAAGTACGTGAAGCAGGTGACCGGGCGGCACAACGACACCGAGCTCCACCTGGCGGCGCAGCGGGGCGATCTGGCGGCGGTGAAGCAGATTCTCGACGACATCGATTCGCAGATGGTGGGGAGTCTGAGCGGCGCGGAGCTCGATGCGGAGGTGGCGGAGATTAGGGCGGCGGTGGTCAACGAGGTGAACGAGCTGGGAGAGACGGCCTTGTTCACGGCTGCTGACAAGGGACATCTTGATGTCGTCAAGGAATTGCTCAAGTATTCAAACAAAGAGCCTGTTTCGAAAAAGAATCGGTCCGGATTCGATCCGCTTCATATTGCTGCGAACCATGGCCACCATGGTAATGTTTCTCCACAATTTTCGCTTTGGCAGATTCATTGACTGTGTACTTTAGGAAGTTGATTGTGGTGGAGCGAATTAAATTCCTTTATTTCGGATATGTAGAAAATGAATCACTTTGCTGTGGAGAAATTGTTGAAAATGCAATTTTTAGTAAATTTGTGATAGAAGTAGAACTAACCTCTTTTGGATTTGCTTGGTTCGGTTGTTCACGTCTGATAGAAGATATGGAGTTAAAGAATGGATAAACGAAACGGCTTTGATACATAAAACTAATAGTTGTTCTGTTATGGTTTGGAAGAGTGGATATCTACTTATTTTATACATGAAACTCTCAAGTTTGTTCTTTTTGCTTTCTCACTAAGCAGTAAGCATAGAGGGTGGAATTCAGATTGTCTGTGTTCCTTCAATGTAATAAGATATTGGTAACCGGACAATGAATTCTTCTTTATCATTTTTTCTCTTTTCTAATTTGATAAATTCTTCAGTATCATGATAATGCTATTATCCGTTACACCAATGCTTGAGCAAGATAGATTTATTATGAGTGATACCAGATGTCAACGTAATAAAGGCAAGATGTTATAGTAAACTCTTTGGTGTATTTTGGCCTTGATTCTGTAGAACTTGTCAAGCTTATGTGCATTGGTTTACAGTGTAAACTTCTCCATTTGTTGTGTGTTTGGAAAAATGCATAAGCCATATAACAAAAACATCTATAAAATCAGGCTTTTTGGTTTGGAGGTATGACATCATCAAGAAATCATAAAAGGAGAAGAGGGTTTTTACATTTAGATACCTTTGTTATCAGTTAGCATTTTGCTCCTTTTGCTTTTGCCCTGTTCTTTTGTCAATTCTCAGAACAATCGTTCCCCATTATTTAGTTTTGCATCAAATGCATTTCTCCAACGCTAGTTCTAGTTGCAAAACTTTTATTTGTAAATCAATTGTCTTTGCATAGAACTATGTGAATATTCTAATGGGGGTACTAATTCTGTTTCAGCCATCGTCCAAGTACTACTAGATCATGATCCTGGGCTTAGCAAAACAATAGGCCCATCAAACTCAACCCCGCTTATATCTGCAGCTACAAGAGGGCATACCGCCATTGTTAATGAACTTCTCTCAAAAGATTGTACCTTAGTGGAAATATCCAGGTCCAATGGGAAAAATGCATTGCACTTAGCTGCTAGACAGGGGCATGAAGAAATTGTAAAGGCGTTGCTCGATAAAGATCCACAACTGGCACGGAGGACTGACAAGAAAGGGCAAACTGCATTGCATATGGCTGTTAAAGGCAAGAGCAGTGAGGTGGTTAAATTGCTTCTAGATGCTGATGCTGCCATTGTGATGCTTCCAGACAAATTTGGTAACACAGCGTTACATGTAGCTACGAGGAAAAAGCGTGCAGAGGTACTTTCTTGTTACTTCTAAATTTGAATGTTGCCAAATATTTTATATCGTGCACTTTGTACAAATGATAGATGCAAAAATGCTCGTATGGTGAGATGCTCTGTAGAAAGTTTTATATTTCTTGTTTTCCCGGAACCAGATGTTTGAATTAAGAATTAGAAATATGCAGAAATTTATGTAAGTATCCCCGTGCGGCTTTTAGGATTACGTGTTTTGAGTATTGGTACTGAATATTTCTTTTTTCCCTGCAGATAGTCAATGAGTTGTTACTCCTTCCGGATACCAATGTGAATGCCCTGAGCAGGGACCACAAAACGGCTCTTGACATCGCTGAAGAACTCCCTCCTTCCGAAGAATCCACAGATATAAAGGAGTGCCTTGCTCGCTACGGTGCAGTCAGAGCCAATGAACTTAACCAACCAAGGGACGAATTGAGGAAAACAGTTACCCAGATCAAGAAAGATGTTCATACACAGCTTGAGCAAACAAGAAAAACAAACAAAAATGTCGTCAACATCTCCAAAGAACTCAGGAAGCTCCACCGTGAGGGAATTAACAATGCAACCAACTCGGTGACTGTGGTGGCTGTCCTCTTTGCAACAGTTGCCTTCGCAGCTATCTTTACTGTTCCTGGTGGTGATAACGATGACGGAACAGCTGTGGTTGTGAAGACTCCTTCTTTCAAAATCTTCTTCATCTTTAATGCCATTGCGCTGTTTACTTCTTTGGCTGTTGTCGTTGTCCAGATTACACTGGTTAGGGGTGAGACAAAGGCAGAAAAAAGGGTGGTGGAGGTTATCAACAAGTTGATGTGGCTAGCTTCAGTCTGCACTTCAGTCGCATTCATGGCCTCCTCGTATATAGTGGTGGGGCGAACGCACCGATGGGCTGCAATTCTCGTAACATGTGTTGGGGGATTGATTATGGCTGCCGTTCTTGGCACCATGACTTACTACGTGGTGAAGTCGAAGAGGAGCCGATCTATGAGAAAGAGGGAAAAGTCTGCAAAGAGAAGCGGGTCCAACTCATGGCATCACTCTGACTTCTCCAATTCAGAAATTGATCGGATTTATGCCCTTTGATATTTGATATGTGAATCTTGTACCTTAAAAGGAAACTTGTAGGACCGGTAAGAGACCGGAAAATGGATGTTGAACAGGTGCACACGCCATTGATATATTATTACATAATAGCCATGGAGTTAAATTAAGGCCGTTACAAATGTGAATTGTCTGTGCATGTCATCAAATATTATTTGCTCCTCCATCTCAAGTAATTGAGTCCCAAAACTCAGGATTATAGCTTTTCTGAGCTACCAATCTCTGTGTTTCAATGGAGAAGAGGGATAAGGGGTAGGAATTCTGACGTTGCGGTTCAATCTGGATTAGCCTAAAAACCAAGCAAAGACGGTAGTTTATGAGATGAGATCATGCTACAATCATCTTTTTAGCCAAATGTATATTTATGCGTGGGTTTTGTCATTTGTGCTGCAGAAAAACTGCATCTTGCTAATAAATTTTTTCAAACCATTTTTAAACAGTAAAAAAGTATTCATTTTATTTGCTTTTCGCACATTCTAAATATAAATTTAAATTTAAATTTATGTTTAAATTAACATTTTAACTGTATATTTAAACGTTAATTTAAATTATAATTTAAATGTTTTTGTTCAAATTAAAAAATTTAAATCAATAAAATTCAAACCAACGGCAAAATATGTTTTGTCCAGGCTTTATTCAACGAAAGAGAAAAAAGTTTGTTTAAATAATTTTCCTTGCAAACCAACACCAGACCATCCAGGTTACCACTTTCGGCTAAATCTCGAGTTATGTTCCAACTCGCTCATTGTTGTCGATAACATTTGTCGTTTATCTGTTTTCTATCTTTTTTATTTGCCTGTAGGCTGTTGTTTTCCTTTTCCTGTTGTCGTTTTTACGTCCTTGTAGGTTTTGCACTTTTTGACTTTGTTTATTTGTTGTCGTTTCTGTCTCCCGTCAACTCCCATTTTCCTTCTCGCTTTTTGCATTCTCGTTTCTCACATCTCTGTCAATTTTTCTGGTTTTTCCTTTATTATTTTCGTCGTAGGTTAAAATTTTTTTTTTTTTTATTTTTTTGTTATGTATTTATTCATTTTGTTCTCATTTGGTTACCGCTTTGTGTTGTCCTTTAACATTTTCTGGTCGTTTTGTTAGCTCATTTTGTCAATGTTTGCCACTTGTCGGTTTTTGTGCATGTTCGGCTACTTCCTTTTCTGTCGTTGTCGTTTCTAATTCACGTTGCTGTCATTCGCTTTGTCGTCGTTTTTTCTTCTGTTCATTTCCTTTGTGTTTAGTCCTTCTGATGACATTTTTCGTTTTTTCCCCCTTTTTTTATCCCGTTTTCTCGTTTTGTCTTGTTTTTCCTTGCGCGTTGATTATTACTTCTATTGTCGTTTCTTTCTGTCATTGTTTTTTTTTTTTTTACTCTAATCACTTTTTCTGCTTGTCCAGGTCAAAATAGTCTATGACTAATTTCACTTCAAATAGCGGAAAAGAATATAAAGTCTTTAAGTCTCGTTCATTTCACCGATTTAAGTTTTTAATTTTAGATTTTTACATTTAAAAATTTTCAGAAAATATCACATTTAACTTTTTCTATTACAGTTAAAAATTTTTAAAAAATATTACATCTCAATTCAAATTAAAAACTCAAATTTACAAAATGAACTAAGCCTTTAAAAATTTCAACCGTAATTAATAGTTCAAAACGTTACAAGTAGAAAATCCAGTTCACCTAAAAATCGCCATAACAAACACGCTGTTGAGCATTTATGAGTTAAAAACTTTTTTATAAACTGCCAATGGAAAAGTTTATTAAATCCACCAACCGCCCAATGTGCGTCACTGCTTCTAACTCGCACAAAAAAAAAAAATAAAATGGCCTATGGGCGACTGGTTCTTAAAATAATAAAACTGTTTAAATTTAGTGTCCCAAATAATTTCTAATCAATCATATTAATATTTAATTAAAAATTTTAAAATGTTATTAACTGATTTTTTAAGCGCGTTTCCATCTTAGTAATGATAATATGTAATCGGTAGAGCACACAAAAAAAATTGGACAAAACATCTGAATGTCCCAAACTTGCATTATAAACATTTATCAAAAGAAAATTCCCAAGCGTTTTTTCGCAACTTACTTATAATATCTCGTGAAGATGACAAAATTTATTATTAAAAGTTTTTGTCCGTTTGAAATAAATCATGATTCGATTCGAAATTTTCTTACAAAAAATACACACGTAAATTGAAAATGATTCAATCACATAATTCGATAATGATTAATATAATGATTAAGGAGACACAATAATGGCAAGTGAATTGACACTTCTATCATGATTTTCTGATCTCTTGAAAGCGAAACACCATTCGTGTTAAATAAAGTCTCTTGATTTTTTAAACGCAGCCTTTGGGACATTTTTGAGAGATTTTTATTTTTTTTGTAAAAAGACAAGTTGATGCAAGGCCTACCTTGTCGTTTCTTTCTGGTTGAAATTCATAGAATTTAGGTGAAAAAAAAAAAAAAAAAAAAAAAAAGGCTTTTGTCGTTTAATTAGTGCTTATCTTTACATTGTTAGTGCTCAACAACATCAAATTAGCCTTTTAAACCAGCTTTCGTTGGCTCTAATCTTGTCAAATTTCTGGCTGACATGTTCACTTAGTTTAAGGTTTAGTACACCCACTACGGAAATTAAAGTAATAAAAATAAACAAAAGCCTGAAAGGAACAGAGCCACCTGAAAAGGCTTTCTGTCTGCTCTTTATTAAGATCTCTAATATACTTTTTCCTTTCATTGTTTGTTTTGTTGTTTAATCTTCAATCGACTAAGTAGGATTATTATTGCATAGTGCATCCATCAGGCGTGCATAGTAGACGCATGCTTCTTTCCCTCTTTTAATCAATGAATAAATGAATGATCTTTCTCCACATTAATAAAAGTATGATGGTTCTTTAAATTTTTATATTTAATAGTAACACAAATAGAAACATAATCATTAAAAACTCATTTATATATATATATATATGTAATTTTAATAGTTATTTTATTATTTACTCATCAATAATTATTAATTTTGATCATAAAATATTAATCTAATAATTATAAAAATTAAATAATTAATTAAAAAAATTATAAAAATTAATAAAATTAAATTTTTATTGCACGATATGACATATCATTAAATTTTTATATTAAATGTTAAATACTGATAAAAACGTAACTATTAAAACTTCTTCCGTATATATATAAATAAAATACACACACGCAGAGCTTCAAAAATATTATTTGATGATAACTACGGTACTTTCATAAATACTCACATATTTTTTTCCTAATAAAAAATAACTAATCATTAACCATATTCACCCGTACTTCTATTAAATAATTATATGATAGGGTACTAATCATTGACCATATATTGATTTAGGATATAATTTTCTAAATAGTATTACTCGTACTTTCATTGATGATTTTTTTTTTATATTTTTAGGTCCCATTTATTTTACCAATTTAAGTTTAGAATTTAAATTTTACTATTTTAAAAATAGTTCATAGAAAAAAAAACTTTGAAATTAATCTTAACTTAAATTATAAACTCAAATCAAAAAGTAAGGATGATAATGCTCAGTATTTGTTCTGACTTTGATCAACTTAGTGAAGTAAGGAGCCAGCTCAGTATGTGTTGAGAAGTTTGTTAAGACAACTTGCTTTAGCTGATGTATCATGCTTGAACTAAATATATAGAGATGGATATACATTTTTATGAGATAAAGGTTGTTCTTTTGGAATAAAATTCAAAAAAAAAAAAAAAATTTAAACTCAAATTGTAATTTTATTTAAGTTTATATTCGTTTATAAAATTTGAGTTTGAACTTAAGTTTTAACTTGAGTTTTAACTTGGTTTGAGGCTAAAAGCTGAATTTAAATTTTCTTTTCAACTCAGTTGTTAAACTCAAATTCAAGTTAATGAATAATATTTTTTTATTCTTAAAAAAGTTATAACTTTTTTTTTTAATTCTGATTGAGAATATTTTTTTTTTTTTGCGTTCACAATGAAGAAACAAATAAAACTCCACCCATATATCTTATTAAAATTTTTCATTAATATTGAGTTTTTATTAAAATACTATCTAAATACAAATTTAAATTTTGACCTACTCAAACACAAACTCAAATAAATTCTCAATTCAAATTATAATTTAAATGTACACATTTAAACACAAACTCAAATTTAATTTCAACTAAAATTTAATTTAAAATATATACTCAAATTATAATAACTTAAAAATATAACTGAACAAGTTCAAAATGTTGCAAAATGAGCTAGAAATTAGATATGTGCCCACATTTGAGCAAACAGCTGATGTTTTGAGTAAAGGGTTGTCAGTAAGCAGGTTTCTGAGGATGCGTGACAAACTCAAGGTGGTAGAATCTCCCTTTCGTTTGAGAGGGCGTGTTGAGGACTTTGATAAACTTGGTCAGAAATAAGGAGCCAGCTGTGTACAAGTCACCTATGTGTCAAGAAGTTTGTTAGGACAACTTGATTTAGCTGATGTAATAATTAGTTACAGATGTGGATTTTACGGATGATTAGTTAAGCTTTAGCTGTGAAATTAATCAGTATAAATACAAGTTTCTCTCTATCATATTGTTAGTTACTGAGAGTTTCAGAAATTATTTTCTCAGAAATTTTCTTATTCATTTTCCTTTTAGCCAAACACCTAGTTTTGTCTGTACTGAATATCTCTACGCCATTAGATTAACCTATTGCTTAATTTTAACACGAGTAATCCCAAAAGAAAAAAAAAAAAATCTAACACGAGTATAGTACAATTTGAAATTTTATAAAAGTATCCCTTAGTAGTTATTTCCCATCATGAAATGCTATTTTGCAATAAGCCAAGTGAAAAAATGTGTTATGGCAAGTCAATAATTTTTGACTCCGTTCATTTTGTTTATTCAAGTTTAGAATTTAAATTTTTTATAGTCAAATAATCAATAATCTTTTAACTCAAATTAAAAATTCTTTCTCATTTATCCAATGCAGACGAGTGTCTCTCAGTTGCTCTAAAGGGGCACCATTAAACTCGTCATTCGATGATTGGCCAAGACATAATCATAATGATCTTTGCCTAGTCTAATCTTACTTTGCCGTATTTACGAAACAATGTCGGCTTATTGAATTCAAAAGCTTTGACATTATAGTACCTAAACAAGACCGGTTATCACGGAACAAATCATTATTATTATTATTATTATTATTATTATTATTATTATTATTATTATTATTATTATTATTATTATTATTATTATTATTATTATTATTATTATTGTTTTTTCACTATTCAGGAAGAAAATAGAACTGTATTCTATATGAATTATTTGTGAATATCTGTTACGTAAATAATTTATATTCTGTTTATTTTACCAATTTAAATTTTGTTTTGTTATAATAAAAAACTCTCATAAACAGTCACATTTAATTTTTTTACTACAATAAAAAGCTCTTACATAAAATTATATTTCAACTCGAATTGAAAACTCGAATCAATGAACTAAACAAACTCTAACTCTTTCTTGTTATTAATGGAGTGGTACAAAGTGTTGAGATTTTATGTGATTGATTGGCAACAATTCTAGTAATTAACGTTTAATGATTCTTTCTATTTTTGGAGATTTTCTAGCTGCATATTTGGTGTGAAAAATCAATTAGCTTCATTTGATTATAGGAATTCTCCTCTATATATAAGTATAAAAAGACATTACAAACTATCAATGAACAAATGAAAGAGTTCGTAATCCGTCAATGTAGGTAATTTATTGAACCACTTAAAAATTATGTCTTCTTTTCTTATTTATTTCTTATTTTCAAGTCAAAAATATCCTTTTTCTTTTCCTTTCTTATTTTAGTATGAGATCAAGTCTTAATACTATATGGCTATATTTAAGGTCCTTGTCCGATCAATAATTTTGTGGTGCTTGGTTTTTGGTGTTGAGAGAGTAAAATTAAGTTAAGTTCTCTCAGTTTCATAATGGGGTCTCATATTCCCGATATAGACAAATAGGAGGGGGAAGAATGAAACGAATAATTTATTTATTTTTTGGCTGAGAAAAAAAAAAAACTTTAATCCTTTCATTTTAATTAGGTCCTCTTTGTTCTATTAGGAGACTGAAATTTCTTCTATAGCTAAATAGGACGCTAATGATAACTATGGTCTCGTTCATTTTACCGATTTAAGTTTTCAATTATAAGTTTCTATAGTAAAAAGCTCTCAGAAAATGTCACATCTAACTTCTTTTGCTATAGTGAAAAGCTCTAAAAAAATGTAACATCTCAACTCGAATTGAAAACTCGAATTCACAAAGTGAACGAGGTCTATATTTTTTTTTTCTCAACAAAAAAACTTTAGATACTTTTATTTGATGCAATTGGTCATGATAATGAATATCATACTGGATATTCATTTCTCTTTCTCCTCTCTAGATAACTAAAAAAACATTTGGTTGTTAACAATTAGAACTTGACCCACTTCCATTTTGACCTATTAAAATGGAAAATAAACAACCTGCTGATTCTTGATCTCTATTCCAGCGACGATCCCTAAGAATAATCATACATATAATTTTGAAAGTATTTATGTTTATTGTTTCTGAAAACATAATTAGAATATGTTTGAAATATGGTCCTAACGCGTTTGGCATCATTAAAGAGTCCAAGGTCTATATCAAAAGTTGTAGAATCATTGGACAAAACTTAGGACGTTGTAGGCAAAGCAGTTGGAGAAGAAAAAAAAAAAAAAAAAAAAAAAAAAAAAAAAAGAGAGAGAGAGAGAGAAGACCAAACTTTTACCAGAATAAGTTAACTAATGATGTAAATTATATGCTATAAATCAGTTAATGATGTACAACACATAAATCAGTTGAAAAAAATTGAGTTCTTGATATGAAAGTGCTGATTTCTTTAGAAAAAAATCTCATTTATAATTCGTTTAATTCATAAATTAAAATTATAAAATTAAAATTATTTTAAATTTATTTATATTTTTTATAAAAATATATTATTACTAATTACAAACTATAATTTAAATTAAACTAAATCTTCCCTCCACCTCAAGAGATGCTTTGCTTTGACGTTTAGCAGAAGCCATGCAGAGTTCTGAAACTTGTACATTGCACTGACTCAAAGCATAAACTTTTTATGAAAGACCACAAAGACACAAAAAAAAAAAAAAAAAAAAAAAAAAAAAAAAAAAAACGAAAACATCATGATCAAGTCAAAAAAGTTTGTACTTGGCTCTTGTTTTTTTCCCTCTTTGTTTCTCTCTCTCTCTCTCTCTCTCTCTCTCTCTCTCAGCCTCTCTGCAAAGGTCTGGTTTTTCTTGTTCCTCACAAACACCAACTCTTGAAGCTGCCATTGAACATAACCCAACTTCCCTTGAAGCCTTTCTTTGACAAAACAGCTGCTGAGACTGCTTGCAATGAGCAATAGCTCCTTGAATCGAGTTCTCAATCTCCGAATAGTTTGCGCTTCCACATCTCTTGAAGTTCTTTGATTCATGAACACCATTTGAATTGTTTGAACTTGAGGAAGAAGAAGAAGAAGAAGAAGAAGAAGAAGAAGAAGAGAAACCGGATGATATTGATGATGAAGTAGATGAAGGCTTATTTGCTGAATGTCTTCTAAGAGCCAGTGAGAATGATCTCCTGTGGCGACCGGAGTCAACAATCTTTTCTTTGGTTTTTGGTGTTTGGTGTTCGTCTCTTTGAATTTGCCCAAATGGATTCTTCTTGTTATCTGTTTTCACAAATCTCCTAGAACTCTCCTGTGATTTCAGAGCTGACCCTTCATCCGCGACTTTCCTAGCTGCCGTGCTTGACTCGTCCGAGCAACCGGATTTACCAAACAAGGACTTGAGATAAGCCCTTGAAGCCTTGAGCTTTGACCCAAGTGAGGACTGCTTTAGCTTCTTTGCCAAATACTTCTTGGGGTTTTCTCCATTGATGAAGCCACTCAATTCTGTTGAGTATTCATGCACGTACTCTTCAGGGTTTATCTCTCTGCTGATCCTAAAAGACTCCGAGGGCGAGATATTGCACGACTCATATGGGGTACTAGTTGCAGTTGGTGTTGGAGCCGTTGTCATTAGTGGGGTGCTGAAGAATTCATGATCAAAGGTGTTTTCATCTCTTATATGATCAAATGAAGAGAAGTTTGAGTTTTGAAGTAGTTTTTCGACCATTTGTAAGCGCGGTGGAAGGTGAAGCGGAAGGAGTTTCCCTTTGTAGAAGAGCTCATCCGCCGGAGAAGTTGTTGGCTCTCTCTCTCTTGTTGTGTTTGACATTTGGAACTCAAACTCTCTTGGGTTATGTGGAGGAGGAGAAGAAGAGGTCGCGGAGTTGTTGCAGAAGAAGTTCGAGTATGAACTAACTTCCATGTCTATGTAGTCTTCTTCTGAATGGTCAGGTGATAAGAGGTCTAAAGCCATTAAATTATAAATTGCAGTTTCTTGTTTAAGATGGTGATCTTCTTCTAGTTGTTAAGAAGGCTAGAGCTTTGTTGAGGCTTGAAGGGAAGTACAAAGCTTTTAAAAGGGAGGAAGATGTGTTTAGTAGGGCAATTTTTTAGGAAATATCTTGTTACTTCTCTTTCACATAGCTCCATTTTTTGTGGCTTGTTTTCTATTTGCCTTTCTTTAATAAAAAAAAAAATAATAAATTTGTAGCTCTCCTTTGTTTCTAGGTTCGTTTGAAAAGAAACCAATATTTTTTTCAGTCTTATTTGAAAAAAAGCTATGTATGATAGGGACAGGAAGAGGTAAAGGAGAAAGAGAATCAATGATGGGGTGTGTGTGTGTGTGTGTGTGTTTTTTTTTTAATGGTAGATTGAGTTGTTAACATAATCCCACTCACGGGCGCATCATTATACATAAAATAGTTGGTGCAATATGTCACAAGACTCAAAACAAAAATAGTTGAACAAAGAATGTGGCAGAACTAAGGAGACATGAATTTTAAGTAAAATAAAAAGGAAGAAAACAGGACAGAGTGGATCCATCATTAGAATTTGAAACAATCAGCACCATTTGATTTGGTTGATACTTCTAGTACCGCAAGGAGATACTAAGTTATAACTAGTGGCGCGATAAAATATTTTTTAACTATGACTTAAATTCGCTAAATAAACAGGCTCTAGTTCGTCCAAATGGCTGATGTTGGAAACAAGTTATTATTCCCAAATACTATTTTCCATTGACCAGAGGAAAGTTGATCTCAAAGTTTATCCTTTAACCTCAAATCAAATAATGAGTGCATATAGAAAGCAAGTATATGCATTTGAGATGATTGACTGCTTTGGAAAATAGTCAAGGGAAGGGACATATAGAAACCCCCTTGATGTGTGTACATTTGTTGAAACTTGAAATTGTATTGGTTTCATTTCCAAGAAAAATAGGCAATATATTTAAGTCTCATTCAATTTATAAATTTAAATTTTTAATTTGAATTAAGATATAATTTTATGTGAAAAATTTTAACTGTAGTAATAAAATTAAATGTGATTTTTTTAAAAAAATTTTTAACTGTAATAAAATTAAAATTAAAAACTCGAATCGATAAAATAAATAAGATAAATATTTCACCGGTCACTATTATTCTTTTAAGCTAATTTCAAATTAGAAACCAACCCAAGTCTTAAATTCTGGCTTTTCTACACTTACAATGGGATAATTGGTTATTATATGTCCATCTCTTTCTCTCTCTCTTGTGTGTCAACTAATAAAACAAACTTGAAAAGTGTTCCTTAACCAATAGAATAATACTTGAAGCTAAAGAATCACTTTCTACTTATCGTGAATTTTCTCTAACACAGGTATAGTTTTTAAGTTCACTGGATTCCTGGGGTTTTTTACTCAACTTTCACAACTTAAAAAAAAAAAAAAAAAAATAAAAAAAAAAAGCTGATAAAACGTGTGCTTCTTCTTTTATGCTTTTTGGTTTTGCTTTTTTAACTGTCTTGCTTCTCCTAATTGTTATTGTTTATTTCATTGTTTTATCCCCCTTCTTTTAGTTCTATAATTGGTTATTATATGGCCATCTCTTTCTCTCTCTCTTGTGTGTCAACTAATAAAACAAACTTGAAAAGTGTTCCTTAACCAATAGAATAATACTTGAAGCTGAAGAATCACTTTCTACTTGTCGTGAATTTTCTCTAACACAGGTATAGTTTTTAAGTTCACTGGATTCCCGGGGTTTTTTTACTTAACTTTCACAACTAAAAAATAAAAATAATAAATAAAAACTGATAAAACGTGTGTATCTTCTTTTATGCTTTTTGGTTTTCCTTTTTTTAACCGTCATACTTCTCCTAATTGTTATTGTTTATTTCCATTGTTTTATCCCCTTCTTTTAGTTTTTTAAATTGACACTAGTGTGTGTGTGTATTTATATATATATATATATATATATATATAGAGAGAGAGAGAGAGAGAGAGAGAGAGAGAGAGAGAGAGAGAGAGAGTGGTTGACAATCAGCATGAGGCAACACAGGATCCGACATATGGAGGTGGGGAATGGGAAATTCCGGATGAAATGCCTGCAAAGCTCGAGACCTTGGTTTGGCTTCACCTTTTAAGCTTTTAACATATTCCCTATGTTTCAAGCCCTCTTTTAATTTTTAAACACTATCGAAGCCATTGGAGGATTCCACTTCCTTTTTTCTAAATACCAACCATTTTTGTCTGCTTGTCTGTTTTTTTTTTTTTTATGCCAAGCCCCTCTTTTTGTGGCTCTCTCACTAGGCTTCTCTGGTCCTTTTTTGCTATGTTTATAGCACTATGAAAGGCATTCTTCATATGCAAAACTTGCAACCTACTATATGCATGATTCAAGCTGAACAATATCAGGTGCAATAAAAAAAAAAAAAAAAATTGCCCAATGAATAACATTATGATACAATGATTTTTCAACTTTATATGATTTTTTAACCCCAAAAAAAAAATAACAAAAAACATGATGCTCGTGATTTAACCTGGCTCATCATTTCCAGCAAGGTTTTACCCATGACACTGACTCCCGCATAACTCACTCTCCATATAATTGTGTTTACTCTCTATATTACAAATAGATGGGCCACTGCAGATATTTGATTTAGCATAATGATGAGACAAAACTTAATTCCACAAAGAGAGAGAAAAAAAAAAAAAAAAAAAAAAAAACAAGTACAAGCAAAGGATAGCCATAGATGCATCCATCACAATGACCCACCACCCAGAAAATCTGGACTTATCGGATTGCTTTAAGCATTTACATGTCAGTTTGTTGAGATTGAAGGAGGGGCTACACTTGCCGGGTATCCTACCAGCACTAGCCAAATGAGTGAACTGCAAAGCAAGTGAACATTTCCAACTATCTTCTGTAGTCGTTTTTCAAAACTGGCTTTTTAAGAGATTTTGGGTGGAATAGTACTGCCCATCCCACTAGCTTCTGTAGCCTTCTGTTTAAAACATAGGAGGACCTGCATAATGATGATGCTCTTCAAAAGATGAGACAAAATTTAACATTCCATATCCGGAAAACTTTACGAGACATCAACGTAAAAGGAAATCATAAACCCCACATTTTCCCCCAAAGTTGCTTCATTTCTTAGTGTGTGTAAATCAAACGTCTTATTACATACATCAGGTGGGTAACCCCAATCTCCATCACCGGTGTGGGAAGCAACTGAAGCCACATTTCTACCCAAATCACATCATTAACCACATAACTTTTAATGCTAAAGTGGTCCAAGAAACTGTTTTAAGTTCAACATTCGCATCCGAATACCTTTAATTCATTTGTTTCGTCAGATCCCATATTACAACAACAAACGTGTTCTAGAATTTACAGAAGAATGAACCAATTGATAATCCAAGTTGTTAACAAGTTACATTAAAGATTTTGACACGCAGCTCTTGGGAGGTCAGATACAGATCTATACGGCTATACCATACTCATAAATATATGCAAGTTTGTTTATTATATTTGAACAAGGGCTGGCTAGATGGCCAATCGACATATTTGGTGATATTTAATCCCCGGATCTTAATTCCCTTTCGAGCTCATCAAACTCCCAGTCACCAATCTCCTCACCCGAGTAGTCTTGACCCACCTTACCAAACTCCGACTCGAGCTTTGCTAGTTCGGCTGCAGGGTCTAACACTTGATCTGCCTTGGCTACAGGTGATTTTGGATGCTCATCTGTCTCGGCTTTATGTGCCCCTGCATCCTTGTTTCGAGGTTCTGGTGGACCACTTTTGATCGTTTCAGTAGATGGAGCTTCTTCTTTTGGGGGTGGATTCTCCATTTCAAGATTTGGTCTCTCAACAGATTCAAATTCCCCTCTTAACTTCTCTATGTCATCAAACAGCTCCTTAACCTTTTGATCACCTTTCCTATTTTACGGCAAGCCATGTATTTATTTTCAGAATTTATTTTTAAAAAAAAAAAAAGAAAAGAAAAGAAAAAAAGAATATCATAGAAATGAAAATAAGTTGTGATCTTGATCTAATACCTGGAAATTTTGGATTGTTGAGCATAAAATTGTTCTTTCATGTTATCCACAACACTAAGGGTGGTAATAATCTGGAACATGAGGGGGAAAGAAAAAAGTAATGCTGAGTGTTCATGGGGAAAAAATAAATAAATAAAAATAAAAATAAAAATTCGTTCACACCTTAATATCACTTAAATTGTGAAAACCAGTCATCGTGTGACAATGGTGATAGATCTCTAATGCGTAATTACATTTGAACTCAAAGTCATTTAGAAAATTAAAATACCTTGGCTTCATAGTCCAAATATTCCTCCTCAAGATGTTTCCTTGGGTTTAGTAATCCAGAATCGTCCTTTTCTGCACCAGAAGCAGTCTCTGGCCTATTATCATGAGGCCAAAATTATTTTAATTTTGAAAAGGTTCACATGAGAAAAAGATCCAAACCACTTCGACAAAACCAAAGAATATTACCTATCACCCAATTTCTTTAGATTCTCCACAAATTTTTCAATACGGCTTATAGACGGCCCAAACTCTTTCTGCACAGAAAGTAGAAAGTTACGACCCAAGAATAACATGAGAGATAACTTCATATCATAGTGCAAAATTTATATTTTCCTCAAAACGAAAATTAAAAATACCTTGTAAGCAGAGAGAAGATGAATGACCAATTTCACAAAATAGTCCTCATGCCTCTCCAATTCATCACTTGAAAATGCAAACAAACAATAAAAACAAGCATCAATGCAAAGATAAACAAGAAAGATTAGGAACCAAATTGACCAGAAAAAATAAATACTACTAACAAAAGGATTAAGGGAGTATTTTCACAAGGTTGAGTTCGAATACATACTTGACCTGCTTCTCCTTCATTTCTGCATATGAGCATTGCAGAACCCAGGTATCTTCCAAAAAATTAAGCCATGTATTTAGAACATCTGCTTCTATTCTACATGAGGCAACAGATTTTGATAGCTCATCTTCCTGTCAACAAATTCAAAAATATTTTTGATATTGACATTTGTTTTTGGCTTAAAGAGCAGAGAAAAATGTAAAATGGCATCATCAAGTATAAGCCGTCCGACTCACAGGACGCAGTTAAGAACTTCTAACAAGATTGCTCGAGTGTTAAATTACTTTACAAGGGCCAAAAAGATGCATCGCTCAGAACTGTTACATTGCTACTAGTTACCACATACCACTCATTACAGAATAAAGAGAAAAGAATCCAAACCTTCGTTTTCAAGTGTTCAACAATCTGATTGTTTGCCTCATCAAACTGGTCTATCTCTTCCCTGGCATTGCGAAGTCGGGCATTAGCTGCAGCCAAGGAGATATTAACCTACACCAGACCAAGTCATCTTCTCAAGCATTTGCCATCAATAACGTAAAAAAGGAACAATAAATCTCTTTTTTCCCAAAAGAAAAGGGGAAAAAAAATCTTACTGCACATTCAAATATACAGAGACAGAAAATTGCTAAATTACTAGTCGTGAAAGTCACCATTTTTTGTCTTTTATTATAATAAAGTATAATCTGCTTCAGATCTAAATGATGCTTCTATCAGAAAAATAAAGGAGTGAAACCTTTTTCAACTGAGCTTCAAGGTCGTCTCTCTGTTTTTCAAGCTCCGCAATCTCAGATGCTAATTCCTGGAAAAGAAACCATTGGGACAAAAAACTCAAATCTCAGTCCAAAATATACTGACAGCACATACAAGCGGCAAGCATTGTGTTAGACCCCCGGTAAGAAAGGTATACGTGAGGAGGGCCAGGAGGGGAGCGGAGATGGGCCCAGGCCCAAAGGAGAGGGTCCAAGCAAGGGAAGTTGAGATGGATCCAGGCCCAGACGGGTTGGTTCCGGAAAGGGGCGTGGAGGGCACGCAAGGGCTGCCTGGGGAAGTCTCTACTACAATTTTCAATATGGCACTCAAATTCCAGATTATCAACCTGTAATTGGGCAAGATATAAAATGTTGTCTACTGCAGTGCACTCACACCTCACAAGAAATATATATTACTATGCTTGAAAAAAATCACCTTCTCTTTTTGACTTGCTTCACTTGCTTTGGCAACACGAACTTTAAGTGCCTCCTCTTTTGGGATCTACCAAAGCAAAGGAACAAGCATTTGTTTTTTCAAGAACCAAAGATCTATGTACAATAATCAATAAAGTACATGCTATATACTATATGCAAGTACATAATCAATAAAGTACATCCTATATACTATATGCAAGTACATAATCAATAAAGTTCATACTACATACTATGTGCAAGAAACATAAAGTTTTCAACTAAATTTTGATTTTTGAATCAAGTTAATGGATAAAATGAGAACATTCACAATTGAAACACTTCATACAATAATGTGAAAAAGAACATTCAAAAACATATTCATAGAGCTTCCAGGCAATCTACATCATATTCAATAAACCTTTTCAAATAGTAAGAAAGACATATTTGATAGTACCTCTGAGAATATAAAGAGCAAGAAAATTTGTAGATACGAAATTACCTGTGATCTGAAATACGCTTTTCAGCTTTCACAGACGAGTTAGCAAGAGATTCTGATAAGACTTTCAATTTATCAACCTATTCATACAGCCAAAATAATGAGAATACAGCGGTTATAGTGCCCCAAAAAAGCCGCTTAGCATTTGTCAAATGATAACACTGGCAAGTGAAACAACACATATTCAAACAATTAAACCAGCCTTTTAATGTGAGCATTCCAGATCTGAAAGAAAGTGCAGAGATTGCTATCTTAAGACAAGAGAACACACACTAACAACAACAACAAGCCTTAATCCCAACTTAATTGTGGTCGGCTATATGGATTTCACTTTTCTACGCAGTTCTATTCGTAATTAAACTTTCCTGAAGGCCTAGATCTAGAATTTCTTTCCTAACTACTTCAATCCACGTAATTCTTAGTCTACCCCTCCCTCTCTTAGTATTAGGTATAAGAATATTCCCGTAGCATTCTTCCACTTAACCCACCCTGCCTTAATCCTATGTTAAATATTCTCTTCTATATCTCCTTTGTAATTTATAAACCCAAGGTACCTAAACTTCCTAGAAGCCTCAATCTCCACACCATCTAAATTACATCACTCACGATTACTTGAGTTATTAAACCTACAATGCATGTATTCAGTTTTGGTCCTACTTAACTTAAATCCTTTTTCTCAAGAACTGTCTCCACAATTCTAACTTTTTAACTTTTTCTTATGTTCATCAACTAAAACTATATCCCTCATTATCTTTCTTTTCTCTGTAACTTGCATTGCTGTAATCTTTGGGTTGTTTTCCTTGCATTTCTCTAAGAATTGTTGAGTATTTCCGGTTGTATTGGCAGAAAGTTGGGATTCCATAAAGAAGGCTCTCGCCATTTTTAGTTGTTTGCAGCTTAGTCGAGTAGGAAAGGCTAGAATCCTAACACATTGCCTCTCTAGTCTCTCTACTACAATTTCAATATGGCACTCAAATTCCAGATTACAACCTGTAATTGGGCAAGATATAAAAATATTGTCTACTGCAGTGCACTCACACCTCACAAGAAATATATATTACTATGCGAAAAAATCACCTTCTCTTTTTCACTTGCTTCACTTGCTTTGGCAACACGAACTTTAAGTGCCTCCTCTTTTTGGGATCTACCAAAGTAAAGGAACAAGCATTTGTTTTTTCAAGAACCAAAGATCTATGTACAATAATCAATAAAGTACATGCTATATACTATATGCAAGTACATAATCAATAAAGTACATCCTATATACTATATGCAAGTACATAATCAATAAAGTACATGCTACATACTATGTGCAAGAAACATAAAGTTTTCAACTAAATTTTGATTTTTGAATCAAGTTAATGGATAAAATGAGAACATTCACAATTGAAACACTTCATACAATAATATGAAAAAGAACATTCAAAAACATATTCATAGAGCTTTCAGGCAATCTACATCATATTCAATAAACCTTTTCAAATAGTAAGAAAGACATATTTGATAGTACCTCTGAGAATATAAAGAGCAAGAAAATTTGTAGATATGAAATTACCTGTGATCTGAAATACGCTTTTCAGCTTTCACAGACGAGTTAGCAAGAGATTCTGATAAGACTTTCAATTTATCAACCTATTCATACAGCCAAAATAATGAGAATACAGCGGTTATAGTGCCCCCAAAAGCCGCTTAGCATTTGTCAAATGATAACACTGGCAAGTGAAACAACACATATTCAAACAATTAAACCAGCCTTTTAATGTGAGCATTCCAGATCTGAAAGAAAGTGCAGAGATTGCTATCTTAAGACAAGAGAACACATACCAACAACAACAACAAGCCTTAATCCGAACTTAATTGTGGTCGGCTATATGGATTTCACTTTTCTACGCAGTTCTATTCGTAATTAAACTTTCTTGAAGGCCTAGATCTAGAATGTCTTTCCTAACTACTTCAATCCACGTAATTCTTAGTCTATCCCTCCCCCTCTTAGTATTAGGTATAAGAATATTCCCGTAACATTCTTCCACTTAACTCACCCTGCCTTAATCCTATGTTAAATATTCTCTTCTATATCTCCTTTGTACTGCACTATAAACCCAAGGTACCTAAACTTCCTAGAAGCCTCAATCTCCACACCATCTAAAGAAATTAAATCACTCTGATTACTTGAGTTATTAAACCTACAATGCATGTATTCAGTTTTCGTCCTACTTAATTTAAATCCATTCGTCTCAAGAGTCTGTCTCCACAATTCTAACTTACGGTTAACTCATTTTCCTATGTTCATCAACTAAAACTATATCGTCTGTAAAAAGCATCCACCAAGGAACTCTATCTTGGATTTCTCTTGTCAGCTCATCCACCACGGTGGTGAAAAGATAAGGACTAAAATCATATCCTTGATGAAGGCCGATCCGAATGGGGAACTCTGATGTGTAGCCTCCAGCAGTTCTCACACTCGTGACCACCCCATAGTACATGTCCTTAATTACCTTAATATATCTCACATGCATTCCTCTCTTTTCTAGCACCCACCATAAAACTTCCCTTGACACCCTATCATATGCATTTTTCTAAATCTATAAAGACCATATGTAGGTCCATATTGGCTTCTCTTTACCTTTCCATCAACATCTTAAGAAGAAAAATGGCTTCCGTGGTTGATTTGCCTGGCATGAAGCCAAATTGGTTACCTGAGATGGTAGTTGTGACCTTTAATCTCCTTTCAATAACTCTCCCCAAAGTTTCATAGTGTGGCTTATTAACTTTATGCCCCTATAATTGTTACAATTCAACACATGTCTTTTATTCTTAAAGATGGGGACAAGAATACTTTAACTCCATGCATCAGGCATATGTTTCTTCTTTAGTATCTCATTAAAAAGTTTAGTGTGCCACACAATTTCAACATCTCCTAACGTCATCCAAACCTCTATTGGAATATCATCTAGCTCATATGCCTTCCACTTTTTCATTTTCCGAAATGCAGTTTTAACATCCGAGACTCTGATTCCTCTTGTATACATCACATTAGGTTCTCCTTGTGACCTAAGATCGTCAAACTCTATTGCATGATCATCATTATAAAGCTTCTCAAAGTAACTCTTCCACCTTTCTCTAATGTCTTTATCTTTTGTCAGAATCTAATTCATATCATCCTTAACACACCTCACTTGATTTAGGTCCCAACACTTCCTTTCTCTTATCCTAGCTAGTTTATATATATCCTTCTCTCCTTCTCTAGTCCCAAGTTTCCTATAAACTTCATCTAAGTAAGTAGAACGAGCCTTACCAACTACTCACTTAGCTTCTTTCTTCACTTTCTTGTACTTATTAAAAGTTTCAACATCCTTAAGTTTTGGTAAATCTCTATATAAATCCTTAGTCCTAATAGCCTTTTGAACTTTCCTCACTCCACCACCAAATTTCTTTCCTTGGGGGGCCTTTACCTCTAGATTCCCCTAGTACCTCCTTTGCCACTTTTCTAATGTAGCTCGCCATCGTATCCCACACCACATAGTATTTGCATCACCTATGTTGGAAAATATGAAAGAATCCGGATATTGGAAATTAGGAAAGAATCCGGATATGTTTTGTATATTTTAGGAAAGTAGATAGTTGACTTCCTAGAATTAATGTGTAATTAGTTTCCTGTTTTGAATAGGCGATTTGTTTCCTTTTTTTTTTTTTTGCTATAATCGCAGCTGTAATAACAGCATGTATACCGTGTATCCTTGTGTATATATAGCCATGTTTTGGCCCAACTAATACAAGAAAAATTTTCTCTCAAAACTACAACCTATATGTGACCAAGTAGCCTCAAATAACTTCTCTTTAAAGGCCAATTGCTTTATTCCCTTCAAATGCCACCAACGAGTTCGTGGGAGGTGGTCTATCTTAGTCCTTTTATAGCAAAGCTTAATGCTCACATCTAAGATCACTAACCTATGTTGGGTGGCTAGTACTTCTTCAGGAATTACTTGACAATTCTTACATAGAGAACGTTCTCTATACCTTGAGAAAATAATCTATCTGGCTTAAGTTCTTCCAATTCTTAAAAGTGATCAAGTGAGAATCTATTTTCTTGAAAAATGTGTTTGTTATGATAAAATCATGTCCCAACGCAAATTTCAAAATAGATTTTCCTTCTTCGTTTCGAGCTCCAAAACCAAAACCACCGTGGATCCTTTCGAAGTTTTCCCTATCCTTACCAACATGCCCATTGAAATCTCCTTCAATGAAAATGATATCCTCATTGCCTATACGACACACTAAGTCATCCATGTCTTCCTAGAACTTGACTTTAGTTTCCGCATCCAATCCTATTTGTGGAGCATAGTTAACAAACGCACAACAAGAGGACACATATAAAGCAACAAAATGGAAACAAACCTTTTGAGCATGGATCTCCGGTGAGTCTCCGCTGTTGAGAAATTTCTTCTTTAGTAGAAGCCCTTCCAATCTTGAACAAGCTCGAATTTGTGCAAGTGCTCCTTTCAAAGACTAGAGCAAAAGTAGGACATTAGTGGATTAAAAAAAGGAAAAAAGAAGAAGAAAAAAAAAAGAACCTTAAAAATATGTAATTTCCATTTATTTGGATCTCAAGAAGGAAAGAGTTTGGACCTAGAACATGACTAAAGTGAACACTTTTACATCATCAGAGCATTGATGTGCACCGCCGCTGGGAATATTTCACTAATTGGTACCAATTGGACTGTTTCGGTGCTTTAGTTCCTCTCTTAGAATTACTAAATTCAAATTTTTCTTGTATGTGTGGACTCAAACATATTATGGACTAGATGCGCCCTTGAACAAGTTATCTTTTTAATTGAAGCATGTTAAATTTACCATTTATAATTAAAATAAAAAAAAAAATAACGATCTTATACACATGTTACAAGCATTTGATGGTCTTACCACCAAGCAATAACTATACGTAGCTCAGTAATAAAGGATCCATCTTATAATGATCACAAGGGCTATCAGAATTACCAAAGCTCACCTCTATAGTTTCTGGTGTTGTTCCTTCTGACCCATTGTCATGAACTTCAGAAGACTTCTGGGAAGCTGTCATCCCATCGAGCTTTTGCTTTAGACTAGATGCTTCAGCATCTATTCTGTGACCATCAAAAATCAGCAAAAGCAAATATCAGGAAACTAGCAGTAGAACAACGTGGACCAAACAAAAGTGAATCCATTGCCACTTCTCAGTGGACACGGGAAATTTTTAGAGGACTAATAAATTATCCAACTCAGTTATATCTTCCACTCTCTGGGATGGATTTGTGGGGCAAGACTAAGTCATTGTAGGCATTACAAGTAGAGCAAGCAACTAGCATATTAAGAGCATTGGTTCTATAATAGTATATTATGCCGAAAAATGGAAGGGATTTTTCTTTCCTTTTTTCTTTTCTTTCCTTTTTTCTTTCTTTCCCCTTAGCAGTCAATATATAAATATAGCACCATGTTAGTGGCAACCCATGTAAGCGAACACTACTCTTTCTTTCTTTTTTTAGCCCTGAAATCTCCCAAATCCACTTAGGCTTAAGTTAGAAACTGGAGCCCCCGCCAAACCCTACAATCTTTAGGAAGCTTGATACTCTTGGTTATTTACCCGGTAGGTGGGCTTGAGAAATTGAACCTCAGACCAAACCATAAACCCCAAACAAACAGTAGAATCTATAGAAGCTTAGTTTGATACCTCAAATCCAAGCATACGGGGTGAAGAAAAACATAAAAGCCAAAAGGATAATGACTGTTCATAGTTTTCCCACCTCCCAATATCAGCATTAATCTTCAGCCCAGTAATGGCCCCTTGCGCAAATTGAAGTAATTCCTCCCGCTTCACCTGAAAGAAAAGGGTAAGATGAACGAGTAAGCATTATTTAACATCAAGCAAAAATGGAAAAAGTCCAGAAGCAAATAGAAGAGGTCCATCAAAAACTTGTTAGCAGTATTAGGTCTCCGAATGGACTGGAATGGATATCAGAATATTACACGTTTTATTCTGTGAGCTTTGGCTGACCCTAGTAACAGAAATAAATAATGTTCCTACTTACGGGAAAAAAAATGTAAGTAATGAATATTTTCCAACAAAATTGTCCATCAACAACTTCCTAAATCACATCTTTCAAAAAATCTAACACATGACAATACTATTTTCCAACAAAACTGTCCATCAACAACTTCCTAAATCACAGCTTTCAAACAATCTTACACATGACAATACTCATTTATTTACCAATACTTCATCTTCATAACTGGAAAAAGCTTTTGCCAGATCCTGTATACTGCTAACTACTGCATTATGAACTTCCTTTCCACCAGTAAGACAAAGCCTGTAAATAAATAAAGCTATATTCAGATCTCTTTCATGCTAATCTTACGAAATGAATGCTCACAAGTTATTCTGCTATATTTTCCTCAGACAGGGTTACAAACGAAATCTAAAAAATTGGAAGAATTCATAGATACAATAAGCAGCCTGCAGGGGTATGAAAATGAGGGGATCACCAGCTTTATATTCGTAATGAAATTAAAACTTATCCCCTTGGAGAACAGAAAGTTTCACTTGCATACTCAGGCATCAAATCACTATTACAGTTATGTGAGTGGACTCACCCAAACATCACAGAAAGAAGGGAAACTTCTTCCTCATTTGGGGCTTCAAGAATCTGAGGCACAGAAAAGAGCAAGCCTGCGGTTAACCTCCATAATCAGCAATTACAAAGCACTTAACTTACTTAGATTTCATGCTGATGTTAGATGTGTTAGGTAAGTACGTTAGATAAAAAACAACAACGCTTTTCCAATTGTCAGTTTCTTTTAAAACTGAACAATACAAACAGTGATCAAGTGGTACTAAAGCGCAAAAGCTTTTTTCTCTCCTAGAGATATTCTTGTAAATAAAAAATATATATGTATATATAGGTATGTATGTATATAAGAATGTCTAAGAATTAGAAACCCAAATCAAAACAAAAGTAATTTATAAATTATGAGATATGAGATTATTATGTTGATTAAGATTTACAGGTATTATCCCAAATTAACCGGTAAGTATATCTAAATAAGGAGGCTTTTATGTCAGAGATTGACTAGAGAGTACCTTTTGACAGAAATTCCTGTGAAAACACTAATTATACTTGCATAGTATGCTCTCGAAGTATGGAAATTCATAAGTATACAGTATACAGAAATTCTGAACCTGTACAACCTACTCCTGATGTTAATCCAAATAACCATATGCATATTCCAGAGTTAGTGTATCATACCATAGACAATGCTATGCCCTCCAGAGCTTGACTTTGAAGGAAGACATCTCGAAAATTCATTGGTTCACCCCCCACATCAGAGTCATAATACAAAGCCTATTCAGAAAAATATGACAAAAATTTCAGCAGTCCATTCAAACTTGGCACCAATATTTTTGTGCAAATGGCTTCAGATAACAATTACAAACTGAATCTACTGAAAATGCATGGCAATAAAACAAATAACTGACCGATTATTAAAGTGAGACTAAGTGGTTTTAAACTAACACTGGTGTTCGCCTTCAGGTACATAAGTAAATTATAGAACCCATCTATAAAAGTGATTCGATGCACATTTTCTTAAATTTCTATAATAGGCGCCTGCTAATACATACATCCTCAAAGTGAAAAGTTAACTTGACTTAGCCTAAAAGGCAAAAGCTTCAACTAATAAGGTTGGCCCCTGAGCTACAAAACATTTTCAGATCATGTTAATCTGGCCTTGGATTCAACAAACATTATGACAAACGGAAAACACTTCTCTCACCATGGATGGTCTTCTTGGACTTTCCTTCAAATCATCAGAAGCAGGATATTCATTGAGTGTGTTTTCCTTGTCCTCAGAGCTATCATGAGACAACTTTTCAGTGTCTTTAAGTGCAATCAACCACCTTTTCAGTAACAGAGTTCTTTCACTGCCCCTGCAAGAGACAGCTGCTTCTTCTAATCGTTTTATAGTCTGCTTGGCACTTCTGAAATTCCTAGCACCCTGGATATGCATAAAATTCAAGAAAATGAAATCAAAACACACAACTAGATACCAAACAGGTAAACATTCGGTGAGTAATTAGAACAATGATAAGGACAATTTTAGTGAGCTAGTTATCTCTATTCCATAAATCCTTCATTTGGTGGATTCCCTGTTTCAGAGCTGTGATAATTTTTCACTTTCCTGAAATACAACTCATGATCATATCATTTAACTATTTTTTCCCCTTTCAAAAAAGGAAAAAGCTCTCAAGCTTCCACACCTACTGTCTACATTTTCAGTTTTTCTAAACACTTTCACAATGTCTTTTTTTACTTCAATTTAGTACTTGATATATTATATTACCTAGTTCTCAGGTCTCAGCAAAATCATTTTCTGTACTGTTCTTTAACCTTTTCTCCAATCATATAACAAAATTTCTTAAGCCACTAATAACAGAAAACCGAAAAGTAATTGGGCGAATCAGAATGAAACCAATCAGGCAGGTCCGAAAAAGATCAGACACTAGCTAAATTGAAAAATAGAACGGCTTAGGAGTCTCGAATCGATCAAAAACTCATATTTCACACGAAATCCCTAAATGCAACTGTTAATCAAATTCAGCTAATATTTCTTTTCCTCACACACAAAACCAAAAGCAAGCAATGAGAATATCGTTGCAAGATTCCAAATTGAAGAACATGCAAGAAAGCAATCGTCCGACCTATTACCCCGGAAAATACAAACAAATTTACATCAAAACCGGCAAAAAAGGAAAAAGAAATTAACGACATTGAGAAATCGAGAAACTTACTATTCGATCCTGAAGGATTTTGGCGCCACCGGCGACCGCTTGGCCGGCGTGATGGACGACGGAGTCGGCGTAGTTCTTGACGGTCCGAGTGAGATTGTTCTTGTTCCCAACCTCGACCGCTTTGTTCACGGCGGACCTCAGCCACGACATTTTCCCGGCAGCCAAACAGGGAAATCGGAGGAAAAGGAAAGGAATTTGGGAAGGAGATGGAGAGAGGAGATCGCGGGACGACCAAGGGTTTAGAGGAAATGGAGGTGTAAATGTGACGTTAGTGTTGGAACGGTGCGTGTTGTTTTGTGTCTGTTTGATAGGGCCATTGACAAGGGGGCAGAGAGAGAGAGAGAGACGACGATGGTCGATGAGAGAAGTCAGCGTGGAATGGCCTCGGACGTGGAACGACGTCGTATTTGTCATTCGTGTTGTCGGATCTCGAACCAATGGTCTTTTTTTTTTTTTTTTTTTTTTCAAATATATATCAAGTTTATATTTAGCACCAAAAAAAATAATAAGATACCAACATACCGTTCAAAAAAAAATATAATAAGATATGTTACATTTATTTATACTCTAATGTATAATACAATTTAAAATGTGAAATCTAATTTTTTCTATAATTATTATATTTTAAAAATTGTAAAATTAAATTATTATTTTTAAAATAATTTAAAAATGTAAAAATTATAATAATTATATTAAAAAAATACAAATATCAACTAATAACAATTTGTCACGTACAATGCTTGGTTAACCATAAGGTCGGAGGTTAAAGCCCTCCTTCTAGCGTTTTTTTATAAAGTTTTAAGTTTATAGCTTATAAAAAAATATATATATATATATATATATATACACACACACACACACATAAATAGCAAATATGTTAGAATTTTAATCATAAAGAGAATTTTTGTGCACTTGATCTGTCATACGAACCTATTGATTTCTAGGAGGACTTTTTTTTTCCCCAACATTAAAAAGTGAAAAAGAAATTTTTTATAAAAAAAAAAAAAAAAAAAAAAAAAAAAAAAAAAAAAAAAAACAAAAAACAAAAACACGAACACTTGATGAACAACCTTCGTCGTAAACAAGGAAACTTTCTTGAAAGTCATTGGATCACACGATGGTTTCCACCGGTAGTGAAGCCTCCGCGCTCCACGGAGACTTTCTTCCTTGCCAGTGCAGATACCTTTTGAAAACAATTTTTTTTTTTTTTTCTGAAGCGCGGATTGAAATAAGTTGATGAGTTCTTCTTTTTCCCCCTAAAATTATGAACAAAGAGAGTCGAGGCCACTAATTATATGGGATACTTGAAGCTGATAGACGTATATTAACAATTGAGTTGATGAAGTGACACGGGAGGGTTGTGAAAAAAGAGAATAATTGTTCATTTCATAAAGATTCAAGTTTTTATTCATTTTAATTCTTCGAGTTTAAAATTTAAATTTTTTTACAAAATAAAAACTCTAAAAAAAATTACATATTTAATTTTTATTAAAAAAAATTCTCATATAAAATCATATCTTAATCAAATAAATGCAATAAAGATGTCGTTTTTTTCTGCAACTTTGCATCCATGATATTTGTCCATCTAGGTTAGTTTAGTCGGTATTTTTGAATAATGTACTATATGTACGTCATTAGCAAAAGATACATACAAGTCAAATATACTTCTTTGTTAAGAAGACGTGCATTCTTGCCCACGAGGGAGAAAAGAAAAGCTTAGCTTGAAAAAGTGGGTTAATTTTTTATAGCGTGCACTAATGAACGAAGAAGTATTTCATGAATAGTACTACTGATTTCGATTAATTCTTTTTTTTATTGTTGCTATGTCAGTATTTACCATTGATAATAATTACAATTATCACTTTTAATGGATACTAAACTGACTTTTAGTAATTACTATAAAGACAAATGATATTGATACGGCAGGGTAGTAGTTAAGGGTGTACAAAATAACCGGCAAATCAACAAAACCGATCAAACCGACTGAAATTGATTAGAAAAAGTCAATGGGAGCGGTTTCTGACATCGTCGGTCGGTGAACCGAATTGTGATTTTCTTTTTTATTTTCTTTATTTCTTTTATGTAAAAACCCTATGTAGAAACTAGGTCCAAGCCCAAAACTTTGGGCTTTTGAACAAAGTTTGAGAAAGAAAAGGGAAATTTGATGGGAGAAGGTGCAAAATAGCATTTTTGCTTTCAGTGGATTGAAAATACTAACATATATTGAGAAGATGGAAGTTTATAGCATATTTTTCCCAAACATTTTCAAAACCCCGAAAATGCCCCGACCACTCTTCACATGTTGTCATATCCGGAGTGCCATCACCAACACCGATGGTGTGCAAGATGTCAATGTCGATGATTCGCGATGCCAACCTTCTTCTCCGGTGCCGATTTGAGATGTTGTCGTAAGGGTTTCCATCGTAATCTCGTCGCCTGAACTTGGAACAACATGGGCAATCTCCTCACCAAAATTTGGAACAACGCAGACAATCTCTGCACCAAAAAGTCAGAAGAATGCAGTCGATCTCCTCCGTGCAACCTAAGTGGTCAGACTCAGTGGCGGAGCCATTTGAAGATGAGCGGGGGCAGTCGCCCCCACTCAAATTTTTTTGAAAAAAAATATTACCTTTAAAAATTTTAAAATTTTACACTTAAGTCCCCATTGAAATAATATATGCCTCTACTAAAATAAATATAGTTTCTTATATGTCCCCATTAAGATAATTTGTTAAAAAAAAATTTAATATACGCCCCTATTGAAGTGAAAAGTTAGCTCCACCACTGGTTAGACTATATCTCTATCAACAGCGACGGCGGCCAAGATTCGTGACATTGAAGAAGAGAATCTCATATTGGACAACATCCTCACCGAGACAAATGGAAGTTCGATAGTGCGGATGAGAGAGAAGGAGAATGAAATAGATGAGAGAGATAGAGAGGGGAGTAGAGAAAAGAGAGTGAAAGAAATTGAGAAAGAAACGGTAAAATAAAACATGGCAAAGATTGGTAAATCATATAATACATATGTGTCATAAACTTCAAAATGCTATCTACTAAATATATTAATTAATTATGTTATACACTTCAATTAGGGTGTGAAATATCTTATTTGACGCATTTTTCAAATTTGTAATCACACCTCATTCTTTTATAAAGGCAACCCTTTCTATAAAAATTATTTTTTAATACGATTATATCCATGAACTCTAATAGGTTTTAAATAGGAGTGATAATTCGTGTTAATGAGTTATGAACCTGTTCAGCCAATTTATTAATCGTGACAGAAAATATCAATACACACATAACTCATTTATTAAACGTATCAAAAATATCAGTCAAAACACAACTCGTTTATTAATCGTGTTAATCTTATCAACCTGCATAACTCATTTAAATGAATTTATTGAATAAATAATTGACATAATTATGACTTAAATAACACCATCATTGACACGTTTAACAATTTTATTAGTCAATTTTTCTTTTCTTTTAAGATAAACAAGCAAAATTTATCTAAAAATTTTGAAATATATATTATGTGTTTAATGCATCATTTCAACTTGTATATTATATCTTATATAATTTAACTTACAAATAACATATATAGTTAATTGTGTCGATTCGGGTCATTTTATATTGAAGGTTAACCCTAACCCAATCTGCTTTATTAATTGTGTCAATCCGTTTATGACTCAAATCCATTTATGACAAACCTAAACCCACTAATTTCTTACAGATTTAGAGTCGTATTGTCGTATCATGACTCAAATTGCCACCCATAGTTTTAAATGTTTTGTTTCACTATTAATACACCCACGAATAATAACTTATTTTCTGTTAGATCAAATTATTAAGAAGTAAAAAAAGAAAAAATCATTAACGGGTGAAGACCATCAATTTCAAATCTAAAAACAAAACTTGAAAGCATTTTTTTTTTTTTCAAATGGAACTTGAATGCATTTTCAAATCCATCTACAGTTAGGTCCCGTTCATTTTATCGATTCGAATTTAGAATTCAAGTTTTGCTACAGTAAAAATCTAACATTTTTGTTATAGTAAAAAACTCTCACATAAAATCACATCTCAACTCGAATTAAAAACTCGAATCAGCGAAACTAAACGAACCCTAAAATTCTTCTCTTTGCGTCGTCCTACACCAATTTGTCTTGTGTTTCCTTGATTCTTTGTTGAGTTTTTTATTTTTACTATCTCTATGAATAAACTCGTTTTGGTAGAATTATTATTATTCGCATAAAAAACATCATAAAAAAAGTGGATAAAAGCAATGGAGGAGTGGGATGAAGAGGAATGAGAAAGTTGAATAAATAAATAAAAGTGGAAGAAAACAAGCAGAGGGGCATGGATTTAAAATTGAGGAAGAAAGTTTCTTGTTTAAAAGAGTAGGAGAAAGAGGGTGAGAACTCTGGAGTGAGAATTGAAAAAAAGGAAGGAGGTCGTGAAGAAAATCTATTGGAAAAAGGAGTGCACGAGAGGTATCGAAAATGCTTCTTTTTCCTTTCTTGAAGGTGTTCTTTTTAGTCATTTTACTATTTAAGGAGTGCATTTATATATTTTAGGTGTACGAATAATATTTCCCAAAGGAAAAAAGAGATGACTTATAATCTCAAAACCAATAGCAACTCCTCCTCCTTCTTCTTCGTCTTTATTTTCTTCGTCTAACCTAAAGCCGCCGCCATCTATTTCATTGTTCTCCTCTTTCCATTTCAGCCATGCAAGTATAGTCGGTGACTGAACCGAAACCAAACTAAAAGTGATGGTCACTGAACTTTCGGTTTCTACATTTTTCAATTGGTGTCGGTTTGTGTTTTTCTAAAAACTGATGATATCAATCTGCAGTTGAACCGATAAAAATTGTCAGTCACTGATTGATAAACAACACTAAATTAGTCTAGTAGTTCAAAATAAAATAATTAAACTATACTTTTATTTTTTAGTGTTCCGAAAAGATTAGCTTTGGAAAAGAAAGAAAGTTAGAAAAAAAAAAAAAATCACCATGACTGCAAGCCAAAATAGAAAAGTTAATTCCAAAAAAAATAGAAAAGTTAATAGTTACAATTTATGGAGTTAGATTGAAATTTGATGTGGTTGAGAGTAAAGCCTAAAGATAGTTACACATAAGTAGATCCGTTCATTTCACTGATTCGAGTTTATAATTTGAGTTGAGATGTAATTTTATGTGAGAGTTTTTTACTATAGTAAAAATGTTAAATGTGATTGTTTCGAAATTTTTTTATTGTAAAACTCAAATTCTAAACTCGAATCGGTAAAGTGAACGGGGCTGCTTTATTATAAGAGGGGTTTAAATCCTCCAACTCACAAGTGTAAATGAACAAAAAAAAAAAAAAAAATGGATCTAATGTAAATGTTTCAGTACTTTTCAAGTTTCGACTGAAGGGTCTATTTTTTTTCATTTCCAACTCGAGTAACATTTTATATGAATTTTCGAGTGCTCTCCAAATTTTCAATTGATGAATCCTATCAAACGCAATCAAGAATGAAAATATCTTTTTATTTCCATTTATATAGTACCGCATTGATGTAGTTGTTTTATTTCGGAAACTAAAAATTTCCATTAATCAAATATTTTTTATGCTAAAAAGTAAGAAGATATTTCATACATTTTTCGACATGTAAGAAGATATTTCATACATTTTTATATTCCTAAATTTTAAGTGTTGATTTTTTTCAAAAATAAATACCAAATTTTATATCATTAAAGACGATATAGAGAGATGTGTTTGCAGTTACAAAAATATTAGGGGTCATTTGTTTATAGATTGTAATTACAAAAATGTTAAGATCACTTATTTTAGTCACTCTTTTTTTCACTTTTTAACTTCTTCACTTACCATGTATCCTCCCATTTTTTAAGAAAAATATGTCGTAATTAAAGACTAAACAAATATTAAGATTACTTATTTAATCACTTTCTTTCTCACTTTTTAACTTTCTATTTATCACGTTCGTTTTACTTTTCAAAAAAGTGAAGCCTAATTGTAAAAACCCATTTTTTTGTCTTTTATTTCAATTTTGTTATTATTTAATATTATCAAAAGTTTAGCTTTTTTTCGTGGAACCCTCCTCATTTTTTCGTAATTGACAGATTGATCTCTAAATTTTATTTTTTTGACAATTAGCTTTGAAATTCGTTACAATTTTGATCCAATCAAAAACGCTGTTAGATTTTTTGGACGGAATTGACCACGTACAAGTCACGTGATCCACTAATAAGGACAACCGATGTCATTTGCCCTTTTATCCAATCTCCATAATCAGCGAAAACAAATTAAAAAAAAAAGAGGGAAATTTTAAATTTTTTTTATTATAATAAAATTTAAATTGATAAAATAAACAATCTCAATCTCATATTTAAACTTATTAATCTAAAAAAAATAAATTCACAAATTCACAAATAAATTTAAGACTTCATTCACTTTATTAATTTGAGTTTTTAATTTTAAATTTTTATAGTAAAAAAATTTTAAAAAATATCACATTTAATTTTTTTATTATAATAAAAAAATTTAAAAAAATATAACATCTTAATATGATCTGTAAAATGTACGGCCTAAGAAAACAAAGATCAAACCCAAATTTTGTCCCCATACAACTTGCAGATCTTCAACCAATTGACTTTCAAAAAAAAAAATATAACTAATAACAAAAGGAAAATGCAGATCTTCAATGCTCCCCAGTCTAGACAAATCAAACTGAAGATTAGAACATCAACAAACAACTCAAATTAGCTCCTTCCACTAATATAACCACTGTCAATATATCAATCATCATCGTCAACGGTTCAAGCAATCTCAATCAAGCAAAAACTGGAAAAAGAAAATAGAGAGAAAAGAAAACCACCAAGTCAATTAGTCAAGTCCCTCATTGGAAAACGAAAACTTTTTACTGAGAAAACCCATGAGCAATTTACTCGTATTCACCTTTGCGCACCCCAGCCTCCGGCGAGCCGAGATCCGCCGTCGTTACCAGCCTCCGGTGAGCCGAGATCTGTTGAACCCAGATCCCCACGCGAAATCAAACGACAGATTCCCAAATCCTTCGTGAAACCTTCCAGTACTTCATCACCAAATTAAAGTCACGAGGATATAAATGAGAAGAAGCATGCTCAACTTTTGGGGTGGGGTTTGGAGTTCTGAGATCAATAGGGGGAAGATCAACTACTGGGAAAAAAATGGAGGCCTTTTGTGATCTGCTTGGTTTTGATGCCTTCTTGGTAGTTCTATTTGGTTTTGTTACATGAAATTGGTTTTGATTTTGATAGACATATTTTTGTTTTGTTTTGATCTTTGGTAGATCTGGTGTACTTAGTTCTAAGTGTCTTTTTTTTGTAGATTGGGAGTTTTTTTTTTTTAATATAATTTTAAGTTATTTAAAAAAAAAAACATAATAATAAAATTTATAAAAGTAAAAAAGACACTCATTACTCTTATTATTGTGTTATTTGAGGCTCACATGGCGACTCTGACTAAAAAATTAACGGCATTTTCATTGAGGGGGTCTCGTACAAAAAAAAGACACTCATTACTCTTATTATTGTGTTATGTGTACTATTTTTGTCCACATTTGTTATTGTTTTATATGCATATTAGAATTTCATTTTTCTCAAAAATATAAACTTAAATAAAATTGTACTTAAGTTTAAATATTTTTTGAGTCTACATAGAAACGAAGAAGCTCTTGGAGGTTATTCTTTTAGATTTTTGAGTTAAGCATTCTTGACTAAAAATTTTGACTTGAGTTTGATTTATAATTTAAGTTGAAGTTGTAATTTAAGTTTGTATTTAGTTATGCACATTTGAGTTATGATTTGAGATAAGAATCTTTTTGAGTTTGTGTTTGAGTAAGTCAAAACTTAAATTTATATTTAGATAGTATTTTAATAAAAACTCAACGGTGATATAAAATTTTAATAGGGTATATGGGTGGAGTTTTATTCGTCTTTTTATTATCAACGCATAAAAAAACCATCTCAATCAGAATTAAAATGAAAAAGTACATTTTTAAGAATAAAAAATACTATTTATTAATTTGAATTTGAGTTTCTGAACTCAAGTTGAAGGGGAAACTTTCAAATTCGAGTTCAAATTTAAGTTTAAAAAAAAAAAAAAAAAAAAAAAAATAAAATTATAATTCAAATTTAAACTTTTTTTTTTTTTTAAATTTCATTGTAAAAGAACAACCTTTTAGTTTGCTGGAACCATGAATCACTCTTGACAATGGAAAAAGGAAATTTCTTCAATTCGGTAGTATGTATATGCTTTCCAGACCTGAAAGAGTAATCGTTGAAAGCTTTATTTGTTTAATATTTAGCAAATTCTCCTATAAAAAATTATTTTGTAAATTCTTTATCCTTGTTTCTTATAATTGCCACTATTCTATTCCAAAGATATTGAATATATAAATAGCATATTTATCATGAGGAAAAAGATTACTACCAGAAATTTTCTTATTTAATAAAACTTAAATCTAAATATTACTGCGACAAAATCAAAAAATAAATTGACTCTTTTTATATGAAATAGTTTTGTATCTTAAATTTTGGTAAATAAAAAGAGAGATTTTCTTCAAATACAATGATATAAAGTACCTATTTTGTAAGAATTGAGGTTAACGGTTCCAGCAGAAGAGAGTGCGCAACAAATTTCTTAGACGAACAGAGAGGAAAATGATATGGAAAAAAGAATACGAGAACTGTACAATGTTAATTTTGTAATTACAAAGAATGGGAAAGTTTTAATAATAATCGTGCGTTTAGAAAAAGATTTATATTATGATTTAAATTATGATTCGTAATTCATAATAGTATTTTATTTTATAAAAAATATACGTAAAATAAAAATAATTCTGAATTATAGCTAATAACAGTTTCTTATGCACTCTCTTGAACACTCTCTATTTCTATGTCTGACACGTGTCTTACTTTTTTCTCTCAAAAAAGGTATGTTTTGGAAGTGAAAGTCTGGCTTCATTCATTTTACCGATTCGAGTTTAGAATTTGAGTTTTGCTATAATAAAAGGCTCTTAGAAACAGTTATATCTAATTTTTTTTTATTATAGTAAAAAATTCTCACATAAAATCACATCTCAACTCGAATTAAAAACTCGAATCAATGATAAACAGACCCGAAGAGTCATTCTTTTACAAGTTTATTACAAGTCTGTCTTCTTCTTCTTCTTCCTTTTTTTTTTTTTTTTTTTCCTGGAAACGTTGGCCGGAAAGGTCTCCCATTTATCCTCTCCTCTACTGTTCAAATTTTTAAGTCACTGCTTTGTTGTATTTCTTTTTTTTTTTTTTTTTTTTTTTTTTTCCCTTTCCTTACTTTGACGTTTTCTTTTTCTTGTTTGATTACTCTTAATTTTTAAAATACATTTTGATTTCCTTACTCAGAACATGATCTATTTAAATCTATGTGTACATATTATCAGACAAAAAATCTGAAATACATTTTGATTTTATGTTTATTTTCTTACTAAATAATTACATAGCGCTTAAGAGAAAATAATAAATTAAGAAAAAAATAAACCTTTTAAAAATTAAAAAAAATTTAATAGCCACGTTTGAACGCATCCATCCACCTAAAAATAAATAATAATAACAATAAAAAGAACTTCAGAGGCATTGTGTCGTTATGGAAAATTACAAAGCTTGCTATATCAAACATTTCTTTAAACTTAAAAAAAAAAAAAAAAAAAAAAAAAACTTCGAACTAGCTAGACTACCACTTTGCCACTTTGATTTTTGATGGTGCATAGTGTGTATAAATCTCAGTATATAGACTACCTAATTGACTCAATTTGACAATAACACTCCCCAGTATCCAAACATATTTTTTATCTATTAAAGATTATACATTTGGTAAAAGAAAACAAAAGAAATGTAACGAATGGAGCGTAGTCTATAGATAAATGTTATCGTTAAGAAACTAAAAAAAAAAAACTAAAAAGAAAAAAAACATTTGAAATTTATATCTTATTCATTTCACAGATTTAAATTTAAAATTTAAATTTTATTATAATAAAAAATTCTTTAAAATAATTACATTTAATTTTTTTATTATAATAAAAAATTTACATATAAAATTATATCCTAATTTAAATTAAAAATTGCACGAACTCTGTTCGTAAAAGGCATAAAAAAGAATGGATTTGCTGTTTTCAATGGCACTTTCGTAATAATAGATCAAACAATGTCTTTTCAATAAACTTGCACAATAGCTTTTCCTAGGAAAAGTAAAATAGAACACATGTCATTCATAAAAACCTAGTGTTGAAACTGATGCTAACATTTCTCATGTTTTATGGAAAAGAAAAGTCAAATAAATAAAAATAATTCTGAAATTTTAGGAAAGAAAATAAAAAGAAATGAATTATTTGGTAGAAAATAAAAAGAAAGGAGAAAAAATAGAGGGAAAAAAATAAAAATAGATCCCACTATATTATAAAAAATTAATAAAATAAATAAGATTTTAAAATAATAATTTTTTTATATAAAATTATATTTTAATTTAAATTAATAAATTAAACAGAATCTTTATAAATTGTAAAGGCATAAAAAAAGTATGGATTTGCTGTTTTTAAATGGCACTTTCGTAATAAATAGATCAAACAACATCTTTTCAATAAACTTGCACAGCAGCTTTTCCCAGGGAAAGTAAAGTAGAACACGTGTCATTCATAAAAGCCTAGATGTTGAAGCAACTGACCTGTTCTATGGGAAAGAAAAATCAAATAAATAAAAATAATTCGGAGATTTTGGGAAAGAAAATAAAAATAAATGGATTGTTTGGTAGAAAATAAAAGAAAGGGAGAAAAAGTGAAAAGTAATAAAAATAGATCTCACCATATTATTTTCTTCACAAATGGAAGATTTTGAACGATGTTGATTCATTAGTTAATATATTTTAAAAAAGTAAAAAACAAAGCGATAACGCTTTTGTGAAATTTTTTAGGGTGCGTTTGGTTACAGTGACAGAATGGTAATGTGAATGGTAATAGAATGGAATTGAAATGTGCTGGAATCATAAACTGATTCTTTTGTTTGATTGGAGTTATAGAATCAATACCTTAATGAGAATTATATTGTTTGGTTGACAACGGAATGGAATGAAAATAAACTGTATTTTGAGAAAAATACCCTTAATTAATAATCTAAAATAATTTAATATTTTATAGTAAACAAAATAATTTAATTATTAAAAAATTTTTTATTTGAAGAATAATAATTTAAAAACTATATTTCAATTGTAAAAAAATAATATTAAATATTTTAATAATATTAAATATATTAAATAAATAATATTATTAAATATATTCAATAATAATATATTAAATAATATATTAAATATATAAATAATAATATTTAAATAAAAATAATAATATTAAATATATTAAATAAATAATATTAAATATATTAAATAAATAATAATATTAAATATATTAAATAATAATATATTAAATGTGAATCATGGAGTTTTTAGAGATAATGTGAATCATGACTGAATGGAAAAACCATTCCACAGCCCCCCACATGAATGGCCATTCACTCAAAATGAGTGAATGAACTTTCCTACGTAAAGCCCTTTCTAACCCAAAAAATGAAAGCAAACAATGGAATTTGGTGGAATAACTTTTCCTTTCCATTTAATTCCTTCCAACCAAACATAGCCTTAAGGTGCTAATGGGTAAACATATAAGGATTGGTTGAATGCATTTATTGAAATAATCTAACTCTTTTTTGGTAAGGCTCGCATAGAAATATGTTATTGACGTGAATAAAACTAAAACAACAGTAATATTTATATTATTTATGGGTGCGGTTAATTCACCATGAAATAACTGTATTTTTTAAAGATAAACAAGCCCTTAATTAATTTGAAATAAAAATAAATAGAAATATAGTTCCAATAAATAAAACTCCACGGACCATATTCTTCTCTAATTTGGGTTCTGGTCACATCTCAAATGGTACTCTCAAGCTTATTTTTATGACATATAATGTCTAAACTAACATTTTTATTAATTAAATAGAAATTAATGTATTTTTAAAAAAACTTAAAATAATTTAAAAATACTAAAATTTTTTTTTTAAAAAAAAAACAACAAAGAGTTCATGATTTTTTTTATAGATTTATTAGTTTTTAGTTAATCAAATAGAAGAGTACTAATGTTATTTTACGTCTCAAAAATTAACTTCAAAATACAAATAAGATATTTTTAAAAATGTCAAGATACTAATTTCATATTATATAAAAATATAAAATATTAAAGACATGTTTTGCCGTAACACAAAACACTAAAATGATTTTATCCCGTTTAGCTTTTATTACTCGTCGATGTTATTTGTTGTCGTTGTGACATTTTGTTTAGGTATAGGTCCCTGTTTTCGAAGGGAGCAGGCAGACCAAAATATTGTATTTGCTTTTGAGCAGCTTGTTTTCCTCCATAGCTCAGAGAGCTTGTTAATGGAACTCCAGGAATTTGGCTCGAAGAAGACCGGATTCTCTTTTTTGAGTTCTTTAGGGCTCGTTTACTTCGTAAATTTGAGTTTTCGATTCGAGTTGAGATGTGACATTTTCTGAGAGCTTTTTACTGTAATAGAAAATTTTAATGTGATATTTTCTAAGAACTTTTTATTATAAAAACTTAAAATTAAAAACTCAAATCGGTGAAGTGAACGAGACCTTAGACTTTCTATATCAGTCAAGTCCTAAATAATGTCATATTATACTACAAAGTCCCAAATAACGCTTTCAGAGAAAATCAGTGATACTTCCAGAAGAATAAGAAAAAAAGATGAATTGACTATTGTCTTAAATATTTTTAATTAATAAACTAATAAAATAAATATAAAAATTCTGAAACAAAATATATCCTACCTTCGCCGACTGGATCCCCAAATATCCAAAGTCCAACCACAGAAAATTCAAAAGAACTTGGGAGGACAAACGCAAGATTTTAAAAGAACGCAGAGAATTCAAAGTTAAGGACATGGAGGGAGTGAATTTGGAAAAGTGATTTATTGAGCAGACAACGTACATTGTATTTTACGACAAGAAAAATAAACAAATTTCTACCCCCCATAAATACCTGGCTACTAGATGGGAGGCAGTTGGCACGTCCTAATTACGTGTAGGTTATTCAAGACTGGACCTTCCTAGGATCACAAAAGTTTCTCGAACTTCTTGAGCCAAGTTTTCAACTTAGAAGAGAGATCTTAAGGCCTTATTCACTTCACCGATTCGAATTTTTAGTTTTAGGTTTCTACAGTAAAAAGCTCTCAGAAAATGTCACATCAAAATTTTTCGCTACAGTAAAAAGCTCTCAGAAAATATCACATCTCAGTTCGAATCAAAAACTCGAATCCGCGAAGTGAACGATGCCTAAATATATGGCGAACCCTCGATGTGACAAGACACAAAGGTCTTAGAAAAGTTTTTAATTGGAATATTGAAAACATTAAAAAGACGAAAAAAAGGAGTTTTTTGGATTTTGCTTGAAAGCTTTTAATATTCTTGGCGTCTAGAAGTTCTAGGAACGTGCTCTGTATTCTTTTCAAGATTGAGAATGAGAAAGATTCATATGGCTTACGCAAGAATCATTAATTATAAGAACCATTTTATTCCACAAGGCATCGTCTCTTTTTTAAAAGTCCGTTTAATTTACTGATTTAAATTTTTAATTTGAGTTAAAATGTGATTTTATGTGAGAGTTTTTTATTATAATAAAAAAATTAATTATTATTATTTATAAAATTTTTTTACTGTAACAAAACTTAAATTTTAAACTTAAATTAACGAAATGAACAAGTCTCTTCGTTTAAAAAAATTTATGAGTTTTTATTATAAAGTTGATCATTAACCTCTTTCTGTTTCATCTTGTCTTCTTTTTCTTTCTTTTTTTTTTTTTTTTTTTTTTTTTCGGTTCTCCCTATTCATAGGGAACTTAAGTGCCAATATTGAATTTTTATAAAGGTGTACGTACAATCTCTCTTATCTCACTCGATTATAGTCTAAAGATAATAGAAATAATTGTAAAAATAATCTCTATATTTTATTCAATGTATTTTTCCCCTCCATATTCATGACAAAATTATTTATGTCAAAATTTTTCTTAAAGTAGATTTAAAAAACTGTATATCTAAGAAAAGAAAAAAAAAAAGTCATACTAAGCATTCCTCAATTCTACACATTACGTAGGATCCGTTGATTGATAATATACTTGAATTATTCAAAATACCCCCATTACTATCTATACTCTTAGAAAGTAAAACTAAATAGATTTAAAAATTAAATTTGAACAAACAAAAAAAATATATATTGAGAAAAAAATAAAAACATGCATGAAAAAGTGCAAATTCTAGAAATGAGTGGTTGTTATACCGGACACCCGCACGCAGGTCGCATTTCTTTGCGATTGTCATGATTTTGGTTATGACCCGGGCGGGGTAGAATTTGGTAATATTATCAAATACAAAATATTTGCAGTTGTTGAGTTAAATAGAAAGGTGTGATCAAATGTAGATGCCTATACTTTTGCTTCCATATTGATGGGCATTTTGCACAATTGACTTGTGATTTAAGGGTCTGCATATGTCAGCGTGTGTTTGGAACTGTTTTTGAAAACAGTTTTTACATATTTCGATAAGTAAAAAATGAAAATAAAAGTGAAACGATGTTTGTTTAGTAAATATTTTGAAAACAAAAGCAGTGAGAATAGTTTTTATGAAGTAATTAAAAAACAGTTAAAAATTATTTTCACTTTTATTGTTTTCATTTTTCAGTATTTATCAATAATATTATAATATATTAATTAATAAATACGATTTTATTTTTTTCATTATGTTCAAAACAATCTCTTAAAAAATAAACCAAACATAATTTCAAAATCGGTCCTAAAATAATTCTAAAAACAATCTCATTTTTACTTTTTATTAAAAACAAAATCATTTTAAGACCAATTCTAAATGCACCATCAACTTTTTCCATTAGAAAAGCCTAAAAGTCAAATTATGTGCACTAGCCATAATTCAAAAGGAGAATTATGCAGTGGGTATGCAAATTTAGGCCTCGTTCATTTCACTGATTTGAGTTTTCAGTTTTAGGTTTCTACAGTAAAAAACTCTCAGAAAATGTCACATTTAACTTTTTTTGCTACAGCGAAAAGCTTTTAAAAAATGTCACATCTCAGCTCGAATTGAAAACTCGAATATGCAAAGTGAACGAGACCTTATTCTATTTGATAAGTCACAATTATGAAATATGAACATTCAATTTATATTGAATTTTACTCTAAAATAAATTATTGAACTTATTTTTAAAATGTATCCGTCTTAATTTCTACCCTTCATTCTTATTAATACTCTTTTAACTAATGTAATTATTTAATTAAAAATGATATTAATCAAGAGTAGATGATAAAAATCAACATGCTAATACACTCTACTGGATATTTGTCTAAATTTTCCTTTTATTAAATTACCAAACTTAAGAAATGGTTGCAATGTTGTAACATAATATAGAAATTTAGTGGAATTTTCTATGTTACGAAGGATATATATACATATTATAAAGAGAAAATTTGAAGTTTAGCCATTGTTTTCTTTCAACTCTATTATTTTTGTTATTACATAAAATTTTAAGAGAAATTTTCAAGTTTAACCATTAGTTTTTCCAACTCTATTATTATGCCACTATATAAATTTTTGATACTACTACGGAAAATAACCTGCAGAATACAAAGTGATAATCTATAGGTTACGAAAAATAATTCTTTCGTAAACTTCATAACCTGTAGGTTATGAAAAGATAACTTCCAAGTTATTGGCATAAGATAAATTTAATAACAGTGACATAAATAAAATAGTATTACTTTATTAATGACATTTTTACAATTCTCTAATTTTTAGTGCCACTATGAAAAATAACCTACAGGATACGAAATAATAACCTGTAAATTATGAAAAATAACTTACAGGTTACGAAAGATAACTTACAGGCCACAAAAGATAACATATAAGTTATTATTGGTATAAAATAAATTTAATAATAGTGCTAAAAATAAAATAGTGTGACTCTATTGATGGCAATTTTAAAAATTCCCTTATTACAAATTGTATCTGTAGAGTTAAAAAATAAGAATTGTACTTTTAATGAAAATACCTTTCTTTAAAACGTATTTTTTATTCTATCCACAAAATTTACTGGCGTAAACTTGTGATAATTTTAAAAATATATCTTTCTCTATGTCTTATTTAATTGCAATTATTATTTTTAAATACTTGCATTTTCTCTAATTTGTTTCTATTAGGTTTTTTAAAATGCACCTTTTTTTCTTTACTTTACTCCTATTAACATAATAATTTTTTCATGTGTGTCCATGCTTAATTTTTTATTTTTTTATTTTCGTTTTGTCAAAAAATTCTCTACAATTTAATTCTTTTTTGGTGTACCTCGTTTAGAGTTTTTTTTTTTTTTTTCCCGAGTTTTCTAATTGACATATTTTTTTTCGGATGTATCCCTATTTATTTTTTTTTTCTGTATAAGTCTTGTTATTTTGTAATATAACTATAAAAAATGTTTGTATTAGTTGTATATTAACTAAATAACTAAGATCTTAAATATTAAATAAATTAAAAAAATAATAACACGGTAATTAAAATATAACACACTAATTTCTCTTTTTAAGCATGTGGAGTTTAACTAGTAAAACGAGAAATCTTTTTTTTTTTTTTTTTTTTTTGGGATAAAAAGAACTATAATCAATATAAAATATATTTTTCCAAATCCGAGTCTCTCACTGTGAGTGGCAGAATTGACAACCCCGATTCCCGAATACACACGGTAGAAAGGGGGAAGAAACAGAAGCAAAAGGATTTTTATTAGCTGACTTGGTGGGGGGAAAAAGAAAAGAAAAGTCAAAATATAATTTATTTTTTTCTCTCGTTTAGACTTTTTAAAAATATCCGAACTCTCCCTATAAATATCCACGTTTCTTGGTTTCTCTATTGCCCATAAGCAAAAGCATAACCATAGAACAGATATCAGTGACACAAAAACAAAGCTGCATTATTGTGAAATGGCCAGTGCTACACAAGTCTCGCCGCCGGTCACCGGATTAGAGGTGGAGACACAGTGGTTTCCGCCGGCGGTTAAGCCTCCGGGATCGGCAAAGACTTTCTTCCTCGCCGGTGCAGGTACCTTCTTTGATATAATAGAGACTTTTGTTTTATGACTCCAACAGCCCGCTTGGTTATGCACTTTTATTTTTATTTTGTATTAATTACAAAAATTCTCCTCAACTTATAGTAAATAACATATATTATAAAACTAAATTAAGTTAATACCAAATTTTAAATCTATTTGAAGTAGATGAGAATTTACTATGTAAATGATTCATTCATTTACCAAAAAATAATTTACGTAGTAAAAAATCTTTATTTATGTAGAAAATAATATTTTTACTAATCGTAAAAAGAAAATTTACGTGAAAAAAGTCTTTTTGTTCTAATCGTAAATAAAATATTTATACGGTAAACTGCTATTTACTTCAAATCATTTTAAAATTTACTATTTACTTCAATTATTTTCTATAATCTGTTTTTTTACTTCATTCTTCTTAATTATCACTCTCGTAATAATTTGCATCTTGATCTCCATGCCCCTCCACTCCCTATGAAGGGATTTTATATCTAAAAAGTTTTAGGGTTTTTTTTTTTTTATTTGGCTTAATAGTCTAAAATTTTAAATTAAATACATCAAATTTCAAAGTCAAAATAGCTTTAGATATAGTATAGTTACAAAAATAATACGTTACTTACCACATGCCAAAGTACAGACGTGTCAATTTTCATTGAAAATTCTAACAGGAGGTTTTTTTTTTTTTTTTTTTTTTTTTTTTTTTTTAATATTTCATAGAGTGCAAATGAATCGTTTTAAGACATTGCGGCATAAAATTTTGAATATCAGATTTGGGAGTGTAAATGAAATATTTTAAAACATTATATTAAAATTCCCAGGCCTTAAGCGTAGTGCCGTTGAAATAAGTTAGTGATATTTGTTCTTTAATTTTTGGAAGGTTGGAGAGGGATGGAAGTGGATGGGAAATTGGTGAAGTTCACAACGACCGGAGTGTACTTGAAGGGTGAAGCCGTGTCGTGGATCGCCGCTAAATGGCAAGGAAAGACTGCGGAGGAGCTGCTGGAATCCGACGAATTCTTCCAGGACATAGTCACAGGTAGCCAACTATTTTCTATTTTCTAACTTTTTTATTTTTCTTCTTTTTCTTTACACATTCAATTTGCCTTGCCTTTAAAAAAATAATAAATAAATAAATAAAACAAAGAAATGTAAGTTGCGTTTAGAATTAGTTCTAAAATGTTTTTATTTTCTGTATGAAAATAGAAATGAAAACGTTTTCATTTTTATTTTAAAATCATTTTTGAAATGTGTTTGGTAGTTTTATTCAAAAATTAATTTCAATTTTAAGAAAAACTAAAACTGCGTTTGGTGGTTTAATATTTGAAAACATGTAATAATATTTAAAAAATTAATATATTAAATAAATAATATTATTAAATATATTAAATAAATAATATTAAAATAATAATATATTAAATAAATAACATTATTAAATATATTAAATAATAAATATATTAAATAAATAACATTATTAAATATATTAAATAAATAATATTATTAAATATATTATATAAATAATATTATTAAATAAACATATATAATACAAAAATGGTTTCAGAAAAGAGGGAAGAAAATGAAAAAAAAAGTGAAATCCATTTTCAGAAAACAGAAAACGAAAACGAGAAAATGAAAACACATTTTTTTCGTTTTCAATTTTTCACAAAAGACAAAAACGATTTTGTTTTTGTTTTTAAAAAACTTTTAGGCCAAACGCAATTTATGTTTCCATTTTCATTTTTTAGGCCTTGTTCACTTCACCGATTCGAGTTTTTAGTTATAGGTTTCTATAGTAAAAAGCTCTCAGAAAATATCACATCAAAATTTTCTGCTACAGTAAAAAACTCTCAAAAAATGTCACATCTCAACTTGAATCGAAAACTCAAATCCGTAAAGTGAACGAGGCTTTAATCTTGAAAAATGTAAAAAATAGAAATGAAAACGGAAACAAACAGGGCCGGAAGTTCTTAGCTAGAGCTAAAATTCTCTGACCATATATACATGGAAAATTCTATTCAGCCTAGAAACCTGTCTAATTTCATAATTATGATTTTTAGATATATTATCTATACGTTTCGGCTTTCCAATATTTCATAGGCCCGTTTGAGAAATTCTATCGCTTGACTCATATAAGACGGTTGGAGGGGAAAGAGTTCTCGGGGAAGGTAGGGGGACACTTGGCCGGCATGATCAAATCCGCCGGCACTTATGGCGAGGCGGAAGCGAAAGCCGTTGACAAGTTTATTGAGCTCTACAAAGACAAAGAGTTCCTCTCAGTTGGATTCTCCAATCTTTACCATCAGTCACCAACCGGATCACTTACGGTTCGTAAAACATGATAATTACAAACGTTATTTTGGAAAGCAATTTTTTTTTTTTTCTTTCTTATTTTGATTAAAAGTGCTGTCGTACCATGTGGAGTTGCCAATCATTTTATATGCAATATCATGCGTATTCTTAATATATAGTTTTTGTGGTATTTGTTATTGAGAAATATAGGTAACCTTCTCCGACGATGGATCGTATATACCAGAAGAACGTGGAGTTGTGATAGAGAACAAGCCCCTTTCGGAGGTAATGCTGTACTCTATTATTGGGAAGAACGGTGTTTCTCCTACGTTGAAACGAAGCCTGGCTGAAAGGCTCTCTCAACTTATGAAACAAGAAGAGCACTTATACTAATTATACAATTACGACCGCATGCGTACGGGATCTAATTTGAAGCTGATGATCAGAAGTGTAGTGAGTTGATGAAGTGATGGAAACATGAAAGTTTGTGGGAAAAAATAAAAATAAAAATAAATATGAACTCCATTAGTAAAGATGTAATATTTTTCTCTGTAGCTTACATCCGTGATATTAATAAAAACGTTTGAATAAAGAACTACGTACATAAAAAATAAATATACCAGAACTCCATTAGTAAAGAAAACAGGAAAAAAAATTTTGTAATATTTTTCTTCTGTGAAACTTACATCCGTTTTATTAAAAAATAAAAACGTTTGAATAAAGAACTACGTACATCATTATGGTGGAAAATACAAAGAAGAACAAGAAAGCACGCCAATACATCAACCTTTCTATATATGAGAGAGTCCAACAAGTCCATACCTTGGTACATTAAAGAAAAAGAAAACAGGAAAAAAAACATTTGGCATCAACATTACATGGTTATGAATCACGTTCGGTGAAACCTTGAATCATTCCTTTTTTGTTTTGTCTCATAGAAAAATGGAAAAAAGATATCAAAATCTCATAGAAAAATCTCTGAACCGTTCAACAAGGCCGAGTGAACCTCCTATGCATCCCTCAGCTCCTCGCTACGCTATTCCAAGTACCATACTTAGACCATCAATTTCTCATTCACCCAAAAACCATTTTGATTGAATACTTGATTCGATCTCCCGCAGGGCCATATCTCATGCACTGTGACAGTGCCCCATCCGAATATGGGCCTCAAAATCCAAAATGCGGATTTTTCTCTGCCATCGTTTTGCGACATGCTCTCAAAAGATATCCCCGCCTTTGTTGCACCTGCAGATCTCCATCTCCATATATAGAGACACCGCTCCATAAACACCCATACATGTTGACCCGCTCGTCCCCAGAATTCCATGAAACGCCCTACACCACCCTACAGATTACTCATGTGACAATGTCTGCGCTCTTTGTCTCCGTCAAGCCGACCCATATCTCCGTACATGAGATTGATTCCTTTTTTTTTTTTTTTTAAAAGAAAATGTAAGATGTAGTGGGTGAAATCTACAATTGATTAGATCAAGGGCCAATCACCAAATTATGAGTCATCGATTAGTGAAGTTGATCCGCCATAAGAACGAGAGTGTCAGTAAATGTGAAAGTAAAAAAAAGCAGTAAAAAGATAAAAATTTATGATGATTCTCCTGATAATATATGATACATCCATTGTAGGGCTCCGGCTCCGGTGGTTTTGCTATGAGTGTTGAAAAGCATTACAAGAGCCGTTCTAAGAAGAACGAGATGAGAGAGAAATGTATGTTGGAAAATACAGTAAATAATAGGAAAATATGCTGTAAGTGAGCGTGGATGCTTTAGCGTGCTGGAGAATATGTTGTGTCTATGAGTTATTTCCTGATTCTCTGCGTGATATGACCTTCAATTCATAAAATTCCCTTCATTCTTAGGCGTTGCATGACTTTTTTTAACTGGTTTTGTCCATAATTAACCGGTCAATCATAGTTTATTGCCTATTTTGAATTGATTCGGCCTCTTTGTTGCCTAATTGCTGGAGATATAGACTGCGTTTGGAATCAATTTTGAAAACGTTTTTCACATTTTTCAAGGAACAAAAAATGGAAACAATCTAAAGACTATGTTTGGAGCAACATCTAACCAAAAACAAAACTGAAAACGTTTTTTTCTCTTTCTCCTAAAAGCTCACACTTTCTGAAAATGATTAAAACTCGTTTTCATTTTTCTAAACATTGAGCTTCTCGGTCTAAACGCGCTGGAGGTTTTCTCCTCCTTCTTAGTTGATAATCGGTGGATCCGGAGGGAGTCTTGACTTGAACGACGATGTTCTGAGGTTGAGAGCAGGACGATCTAACTTGACACCATCGTGGTGACCGGTTCCGTTTTGATTAGCAGCGCTGGAAGCCATGGAAGATGGTGGAGTTTCTTCACCAGAGCATATGGAGAGTGGTGATGAGTGAGGGGGTCTCGTTGGTTTCAAAGAGGGAGAGTTGGGAAGAAAGGCAAAAGGAAAGTGAAAGTGATGGGGATGGAAGGTGGGTTCAACGAGGAAGAGAAGAGTGTGAAGATTTTTTTTAAGAGCGTGAAGATATATATATATTTTTTTTTGGTGGACAAAGCTTTGGTTTGGTATTGTAGACTAATTAGTACTGGTATAGTACCTGACAGAGATCGGAAGAGTTATTTTGAAGAGGGATTTATACGGTAATAATATAGAACCTTCACTTTTTGCTAATGGTAATTACTATGTTCTTATATATATACATATATTTTAAATTGAAAGAGTTATTTTGAAGAGAGATTGAAAGAGTTTTTATTTGGGATTCAATTATTATTTATTTAATAAATTATTATTTTAAATATTATTATATGTTTTTAAAAATTAAATCCACCAAACGCAGTTTCAGTTTTTTTTTTTATAAAAAAAACTGAAAATTATTTTAGAATAAAACTACAAAACGCATTTTCAGAAATGATTCTAAAATGGAAATGAAAACGTTTTTATTTTCATTTTCATACATAAAACAAAATCATTTTGGAATGAGTTCTAAACGCACCCATAGTTTTTTATGTGGAAGACACTCAATTTCGTCCAATAAGAGGGTATCTTGCAGCCTAAATCAATTGTTGCCACTTTCCTCCTTAATTCCTCTAGCATAAGCAGTTGATTTCCTTACTTTTCTGGGTGATTATGTTGCCAAATTCTGTATAACGAATGTCTTGAGGATATTCTCTCTTGACTTGATGCCCAAGATTGTCTGTCAACTTGTGGGATCGACCGGTGAAGTTGATCAGTCGACCAGTCAATTCTGCCTGTTCAGAGAATTATAGTGACTCGTCTAGTGACCTGTCGAAACCTAAATTATTACGTGTATTGGGAAAGATAAGGTACGAAATTTGAGATCAACATAAGATCATATTGATAAGAAAGTTAAAGAAGTGAAAATCAAAAGCTTGAGAAAACTACAATATCCATAAGGCACATAAGAAAATGAAAAATAAAAAGACAAGTACGGTAGATTCGGACCCTGGCTTATTTTTTACTTTTCCAATCTGTATTGGTGCTTTTTTTTTTTTTTTTTTTTTTTTTTCCCAATAAGTGGAAATCAGTATTGTTGCTAGTCGATGACAATGAATCGTTATCAATTGGATTATATTATGTAACCGCCCAACAAATCAAATAACGATATCATTGAAATATCATTACGTGAAGGAGTATCATTAGTTTTATGATTATATTGATTTATAAATCTATTTTAAAATAGAGAGTGACACAGATGTTTGTTTCATATTATAATCCAATACAATATTTGTCCTTTCAGAAGAATTTTTACGATGCCGCTGTCAATATTTTATAAATTTACGTCACTCCTACCACCCTATTATTTTTGTTTTAAGCGTTATTACGTTGTCGTTAATTAGTCGTCTGTCAAATAAGAATTTGTTTTATATCTTATCTTATATAATATATATAAATCAGAATTCAGCTCGTATACCTCTTATTTGTATCTTTCTATAATATTATAACACCTCAATTAAAAATTTATTAATAACATAACATTTGAATTAATATGACGATTAATACGGTTTCCTAAACTACCCCATTTTAGTGCCAAAATCACTCACATCCATAAAGTAAATACATGATTGTGTACACACCGTGCTTCTTGAAAGATGGTAGAAAAGGCATATATGTCGAAATCAAATAAAGAGAAATCACATATTATCATGGATTCATGTAGAAATGCCAAATAACTTCTGAAAGGGAAATGAAACTATATCCCAATTTTTAAAAGTCATATATTTGCTCCTACTATGCACTTTGCTCATGGATAGAATTGCCACCTGCTCAAAATAACAAATGGACACTTCTGTAAAAACACATTCTTTTAAGAAGTTCATTTGTCAGTGTTAATCAGATTCACGTTTCAAGGTTTACGAGTTGCAAATCTTTAAACCCAGCAAAAAATTATGAGGTTACAAGATTTAAGACCTTAAAAAATAATGAATAAAAAAATAGAGTTGTAAGTTTTTAAAACTCTAAAAAAATCATGAAGTTGCAATATTTAGAAACTCTAAAAAAATTAAAATAGAGTTGTAAGTTTTAAAACTCTATAAAATTTAGAGTTATAAGATTTAAGACTTCAAAAAAATCAAAATAGAATTGTAAGTTTTAAAACTCTACAAAATTTAGAGTTATAAGATAAAAGACCTTCAAAAAAATCAAAATAGAATTACAAGTTTTTTTTGTTTAAAAAAAAAAAAAAAATTTAAAAAATTATAATCGTTAAGAGACAAAATCCTAAAAAATATTAAAAAGTCTAATCGTTATATATATAAAAAATATATATATATATATATATATTTAATGAATTTGATCACGATGGTAAAATTTAAAATATTATTTTAATTTTAAGTATTGACTTACAAAGTGCAGCCGAAATAAAAAAAAAAAAATAGTGATCACTTGTATTTCCGTTTCCTGCAAGAAAGTAAAAGGAATTAATCAAAAGATTAAAACAAAAAAAAAAGCTGACCAATAATGAAAGGAAAGGCCAAAAAGCAATTACCTTTTTTTAGAAAGAAGCCAAATAAATAATTTAGAAGATGGCTCCGGACGTAAACCAAAGATGGAATGCAATTAAAACTTCATAAGAGGCAATTGATGTATAATAAAAAAAAAAATGATGATGAATTCAATGTTTGCCTGTTGCCGACCAAAAGCTTTGATGGAGTTGTGACTTTCTTTCTCTACACACATATATATGTTAGCCAAAAAAGTATCTTCGGTCACCTTTTTTTTTTTTTTTTTTTTTTTTTGAAATCCAAACAGATTTGGGAAAAAAAGTATATGTGTATCACATATCTGTTAGAATGTGATCAGTTTCCAAAAATCACGGAATAGAAAATTCTAAAATTAAAATTTGGCCCCAAAAACATTCAAAGAGGCCATTCACCTCCCAATTAAAAATTCACAAAATTTCAAACTTTAAATTGCAAATTAAGAACTACGAAGACTTATTCCATTCTGAATACATAGATAATCTAAATATAAAATCTAAATATAGTCATAATTTTTAAATTCAAATCAAATTTTATATTAAAATTATCTAAATTTAAATTTTAAAGTCTTTTTAATTCTTTATACGGTCATACACAAAGAATTATCCAAATTCCAAATTAAATTCCACATGAAAATTATTCAATTTAAATCTTAAATCAAATTTCAAATGCCTTTTAATTTCTCATACAGTCATATACTAAAGAATTATTGAAATCCCAAATTAAATTCCACATAAGAATTATCTAAATTTAAATTTCAAGTCAAATTTTTAAAGTTATTTCTCAATTTCTCATATAGTCATATACTTAAGAATTATCTAAATACAAATTCTAAATTTAAAATAAAATTATCCAAACATAAATCTTAATTCTAAATTTGAATTATAAGTGGCTTGATCCCTCAACGGAGTATGTAAACAACTCTGCCAAATTCATGGAGTTCAGCTTCCCAAATTCTAAAACAAAAATTATTAGAATTTACCATTTTAATTATAATTAAAATGTTTTCTTTTGTACTAAATGATTATAATTAAAAGGTTATTCTTATAATTTTGAATGAATAGAATTAAAAATAATAAACTCATATGTTAATTATATTTTAGTATAGATGAAATTATCTTGCACGTGAAATATTATTATTAAACATTTTTGCTGAACAAAACTAAAACCTAAACAAAATCCTAAAACCTCAAACTAAGAATATTTGTTCCTCTTTTTTTTTTTTTTTTTTTTTTTTTTTTTTTTTTTTTTTCTTTCTTTCTTTTCACTAAATGGCTTATGGCTGCTCTGGTCAGCTTGGATTCGAATTCTATAGCCTTTTTCTTTGCATATTTTACCCCACTTTTCACACTTTAATCCCCCATCGTCAAATTACTTTCACAAATGAGATGAAATAATTATTTTAAAAAGAAAACTAAAATAAATAAAATTACACTAAAATAAAATAAATTAAAACGAAATCAAATCAAAATAGACTAAACTAAAAATACACAAAAATAAGCTAAAAACAAACCTAAAATCTCAAGAACCTAGCTAGATTAAAGGCTTAAAAATGCTGAAATGACTCTATTTTATAGAGTTATCATTAAATCTAATGTAATTTTCAAGGACAACATGTTTGATTGATATAAAACTCTATAGCCACACACACACATATATCCTTATACAAAAACTTGAGATCACTACCTTTTTACCTAGGCTAGCTTTGTGGGAAAGGAATATATGTTTAAAGAATGACAACTATGAATCTCGAGAGTCTCCAATGCTGCACAACCATCTAATATACTTTCGTATTTCATCAAAAAGGAAAAAAAAAATCTAATATACTCAGGAGACGTTTGTTTTTTATATCTGTCTCTAATTCTGAATTATAATTCATGATTCTCTACAGTATTTTTTCTCATAAAAAATATACGTAAAACGAAAATGATTTTGAATTATTATTTTGAATACATAAATTAAACGTCCTCTTAGTGAACTTTTTATAGCGCGGGTGTTTCAAGACTTGGTATGTTGATATTTGAGGTGACATTTAGCTGAAGCAGTGCAACTTCATAACGGTTAAGGTGCTTGAATGCTTGAAAGGAAAAGTGGATGAGGTAAGTTGAAACAAAATTCTCAATGAAATAGAGGGCGTAGGAGTATATCTCGCTCATACGACATCATGTGTTGGATCATCTCGATTTGAATTTATATTGCATGTATATCTCAAATGAAGTATATATATATAAAAAAAAATCATAAAATTATTTTAAATTTTGTCGTAAACAATTAAAACAAATAGAATTATAAATAATCTAACTATAAACTAAGCATTACGATGCACATTTTCATTTGTTTAGTTTATGTATTAGTATAAAAAAATTTGTATTTTGTTTATCAATTGAAATTGAACAACTCATGTATCATGTATAAATAAAGTTGATAAGTTACTCGCGATTTTTTTTTCTTTTTTTTTTTTTTTTTGGATTGAGTTACTTGAGATTTCTAACAGTACTTCGTCCAATGTTTTTTGAGGTGTATTTATATTTTTTACGGTCCTTTTATGATATGGTCTCATATTAATAGTGCGTTATCGATCGTTAAATCTGATAAAATTATATTAAAATAAAATATATACATGTATAAACAGAGTCCGTTGCTGATATTGATTTAATAGCTAAACAAATAGACAACAATAATTTATTTTTTAAGTCTTATAAAAAATAATCTCTTATTTCTTAGGAACAATTTTCCTTTTGGAAAAGTTTTAATTTCAATTCCAAATGAATAATTGTCAATTGATATGGGCTAGAAAGAATATTAAAGGTCCGTTCATTTCGCTGATTTGAATTTATAATTTGAGTTGAGATGTGATTTATAATTATCAATTGATATCTGAAAATTTTTTACTGTAATAAAACTCAAATTCTAAACTCGAATCGGTAAAGTGAACGGGGCCTAAAACACACACACGTGTTCTAAACAATGACATCACTAAAAAATTGATTCCAACTTCTCGTTGCTCTTTTTGAAAGGGATGGCTCTTTGTCTTTTCAAACAAAAGAGTCTTTTACTTACGACCGTGTTCTTCCGATCCCGCAGCCTATGTTTAACTAGTTGCCAATTACGGACGGTGTTGACTAACTTGGTGGTTGCCATCCACACTTCAAACGCTAATAAAGTTGAGTTCACTCCAAATAAAAAAAGAAAAATATGATCATTTGTGTCTTGTAGTTTAGAATTTTATTTGTATTTGAAATTCATTAGAGCACGTTATTATTACAAATATACATCCAAAATATTAAAACCTAAATAATTACAGGCATAACAAATCTATACCTATTTGAAATTTCCCCACCCATAAATTCAAAAAATGAAAAAGAAGATATCGAGACCTAGGGATTGAGAAACTATTTAAAAGTAAAATGGAAGAGTAATAAAGACATTTTATATCCCACAAAATCACTCTTCGGGTACTAAAAATACATTTTCAAAAATATTAAAATACAACTTTAAGATTATAAAAAATACAGGATATCAACTCAATATTTTACGATAATATAAGAAACCAAATTGATTAAATAATGTTATCCTCAAAAAAAGAACACCCAAATGAGATTTTTCAAACAAATAAGGTAGACAAATAATTCGATAGTGATAGCTGCCACACGCTAGCTGCAAATTCCACGCACCCCATTCATCAAAAGCATGAAATAGTAATAATTTGACTAGCTGTCAAGCAACTCCTAATCTCCCATGTCGCAAAAAAAAAAAAAAAAAAAAAAAAAAAAAAAATCCCACGTGGTATAAAAATACAAGAAGACTAAAAAACGAAAGGTAGCAAATGGCAATACTAACTCCTCATAAATTCCTCACCCACCCCTCCCTCCACATGGCCTGCCTAACTACCGACGTCTATCATCCAATCTCTCAATCTACCTTTTCTACGCACCTAACTTTTCACGGACATCCACGTCTTCACCACCGCCATTGCCTTAAACCTCCAAAATCTCCATATAAACCCCTTGGATTACTTTTCGCCTCTACACTTGTAATTGGCAAAACGACACCTTCCAAAACCAACGTCCTCAACAAAAGCCGAACCCAAATGGCTCTTACGACAGTCGCCGGAGTTCAGGTCGAGATAGCCACGTTCCCGCCGGCGGCGACGCCTCCGGGCTCCGACAAGACTCTGTTTCTTGGCGGCGCAGGTGAGTGTAAAGCGTGATTTGTAAAGTGTTTTAAAAGTGGAGACGACGGTTTTTTGTTTCTTTGTCGTTTTCACATTTGTTGAAAAGTCAACGGGTGATTTTCTAACGCGCCGTAGGTGCGAGGGGTTTGGAGATCCAGGGGAAATTCGTCAAGTTCACGACGATCGGAGTTTACCTGGAGGATAACGCCGTTAAGTGGCTCGCCGGGAAGTGGAAGGGGACGTCGGCGGAGGAACTGATGGAGTCCGTCGAGTTCTTTAGAGACATCGTAACCGGTATGCAATTTATCTATTTTAAGATTTCTCTTTTTTTATGTTTCTGATCTCATAGTATATTAGTAGCACACATTTTTTAACGGTTAGATACGATGAAAATCACATTAAGAAAAAAGCATAGCAGGTAGAATTTTAAGTCAAAAAACAGAGTCCTATTGACTCTGCATGTTTTTCAGATCCTACGGTAGAAATCTCTTTCTTTTTAATGTTAATGTTCGATTTTTTTTTAGGTCCCTTTGAGAAGTTTACCAGGGTGACGATGATATTGCCGTTAACGGGGCCACAGTATTCGGAGAAAGTGTCGGAAAATTGCGTGGCAATCTGGAAAGCTTTGGGGATTTACACTGACGCAGAGGAGAAAGCCATTGAAAAGTTCATTGAAGTCTTTAAAGATCAGAATTTCCCGCCGGGTTCCTCTATTCTCTTCACACAATCGCCCACCGGTTCCTTAAAGGCAAGTAAATTTATGCTTTCTTCAACAGTTCTCAAGTTTCTGTTACGTTGTTTCCCTCATAAAAATTCTAATTCTACTTTTATTGATACAATTTTTCTTTCAAATAAATTCACTTTTTAATCGACAAGACGTGTTGTTCTTTTCAAAGGCAAAAGAATCAAATTTATATCATTGATTTAGTATGATATATAGGTGCTCCAACTGTTATGTAGTGGTCTTTGATTTGGGTCACATCCAACACAGTAGGCGCATTACATGACGTCCTGATATTTGTCAATTTTACACTGCAGCATTTTATATTACGTTGTGTGAAAGATTTTGTACCACTTTCCTCCCAAGTGATCATTATGTAGATGGGGAGGCCTAATTTGAGGAGATGAGATCTGTTGTTTCCATTTTTCTATCTCATTAGTTGCCCTTCTATTATTTTATTTCTTTGCCATCAAAATTTGACAACTTAGATGTTGCAAAATTTTTCATAAGTGCACGGGTCGCACGTTCCACAAGGATTGAATTTTTGAGAGTTAAACTCAGTATTGTGAGTGTCCGTGACTAAATTTTATCTAAGCGAAATCGAGTGAATTGAAGCAAGAAAAGTAAATTAATTTAATTTAATTTCCTCTTAATCTCTACTATTTTTATTTTGATTTTCATTTGAAAATTGTAATTGTGATATTGTGATATTGTAATTGTGCTTCGATTTCAAACCATTGTTTCGGTTGGGGAAAAATTCAAACAAAACAAGACCGTTGTGGAGAAGGAAACCAAATTAGTGCAGGCTGTTTGTGATGCGTTTCGTTTCCAGTGTCTCCTACGCTGATGAAAAGTTGCTATAGTTGGTCAACTCTCCCTACATTCTTCTTTTTTTAATAAAAAAAAAAAATGATATGAAAGATTTTGCTAAAACTACGAAAATATGACTCCTTACAATTGATCTACTTTGGTGGGTATAATCATTTATGCATTATCTCAATAGTACTCTGTATCTGCCCTTTACAAGTCAGGAAAAGACTTTGCATTTTTTTGAACACCCAACCAGTCTTTTTAACTCTTTTTCTTGTTTTTCAATATAGATAAGCTTTTCCAAAGATGAATCCATACCAGAAAAAGAGAATGTTGTTATAGAAAACAAACTACTTTCGGAGGCGGTTTTGGAGTCGATTATTGGAAAGCATGGAGTTTCTCCTGCTGCAAGGCAAAACATTGCTTCAAGGCTAGCGGAATTGCTTAAAGAGACAAAAGACTGATGACCTGCCCTGCAGAAAAAAATTAGAGAAAATGTTAGGGGAGGGAAAAGTGAAACGGGACGTCAAACAAGGAAGTGTGTGAGAAAGAAAGGAGAAATGAAATTCCACATGAATACTGTGCGTTTTTTCTGGAACCTTTATTTTTGGATCAACGTTAATAAGCGAAAGCATATTGTTTGTGTTTTTAATCAAATATTGAACCCATTAGAGTTAATTTCATGCATTTTCTCGTTCAGTGCTTACAATGGAGAGGAAATATACAAAAGAAACGTGACAGATTGTGTTCTGCGAAGGGCTATACAATCTTTTACTTTTTATTTTATTTTTATAATTTCGTCTTCTTGTCGAGTATTGCAGCACCAAGAAACTTCCAATAACTCACCGAATAAACGATTTTTTTTTTTTTTTTTCAAATATGGTTGTGCACAGCATGCTTTGATATCAAACCTCTGATTTGGTCAAACCAGAACTTTGGTTTGAGAAAATTTAAACAAAATGAGACTGTTATGTAATAGAGATGTCAAACGTAACGTGCCGGGTCGGCACGGCACGCTTGACCCCAGGTCCGTCGCGGGCCTGGGCTGTGCCAGGCACGGCCCTGCACAGTGCAGGGCCGTGCCTGGGCCGGGCCTGAGAAGAAAAACTCAGGCCCAACCCTGGTCCTGGTCCATGAGGGCCAGGGCCGTGCCTGGGCCTAGGCCCTTCAAGGGCCGTGCCTGGGCCCAGGCCCTTGAAGGGCCAGCGCTCAAGGGCCTGGGCCCCTTCAAGGGCCGTGCCTGGGCCCAGGCCCTTGAAGGGCCGGCCCTGGCCCTTGAAAGGCCGGTGCTCAAGGGCCTGGGCCCTGGCCCTTGAAGGGCCGGCTCTAGCCCTTGGCCCTTGGCCCTTGTATTTTTTTTTAAAAAAAAATTTATTCAAAAAAATATATATCATATGCCCCAAAAGATGTGATTTTATTGAATTGACGTAATAGGAGTACACATAAATGACTGCCTCATTAAAAACCTTGCTAAGTAAAACCCGTGGGGAGATCGGGACAAAACCTTAGCGAAGGAAAAAAGAGTGCAGTAGCTAGGAATAGTAAATTACAAATCTAAGTGCTTCCAGAAGATTCTGTTATTTCTAAGTTAGAAAAATATTCTTGCATCGAATCATCTGTGTATTGTTGTTTTCGTCTTCTGGCATCTTCCCAGTCTTTAACGCACATTAGTCCCTCCAAGATGTCTGGATGCATTCTGCTTCTCTTCTCGTCAAGAATTCGGTTACTTGCGCTAAAAGCTTGCTCTGATGCTACCGTTGATACTGGAGTTGTCAGAATGTCACGAGCTATTATGGACAATGTTGGAAAACGATCTGGCTTGCTCTTCCACCATTGTAAGATGTCTAGTTTGTCGTCACCATTGTGTAGAGTCTACAATCCCACCTTGGTGCAACGGTAGACATGCTTTCCAATGTCTATCCAGATGACCAGTACCCCCACCATTTATATTAGAAAAATGCTTTTTATAATATTTACATACCGCACGAATTTCCATCTCACCTGTTTTTGGATGTGGTCGGGGCTCCTCGGTGAAATGCTGCCATGCCGGAGAAGTTCGCGGTCTTTTTCCTCTACTGCGATCTCCAGCTTCCTCGTTGAGCATTATCCACCGGAGCATTTTCTGGTTCAGTGGGGGTGGGGTTGGAAGGCATCATTTCTTCTTCTTCCTCAAAAAATGTCTCATCACCAAGCTTAGGAAGAGCAGTGAAATCAGAAAAGTTTGGTGAGGCCATTTTCTGAAAATTGATAGAACTTGATTGAACTTTGTAAATGAAAGAGTTAGAAAACGAATGAACGCGAGAAAAAAGCTTAGAATCAAAATCAAAGAGAGAAGTTGAGAGATAGAATGAGAGTGAGATGAGAAGATGAGAGTGAATTGTTGTGTGAGATTTATGGTGGAATTAAGGGGTATTTATAGGGAATTTTAGGGTTAAATTTTAGTATTTTCCGTTGGGCCCTTCGCGGGCCCAACGTGCGGCACGTGACGGGCCTCCCGTTTGGCCCGTCACGTGCCAAACGGGAGGCCCGTCACGTGCCGAACTTCAAAGCCTGCAAAGGGCCCACTGGACCAAATGAAATGGGCTTCTTCGTGGGCCGTTTCGCGGGCTTGGGCCGTGCCGAATAAGGGCCGAATCCGGGCTTGGGCCGGGCTGAGAAGTTGAGGCCCAGCCCTAGTCCATCACACGTGCCGTGCCGGCACGGCCCGTAACAGTAACGAACCGTGCCGTGCCGAATCATGCACTATTGCGGGCTGGGCCGGGCCGTCCATGGACGGCCCGGCCCATTTGACACCTCTATGTAGGGCACCAAGTGCGAACAAACTGTTCGTGATGGGCTTTGTTTTTGTATTTCTCCTATGATGAGAAAAAGTTGCTATAGTTGGTCAACTATACCTACATTTCTTTTTTTTTTTTTTTTCAAATATGAAAGATTTTAAGTTTAGATTTTATGCAAACTGTTGGAATTTTGTCCAAGTATAGTGATCTTCATTTTTAGACTCCTGAATGATTCAACTTAAATCATTTGTGCATTGTCTAATAGTACTCTGTATCTGCCCTTTACCCGGCAGGAAAATACTTAGCATTTTTTAACACCGGACTAGTCTCTCTCTCTTTTCATGACATAGATAAGTTTCTCCAAAGATGAGTCCATACCAGAAAAGAGATCGCTGTTATAGAAAACAAACTACTTTGTGAGGCTGTTTTGGAGTCAATTATCGGAAAGCGCAGAGTTTCTCCCGCTGCTAAGCAAAGCCTCACTTCAAGGCTAGCAGAATTGCTTAAATACATCAAGACTGATGACCTCCCCAATGGAGAAATTTACAGAGACACTTAAAAAGGTGGAGGGAAGGTTAAACAACGTCTAACAAGGAAGTCGAAATGGAATTCCGCACGAATAATGTGCGCTTATAGTTGGATTACTTTTAATAAGGGAAAGCAAATTGTGTGCGTTTGTGTTTTAATCAAACATTCAACCAGTTTAAAGTTAACGATTTCATTCATTTTCTCGTTCAGCACCTAGCATTAGCAAATTGTTGATCAAGCAGATTATGTTTTGCCAAGGGCTATACAATCCAACTTTGGTTCCTTTATGCATCCTTTTGTTTGGCGCTACGCACGTTCAAAGTTTTGCAGATAATTATAGTATTTTTCTTTGAAGTAGTTTAACATATATACATCTTTCTCAAAAAGGAAGGGAAAAATAAAATAAAAACAAAAATAAAAACAAAAACAAAAACATCTATGTACACAGGTTTTTTTTTTTTTTTTTTATCATTTCTGTACCCTGAATTTTTTATTTTACGTTTGTTTCTTATATTCGACCCTAATTCTAAATCATAATTCATGTTTTTTTACGGTGTTTTTTCTCACAAAAAATATACGTAAAATGAGAATGATTCTGAATTATAATTCTAAATTCATGAATCAAACGTAGTTTAGGTTTCAATAATTTGCCCACAAACTTTTAATTTTGATGCTTTCTCCCTAAGCTTGTAAAATTATTGTATCATTGCAATGTGTTGCCTATGATTGTCTCGCCTTTGACAAAAACACTCCAAATCTCCATTCAAACTCTTAACACAAATCACTAATAAAATCCCCAAATCAACCCCTAAATATGAGCCCAAAAAAAGTGAAAATGGGGCACATGACAGAGATTTAGAAAGTTAAGAGGATAAAAGTGTCAAAACCAAAAGTGCAAAGGGTTAAGTTGTTAAAATTCAGAAAAAGGAAAAAGAAAAATTGAGGGGCACAAGTGCTACAAAGCCTATATAATATAAATATAGTGTATTGTATCATAAGAAGACTCGAAACCATTATCACAGAGAGGTTGAAGTCTACAACAATGTGAGATTATAACAAGGAATATTTGTAGGTTTCTTTTAACTGGCCGGTAAGTTGATTAACTGGATTTAACCCGAAGTTCTTTATGGATGGAGATTACGAGGAGGATTTAGATTTTTTTTTTTCCTTTATAATCTGTGTTTTGAAAGGAAGCTCAGTACTACTTCAATTTGCAATTAAACTTTCTCTCTCTCTGTTTTTTTTTTTTTTTTTTTTTTTTTTTTCGAATTTACATCCTCTCGTCATCCCTAAAATGAAGAAAAAAATTTGGATATCGCTGCTTCTTCTACTGGTTTTGCGTGTCTTCGTTGCTCATTCACTAGGTAAATTGGTTGTTGTCTGTTTTTTTATCAATTGCTGGAAAAAATTACTTGTCTCAACTTTAATAATACTGATATATTGATTGCCAATATGTACCAACATCTTATCTCTGCTATCGTTTCAACTTTTACCATTCATACAGTTTATCCGTCAATCTTCATGAGATAATTTAGGTTGTGTTTTGTACGAGGAAAAGAAAATAAAGAAAATAAGAATTATTGTGTTTAGTATGATGCCCCTATTCTAATCCCTCCAATAGTACGGGCGGAATTAAAGTTGGGAAATTTTTCAAGAATTTAAAATTCATCGACTTGTTCTTGCTTAAAAAAAAAAAAAAAAAAAGAAAGAAAGAAATTCATCACTTGTTCTTCTCTCATCTTTTTCTATATCTCTTACTAAACGACTATAAGATCTCAAAATCAATCCACTAATCTCCCTTAATCATTTCCTTTTATATGGTATCTACCTTTTGAGCCCTATCCACTGCAATTGAGAATTTATACATAGCACCAATTGAAAGATATTCCCTCTACATGACATGTCCATCACACATTTCTCTCGATACTCTTTTTGCAATTTAAATCAAACGGCACATATGTTAAAGGCTGCATATCACGAGAGTTTTTCTTAGCGCGTAGCATTGTTATAGTATTAACTGTCATGTGATTTGAATCGAATGATTGCAGTAAACAGCCAGCGGGTGCCCCATTTACAATATATATGTATACATGTATATTTATATATATATGAATGTAGGAGTTACCAACCCAATAAGTAGAATTATGTTCTCAAATTTAAGTTTTCCAAACACAAATATAATTACCAACTTCTTTGATCATATTCTATTGCCTAGTGCAGATCTAAATCTCAGCACATGGTGGAACATTGACTGTGGCAATGACGTGGTAAGACCGCCGGATTTTGAAAAATTCCTATACTGGGATACAGATGAGGACTTAACACAATCGGGAATCAACGCACGGATCAACCCGACAACACAAGTACCAAAAGAGATGAACACCCTGCGATTCTTCCCTGATGAGGCCCAGAAAAATTGCTACAGTCTGCCGTTTATAAATTCCCAACGGTATCTTATTAGAGCAGGATTCTACTACGGTAACTATGATGCTCTCTCGAGTCCGCCAACGTTCGATCTTTATCTTGATCAGAAAAAATGGTCAACCGTCAATACGTCAATAATCGAAGGGCCGATATATCATGAAGCTGTTTATGTGACACGTGCGTCGGGGTTTCTAAGTCTTTGTTTGGTGCAGACGAAGGAAGGAGATGTTCCTTTTATTTCTTCAATAGAAGCTGTTCCCTTACCAAGTGATTTGTACTTTCATTTGGACACTAATTATAGTTTCATCTTGGTAACAAGGACCAACCTCGGTGGGGATGAAGTCAGGTATGCATTACTTTGAATCTTCTATTTTCTTCGTACTCTGAAAAAAGAAAAAAAAAAAAAAAAAAAAAAAAAAAAAAAAAAAAAAAAAAAAAAAACCCTTAAAATCAGATTTTGAATTTATGGGAGGCCAATTCTAAAATCAATATACATAGAAACTTAAAAATTAATGTAAGTACATTGTACATAAAATGGTAATAAATACATACATAAACATAAAATTGATATACATATTTTTCAAATTTAATACTTAGAAGAAAAAACGTCCTTAATATGATGAATTTTATATGTTATTTATTATTATTTTTTGTATTTGATTAATTATTAATTTATATTTTTATTGGGCCCTAAAGGAATTCAAAAAAATTAGTATCTTATGCATTTAGCGAAATTATTAATTTAATTTAGTAGCTCAAGTCGGGACTAGAGATTTTATTATTTAATCGAGATTATTAATTTATTGAACATTCATTTATTGAGATTTTACTGTATATATAAACATATTAATTTTGACTACATCCACTTTTTTAAAATTTATTTATAACTCATACATACATGAATTTTACTCAAAAAAATAATACATGTACCAAAATGACACATATGATTAAAATATGAAACTCTTCTTACATTAATAAATATTTATTTATTGATAAATTAATAATTTATTTATTGATATATTAATAATCTCACTAAAATAATATTTTTTCTTACTCCCAATAATATTATTTTATAGAGGTTTTAATGTATATAGCTATTTTATAGAAGATGGACTCAGATATGTCTATTTGTTTCGTGAGTTAAATCATAATTCAAGCATTTTTCATAAAAAAAAAAAAAAATTGAAGTTCTATTTAAACTTTATTCTCAAACCCATGAACGGCAGGTACGTGGACTTTACATCTGATGAGAGATACAACCGAGTCTGGACACACGGAGAAATCCCATCAAACTGTATCCCTGTCCCTACCTTACCAGAAATCTCCTTCACACTAGAAAACGAACCCCCAATCACTGTGATGAGCGATTCCATCCAATCACGCATTGCCACTAATCCAATAATCATGACCGTTGATCTCCCACCAGGGACGCCATACCCACAATTGGCTTACTTCATTTTCTACTTCAATGAAATAGCAGCCCTAACTGGCGACACCAGAACCATTGTGATTTACATCGACGGTCAGATGAAGTCCACGGTGACAACAGAATTCATCAAGTGCAAGGTGGTGACCATCAATGCAGTAACTGTAGCGGGCCCCACCATTAATGTAACACTGGGCACAACAAATGGCTCCACCTTGCCGGCCATTATTAGTGCAATGGAAGTTTTCATAAGGGGAGAATCCTATGGTGACGGCCCTGAGAAAAACTTGTCTTACACTACAGGGGATCATTTCTTTTCTGCATATGCCATGTTGATTTATTTTCTTTGGTTCATGTTCAACGAGTGTGAAAGTTAGAAAAGTCCATAAAGTTTGTGGTCAAAATAAAATTAATAATTGTGTATATTGAGGGTAAAATCTACAATTAAAAAAATCAGTGGCCAATGACCGAGTTAGGAGTCGTCGATTGATGAAATTGATCCGCCGCGAGCATGCAGGCGTTAGTAAACGTAAAAGTAAATGAAAACAATAAAAAGACACAAGGAATTATAATACGTTCACTCTAGGGCTCTAGTGGTTTCACTATGAATGCTGAAAAGTGTCACAATGAATCGTTCTGAGGAGAACGGAATGAGAGAAAGAAATGTATGCTAGAAAATACAGTAAATAATAAAGAAATATGTTGTAAGTGAGCGTGGGAGCTTTTGTGTTCTGTAAAAGCATACCAAACTCTATCTAAATGCCTTGTATTTATAGTTGATGAGGTTTTTACGAGTGGTTTCCTAATTTTCTAGCGTGATATGGCCTTCAATCAGTGATATTCCTTTTCTTCTTAGGCGCTGCATGACTTTTCTTAACTAGTTTTATCCATAATTGACTAGTCAATCATGGTTTCTTGTCCATTTTGAGTTGATCTAGCCTCTTTGTTGCCTAATTGCTGGAGATATAGTTTCCTTATGTGGAAGACAATCAATTTCGTCCAATGAAAGGGTATCTTGCGGTCGTCGACCTTTTTCCTCATTAATTCTTCTAGTTGGAGCAATTGATTTCTTTCCTTTTCTGGATGCTTTGTACTGCCTCCGAAATTGCTTTTTGTACCTCAAATGTCCTAATAGGGAGGCCAACAAGAGTTGGCTGAGTCACTGTTGGTTGTCCGATCAACGACTAAAGAGTCGTAATCTGCATACTTGAAGAGGTGGCTAATGGTTTGGCGACTGATGGAGGAGTCGATGAGTTGACTGGCAGTGTTCCAACGGTCTATGAGGTGAGCAGCGTCACCAGGGAAGGCAAAGATGCCATAGGATGTAACAGACTGAAAGGTGTTAAAAAACCCATAGTCTGCGTTCTGCTCGTAGAAAGGGCAGAAAACATAGTCAAATGTCTCGATGAGCCACTGGGTGCTTGATTCATGGCGATTGCTTTGATGTGGGAAGCTTGTTCGTTCAGAGACTTCTGCATAGCTTCAAGCAGTCGCGACACCCTTTCTTCCATAGTTTCTTGTTGCTAAGATTTTGTAGGTTGGTTAGTCGCCTATTAAGATGATTCCCAGATAGGGATCGATCTGTCGTTTGTAGGAGCGCTGGTGTTGCTTCCGCTCATTGCCTCGGATGTTTGGGGGTTGACATCGTCCATTTAGTCAGCCAAGGGCCTCACGGTAGACCCCAAACTATAGAGGGCAAAATCTACAATTATAGTAATCAAGGGCCAATGACCGAGTTAGGAGTTGTCGATTAGTGAAATTGATCCGCTACAAGAACAAAGGCGTTAGTAAATGTGAAAGTAAACGAAAACAGTAAAAAGACACAAGGAATTACAGTGGTCCCTGATAATGGAAGGTAAGTCTACTGTAGGGCTTCGATGGTTTCATTATGACTACTGAAATTGTTACAATGAATCGTTCTGAGGAGAACGAGATGAGAGAAAAATGTATGCTAGAAAATGCAGTAAATAATAAAGAAATATGCTGTAAGTGAGCATGGGAGCTTTTGTGTGATGTGAAAGTATGCTCAACTGTATCTAAATGCCTTGTATTTACAGTTGATGTGGGTTTATGAGTAGTTTTTTGATTCTCTACGTGATATGGTCTTCAATCCGTGATACTACTTTCCTTCTTAGGCACTGCATGACTTTCTTTAACTAGTTATGTTCATAATCAACCGGTCAATCATGGTTTCTTACCCATTTTAAGTTGATCCATGCTCTTTGTTGCATGATTGCTTGAGATATAGTTTCTTTATATGGAAGACAATCAATTTCATCCAATGAGAGGGTATCTTGCGGCCTAAGTCGATCGTTGACATTTTTCCTCATTAATTCTTCTAGCTAGAGCAGCTGATTTCTTTTCTTTTCTAGCTGATTCTGTTGCCAAATCTCGTATAGGGAATGTCTTGAGGATATTCTCTTGTGGCTTAATGCCTAAGGCCGTTTGTCGACTTGTGGGATCAATCGGTGGAGTTTATCCGTCGACCATTCGATTCTTTCTATTCAGGGAATCGCAGTGACTCATTTAGTGACCTTCCGAAGCCATGGTTGCCACATGTTCAACGAGAGATGAGGTGCAAAATCTGACCTTAACAATGTACATGCGGCCTGTATTTTGTAATAATGCTAATGGATGAAAATCGTATTGACTTCCAAGAGGTTCAGACTTGAGTTTGAATATTCTAGATGATTTTTTGTTTTCACTACTAATTTTAGATATATGATAATCTCTTTTTATTTTAATTGTCGATATAAAGGGAAAAAATATAAAGTGGTCTTAAAATCCTTAAAATTAAAAATTTTTACGGCTTAATCATTATCATTGACATTAACAACGTTAGAGGGAGAAAGAAATATTTATTCAAAAATATTTATTATAACTTGAAAAATTGAGAAATTATTACAGAAATACTGAAATAGATACATCCTTTGTTGTTAAAATTTATACATTAACAACGTTAGAGGGAGAAAGAAATATTTATTCAAAAATATTTATTATAACTTGAAAAATTGAGAAATTATTACAGAAATACTGAAATAGATACATCCTTTGTTGTTAAAATTTATTTATTACAATCATTGTGTTTTTAAATTATCTATTTTTGTCCAACTTTATTAAATTTTTAATTTTGCATATAATCGACTCTAATATAATTATGTCAGAATACAATATTAGAGTATCTCTAATGCAATGTTATAATTGATATGCTAATTGTAAATTTGGCATTTGAGTGCAAAAGACACTCTCCAATGCAATACTATTTGTTGTGCTAAATTTTTCATATGCTATACTTTGTGATAAATTTTTCACCAAGTATAGTATATGAGAAATTTGACATTTGATTGTTGTTGGTTGAAATGTTACTTTTTAATGTAATCATTATAACTTTTACATTTTCTAATTATTTTAAAAATAAAAGTTTACTTTTATAACTTTCAAAACTTAATGATTATGGAAAAAAATAGATTTATCATTTTAATTAGTATTATGTATTGGAACAAAAATAAAAATAACATACCATATCACAATTTTTTATGCTAAATATATAATTGACATTAACATTTATATTAGAAATGGATTTACTATGCACATTTCTTTTTGAAGAATTGAACAATTACATAAATATCCTTTCTTTATTGCTTAACTTACCAAAAAAAAAAAATCCATCTATCCGAAACATTTTACATTAAAAACCACCTGACTCTAACTCAGTACATTATTAATGTAAAGTTACTAGAATACATAAATCATGTTGTTGATTTAGGTGATATTTGGTAAAAGGATTCATTTCCTGATTTGAATCATGATTCGTGGTTCGCTACAGTATTTTCTCTCATAAAAAATACACATAAATTAAAAATAATTCTAATCACATGATTCTAATTTATGAACTAAACAGACTCTTACTTTCGTCCAATAAGAACCCCCAACAGCTTATGCCATTTAGCCCACGACAATATATCATAGATTGCGTATCATCTTCTAATGTAAAAAGCCTCAAATTAGTTGGGGGATTTTAGAGTGGGAGTATTGTAGGGACAATTGATCTCAATCTTTCGAGTTAAATCAGCTGGCGTCTAACGGTACAGCTCAAAAAAATCCTCTCATAATATTCAATCCTTAATAATATGGATTGTCTGACTTAAATTATTCAGCGGCAATCAAGTAGTCTATATATAATTGTTTGATTACGACACTTCACAATAAAATCCCAAAAAGAAGTAGAGTAAGTGAGTGGAGCTTTTTTTTTTTTTTTTTTTTCAGTTTGAAGTGAATTTATTTTCAAGTACAAGATATTAATTATATATAAAAAAAAATGAGACAAATACTCTTAAAAATGTATGAATTATGAATAAAATTTATATTTTTATTCTTAATTAACATTAATTTTTAGTCAAACAACTATACTAATAAAAAAAATATTAACTAAAATTAAAGAGTAAAAATTTAAACTGATTTGGGGATAATTCTTTAATTTCCTCATCGAACAGAATTATATTGCGGACTTTTGGGTCTTTTGGGCGGCATGCCCAGATCTGCACACCCACTTTGTGAGCAACTTATCCATGAAGCCCAGTATCAAAACCTAGGTGGGCCAGGTCTAGCAACTGATCCAAAATCCATCTATTCTCTACCCTTTAACAGCAATGTGCAATTAGCGTAAATTAGGTGGGATATAGAATTTTGTTAGGAGGGTTCTAGAATCAGAATTATAGTTATGATTTAAATTAGTGTTTATTTATAAGTAGTTTTTGTTTAACTCAATAAAATTAGTGTTTAATTTAAATAGTTTTATTTAAAATTTAAATCTTAATGTGATGTTTTAAATTAGAATCACTATTGATTTTAAAACTATTTCTTTTCTTAATTTTGAGTGGTTTAAATTTTTAATTCTAATTCTAATTTTAAAATTATATCATGATTCTTGTTCTAAAATTAAACTAAAATAACCCTGGTTCCACAAAAATAATATATTTGAATGTCAATTCTTTCAAAATAATACTTGTCCAATTCACCCGTCATGGTACCATTGATGAACATAAAGGAAAGAAAAAGGTATAAAAAAAAGGTAAAATAAAAGGAATAAAAATAAAAGAGTTTACGTGTAACACATTATTGTTTTCACTTTTTTTTTTTTTTTTTTCCTTCTTGTTTTCGCAATATAATAATAATCAGACTCAGCGTTATTTGCGGATAGTGCCGGGTGGTTGTGGAAACCGCGTAATCAAATTCACGTACGACAGAAAACGACGAAACAATTATGAAAATTAAGACAGCTAGAAAAATTAATAAAAATAATAATAATTAATAATAAAAATTAAGGACTGTTGTACTCAAATTTAGATTATTAATTCTAAAGAAAATTACATATTCTACTCCATTGAATGCTTAATTTATTAAAAGTACTTTTTTAAAAAACTATACTCCTTAACCAGTTTTAGTTAAAAGATAAAAATATATAGATTAATGTTAAGTGATAAAAATAAAAATAGCATGATTTTAAAAATATTTTTAAAAATTATTCTTAATTTTATTACAGTATTTTTTCTAATAAAAATTTTGAGAATTTCTCTTATATTACCTCAGTATGGTCAGTTTTTAACTTTATAATGTGTTTGAAACTAATTACGTTTCTATTTTTTACATTTTTGAAGACAAAAAAATGAGATTGAGAGGAAAAAGTGCTTGGAGGAAAAAGGTAAGAAAATCGAAAATAATTTTATTTTTTAGTTTAGTATAAAATCACTTAAAAATGAAAATAATTTGAAGTTATTTTTTATTTTTTGTTTCTATTTATTTGGACAAATGCCTTTTTTTAGGCATATGGGTGAAAATTATATAACGAAATGAAGTTTTAGTTTTTCTTAAATTGAAAATAATCTCTTAATAAAATTACTAAATGCATTTTTAAAAACGATTTCTGTCTGAGATTAAAAATATTTTTATTTTTAGTTTTATATAACAAATAAAATTATTTTGAAACGAATTCAAAACGCACCCTTAAATTCCTTAAAATCACATCAAAATAAAAAAAAAATATATATAGAGTAGATAGTTTTTGATATAATAATGATTCAAAGTAAAAACTTTTCCGCAATTTATTTTCTCAAGACCTACTAGAGAAATTCTAAAGGAAAAAAAAATTATAAAATTTTTAAAAACAACATCAACAAAAAAAAAAAAAAAAAAAAAAAAAAAATGCCACCAACTATTCTCTCTAAGAACTTGCCCACGAACCTCTCCATGACTGTCTCTGACACAAAAACATTATCTAATGGGGCCAAACCGAAAGGCCTAACATAACAAACAACTCTCTTTCTTTTAACAAGCAAGTGAGCAAACCCAAATTGCCACATTAGCTGTCCTCCTCTTTATTATTATTCTTCTTCTTCAATGAATTCAATAATGGTGTCTGTCCTTTTGACTCCCTTATCCTCTTTTCCTAGTTTGGTTTGTATGTTTGTGCCATGTTATTTGAATTTGTCAAACCAAACGTCGAGAAACATATATTTTGAATTTTTGAATATTAATTCAAGAAAAAAAAAAAAAAAAAAAAAAACATTTTTGGTGTCGTTGTCAATTTCGTTGTTTATTATGATGGTCTTTTTGTACACATTGTTATGCTTGTTGCCTTCTCATTTATTTTGACCCACCAAGTTGAAGACCTAGTGAAAGTGATTTTTTTCTTTTCTTTTTCCTGAATCTTCCTTCCCTTATTTTTCTAGCCAGAGGCTGAGATTTCTTACCTATTCTTTAATACATTCAGGTGATCTTCAAGCTTATCCCTTTCGCTTTTTCTCAAGTATTTTATTTGATTTCTTTGTTGTGTTCAACTTCTCTCTGTAGTTTTGTTATGATATAATATAAGCTTTGTCAATAGTTTGCACCTTTCTTTGACACAAATCTTAGAATTGCTATTAGTATTTCTTCTCTTCTTATTATTCAACTTCTCCACAATTTCTTTCAAAGGTAATTAAGTCTCCATTTCTCTTGAGCTTTTAGTTATGTCCTGTCTTGAGAATATTGTGTTGCTTTTCCTGGTTATGTCCATTTTGTGTTTGTCATGTAATGTTTCATCACAATCTGTCTCTCTTGACAAGTATCTCATAGATTGTGGATCATCTTCCAATGTATCATTAGGGAATCGTTTGTTCTTGGCTGATGATTCAGATTCAAACATCCTTAAAACTCAACAAAAAATCTTTGTCAGCACGAACTCGAGTTCAAATTTATCCACCTTTGATTCCAAATTGTACCAAACCGCACGTGTGTTTAGTGAAATCTCCCAGTACACCTTCCCAATCCGAAACCCGGGACGGCACTGGATTCGCCTCCATTTCTTCCCTTTTGTTGATGAAAATCACAACTTGAGCTCAGCGAAATTCTCAGTTTCAGCTCAAAGCTTTGCCCTTCTCAAAGATTTCCAAATAAACAAAGGTTCTACAGTAAAGGAATACTCTTTGAACATAAGTTCCAACACCCTTGTTCTTACTTTCACGCCTTCCTCCGATTCCTTCGCCTTCATAAACGCGTTGGAAGTCATTCCACTGCCTGATGATCTCCTCCCCGGCGACGCGAAAACCGTCGGTTTGCACGAAGCCCGAAGGAATTTTCAGAGGCAGGCATTGGAGACGGTCATGAGGGTGAACATGGGGAACCAAGCAGTTTCGTCGCAAAACGACACGCTCGGGCGGTCTTGGGTTCCTGATGGCTCGTTTCTGATACACAACAATGAAAAATTTGTATCCAACATGAACATTGTGAAATTCAGAAAAGGATTCTCTGAGGAGATCGCTCCGAAAACTGTTTACGGCACTGCAACGAAGCTCAACACCGAAGGGGACCCGATATACGCCAATGTTTCGTGGCGTTTTGATGCTAGTCCTGGTTTTGAGTATCTGGTCAGGTTTCACTTATGTGACATTGTGAATTCCTCTGCTCTAGATCTCAGTTTTAACGTGTATATCAATTCATGGTTTGTTTCTAGCTATAGTGATATTAGTAATCAAGACTCGAATTCCGTCGGAGTCCCGTACTATTTGGATGTTGTTGCGAAGGTAGATGACGGCTCTAAGCTGAAAATAAGTGTTGGTCCTAGAAGTGTGGATGATATTTATGCACCTGCCTTTCTTAATGGATTGGAGATTATGCAGTTGAGTAATTCCAAGGACAGTTTTTCTTGGACAGTTTGTCAAGTAAGAAATCTGAGCGGAAAATTGTTGTTGCGGCGTGTTTGGCTGCTGGACTAACAGCTGTTGTTGTTGTTGTTGCGAGTCTCTTTCTGATTTGTAGAAGGAGAAGAAAATTGTCACTTGTGAATGGCACAAGTGGGAATGCTACATTTTCCGGAGCAGAAATAGCATACCGCTTCCCACTTGTGGTAATCCAGGAGGCTACTGATAATTTCAGTGAGAACTTGGTTATTGGGGTTGGTGGTTTTGGCAAGGTTTACAAGGGCGTTCTTAGGGACAACAGGGAAGTGGCTGTTAAGAGGGGGGGTCCTCAATCGAATCAAGGCCTTGCGGAGTTTCGGACTGAAATTGAAATGCTATCCCAATTCAGACACCGCCATTTAGTGTCGTTAATTGGCTACTGCGACGAGCAGAACGAGATGATCATCATTTATGAGTACATGGAGAATGGAACACTTAAGGAACATCTCTATGGCTCCGACCTTCTGAGATTGAGTTGGAGGCAAAGGCTTCAGATATGCATTGGATCGGCTAGAGGACTTCACTACCTCCATACCGGCCCTGCAAAGGCCATAATTCATAGGGATGTCAAGTCTGCAAACATACTCCTAGATGAGAATTTCATGGCTAAGGTTGCGGATTTCGGGCTCTCAAAGACAGGTCCTGGGATTGATCAAACACATGTTAGTACCGCGGTAAAGGGAAGTTTTGGGTATCTTGATCCTGAATACTTGATAATGCAGCAACTGACAGCTAAATCAGATGTGTATTCCTTTGGAGTTGTGATGCTTGAAGTCCTCTGTGGGAGACCTGTTATTAATCCTTCAGTTTCAAGGGAAAAGGTGAATCTAATTGAATGGGCAATGAGATATCAGAAAAGAGGCCAACTTGAGCTGATTGTGGACCCTTGCATTGCAGGCCAAGTAAGACCCGAATCACTCTCGAAGTTCGGGGAGATAGTCGAAAAGTGCTTAGCTGAGCGTGGCGCTCTCCGACCAACAATGGGAGATGTGTTGTGGAACTTGGAGTATGTGCTTCAACTCCAAGGTCCTGATAAAACATCTAATGACAATGTTGAGCTATCTTCTTCACATGTTAGTCAGAGGGAAGCCAGTAGTCAGTCACATATAGAAGTCAGCACAGTGAATTTAGGAGACCTTGCTGATGTTTCAATGAGCAAAGTTTTTGCTCAATTGGTGAGAGAAGAAACGGGGTAAAAAGATAACAAAATGCAAAGAGATTGTGTGTTATTTTTCTCTTCAAAATGGTGCTAAAAAAAAAAAAAAAAAAAAAAAAAAAAGTGACAGATGAGAATTACTTAGAAGACTTACAAGATAAAAAAGGCTTTCTCAGATTCTCAGATTGGTGCTTGTGTTATACAAGTAAGCAAAGACATTATACCAGAATTAGAGGCATTAAAATGAGAGAACAACAACGAAAGTTTTAGTTACGTTTGAGTTATTAGTCTTTTGCTTGTTATGTTGGATGTAATAGTGGCTTGAATATACCATACGCAACATAAAGAATGTTTTTTTCTATCAATTCTATTCTTTTTTCTTTTTCCATCTGCATTAACTCCTTCTCTAATCAAGGTGAAGACTATAACGGTTACTTCTTATGGAAAATGCGTCTATTTAATTGTTACAAAGTCTGTAATCTTTAATGTACCATAATTTGGGGGGATTGTACTATAACGAGGAAAAAGATATTTGATCAAAATTAGCTACTTGGGTGTGTTTTATCAATCCTCTAGTAGCTGGAAAGAATTCCTTCAAGAAACTAATATAACAAAGTAATTGGAAAGAGTAAATGGACTACGGTATTTCTCCATTCAATCAAATTCAAGATTTATGTCTTAGAATTTACTTGGCTTTCAAAAGATCACCGAGTGTAGTAGTTATTTGGAATATTATAAATATATATACATATACACGCGCGCGTATATATATATATATATATATATATATATATATATATATAATCTTCCTTAAACGCTCAAAAAAATAAATTAAAAAAATAATACAGATTTAATAGTTGATAAATAGAGAACACCGGTATTCTTAAAAAAAAAAAAAAAGAGAACATCAGAGAAATTATCATAAAATAAATAAAATGTGAAGAAAAGAAAAAAATTGATTTTTCTTGTTTGGTATGATGGGACCTGGAAAGAAAGGAAATAGGTAATATGCTAAATTACTATTTTACTAATTCTTTAATATTAATTTAGCTTAAAAGTTAAAACATGGACAACTGTTTGGTTAGAAAGATGAGAGGATCATAGTAATCTTTCATATTATTTAGTAGGATGGAGGGAGAGTTTAAATGATAGATTATACTTATTTGTTAAATTATTATATTGTCTAGTTAAACTATTTGTTAATAATTTCGTTAGAGGGTAAAACAATGATTGATTGCTTAGATCATTTTATTAATGGAATGATCCAATTTGGTGGATCATGAGAAAGACCATATCTCTCTAATTCTCCCCTCCTTCCTCCTCTTCTTCAAACCAAACAATGAATTGTGACACTCCCCTTCCATCCCTCTCCCTCCCTCTATCCCTCCTTCCTACCAAAGAGACTCTTAGGCTTCTTTTGGTAGAAAGGATGGAGAGGAGTAAGGATGAACAAGGTTGGAGGGATGGAGAATGTGAAAGATGATGATTATAATAATCCTTTACGTTGTTTAGTAGGAGGAAGGGAGAGTTGAAATAATAGATGATAGATTTTTGTTTAATTACTATATTATCCGTATTATTTGTTAATAATTACTTTTGAAGGGATATAAAGTCATTTTTCTTTTAATTTTAGGTAGATTGATAGATCCTTGCATTAATTGTGGGTCTAGAGAGAGAGAGTCTCTCTTAGTCCTTTCATCTCTCTTTTCCCTCCTCTTCTCTTTCTTACCAAACAAGAGATTATCATTTCTCTCCATCCCTATCCCTCCCTCATACCATTAGTCATCGGTGGATGGATTTAAGTTTTCTATCCAATGTTGGAGAGATAAAAATTGATGGACCCCACTATAATTCTTATCAATTTTATTTTCCTTTCTCTCCTATCTTCTTTCTTACCAAACAACATACTCTATCGTTTTCCTTCAAATAATCACTCCACCCACTTCCTTTCTTCCTCTTTTTTACCAATACCAAAAATAGCATAAAATCAAAAGGTTATCTCTCAGGTGCTTGCGCGTGACCAACTATTTAAGGTGGCAAAAAGAACATTAACCTATTTAAAAAACCAAACCATTTCATTTCAAAAACAACTATTTTGCTTAAGATCAGAAACCAAATTAGATCCATGAAATCCCCTAGACCAAGTGACCACCTCTCTCCAAGCCAGCTCCTTTCAAAAACAACGTACGTGCGCCCACCCCCACCTCTTGACTCGACCCTATGTTGACACGCAAACACCCCCTTGTTAATCATGAACTCAGCCCCCACATCGATGCAAACACTTGGCCATGCTACTTAAACAACAAGTTCTAATTTGTGGCCCTCTAACATGTTAACGAGAACATCATATCCCTCAAATGCCCTCAACTCAGACGACGAATCCCATCCGCCCTTGTTGATGCTCATGCTACAAATATAGGCCATCCAACCCTGCCCATGCAAACCTGGAGGAAAATACAAGCTAGTCAAGCAAATTAAAAAAAGGCCCAACCTGACTCCATAGCCTGAAAAACTAAATAGGCATTTAGGCCGGCTCTTGGTTCGTATTTTGGGTGGGGCCAAGCACTAGTCGATGCAACCCCTTTCGTGATGCCCCAAGCCTCCTCCATTACTTGCGATGATGCAAACCCCACTCCCATCATAGTGACTTGCTCAGTTAAGAGGCGATGTTACCATTAATAGGTTGACGCTTATAATTTTTTTTTATTATTATTAAAGGACGTTTAGTTCATAAATTTAAAATTATTTTTAATTTAGTGTATATTTTATGAGATAAAAGATTGTAACGAATTATGAATTATTAATGGTGGATTTCAATCAACAAAGAATTAACTCTCCGAGAACACTCGTAATAATCTCACGTATTAATTAGAGATTAATGGTGCTGAATAAAATAAAGGAGACAATAGTTTATAGTGGTTCAGCTAAACTAAATTTCTTTGCCTACATCCACTTGTGCATGCACTAATACGTTGTAGATTATAAGCTTTTTGTAGTAGTTTGATAGTGAGCGTAAAAAACTTAATGAATTCCCATAGCTCTATTTATAGACATTGTACATATGAGAGACCCCCTCTGCATTTTCTGAGGAGATCATTCTCTATCCTTTAATTTGGAGATTTGGCAGCTGAATTTCCATAATTATTGCTTCTCGATCAGGCTAACCACTCTTACCCAATACCTAATTTCCTAACTTCAATAGTAGCGATAGTTGATACAGTATATCTTTCCCTGGACTGACAACGGATTTGACCGGCCTGCTATCTCGACGTCGTGGCCCTCGCCACTTGGGCGGGGCTCTCGATGTGCGTTAGCATACGCAAATTCTCAACGTCTAGAGGGCACCCTGGATACACTGGTTCCCTCGACGTCAGCGACTGATCCTCAACGGGGAGGCCTCGGTGCTTGTCACCCAAAGGAACAGTCGATTCCTCGACCGTGGTGTAACACGAATTATGATCTAAATCATGACATAGATCCTTACTTCAAACGCACCCACAGAGTTTCAACATTTTTTTTGTTTAAAATCTGTGATGGGAATTATAGATCAGTACAACAATATGATCATCATTATTACCACTTAAAATTTCAGGAAGATTTTTTTCTATAAAATTAGTTTGGGGACTAATTGCTCAAAGTCGAGGGAGATGCAATTAACCCAGTATGATATACTATATAAAAGATAAACAGTGACGATTTATTATTGTCGAAATTCTTAAAATAAAAAAAAGAAAAAAAAAAAAAAAAAAAAAAAAAAAGTGGAATCCGAATCCATTGGCTTACCTCATCTCCCGCATTTCCCCTCCTATTCTCCCATCCTCCCGTCAGGAACTGGAAGGAAACTTCTAGCCACACTCACAACCAAACCCTAGCAATGGAGAAAGACAAGACCAGCAGCAAACGCTCTCGTGACGAGCGCGACCATCACAAGCATCGCAGCCGCGACGGCGATGATAAGCGCTCCTCCAGGGACTCCGATCACCACCGCCACCACCACCGATCGGATCGCAATTCCAAGCACGAACCCTCTCGTGACCACAAATCTCGCCGCTCCCATTCCCGCGAGCCGAGCCACGACCGCGATTTGAAGCGCGAGCGGTCGCCTGAGCCGCTGACGAGGGCCGAGAAGGAGGACGGGAGCAGAGATAGGGCTTCGAAGCACCACAGCGAAGGGAAGCGTGAGGAACGGGAGGAATCGCCGGAAAGGAGGCAGAAGAGGAAGGAGAGGGGACGGAGTGAGGATAAGGGCGACGGCGATGGCGGCGAGAAGAGAGCTAGGGTTTCGGAGGAGGGGAAAAAGGAGAGGAGGCGTTTTGAGGGTAGGGTTGAGGAGGATGACAATGGCGGCAGTCGCCGGAGCAGTGGGAGGTTTGAAGATCGTCGGGTAAAGGAGGAAGATGACGACGACGGGGCTAGGAGTGATTCCGGCAAAGCAAATGGGAGTGGTTCAGCGGAAAATGTGAGTTTGCTCTTGCTTTTTTTTTTTCCTTGATTTTTTTGCATTATATTTGTTTACCTGCAATATAGCTTATGTAGTATATAATAGCGTCGCTTCTACTTGTTACTTGTTAGTGTTTTCTGGTTTCTAGCTTTGAGAGCTACCATTTTTCTCAATTATCTGTAACAGTATTTGTTATTCATCTAGGACTAGGAGTCATTGATTGCAAGGAAGAATTATTTTGTGTTCTAGACCAACGACAAAAACCAGTATGGCATGCCTGATACACACCTCAGTTGTCAGACTTGTGCTTTATTCTCAATCTCAGTTCTTCGGCGTGCTAGTTATGGTAGATGTATTAGATTTTAGATGATTGATTAGAAGAAGCAACAGGAATTAGAGGTTATTAGCACATCTTAACTGGCTTAGCACTTTGCACCCGCCAGTAACCTCATCTTCATATTAGTATTCTCATTGTTTCCGCACTTGTTTTAGACGAATTTTGTTGTATAAAGTAGTTTCTGCTTTCTACTCATTATAAACGTTTGAAATTACATTAGACAATTGATATGTGTGGAATCCACGAATTGAGGTATTTTTCTTTATATGTTATGTATAACATTTTGTTGTAGAGAGGGGCAAATAATTCTCCTCTTTTTTTGATTGTTGACTTCTGTGTTTTGTTTGAATATTGATAGGGTTCTGCTCTTGAACCACTCGCTGTGGCATCAGGGAGTTTTCCTGAGACCTCTTTAGCCCCTAGTCATCCCCTTCCTACCAAGGTATCTTCAATTTCTACAACCCATGAAAATAAGGGAGTTAGTATTACCAGATCTCATGAGGTTCCTGGAAAATCTAGTACAGATGGGACATCTTCAACTGCTGGAAAAAGTGGAAGTCTGTCTCTTGATGCTTTAGCAAAAGCTAAGAAAGCTTTACAGATGCAGAAGGAACTTGCAGAGAAGTTAAAGAAAATTCCTGTTGTAAGTTGTTCTTGATTTGATGAATTTCAAAATCAATTTTTACCACTCTTTAAATTTTTTCTCTTTCACCTCTCTCTTCGTGCCTGTCTCTCCTTGTTTTATATATCATTTTTCTTTATAATGCGTTTCTTAGTGGGCATTAACTATTATATTTTCCATGCTGTAGCTGAACAAGGGTGCTAGCTCAAGTTCAGATGCTAGCTCAAACCTGGGACCAAAAGAGGGGCCAAAGCTGGGATCTATCTCATTTACAACTGCTGTCGCAGAGGCAGCATCGAGTTCCTCAACCTTACCCGCTGCTAGTGCAGCATCTGTGAATCCATCTGCAAGTGGCATGACTGCTCCTGCTGGCCTTGCAGGCATCCCCAGCTATGAGGCTGTAAAACGTGCGCAGGCGCTAGCTGCCAAGATGGGATTCCGCCAGGACCCAGAGTTTGCTCCTCTTATAAACTTGTTTCCAGGACAAAGTACAGCAGATGAGGCTGCCCCTCAGAAGCCTACAAAAGCCCCTGTTCTTCGCTTGGATGCTCTTGGTAGGGAAATAGATGAGCATGGAAATGTAGTTAATGTGACTAAACCAAGCAACCTCAGTACCCTAAAGGTTTGTTATGTTCTTGTCTGGCAAGTTTTCCATTATCATCTTGGCCTTTTTGGATATTAGCCTAATTTTGATGTTTCAAATTTTGCAGGTTAACATCAACAAACAGAAGAAAGAAGCATTTCAGATTATTAAACCTGATCTGGATGTGGATCCGGAATCAAATCCTCATTTTGATGAAAGGATGGGTGTTAACAAAGCTAAACTGTTGAGGCCTAAGAGGATGAGTTTCCAGTTTGTAGATGAAGGAAAATGGACTAGAGATGCTGAACATATAAAGTTGAAGGTATTTTCCGTTGCATTCAAACCCCTTTGGACTGCCTCTATGAATTCTGTGTATCTGTTTTCTTATAATAGTTATTTCCCCTTATGCTTGCAGAGTAAATTTGGAGAAGCGCAAGCCAAAGAGCACAAGGCAAAGCAGGCACAGTTGGCAAAGGCAAAGGCAGCACCTGATATAAATCCGAACTTGATAGAAGTATCTGAGAGAGTTATAACCAAAGAAAAACCAAGGGAACCAATTCCTGAAGTTGAGTGGTGGTAAGTATTAAGTTGACTAACAATGTAATTCCTTGATATGCTATTATGCTTAACGGTTCTCCTTCTTAGACATTATACTTATTATCATTTGCCTTGGGTGATTTGACATTAAGAGATGCAAATTTTCGTTTCTTTGTGGGATAAATTGACAGGGTTGAATATATTGAGGTGAAAATTGAACAAATGGCCTGAGAAGAAAAAAAACATTTAACGAACTTCGGGCTCGTAGTGGGAAGGGTTTTAAGTTGAGAAAATCTTGAGGTTTTCTGCTCTTAGATTGCTTCTTGTTTAGCTTGCTTTTGTTTTGTCTTCCTTTTCCTTTTCTTTCTTCTTCCTTTTTTTTTTTTCTTGCTTTTTGTGTCTTTTTGTAGATCTTTTTCTTCTCTTTTAATAAATTCTTGCTTATTCCGGAAAAAAAAAAAAAGAAAAAAAAATCTGTCTTCACTTAGAATTTGGGATGTTATACTTAGGCGTTAGTGATAGGCTGATAGCAACTTAGTTCTCTCCAGAGTCCAGACCATCCTGATGTAAAAAGTTATAGTTGTTATGACTGTACAAGATAATGAAGATCTCAATTCGCAGCTCCTCATAGGTTCCACTTCCTTCCAGTAGCCATTTAAAGGCTGCTGATGTTTTACCCATCAACACCTATGATTTTTCTGAAAGCTTCCAATACCTTTTTCTTAAAGAAAATATTTAACAAATCAATTGCAGTTTGCATGGCCCCTCTTCTAAGTTTGATTTCTGATTTTTCAGGGATGTGCCCCTTTTGCATTCTGGTACTTATGGAGATATCGTTGAAGGTAATAAACCTGAAGATACAATAAAGTTGGAGAAACTTACTATCTATGTTGAGCATCCTCGTCCCATAGAGCCCCCTGCTGAGCCAGCTCCTCCACCACCTCAACCCCTCAAGCTAACCAAGAAGGAACAGAAGAAACTTCGTACACAGCGGCGTCTTGCTAGAGAAAGAGAAAGGCAGGAGATGATTAGACAAGGCCTGATAGAACCTCCAAAACCTAAAGTTAAAATGAGCAATTTAATGAAAGTTCTTGGCTCTGAAGCAACACAGGATCCGACAAGGCTTGAGAAGGAAATTCGGAGTGCAGCTGCTGAACGTGAACAAGCTCACATTGACAGGAATACTGCACGCAAGCTCACTCCTGCTGAGCGCCGTGAGAAGAAAGAGCGGAAGCTTTTCGATGATCCAAACACACTGGAGACGGTAGTTTCAGTTTACAAAATAAATGATCTGTCACATTCGCAGACTCGGTTTAAAGTTGACATTTTTGCACGAGAGAACCGTTTGACTGGATGTGCTGTAATTTCCGAGGGTATTACTGTTGTGGTTGTTGAAGGTGGAAATAAATCCATTAAGAGGTATGGAAAGGTTATGCTTCGGCGCATAAACTGGGCCAATGCCGTAAAAGAAGAGGATGAGGATGAAGATGAGCGAGATGACAAACCTCCTAACGAGTGTGTGTTAGTTTGGCAAGGAAGTGTTGCCAAACCGGCCTTCAATAAATTCTCAATTCATGAATGCATTACTGAAGCTGCTGCCCGCAAAATTTATGCCGATGCTGGTGTTGCTCATTACTGGGATCTTGCCGTCAATTTTACAGATGGTGAGATATAATTGGTGATGCTGCTGCTTTTGGTGAAGTACTTCCTCCATCGGACTTTTCCTTAAACTTGATCTGCTCTTCTTCGCGATTTTGGTAACTAATGAGTTCATGAGGTTGCTCGATGCAATTTATGAAATATATGGGATCGTATAATGCGTTGTTTGTAGCTTTACTAAAGTTATATCTGCAGACTTGCATGCCCATATAAACCATTTTGTTCCTGGGCGTGGTGCAATATTCCATCAATTTGATGAACAATTTATGCAATATGCTGTCGTTTGACTAATGTCTTGCTCCGCAGTGCCTGATTAGTTTTCTTTTGATGAATCCATTGGTAAAATGCTTTTTTGTTTTTTTCTTTGAAAGTATTTTCTGGAGATAATTTCATAACCCGTTACTTCCTGCATTTCTTCAAGGTATTGTGTTTTCGTGGTCCATTGAACTAAATTTTGTTTCTGGTGTCAGTGTGACCAACAAACAGCTTGAATTTTGATGATTAAAACATGTAAACATTATTATTTTTGTTGTTTGAAAGGGAACTCTAGTGGATTGGGAACATAAACGAAACTGGAAAACTAGGGAGACAATTTCGAGTGTTACATATGTAAAACCAAAACATGAAATAAAATAAAAAAAACCACCAGAGGCCGATAGAACGTCATTATTTAGCTAAACAAACTACTGCGATCAGAACGAGAGGCCTTGGCCTTCATTAGTGACACACCATCAACCACAGCACCGACGCCAGAAAGAGCAGAACTGCAAGGGTGAAGCCATCGTAAGGGAAGAAAACCGACGCCGGGGTATTATTTTCTATAGTATGCTCTTCTTATATATATAAAAGTTCCCTGAGCTGAAAAGGAAATATATACATATATGTATATATAAATGTTGAGAAAAATACATGTGTTATCCAACATAGAAAGTTGATAAAGATGTAAAATAGTTTATATACATGGTTCAAAATTCACTAGATTAATGTGTCTCACATGTTGAGTCAGTTTTATATGTGGAGTCTCTCCAACAATAAATGAGTTTTTAATTATTACGTTTTTATCAATAGTCACCATTAAATATAAAAATTTAATGATGTGGCGTGATAAGGATATAATTCCATTAATTGTCATCATTTTTTAGTCAATTTATAATTTATTAAACCATTAAATTAATATCTTATGGTCAAAATAATGATACTCATTAATAAACAAATATTAAGGTAACTAGTAAAATCACACCCATTTATATATACACAATTTATTTCGTTTTTTGTTCGGATGTGTTCGATATCAAACTTACCCCTTCATTGATGCTTTACTTGGCTCGTTTGTGGCTGTATAAAGAGGTGAGTTGAGTTAAGTTGAGCCACAGGAGGAAAGAAGAGAAATTTCAAGAATGTAATAAACAAGATAGCACTATTTTATAATGAAAAACAGTGGTTATTCTTATAATAATTTTCTCACATAAATCTCACGAACCACGAAATGAATAAACCCAAATAGCGTCTTGTAAATATTCTCTATATGAAGACCTTACTATAAGTACAAATGCTAGTTCCAAAGAAAGTTGCAAATACTTCGATGTTCGCAAATGAAGAAAAGTCATTGGAGAAGAGATGTGAATATTGAGACTAAGCAAATTGGCCTTTGACAAGGCATAGAATAAATTATTGTTTGTGATATAACCCCGATATCTCGAGTGACACACAATTCCTTTAGTTCGACCCTTCAAATAGCCTTCATTAATTTTCCAAATTACGTTTGGTGCCTAGAAAACGAAAATGGTACTTAGATTCTCTACCCCGTTTTTACATTTTGTTCTCAAATAACAAAAAAGGAAAAGAAAAGAAAATCCTTTGCTAGCTAATTGTAGATTTCATTTCGTAACTTATCTCCCATCGTATACATGTCAACTCGAATTACGTTTAATCACTAAAAAAGTCGACTAATTCCATGGATCCAATGATCAAGCGACTTGAGCAAAAGCATATCGACCAGTCCAGTCAAAATCAATTAGAAGACGACTCAACAACTACAGTCAACTAGAGATAACCAATCAGTTGGCCAACCAAATTGACTGAAAATCAATTGGAGGAAGCAACTAGCTAGGGAGCGACTTGAGATACAATGTTAACTGGAGAGACGAATCTACTGAAGATTCATGGGGAGCACCGTAGATAAATTGGGAAAGAAGTGTCATTGAAGTCCATGAAAATCAAATCAACTAAATCAGGTGATAAAGACTAGAATAGGATCAAACTTTGAAACAACCTTCCTCAAATCAAATAAGGAAACAAGCAAGACATATAAGGAAACTACCCTTTCCTCCATTCAACTATTGATTAACACAAGAAAAGGGCAGCTTAGGAGGCTCAAACCATCTTCTATAAATAGGGAACTACTTCTACGAATTAAAGGGATCATACTCTACTCATTAACTCCCTCTTTCTCTCTAAATTCTCTCTCTAAGTCCCCTTCTGCTCTCTCTCCTCTTCTCTTTCACCAAAGGGGGAGAGAGATGATCATTAACTTAATTTTTTTGTAGAGTTTTAATCTTCTTTGTTACAGCTTCTAGTGTTATTCTTATATTTACCACCTGCTCATATATTGTATCGTTAAAAAAATTTTGGAGATTGACGATAGAATGGCATTGCAATTTCATTGAAAAGAAAAGTTAGTGTAGCCTATGTAGTGGTGGAACTTTTGGTTGGCGGGCAGGCCCGCTGCCCGAATTTTTTGGGCTCGGCGGGCAGGCTCATATGCCGGCCCGTTCAAAGTTGGATTTTCGGGCTCAGGCTCGGGCAGCCCGAATTTGGTCACCACGCCGGATCCCGCCGCCATGTAGCGCCGTCAACTGCTGTCCCCCGGATTTTTTTTTTTTTTTCTGCCCAAGCCCAATTTGCTTGAATGCCCGAACCACCTGAAGTTTGAATTGCCCGAAAAAGGGTCAAAATTCCGACCGTTGGTGCCCGATCAAAAAGTAAGCCCGAAAACCCAAATTTTGCCCAAATGCCCAAAAACCCATCCAACGGCTAATCTTTTGACCGTTGCTGCCCGAACCCGACCCGCCGATTCCTAAAGTAGCCGTTGCACCCCGAATTTTTTGAAAAAAAGAAATCAATTTTTTAACCTAAAAATTTCTCTATAAATACCCCTATCCTCCACACATTTTTCTCACTCAAACTCTTTCAATCCCTCTCAATTTCTCTCAATCTCTCTCAATTTCTCTCAATCTCTCTCAATCTCTCAAATCTCTATTACAATTTTTCCAAAAACTATCACATTATCCTAAAGCTCTCTTTCTCAAATCGCTCTTATTTTTTTTTATAATAGATCTTTTTGGTTATAGTGGTATTTCCGTTGATGCTCAACACAATGTGGAAGAAAGACAATTTCCCACTAATGAATTTGTTACGCAAGAATCTACTAATCCGAGCCTTGGTGGATGTACTGGAGGTCGTGGTCGCAATGGTGGTGGGCGTGGAGAAGCAGCGAGTGCCAGTGCAACTGCGTTTGCAAGTGTTGCAACCTCTAGGAGGAAATGCAAGCGCACCTCGACAGCTTGGGATCACTTCGAAATAATTGAGGAGATCGATAATGAATGTAACACTAAACATATGGCTCAGTGTAAATATTATTTATCTAAATTACAAGGTGATACTATTCACGACACTATACACTTGAGAAGCCATTCCGAAAAGTGTCTTCAAAAGCTTAGCCAATCCGGTGGATCCGAACTCCGCCAAACACAATTATCTTTCGATCGCGCAACCGATGGTCTAATCACTTGGAAATACGATCCACAAGTAGATTTTATAGAAGTTGCACGAATGATAGCTGCTTTAGATTAACCACTTAGTTTTGTAAATCATCCTAATTGGCAATGATATATTAAGGTTGTACATAATCCTAATGCACAATTCACTTCAAAAACTACTATTAGAAGAGATTTATTAAAATTATAAAAAAAAAGAAAAAGAAGCATTAATAAACTTTTACACTCGACTAGCGGGTGTGTTGCGTTAACAGTAGATATTTGATCTGCCATTGTCAATAAAGATTATTTAGCTGTAACCGGACATTACTTTAAAGGATTTGATTTAGATAAGAGAATATTATGTTTTAAATGTGTTCTAGGATCACATTACGCGGATTTAATATATAATACCATTTTAAATGTAATTGATGAATTTAGATTAAGAGATAAAGTAATGGCTATAATATTAGATAATACTAGTGCTAATACAAAAACAATTGAGTTCTTTGAAAATGATTTAAGTTTATTCGGTGACGGTACTATTTTTCACTAACGTTGTGTGTGTATCACGTAATTAATTTAATTGTTAAATCCGGTTTAAAAGAAATGGGCAATCACATTAAAAGAATTAGAGATAATCTTGCATGGATTCAATATAGTAACCAAAGACAAGAAGCTGGGAGTGAATCTTTGTCAACAAGTGGTAGTGGCAGTGGCAGCGGCTGTTGGTAACCGAATCAAACTCGGATGCGGAAGGGTGGGGAAAGGCGGATCATGTATAACAAAAATTTTCATAAAACTTTTGAGATACTCTATAGATTATATTAATTTATACACGAATAAATTAATCACATTAATTTATATATCAAGAACTCAATCATGAAAAATACTTGGAGGCCGACTCGGATGATAACTTGAGTTCTTTGACCACGAACAGTCCTTGCTCCAAGCTTAGTGTTTAGAAAACCAAAGTCTTCCACGTTGATTCCTTAATTCCATGTAGACATGTGTGTGGGCACACGTGAGATAAAACATGTTTCAATAACACTCGAATTTTCACAAACACCAATGCATGCACGATGTGAAATTTTTGGGAGAAAAATTTTTCCTCTCTTTTTTCCTCTTGAGAATTTCGGCCACCTAACTCTTAGGGTTGAAAATTGTTTTTCAAAAATTGTCTGCACAATTTTCTATTATTCTCATATTTAAAGAGTAGAAGTCAAACTTCAAAACAGAATCAAATCTCTATCTCCTATTTGAATTTGGAACAATAAAATCTCCTCTTCTTCTCTCTTAAGTGGCCTGCCACCCCTTAGGGTTTTTACCCTGTGTGTGGCGCCAATTACAGATAGGGAAGGAAGAGAAATTATCCTTTATCCTATAGTCTAATTTTAATTCAAATTCAAATTCAAATTCGAATTTAAGTCAAACTTAAATTAATTTGAAATCTAAATTGAACAACTTATTAAATAAGTTCAAAAGGATAAATTTAAATTATGTTCACAATTCAAATTTGAATTTAAATAATCACATTATTTAAATAATAATTAATTCTCAATTAATTATTTTTTGAATATTTAATTTTAGAATTCCGTAATTCTAAAATTCTCATTTTCCCCTTTATGTTTGGTAAAATTACAAGGACGACACGGGGACTAATGGACCGATAATCCTGAGCTCTAATAAAATTAATAATTAATTAAACACTTTAATTAATTAATTAATTCTATTAATTTCAATAGTTACTCCACTATAAACTTGGAATTGAACTCTCAAAATTATAGACAAACTGTGAAGTGTCCATTTAATATAGTCATTACATATAGATCAATCCTCCATAAATAATTCATAATTAGAGTCAGGTAGAATCTGTTAACCTCTCTAATTATATCTTCATCCTTGAGTACCATTGATTCTCTAATGGATAGTGATTCATAAAACACATTCATGAACCAGAGCGTTCTTACTAATCCAAGTATCGAATCAACACTCAAGAGAATTATTTATCTACTTCTTTCTCAAGAAGGAATGGATTCCATCTCGTATAATAACATTCCCAACTACCTATTTTATCGTGTCTCTAAAATACAAGGAATAGGATTCAGGGTCTCAGAATCCATACCGAGTAAATGAAAAGACATAAATCCATAAATAGGAGTTTGTTAAGAACTTAGGATTAAGATCATTCTATATATGACCATCGGTAGACTCAATTAAAATTTCTATGCTTAACGGAAATTATTATAAATTCATATTGTGTCTGTGTCCATGTTCCACACAATCTCATTATGCAAAATACACTCATTCAATATCTCATCATATTAACAGTGCAGATAACACCGTTCCATTCTACATAGGAATGACATGTATTAGTAATGTTCTAATTAAAGATTTCGAACTTTAATTAGATTTATTACGAACATCATTTTTTAATTATTATCCTTAAACATTATCCACTCGTATACAACACTTATATAACATGTTTAAGGTTACATAAATAATTAAGGAATTTTTATTTGATATTCATAAAATATTCATAAATATACGCACATAAAATGATGAATAAACTCTTTTATTAAATAAATAATAAATATCCTATTACATCTCATGCTTCTAGGACACTATTCCCAACAGCGGCAACTTCAACGAGCTTATGACGTACCTCAGTGAAGGCTTAGTAGTCGACGGTATGGCAGAATTGTTTGACTTATTTCAATAGTGGAGGGCACGGATATTAACTTGGCCAATCCTAACTCGATTGGAAATTGATATATTTTCGATCCCTGTCTCCACTATTTCATCCGAACAAACCTTCAGTACGACAGGAAGAATACTTGAGGAACGCTGGAATGCATTGCAAATGGATATTGTTGAAGCCTTGGTTTGCATTAAGAATTGGAATTGGGCCGACCAACATCTACAGGATACAATTTCGCCTGCAAGCCAAGAATGGATCGATGAATTTAATCGATTAACATTTAATTTTGAAAACGATCCTTCAACTTCAAATTAAATTGTAAATTTTTACTTTGTAAATATGTATTTACTTTTGACATTGTTTTTGTAATTATATAACTTTGTAAGTTTGTAAAATTTGTAATTTGTCACAAAATGATTGCACTCTTTTTTCCTTGTCAAGTTTTTATCTCAATTGGGTTTTTCTTGGTAAGGTTTTTAACAAGGCAATCATGAATTACGAATTTAATATATAAATATAAATGATTAATTTATTCAATTGTGTTAATAATGTATGTTGAATGTTGATTTTGATTTTTATATAATTTTAACACAAATATAAGGTCGGCCGGGTTCGGGCAGCCAAATATAAGCCCGCGGCCCATTCAAGGGCATTTTCAGGCTCGGGCAAGCGGCATGAATTTTTTCGGGCGGATCGAGCTTATGTTTGGGTAAAAACTCGGTATTTTCAGGCAGTCGCAGGCAGCCCGTCCAAAGTTTCAGCACTAAGCCTATGTATGTCAGACACTCAAATCGAATATTGACTAATGTAGGAAACCGGAAATACGTCAAGGAGAGGGATGAGGCGTTACGAGATAGTCATCAGTGGAGTCGGGAGAGGTTCAAAGATGATGCCTCAACGGAAGAGAATCTGGAGGAAGATCAAAGGAAGAGGTTACCGACTTAACTGGTAGGGAGCGTAGGAATTGATATTGTGAATAAGGATATATGTTGGCTTATGGCTTGATTAAGCAGAACCAGGGGTTTTCAAGCCTACTACGTACGATTAGTCAATCTTGTGGCAGTAAAAGGATTAGACATCCCCCCATGCTACGGTTTCCTGCGGTCCAAAATGCAAGAACGATTTAACTAGAAAGTCATTCAAAACTTGATCGAAGAACCATCGTTTATTGAAGTAGCTATAGAGTTTGGATCAATCTTTGTATGCTATGTTCCTATCTTAAGGCAAGTCTGCTATATACTCCTTGTTGTCTGCTTTACTTCTTAGTCTTTCTTTCCTTAACAAGAGAACTGAAATCATATACCTCGATTTCAGTATAAAGTGCTTCTGCCTACCCAAGAAAAGGCAGAAAAGATTCGAGAAGATGCCCACAATGAGGTATGTAGTCCCCACATAAATGGGAGAATCTTGGGCAAAAGATCATAAGGCTAGGCTCCTCTTTCATCCTATTCCAAGGCAAGGGAATGAGACTTCTATCGTTCTATACAAAGCGGCCCTATTATGGTAAGGCCAACGCACTAGACATCCAGTGGGGTGGCGAACACGCTGAACCCATAGGATCAATTTCTAGTGTTTGTCGATTCCTTTTCTACTGATTGCTTCTATTACTGACTTATATGATGATTCAGATTATCAGTGTCTAAACTCAAAGGTTTCTTGCTTGCTTGGCTAGCTAGTTTGGTGGGGAGCTCTCTCTTGCTCTACTTCTCGCAACATCACCTCTTTAGTGCTATTGCAAAGGGCGCATGGTGCCTATGGCTCCTAGCCCCTTTGCGCTTATTGATAGAGATAGAGGCGATACACAAGGCTTTTTGGCCTATGCTGGCTTCGTAACAAATACGACTAGAGAAGAGAGAGGCAAGAAAGCCTTAAGGACCGACCAACCCAGGTTTTCATGAGCGTTGGTGGGTCCTGGAGTGCCTGTCAAGGGCGCTAGCGCATACCCCAGGGTGATCATCATCACCTGCACCTCACATCTCGGCATAATGGAACGTGTAACTCGCCTGCTGTCTCATTCAACTACATTTGTTTCTGTAATCCATAGCCTAATAGATTGCAGCAGAGAGGGACATGTAATTGTATCTTTTACATTGTATACTAAAACCTTGAGTCTTTATAGTGAATATAGTCTTCATATTAAAAGTGAGCCATAATAAACTCAATTGACGTCCGAAAATGGCCGGGCCTTCTAATCATTTTAATTATAGAATTCATTCTCCACACTAACCATTTAGATTGAACTGGTTTTGCATTTTTACAATCACAAACGGTCGAAAGCTTGCAAGTAACATACTGTCTGATGGTGCTGAAGTATATGATAGATGTGGAAAATTTATCGTTGAATTTACAAGTAAGGCTAATGTTCACTAGTTGGTGCCTAAAGGGATTTTCGGTCACGTGTGAGACCAAACAATGAGGAAGATTGACCAATTTGGATTTCCTAGACTTTGATATTTTTTGGATTTGGTAAGTATGAAGGGTGATATAATCCATCTTGATATGGAAAGTCTGATTTTAAAAAAGGACTACCCCCAAGATCTGTGGATAGCTAAAATTTGCCAAAATCTTCCATTCGATATGGTAGTAAGTCATAAGGAAACATTTCCACCCTTTTATGCTAAACGTCCAACTGAGCCTTTTGGAGTTGCTTGTTCTTTGACGTGGGCAAGGCTCGGTATTCGGACCACAATCCAAGGTGTTGGGTGGTGGCTCCTATTTTTCGCTAAATTTTAATGTATTTAGATTCTCACGCATTTCAATAACATATAGTTGGGTGGAATTTATATTTTCTCAAAAAAAATCTCAATAGATTAACTTTTCTGGAGATAAAAAAATTATGACTTTAGTAATAAATATGATAATCTTGCATATTTTCATTCTAACACCCTTAAAATTACTGCATACCAAATGCCCTTCACTACCATCCACCTGAATGATCGATGTACTGATTCCCATATACGTGGCCTCAATTGACCAAAATGATCATAAAGATCATTCCATTCTGCCCAATGAGCCATCACTTGAGTTGATTTTCCTTTCGTCCATTATAGTCTCCAAAATCACTAGGGTTGATTATCCAGCATTATTCCAATTGCACATGTAATTGGTGAACTTGATGGTCATGTTCCAATCGATCTTAATGGATCAACTAAAATCGATTGAGTCACACGGGGTAAACCTCACCTGGGATTCCCAAGTCTTTTTGATGACTCGTACTAGTTGAATTACCCTTATCAACTAGATTTTGATTAATCAAAACTAGTCAACTTCACAACTAAAGATTAAGGTGACGTTTGTTTTAAGGGTTCTGCTTGGTTTAAGATTATAGTTCTTGGTTTTGCTACAGTGTTTTTCTCTCACAAAAATTTAAATTTTTAAAATCAGAATCATGAATTATGATTTTGAATCCATGAATTGAACGTCACCTAAGATTGAGGAAGAAATTTGACCCAACAATTAACTACTTCCTATAAGATTGATCATTTAAGAAATTTGGACTCATGTCATGCTAAGGTGATGCTTTTGGTAAACTCGTGGAATGCAATTAATGTAAGTGGTTGAGTTGTGGTAATTACATAGACAAAGTGAGTGTAATTAATTATACAAAAAAGTGTGTGTATAATTACAAGTAAAATTTGTAATTTCGAATATGCTGCCTAACAATTATGTACTATCATAAGGCCATAATAGCCTATTTACTGGAGCTTGTGAAAGAGTTAAGGGAGCTTTCACTAATCAAGAACTCAATTTCAAGAACGAGAAATAAATTTTGGGTGCGTTTACCAACTATTTATTTTCTTTAGTTTTGAATTCAATTTCTTATCTTTATCACTTACCCCTTAATATTTTGAAAGGATTTTCTTTAGTTGATTTTAAGATGATGCATAAGTTTGATGTTTATAATATATGTTAAGATTTGATAACAAAAGGAGGGTATCTTTGTTGGTTTGTTTCTAGACTGAAAATCTTTATCACTTTTTTGTATTTTTGACCTTAATATTTTGAAAGGATAAAACACTAAGGTGGTAAACCAACTACGTACCATAGTTGATAATTTAAGATGATGCATGAAGTGTTGATGTTTATAATATATGTTAAGATTTGATAACAAAGGGAGGGTGATAAATTTCTTTGTTGGTTTGTTTCTGGACTGAAAACATGTATGTGTCAGCAAAGCTATACAGTTATTCCTGAGTCTACAATAAGAACCTGATTTGCATATATTTAACCTTAGGTGTTGAATGAATGAATAAATAGGAGGGGAAAAAAGCTTCAGATTGCAAGTAAAATACCACTATTGAAATTAGAAGAATTCAACAGAATAGAGCATGACATATGCAAGAGACTGCCTTCGCCAATCTTCAGTTGTGGAGAGAAAAAATATTTTCGCTTGACATATACCTTGCACCTCTCAAGATTATTGTGCTTGTCCAACCCATTTCAACACCAGAAAAAAAAGGATCAACTTGTCTTACCCAATCACAATCTCATCAATGAGCTTGCAATGATTGAGCTCAACTGATTCAGGATTGTCAAAGGTCCACACAATTTCAATCCCAGTTAACTCAGTGCCATTAAAACCAACATGCTCAATTGCAATTATGCCAACATATGGAAAGAGCTCCTCGTTAAATTGTAAATTAACTTTTTGTTAACGAAATAGTTTATCCCATGAGCTATTATCTTCTTCAACGTTTCTCCTATCTTATCTTTCTCAACCCCTTCGGTTTCAACAACCGCTGACATTAATTGAATCGACTCGAACATGTGGCCCTACAGATATTCACTTTTTCAAGGTTGTTTGCCACCAAAATCTTTACATTTTCTATGCGTTTGGATTGTCCATTACCTATTTTCTTTTCAAGATTGAAACTGAACAGACAGAATCCGGTATGTTAGCTATTTTACAATCAGTTGGCAAAACATATTCAACAAATTCAATGCGAGAACACTTCTCCCAAAACATCATGTAGATACTAAAGTGCTTACTAATTAAAGAGTAAATGAAATTAAAATATGCCTAATTTTACCAAAAGAAAGGCATTAAACCAATAATATAAAAATCTTGTACGCATCTAGTACATCATGAAAATGGAACATAAGCAAAAAAAAAAAAAAAAAAAAAAAAAAAAAAAAAAAAAAAGCATTTGTTTCCTTTCATCTAAAAAAAAAAAAAAAAAGAATGCTTTACAGATCCTCCAAGCTTCTTTGTGACCTAAATAGCGTACCTCTCTACCATTATTGAGGCCATTGTTAAAAATTTGAAAATTGAACCTCAAGTGATATTTTTGTACAAATGAACACAATTACATGTAACATTGAACCGTTGCATAATGAAATTACAACTTTTACAAACACGAAGCACCACTTAGCTTCATTTGAAATTAGTTGTTTAACATACTTACTATATACACCATTATAAAACTCCGTGCAGATCTAGTCTTTTGAAGGTTCGTCTCCTCCTCCGATGATGATGGTCTCAGTGCAAAATCCAGATTTGCTATTTGCTTCAATAAAGGAATAGTTAGCCATTCCGGTTGGGAAATTTTCCCAATATGTTCCTTTGTCGACGCTTCCCGTTTCGATCGTTGCAAAGGACGTGTCAGCCAAATCAGACAACGAATAAAAGACTTTCTAATGTAGATTAATTATATATATTGCCATTGCTCTATTGGTTGCACTCAAATTGTAAAAATAAAATAATAATAATAATAATAAGTCGTTAATCATGGTCGTTAGAGGCATACCTCAACCTTTCGGTGTTGATGTTGCCACATTAGATGGTTTTTTGGCCTCGTTTATTTTATTTATTTGAGTTTTCAATTCCATTTTTATTACAGTTAAAAACTCTCATAACAAGTCGCATCTAATTTTTTTGGTACAGTTAAAAACTCTTACATAAAATCACATTTTAATTTGAATTGAAAACTCAAATCAATGAACTAAACGGGATCTATAATCACTCTTATTGGTGAAAAGAAGTCCTTCCCCAATAGCTATTGCCATAAGAGTTAAGGGAATTAAAAGAACCAACAACTTGCTTCGAGAAGTGACCGAGAACGTTTCAAGTAGAGTATTTTATCAGGCCACCAGTCCCAATGCTCCATCAGTTGGGAATAAGTGATGCGCGCACACAACCTTAGAACTCCATTTGCCGGAGGCCGTAGCTTGCCAAGACTGAGCCCTTTCGTTTTCCAACAAACAATGCCCATCTATCTCCCAATAAATACACCGCGAAAAAGTTTTGTTTTTGTTTTTTTAAAGGAAAAAAAAACACAACAACTATACTGGCTGACTTAAGAAATTCAAATTTTGAAAAGAGAAAATTCTGAATTTGAATCTGTAAAAGATAACTTATTTGAATTAATCGTAAAAAGAAATTTGAAATAGATGGATAATAATAGAAGGAATTTTTTTTTTCTTATCCAATTAAAAAGGAGATTTGAAAAGGGAAATTTAAGACTTTGTTCAGTTTACGGATTCGAGTTTTCAATTCAAATTAAAATATAATTTTATTTAAGAGCTTTTCACTGTAATAAAAAAAGTTAAATATGACTTTTTGTGAAAACTTTTAACTGTAATAAAATTAAAATTGAAAACTCGAATTAGTGAAATAAACGATGTCGAAATCTACAATGGATAACTCTACATTACTTGAATTTGAACTAATTAATTGGAAAAGGAAAACAGAAATAAATGTATGATAATGGACTTACATTCCAACAAAGAAGGAGATTTTTTTTCAGATCCAATAAAAAATGAGAATCGAAAATCAATTTAACACTCCTTTTTCTTCCTTCAAAAAAAAAAAAAAAAAAAAAAAAACTTTGTTTCTTTTTTTTTTTTTTTTTTTTTTTTTTTTAGATAGCTGGACTTAAGCTATTTATCATTTCTCATGTTGCTGCAAGATTTTTTTTTAGCTGCATAGTTGACAGCTTCTGTTCTGGACATTGTAGTCTGAATCATAGACGGAGCTACGTAATCTCCGGTGCCCCACTCAAATTTTTTAATTTTTAAAATCCTATATATTTGACTATGTATTGTATTATATTAATATACTTTTAGCACCCACTAAAATTTTAGATATTAATCTTATACGCCCGCTAAATTTTTGTTTTACTGATTAGCCCCCATTGACATAAATTTCTGGCTCCATCACTGGTCTGAATTTATCATGCCCGACTGATACTTTTTTTTTTTTAATCCATCTTGCAGGTAATTGCTCATGGCAGGTAAGAGGAAAACACTCGTACTTTTTAAAGCGAATCGTGTCTAACTAATCAGATTCTTACATACAAAGGCTGGAGGCATGCAAAATATTGGAGTACAAATAAATACGTCTAATTAACTAGTGGTTAAATAATAACTGTAGCTAAAGATGGAAAAATTGAGTGTTTTAATTTAATTTCTTGCTTCACCCATATTATTTAAAGCGAATCATGCCTAATTAATAAGATCCTCGCATACAAAGGCCGGAGGCACGCAAAATATTGGTGTATAAACAAACAAGGCTAGGATTAACTAGATGTTAAATTTTAACCATAGCCAAAAATAGAGAAACCACGTGTTTTAACTTGTTTTCTTATTTCTCCCCTATTATTTAAAGCGAATCATGCCTAATTAGTGAGATTCTCACATACGAAAGCTGGGGGCACACAAAATATTAGAGTTTAAATAAATAAGGCTATGATTAGCAAGTGGTTAAATTTTAACCATGCTAAAGATGGTGAGTGTCTACTTGATACCTTTCAATAAAGTAGCTCCTCCTATCATGAAAGACATATCCAAACATGGATATTTTATCATCTATGTAGCCTGCATAATCGGAGTCATAAGATCCAATTAAAACAAGAGTGTTGGTTCGGCGATACCCAACTATTTGGTACTTCATCCCAGTTAATTTGGTTTTAGGTACTCTAATTCCTCAAAATTTAATAACAACAACAATGATCACTCAAGTACCAAATTTGCATGTTAACAATAGACATAACAAAAGGATGTGTGCATACTTTAGCATAATCAGGCTGCCAAATACAAAAACAAAAGGAACAATTTTATCTGATCTCTTGTGCCATTGAGAGTTGCCTTTCACTATCAATGCTTTACTAGGAGACTAAAATACATACTTAACCTTTTAGAACAAGAGGAATATGTGTTCTTAGAGACAACCGAGAATGCAATTAACTTTATCACAGAGAATCTGTATGCTTAAAACATAAGAGGTTTTCCAAGATTCTCGTACTAAAAGTGATTAGGCAACATGCTATTCATCTTAATTACAAGTCATAATCATTGGGCATGAGCAAGTTATTATCAACACACAAATAAGAAATTTATAACTGCTCCACTGAGCTTATGCACATTCATTTATCAACATTATTCTCCTTGAAGTGAATTCAGTGACCATCACATCCAAATTGAGGTACTACCGCCTCAATACATTAAATGTTCCCACTCATCGTAAAGTTTTTTAACACATTAGTGGAGCTAGCAAACATATCTACTCTAAAGGCTATGTCAATTTCAACATTAACGAATTCATAAAGAGAGATCCACACCATTAATGATAACTTGTCACATTTAGCATCAAGATTAGTGAGGCACAAGGATTGCTTAAGGTTAAAGAAAACAATAGGTGCAACTAACATTAGACATGTAAAAACAAGAACATACAATTTGCTCTTTGCTTTAATTAGCCTTACCAATGGTCTTAAACCACATGTGATCATTGTGAGCTAGAGTTCTTAGAGTAAAAATAGAACTCTTTCACATATAAAGACAATTCATCAGATATCTACACTTAATTTTTAAAATTTAGATTTTTACAAATACAAAACTTTTTAAAAATTCATATATTCTTGTATTTTGTAAGAAAAATTATAACTATATCCCACTTGAATAATAAGCGTGCATTTGCAAATCAAGTAAAACAACGAAAATAATTATTATATCATTAAATAAACCTTGTAAGTAAACTCTAAAAAGAAAGGAAGACCAAAGGTGATGCATTATTGAAAAACAAGAACAATACCATTTTTTCTTCTTATAGGATATGAAAGCATAGAAAATTGTATTATAATACGTGGATTTGACAGTAATTTTATCGAAATGTTATCTAGAGTTTATTGATATTTTACCGTAAATTTTCATGAAATTTTCTCATATTGTGTTATGCTTTTACTGAAATCAATATTTTCATAAAAAAAAAAAAAAAAAAAAAAAATCGAGATTTATGAAAATTTCTGATATTTTGTTAAAGTAAAAAAAAAAAAAAAAAAAAAAAAAAAAAAAACTACATCTCTCTTTCAATATCGGTAGTGCCAAATACGGGAACTTTAGCAAAAATGCCGATGGAAATATTTGATTTTTCAAATCTTGCTTCGATTAGCTTCATAAGCTCTCTATCGTGTGATGTCGAGAATAAGATAGAGGAATTATTTAAAACAAAAAAAAAAAAATTTTATAAGCTCCCTAAAGCAATGTCATTTAGAATATTCTTTTGGCCTTTTAGGAGTTTTACTACTTAAGGTGTTAGGATTCACCTTTTTTTTTTTTTTTTTTTTTCATTTTTCTAAGTTTCTCATAGATCAAAATTGATAGTTGCCATAAAAAATGAGATTTTTACCATCACGCTCAATAAAACACATTGCTGGTAGAGTTTTGTTCCAAACCGCCGTGTTTGTATATATCAACATTTATCAGCTTTTTATATATTCTTTTTTTTTTAGTTTTTATGTGAGTATAATCAAATTTAATATTGAGAAACATTTACTTCCTAGAGAGAAAGCAAATTCAGACTATGCAAAATATATATATATAATCAAGAAAAACTGCGTTATTGATTGCTCAAAACTCTCCACTAAGTACTTGCACAAGCATTTTGAAAGTTCTTCACTGGAGCGACCTAAAGAGAGTGTTATTACATTTTTAGAGTCTATTGGTACATTCCTAGGAATATCTTCTAAAAGTAACAAGTTGGACGATTCTCATTTCTCAACACATGCTCTTTTCCGTAAAGAAAGAATTTTGTGGATCTGCGGGTTTTTGATAAGAAGCCTATCAATATCAAGTCAAAAGCTTGCACGTTAATGTTTGATATATAGCTGAATAGGGCATACCATTTCTTTAAGGCACTGTTATAAAAGTAACTTTGCACTTTTGGTGGTCATGTCACATGTGTTGCGGTAATGATTTTCGTAGTCTTTTTTAATGCAATTAATATGAAGCAATTGAATTGCTGTAAAGATAAATATATATATATATATATATATATAGTTAGTTAGTTAGTTTGAGTGTACGAAAACAGTATTTTTAACTTTTGAATATGATACCATACAATTACATAATTTTTTTATGAGAAGAGCCTAATTAGGATAGGTTGTTAAAGAGAATGGTTATCGGGAGAACAACTATTGGGAATTGGGTGTTAGTGTTTAATTCCAACAAGGATTGAACGTCATTTAGGAAAAAACAAAACAAATAAACAAACAAGCAAACTATATAATTTAGCTTATAGTATTGTTCATTTCACAAATTAAATCATAAATCAAATATTTTTATTATAATATTTTCTTTTAAAAATTTTAAATTCAACTATTATGTGTTCTATAGTCTATTTGCTTCCTACGTAAAATATGGGAGATTTGAAAAGTGGGTCTTGTTATTCCTGAACTCTAGTCATCTTGTGATGCAAAAGGGTTGGAAAGAAAATGAAAATACTATAGTGTATGACTGCATGAGATACATAAAAAGAGAAATTAAAGCAGAAACACAGGAATCATTGCCATATCCACCACTTTTTTCTTTCTATCCTCCCACCAAAAAAAAATCCACCACTTTTATTTTTTTTTTTCTAAAAGTAAAAATTAACTACTTTCAGAAATTTGACCAAATTAAATATTGAAAAAACCGGTCATGCCCATATGCTGATGGAACCCCATTCATGCTTATGCACATGTTGATCAATATATCATATTTTGACTTTGGTGACTTTTCGGAGCCCCCATTTTGTAGGTATGAGTTAGCTTGCAATTTGGTGAGGCTGTACGTGGTTGCCTATCTGCATTAACTACCATATAAAACTCTCAAAACCAGTAAAAAAATTTAAGTCTTTCCTCTTTTTTATTTTTTATCTCATCACTTTTTTCTTTCTTCCCTTTTCAAGAGTGGTAAGAAGCAGACTGGCTTAAGTAAAGGAAAATATCAGTTTCAAGATATATTATATAGTGCTACTTTGTTCTTTTTTGTAATTAATATCAACCTTAAACTATCTATCAATCCACTAAAAGTTAAATGTAAGATTACACGCTCCCTTTTCTTTGTTTCTAAAACAATGTACATTAGTGGATGATACCTGGGAAAAGAGGAAATGAAAGTGATATCTACTCTGCCGGTAATTAATTAGTTGATATAGTTATGTTTATAGGATGTTATAAGTAGATATAGAGTAAAAAAATGAAAGAAAATCAATCTTGCAGATTTTTAAGAAGGCTGGCTTTTGTTGCCCAATTTAGCTAATTAATACCGATTTGGGTTAGAAAGATACAAGAACAAGTTTTGAGACAAGACATATATAGAGGAAATCTAGAAATGGTCCTACCAATAATTTAAATCTAGAAATGCATAATTAATATTTTATTAATGCAAAAGTACGAAGTTTTCTTAGGATGCAAGGAAACCCCCATGAGATGACTGCATGTTGGAACTTTTGAAAATGTGAACCAAAAAGAAACCCAAATAGTACCCATAAAAGTTTAATTGTTTACAACCATATTGTTCAATCTAAAACGAAACATAATCTTTGCATTACACTTTATCTATTCAATTTCCCAAACAAAATAGTAAAAATTCAAAGCGTAATTAGCTCACTAATGTCCCCTCCACAGTTAAAATTTTGCTTAACTATACATGCACCAAAGTATTAAGAAACCTCGTTCACTACCTGTCCAAAAAAGGCCAGCTAAGACTCAAACCATGACTAAACCTTTGTAATCACAATGGCGGTGATCCACAAGGAAAAAAGAGAGACTGTAGCCAAAATTTTGGGAAACATTTGTCTGCCTGCCTGCCTGCCTGAGTTTTAGCTTACGCCATAGTAGATCAACACCCAACCTAATTTCATGAAGCTCAAAATGTGAACGAAAACGGCGCTAAATACCCATTACGCCACGTGTCCACTACACACAAAGCATAAACCGCCAAGTGGAAAAAATTGACGTATGGACAAGGGCATTAGGCGACTTAGGTAACCTCTCTCTCACCTCCCACCCTTCTTCAACACTGAAATTAATACACAAAATTATACTAATTGTACTCACCCAAAGAAGAAAATAAAAATGAAAAAGAAAATGTATTAGTTAGTATATATATACACTTTTTATAGAAACCTCTTCAAAACCCAACCAACACAAGTGAGTTCAAAACAACACAAGAGAAGAGTTTGCTCTCTCTGTCTCATCTCTCTTCTTTTTCTTCCAACATAAAACCAGATTTAAAGAGAGGCGCGTAATGCATGTTAGTAATAGTAGGGAAACATATTACTCCATTAACCAAACACGCCCTTAACCTGACTTTCGTTCCCATTTGAGCTTTCTTGGTAATAAGCCTTCATTTAAACGACAAGAAAACCAAGAAAAGGAAGGGAAAAAAAAAAAAAAAAAAAGGGTTGTACTAATCAAATGTCCCGCGTTGTCGCCGACAATTGCATATCGCCCGCGAGAGACACGTCACCCATTTTCCTCAACAGCATGGAGCTCAACCACCTCCACCTCTCGACCGCCGCCGCCGCCGATTCCCCGACCCTCGGGCAGCTACTGAAGCACGTAGGCGACGTACGGAAAGAGGCCACCGGCGACGGCAACGAGACTCCGGTCCACCAAGTCCTTGAGCTCGGCCACGTCAGCATGGAGCCACGGTCATTGCCCTTCGTACTCTCCTTCAGCAACCTCACTTACAGCGTCAAAATTCGCCGGAAACCGACATTATCTTCAGTTCTCCCTCCTCGGCTTCTTCGCCAGAGAGGCTCCGATGATTCAGAGCCGGTCCCGGGGGAAAGCCTCTTCACCAGGACCAAGAATCTCCTCAACAACATCTCCGGCGAGGCCCGGGACGGGGAGATCCTCGCCGTCCTCGGCGCGAGCGGCTCGGGGAAATCGACTCTGATCGACGCCCTAGCGAACCGGATTGCGAAGGGAAGTTTGAAGGGAAAGGTGACGCTGAACGGCGAGGTTCTTGAGTCGAGGCTGTTGAAGGTTATCTCGGCTTACGTCATGCAGGACGATCTGTTGTTTCCTATGTTGACGGTGGAGGAGACGCTCATGTTCGCGGCGGAGTTCCGGCTTCCCCGGACGCTGTCGAGCTCGAAGAAGAAGGGGAGGGTTCAGGCGCTGATAGACCAATTGGGTCTCCGAAATGCCGCGAAGACGGTGATCGGTGATGAAGGCCACCGAGGAGTCTCCGGCGGAGAGAGGCGGCGCGTGTCAATCGGGATCGACATAATTCACGACCCGATACTCCTTTTCCTCGATGAACCGACGTCGGGGCTCGACTCAACGAGCGCTTTCATGGTGGTGAAGGTTCTCCAGAGAATCGCCCAGAGCGGCAGCATTGTCATCATGTCCGTACACCAGCCGAGTTACCGGATTTTAGGGCTTCTCGACCGCTTGATCTTTCTCTCCCGTGGCCAGACCGTCTTCAGCGGCTCTCCGGTGAACCTCCCCCAATTCTTCGATGAATTCGGGCACCCGATTCCAGAGAACGAGAACCGTACCGAGTTCGCCCTCGACCTCATCCGCGAGCTCGAAGGCTCCCCCGGCGGGACCCGGGCCCTGGTCGAGTTCAACAAGACATGGCAAAGCAAGAAAGTAAAGAGCACTTCCGACCAGCCGACCGACATTAACATCAATCAAGCTCTCTCTCTCAAAGAAGCAATCAGCGCAAGCATTTCGAGAGGAAAATTAGTCTCCGGCGCGAACAACTCCGTCGATCCAAGCCCTAATTCGATGGTCCCGACCTTCGCGAACCCGTTCTGGATCGAGATGGTGGTTTTGTCAAAACGATCGGTCACAAACTCCCGCCGAATGCCGGAACTATTCGGCATTCGGTTAGGTGCCGTGATGGTCACTGGCTTCATCCTCGCCACCATGTTCTGGAACCTGGACGACTCCCCGAAAGGCGTCCAGGAGCGCCTCGGCTTCTTCGCCTTCGCAATGTCGACGACATTCTACACCTGCGCCGACGCCCTCCCGGTGTTCCTCCAGGAGCGCTACATCTTCATGCGCGAAACCGCCTACAACGCCTACCGCCGATCCTCCTACGTCCTCTCCCACTCATTCGTCGCCCTGCCGTCGCTCATGTTCCTCTCGCTCGGATTCTCCGCGGCCACCTTCTGGGCCGTGGGCCTCGACGGTGGATTCTCCGGCTTCCTCTTCTACTTCCTCATCATCTTCGCCTCCTTCTGGTCCGGAAGCTCCTTCGTGACGTTCCTCTCCGGTGTCGTCCCCCACGTCATGCTCGGATACACTATCGTCGTTGCGATCCTGGCCTATTTTCTCCTCTTCAGCGGGTTCTTCATAACCCGGGACCGAATCCCGTCCTACTGGATTTGGTTCCACTATCTCTCCCTCGTGAAGTACCCCTACGAGGCGGTTCTCCAGAATGAGTTCGAGAATCCATTGAAGTGCTTCGTCAGGGGGATTCAGATATTCGACAACACGCCGCTCGCGTCGGTGCCGTCGTCGATGAAGCTGAAATTGTTGGAGAATATGAGCCAAACTCTGGGAATGAGGATTACGAGGTCGACGTGCCTGACGACTGGGACGGATATACTGGCGCAGCAAGCGGTGACGGACCTAGACAAGTGGAGTTGCTTGTGGGTCACGGTGGCATGGGGCTTCTTGTTCCGGATTCTGTTTTACTTCTCGCTCTTGCTCGGAAGCAAGAACAAGCGGAGGTGAGGCAGAGGCGACGGCGGTGGCAGCCGGGGTGGTGTTTGACAGGAGTTTTAGTTTTTTTTGTAATTTTTTTGTATTTCTTTAATAAATAATCTTCTTTTAAGTTTGGTTTATATTTTTCGTTTCTTTTTTTTTTTTACTGTTGATGGAGTACTTGAGCTATATTCTACAATCTTCAGGTTTATAAAAGTGTTAATATTGACCCGTTCATTTAACTATTCAAGTTTAAAATTTGAATTTTACTATAGTAAACATAGTTTTTAGAAATAATCATATCTAATTTTTTTATTATAATAAAAAACTCTCAAATAAAATCACATCTCAACTCAAATTATAAACTCGAATTAACAAAATGAACGAACTATAGCAAATTATCGTTCATTTCATTGAGATAGATCTTCTCCTGTTGTAGATTAAATAGTACTAGATTATCCACAATACTAATTAAAAACGCATTCTTTTTACAAGTGCTTTATAATCTAGAAGGTATAGTATTTTCTACATCTAGATTAATAAATCCAAGAATAGATTCATTTTTTTCATGCACGTAGTATTAGGAGGCTAGCTGATCATCACGTGCAATGTGTGATTTTGAGAACAATAATACATCAAGAAGGTAAAACATGTATAAGTATTAATTAGTGTAACTACTTTTATAAAGAATTTAAAAAAAAAAAAAAAAAAAAAAGATTAGCGTCTAATTGGGGATTTGACATGTAATATATACCTGTGTACGCTTATAAAAACAGCCGTATATAATGTCCATACCCGAGCCACTTATGACTTAGTGGGGCCATTCAAATTCTTTATTTTCAAAAATATGTACTTATTATTTAATATACATGAAGCCCCCACTCAAAATATTAAGTTAATCTTATACTTCAGCAAACTTTTATCAAGTTATTAGTCCATATTTATAAAAATTTCTGGCACCGTCACTAATTTTAATGTCAACTTTTAATAGTATTTGGTATAGATATTGATTACTATGTACTGTATGAACAGCAAATTCAGCTAAAATTTTTAAGAGCACGTAGAGGTTTCACTGTCATGCATATTAATTGATATTTTGCTTGTTTACTTTCAATTATTTATGCGGCGTATCCTATAACCCATACTAATATCTTGACAGCCGGTACTTTCGTAAAGAGCAAAATCAATTGTCTCACCAAACGTAATTGGGACAGAATTATAACGTGTCAACGTTACAATATACCTATGTTTTGACTTGTGAATTTGAAGATTTTTTTTTTTTTTTTTTTTTTTTGCTTATAATTTATTTTCCTTATCTGGTTTGTTAAAGAACACTAATGTTGTTGGATGATATTATAATAATATGGCAACCTTATTGCATAAAAAGGATTAAAAACAACACCCTACTTAGTTACCAGCTACGTTAAAATGTAGAAGTGCGAGTTAAAACAGACGACGGTAAAAACAGAATTAATATAAAAACCATTATGTATCCAATATAAGAACAGTGTAACACATGCGGATTGTCCATCTTGCTTTTTTAGTATTACTAAAATAAAAAAAAAAAAAATTGTTTTATTGGAAGTTAAGTCTATTGTTTCCCATCGGGTAAGAATAGTCATGTTATTTATTTGAGTGCCAAATTCTTAGTTGTTAAGGGATCAAACGTTTCTTGGTAAGTGGTGGAGCTAATTAATTATTTTTCTGTCTAGATATTTAATTTTTGTGACGTCATCTTGCTTTTTTAGTATTTACTAAAATGAAAATTTTGTTTTATTGGAAGTTAAGTCAATTGTTTCCCATCTGGTAAGAATTATCATGTTATTTATTTGAGTGCCTAAATTCTTAGTTGTTAAGGGATCAAACGCTTCTTGTTAAGTTGTGGAGCTAATTAATTATTATGTTGATGATTATTCTGTTATATAAAGACAACAACCGGATTGATTTAGAGGGTATTTTTCGCCTAACATAAAATTGATAGATATGTAATTTTCTCTTTTAACTTTTTATTCGTAACAGTAAATTTCTACCTTAAAAGAAAATAGTAAATTTATGTGACGATTAGAAGTGACACTACAAGAAAAAGTAGTTTTTGCGACGACATTTTGTCGTCGCAAAAACCCACATGTCGTCACAAATAATAGCATTTGCGACGACACGTCGTCGCAAATGTGTCGCCGCAAAAAAATAGTCGCAAATAATTTATTTGCGACGACATAGTGTCGTCGCAAATGTATTTGCGACGACATTTATTATTTGCGACGACCGTCGTCGCAAATAATTCGTTGGTTAATTTGTCCTGTTTTAAAATTATTTGCGATGACTTTTTGAAAAAAGTCGTCGCAAATAATTCAAATTTTTTTGCGACGACATTTTATAAATGTCGTCGCAAAAAGTCGTCGCAAATAGTCACGTTTGTGCGACGACATTTATAAGATGTCGTCGTAAAACGTCGTCGCAAATAGTCACCTTTTGTGCGATGACATTTATAAAATGTCGTCGCAAAATGTCGTCGCAAATAGTTAAGTTTTGTGCGACGACATCTTATAAATGTCGTCGCAAAATGTCGTCGCAAATAGTTAAAATAATTTTTTTCCCGATTATTTTTAAAAATGGCAATTAAATAATTTTTAATAATTTTAATTAAACATTATTATATAACATACTAAATATAATTTATTAAGATAAATTACAAGTAAAATATAAATTAATATTAGAAACAATAAATCTATATAAATTTACAAAATATGTTATGAATACTACATAAAGTGCATATATAATGTTCAAAAAAATATAAAAGTCGTCGCAAATACAGTGAAAAATCATACAAAACTATTCCGCTAAGTTTGCAACATAGATCAAAAGCGTCATCATCAGGACTGTCATCATCCGAAGGAGGCAGAGGAGCGTCTAGATTAACTGGTTCTGGACGAGAAATCGTAGGTAATTGGATGTTAGGCTGCATTCTAGACCATAACTCTAACATCTTTACCTGATTGTCATAAATCTTCATCTGTTCCTGATACGATTTCTTTAAATAATGATCCATACGCCTAGCAGCATCAGGTTGAGCTGATGATGTTGCGTCCGAGAATGAACCAAATGGATGAAGGAGAAGTCCCGAGTAATGCTTTTGGGAAAGCATCGGACCCACTCCTTTCTTATGTCCTCTACGCGTGCAAGAAACCGCTCCAAAATCCTATGCTCATTAAGGGAGATCCAACAAGGCTTGCGAAGAGTCTCGTGTTCTATGTCTCTCCTCCTCCAGAGTATTCTACATAATAAGACATTATAAGTATTTTTACGTGCACTAAAACCACTATTTTAATATATAAAAATTTAACAAGAAAAGTAAAAATGCTTACAAAAGTTCTGCTCCGATTGGTATTAACCCAAGAGTCCCCACGACGATGCATGTCCGCCAATTGTCTATAGCGGACATCGGCTCTTGGGTCTCAGACTTGCCTGTGAAATAAATTACACATATTTATATTCTTAAACTCTAACTAAATTTCGGCAAAGATAATGACTTATTTTTCATATAATCCAAAAATTAAAACCTCAGAAAAACAATTTTAAAAGGTTTCGCACACCATAACTGCAAGATGTGCCACCCGAACACAAATCATAAACATATAAATACGATAATGATCAAAAAATAAATGTACTAACCTTCTTCTTTGTGATGTCATGAATGATAAGCGACCATGTATGCTTGGATACCTTAGGTTGCTGCGATTACTTTTATTTGTCTCGATATTTTCTCGCTTATGATTAACTATAATAAGTAATAGTTACTTGAAATTATGTATTAAAAATCACAAAGTTCTAACATATGTATAATTACTTGAAATTTGTCGCCGGAGAACCTATCGCAACAACGATCCCAATGAGCTTTATTTCTCATATTAGCCGGAGAGTTTCTCGACCGTCACCGCTTTGTAGTAGCGGTGCAAGGAACTTTTCCAGTCCTTGTAGCACTTTGATGCTTCCTATCAACAACGGACCTCGAGAATGCCGTTCTTGTAGTTATAGTCCACGTTAAACCAATCCTTGCAAAAGCAGTTCCACATCGTTAAAACACATTGTTAACTATAGTATAAACTATACAAAATATGACATAAAAAATACCAAATCCGGTCTGAATTGTCCTCTTCTCCACGTCACTAACGTCCTTCCAAGCATCGTGGAAGGGCTCGCATATGTCCCTGGTATGAATACCAACCGCACTTTCAAACCAGGGCACCATATTTACCAAGCGCCTTCCACGTACCTCCCGCCTCATCAAATTCCACCGTGATCTTCCGCCTTGCATGACCTTTTGGGCAATTTCAAAACCTTTTGCCCCCCCCTCGACCTCTACGTTGTCGAGGTTCAGGTGAAGCATTTGAAAGCATTTCAAATCAACATGTATTACTACATTTATTTACTATATGATAGAACGAGGCAAAAGTCGAATAACATACCGGACTCACGATTGGGCGGGGACTCGTGAGGACCGGGAGGTGGTCTGCGCTCCCACCAAGATCCAAATCAGATCGCTAATGTTCCAACCATCAATATCTATGATAATATTAAAAGAAAAGCACATGTCGCTAATGTGTTCGATTAATTTTAATTTTATTCTTAATTAATATTTTATTCTTAATTAACACAATTAAGATTTATTAATTAAATTGTGTTAATTAACTTATTAAAATTCTGGTTTCCTAAATTTTGCCTAACTAAATTTCATTTAACGACTTATTTTTCACATAATCCAAAAATCAAAACCTGCAGAAAAACAATTTTAAAAAATTTAAGCACACCATAGTCATAAGATGTGCCACCCGTAACAAGAATCATAAACATATATTAAATTTTAACATAATCATGAATTCATACAACTATCACAATTTTAAGCTAAATAAATATAAAAACTTACAAAGTTCAAACCCACTAAACGGGCCTGAAAAAAGAAGGATTACGTCGGAGGAACCGTGCAAACAAGGACGAGGGCGAAAACTCAAACGCCTACATAAGTACATCAAATTAAAACATCAAACATAATTTTCAAACATCAATATTAATATTTTATTAACATCTAGAGAAATATGTAAACACAATAATAAGTATAATGCCTAAAAAAAATTTTAAGTTCTAAGTATAATCTAAGTCATAAATATAATATACTCATCTAATTCTAAATTCTACTCATTTAATTTCAAGTATAATGTTTAAGAAATAATTTATGTGTATATATTAATGCTTAAATAATTTTATATTAATGCTTAAAAAAAAAAAAACTTATGTGTATATATATACACACACACACAGGAACGGGGGGGGCGGCGGGACCGGGCGGCGGGAGCAGGGCGCCGAATCACGGGCGGGGGAGAGAGCCAATTAGTCGGTGGGCGCTGTGGGTCAAGGCGGGCGGCGCCGGGTTGTGACGGGAAAGGGAAAGAAGAGAGAGAGGGAAGGGAAGAGAGAGGACAAGGGGAAAGAGGGAAGGGGAGGTCGGCCGGGTTAAAAGGGGGAGGCGGGTAGTGGAAGGAAAGGTGAAGAAGAGAGAGAGAAAGAAGGGAAGAGAGAGAGAAAGAAGGAAAAGAGAGAGGGACAAGGAAGAGAGAGGGAAGAACGAGAAGAATGGCCGGTGGCCGGGAGCGGGAGGCGGCGCGACGGCGATGGAAGAGGAGGCGGAGGATAGGAGAGAGAGATTTCGGTTTTTGTTGCAGAGAGATCGGGAGAAATGGAGAAGAAGAAGGGGGGGATTTAATTAGGTCACTTATTTGCGACGACAAAGTCGTCGCAAATACAAAAAATGTCGTTGCAAATAATGGAAAATTATTTGCGACGACATTGTCCTCGCAAAAACCCTTTCCGTCGTCGCAAATAATTTTTTTTCCGCCCAATCTCGCTCGTCAAATAGAGTATTTGCGACGACATGAAAAATGTCGTCGCAAATAAATAATTTTCCCGCCCATTCCCCATCGTCTAATACATTATTTGCGACGACAACAAAAAAATGTCGTCGCAAATAATTTTCCATTATTTGCGACGACATTGTCCTCGCAAAAACCCTCGCCGTCGTCGCAAATAAATTTTTTTCCCGCCCAATCTCGCTCGTCAAATAGAGTATTTGCGATGACAATGAAAAATGTCGTCGCAAATAAATATTTTTCCCGCCCATTCCCCATCGTCTAATACATTATTTGCGACGACAACAAAAAAATGTCGTCGCAAATAATTTTCCATTATTTGCGACGACATGTCGTCGCAAATAACGTGGATTGTCGTCGCGAAAAAGTATGATAATTCGCGCGAAATATCCGCGCCATGGAAATTTGCGCTGCAAAATTATTTATGCATTTACACAAAAATTATTTAAACATTTACTTTCCAATTTTGTCAATATTGATTTAGAGGGTATTTTTCGCCTAACATAAAATGATAGATATGTAATTTTCTCTTTTAACTTTTTATTCGTAACAGTAAATTTCTACCTTAAAAGAAAATAGTAAATTTATGTGATGATTACAAGTGAATGTAACTCTCATATTAAGTGTGAACTCTTATAAATTTTGTGTTTTTATTTTTACTTTTTTTTTGTGATTTTATTGTAGCAGATGGTATAGAAGTGGAGCGTCTAATTCATAGGGTATGTTTAGTGGTAATTCTTAGAGCCCAAAATCAATTCTCTAGCTATTTACAGTTGAAATTTATGTTTAGTAAAAATCATAAAAGTGATTCTTAAAGAATTTTTGAAGAATTTACAATCAAAATCAGAAATAGTCCAAAAACAACTTTAACTTTTAGATTATACGACAATCATCTTAAAGTATAATTAATGAAATTTTCATAATACTCTTAGAAATAATACTTGTATAATTATAATTTATCAAAAACTAACTACTTTTTATAACAATTTTTTTTTAACATAACTAACAATAATTTTTTAAAAATCTACGGCACTACCAAACTGACCATAACATTTCTCACAGTAGAAAACAGTTGTCATGCGAATTACGATATACCTTGCCGGTGTTCTCGAGACATTTCGGCAAATTGCATGGAATTTATGATTTAGAATATATAATCATCTTTCTTTGATTAGTGATCTTAAACTAAGATTAAGGTGGTTAATCATGCGAGTGACCTGGGTCACTTCTAGTCACAACCATGATGTAAAATATTATCAATTTTTAAAGCTCTGACAAGGTTAGAGAAATGGCAGATAGTAATCATGCAATGAGGCATGAAACTGTTTGGTGAAGCTGCAGATACAAATTAAAACCATATCCTATGTATTAATTTCCTCTTTTTTTCTGTGAATTTCATAAATATTGAAGTCCTATATTGCAGTGGCAATAACATTCACATTGACGAGTGACGACATTGGAAATGCAATTTACTTAATTTAATTTAATTAGGTAGCCCAACCTTACCTAGTAAATCAACTGAATTCGAAATTAAATCATTTATTCCAGTAACCAATTATCAAAGAGAAAAATACATAGTTTATTATCTTTTTATACATGTCTATTATTTATGTATTTTAAATAAAGGTTTTTTATTTTTTTCTTTATTAATTAAAATGTGACAATTATTTATTTTTAAATGGAACAACGTAAAATAGTATTTTTTATCATCTTGAGTTGTATTTCTAATTCTTTTACAAGATTAAAAATTAAGTGGGTGTTCTATTAAAAATTTCAAAAAAGAAAAGAAAAGAGGTAGTGATGGTTGGGCAGATGTGCAAAACTATTTTTAAATCAAATCAAAAAAATAAAAAGATAAAATCCAACGTTTACCGTTGATCAATTTTTTTAGTTAATTTTAAATCTAACGTCAAAAAATAAGAGTTGTCTCTTTCTGTCTATTACAACTCAAAAGAATACAAATTCTCTTTAAATTTATCATAAATTGCAATTTTAATATGCATGTTACTGAGAAGTTAAGGTTTTTCATCATTCATGTGACCAAAATAATTGGAAAAAGAATGTCATTTGCTAACTAGTTACGTGACTCACACAAGCATGATCAAAACCGTTAAAAAATTAATACTCCAAGAACAGGGGTATTGAAATTGCAATATATCATTAGTTTACGAGGAATTTTAAATTTTTATTCCCTTACGAGTTTAGAGATAAAATAAGAGAACTCATTTACTTATAGTATTAACCATTTTTTTTATAAAAAAAAAAAAGAAATAAATATCTTTTAAAATACATAAATCTAACTTTTTACTAATTATTCTTATTTAATATTTTTTAATTAAATAATTATATTAATTAAAATAATATTAATCAAGAGTTATAAATAAAAATGCGGACTCACCCCAGTAAATTCAACAATTTTTTCCTTAACTTTTAAAGCCGAAAAAAAAAAAAAAAAAAAAAAAAAAAAAACTCAGAAATCAGAAACGTTGACCCAACTCTTTCTGACACACACGAGGAAAAAAAAAAAAAAAAAAAAGGACAAACTTTTGGCACAAAGGAGCTCCTTATCCAAAAGAAAACCAGTAATACTGCTTCTTCAGCCATTAGCTAGCTAAAGATTCTTCTTCAATGGCGACAATACCACCCTCCTCTCTGCAGCTCCCAAACCCATTCCCACTCTCATCCACCGCACCCAAATTCCACGCGCCGCCCAAACCCTTCCTCTCCTTCACCACCACCACCACCAGAGCCACCGATCCAGACTCCTTGGACTCCTCCGAGCCCTCCGGGTCCGAATCCACCGACGCCTTCGAGGAACGCCTCAACCAGGTCCGGATCCGCTACCGCTCCGGCACCGGCAAGAAAGCAGAGCTCCGTAAGACCCGCAAGAAAGGCGGCTCCTCCTCCTCCTCCTCTGGTTCGTCCGGTTCGGTTTTCCTGCCTCCGGTTCCGCTGAAGGAGCCGGTCTCGGGAGGCCTGAAAGTCGACTTCGGATTCGGTCCGTACAGCGAGCGGGTTAACGGGTGGGTCGCGATTGTGGGGCTTTCGGCGCTTATTTCGGTGGAGCTGGCGACGGGGAAGAGCGTGATAAACTACCACACGCCGGCGATCGTTTTCATTCAGATGTATTTTGTGGCGGCCGTGACGGCGTTGTACGTGAAATATGAGAAGGAGAAGGTCAGTGTTTGGCCTCAGTCTTCACCCAAAGAATGACGTCAAGTAATTTTTGTTGGTAATTTTCTTTTTAAAAAAAAAAATTTATATTGGGATAATTGGCTTTTTTTTTTTTTTCGCTCACAACTGTATCTTCAAGCGTTTGATATTTGATGTCCTGGATTTTTATTTTTTTTATTTTTTTATTTTACAGAATTTAAATTTTAAATTTTATTTCAATAAAAAAATTTTATAAATAATCACATTTAATTTTTTATTATAATAAAAAAAATTTATATAAAATTAAATTTAAATTTAAATTTAAATAAACGAACTAAACCGCCTAAAGAAAAAAAGAAATGGTAAATAGAGGATAAAGTTTCTGGTTTTTTGGAGTTGATCAGTGAGCCGTTCAAAGAGTTCAAGTTTTGCATGAACAAAAATATTTGTGAAAAGTGAAATATACATTTGTATTTTCCTTTTATAAGCTGGGAAGAATTTCTTCATAACGAAATGTTTAAATGTTTAGTTTCCTGACACGATAGTTGCAATCTCAGCCATTATTATTGCTTCATTTTCCCTCTTTTAATTTTTAAATCTTTTTCTTTTTTCTCCCTCTCATTTGTGTATAGCTAAAAAAGGCACGGCCAGCGTGAGGTTCAGTTTAAATTAAAATTTTGAATTAAAAAATAAATGTATGTAACAAAAAAAAAATTGTGACAAAAAAATTTAAAATTTTTATAAAAAAAAATATTGTAACAAAAACTTGAATTATAATTTGAATTAACAAAACAAATTCTCAGAGCATCTCTAAAGGAACTTTTAAATTTTTAGCTAAATTTTAACTAAAACAACAAGAAAATTATTTTAACTAGTAATTTTTGAGTGAGACACTCTAATTATATTTTTTATTTTAATTAAACATAAATTATTTTAATATTATTGAATTAAAATATAAATAACTTTATTGAATTTTAAAAAAAAAAAATCATTGACATTCTCTAAAATAACTAATCATTTGACTAATGGTTGGAGTGAAAAAGTATTAATCAGATCTAATCAACCGATCAAACTGACCGGTCTAATCCAATTCAATCTATTTTTAATGTATAACTGAACTTAGTTGGATTATATTGGATGTGAGTTCTTAAAAACCGACTTGGATTAGATTTTATGTTAATTTTACTTTAAGAGAATGTAGTAAATAATAGATTTATGAATCTAAATTAAGTAAATAGTAAATTTTAAAATTATTTAAAGTAAATAATAGCTTACCACATAAATGTTTCATTTACGACCAGTAAAAATATTTTTTTCTAAGTAAATTTCCTTTTTATGGCTGCTAAAAAGATTTTTTTCACGTTAATAAAGATTTTTTTACCACGTGAATTATTTTTTACTAGTCGTAAATAATATATTTATGCAGTAAATTATTTACTTTAAATAGTTTTAAAATATACTATTTACTACCATTTTTGTTTGACTTTTAAGACACTCAATCTAAACTGATATAATCTCTATATATTATACATAAATAAACTTATATTATTGGTCAAAATTTTAAATTCTATTTTTTCTGATATTATTTACTACCATTTTTGTTTGACTTTTAAATCATTATCCAATTAATGATATAATCTCATTATTCTTTTTTCCTGAACTTTTTATGTTTATTAGTTTGTAACTTTATTTTTATTTTTTTTTAAGTTGTTTGTTAGATGTTTAATCAACTTTGAAGTAATTTAGAGTTTATAAGCTTTTTGAATTTATATATGTAAATTCTTGCTTCATTTTTTCAACTATAGTGTTTAAATTGTCAAAATGATCTAACAAATAGGTTGAAGAGGAAAATACAAAATGGAAAAAAAAAAATGTACAAAAGGCTCAAGCAACAAACCAATTGGTTCAATCCAATCTCAATTGACCTTAATTGAATTAAATTGGATGATACATTAGTAATTTAATTGAATTAGATGTAATTTTTAAAACCCAATCATTGATTGGATAAGTTGTTATATATACTAAAGGTTGGATTAACAACTATTTTGGTTAGAGATATGAAATAATTAAAACATGTTGAAGATGCACTCAAATTGATCTTTAAGAAATACGGAACTCAACTAGTCGCTTTCAGGTTGAACTAAAAAAAATCCCACCAAGATTTTGGCTTAGTTTGGTAATGCTGTGGATTTTAAAAAAAGTGTTTTTAGTTGTGTTGAAAGAAAAAGCAGCTGTTTTAAAAAACAACTGAGTGTTTGGTAAATTATAATTATAGTAGCTGTCTTAGTTTTCAAAATTAGTAAATAACGTTTGGTAAATTTTGAGGTGAAATTGCTGTGGGTATGTAAAATGACCAAAATAAACATAATATGAAATTTAAATATATATATATATAATTATTTTTAGTATTTAAAAATACTTGTTTAATTGTGTGAACCCGTATCACTGATTTAAAAAGATATTTTAGGCAAATTACTAGGTGAATTTAAATAAATTTGATTTATTTTATTAGCCAAGAAGCTTGTGTAGAAAAAATATATATTTATTTTCTTTTTCAATTTTTGAATTTATTTAGGTGTGATTCATTTAAAATACTTTTATTAACTAAGCATTTGAGTGTAATATGGTAATGGTTGATTCAAAGGGATAAAACATGGGATAAGAAGCATCTCTGAAATGTAAATTTTCATGATTTTTCAATATCATCTCTGAAATAAATAGTCTTGAGCGTGTAAGCTTGTTCTTATAGGTAAAAAACGATCAAGGGAATTAGTAACCAAGAAAGCAAAACCAACCACGTTATGTCGAGGAAATTATAACAAGATTGAAGTTACTATAAATACATTACCCAACCAAGCGTGTTAGGAAACTGCTAAGAAAGTAGGCACTAGAACACAATAATGATGAACTGCCAAACCAAACTCCAACGAAGACAATTTAGTAGTTTTTCAATCCAAAATCAACATTATATTGTCAGAAATGCGACTAAACAAGTTAAATTTAGTAAAAGTGCAGTAACAATTGTTCTATACTTCCATTCCATGAATAATGGCAAAGGCTTTAAACCTAGCAAGAGGGCCAACACTGTAAAATATCAAAGTGTTCAAGTTATCAACAAAGGAGGGAAAAGCACAACCATAAAATATGATTCTTTCTTATTCACAATTAAGAGTAATGTTGTGAACTAAAGGTTCTCCAAGTTATAAGTTCAATTATGCAGAACATAAAATCAATCGATACAAAAATAAGAACACAATTTAAACATATATATATATATATATATATAATAACACAAGATGAAGTAGCTTCTAGCAATTGCATTTGCAACAGAATTCTATTTTTATTCAAGTGACATCCAGATAAAAATTAATCCACCAACCAGCATTATCATTGTGGTCTATCAATCATGAACTATGTGTACAGCTTCTAAGCTAGAAACGACATCTTAAAGAAGCAACATGTGGAATAACAATCAAAGATCCCACCAGTTTTCCTTTGATAGAGATTATCAAGTATCCCCCTGCAACCCAGTGCCCTCAAATAGCAAACTAATCCGTATAAGGACACCATTAATCTTTTCATGACAATATCACGAGTATGATAAAGCTACTGAGCAAAGCTGGCAAATGGAATGAGATGACAAGCAATCAATTAAACTCATATCTTTGAATTCACCAGGAACTCTTCTTGTAATTTTGGTAGTAATTGAGGTACCAACGCACAAACTTCTTCAATCCAGTCTCCAAATCGGTTGTGGGCTTATACCCAAGTTCTCTGTAGGCCAAACTTATATTGGCATGAGTAAACTTCACATCTCCATTTCTCGGCAAAGGCAAGACCTTCGTCTTGGCCTTCACCTTCAAAAGCTTCTCCAATATCCTCACAAGCTATGTCACCGGCACCGGTGAAGTATTCCCCAAATTGAAGACCCTCAACTGAGCATTCTTCTCTTCTTCCCGCCACTCCCAGTGCTTTTCTTCGCCTTGTCCAAAGCCGCCAAACAGCCCTTCACTATATCATCAATGTAGGTGAAATCCCTCACCACAGTCCCATGATTAGGCGCTTCAAAGATCGTGATCTACTTCCTCTTCAGAATATTCTTACTGAAAGAGAAATACACCATGTCTGGCCTTCCCCAAGGTCCATAAACCGTGAAAAACATCAATCCAGTAATCGAAAGCCCGTAGATATGGTTATAAGTGCGAGCAATCTCTTCACCGGCCTTCTTCGTTGCCGCGTAGAGACTCGCCGGCTGATCAGTCCAGTCCCTCTCCGAGAACGATACCTTCGAATTTAGCCCGTAAACCGAACTCGACGATGCCCAGATGATCGTCGGCTGCAGATTCGCCGACTTACAGACCTCCAACAAATTCACAAACCCAGCTATATTGCTATGAACATAAGAGCTAGGGTTTTGCATTGCGTACCGTACACTAGCTTGAAATCACGAAGAGAGTTTCAGATTTGAAGGTTATTTTGGGAAGAACAAAAATTTCATTAATGAACTTAAAGGTCCGTTTGGTTGGGGGATTCGATTCCATGATTAAGTGGTTCATAATCGAAAATGGTTCAAATCACATGATTCGAATCCATGAACCAAACGGACCCTAAGAGATTCCTACATAATCGGAAATCAGTTGTTTCAACCTGAAAATAGCTTTTAGATTCTTTAAGAACTTGTTTTTATGTGTTTATCAAACACATTTTTTAACTTCAGCTGAAAAAAAAAAGTACTTTTGACTTCTCAAAATCACTACCAAACGGAGCCTTTGTGCAATGCTATTACATCATAAAACATGCCCCGTCAGTTCAACTCAATATTCAAGGGACATTGCAGATTGATTTTCAAAAGAATAAAATATAATTCAATTGATATGTCTGTTCACTCGTAAATTCAGAATCCAAGTAAAAAAAAGTCGGAGAAAACAAAAGGACGAGAAAAATTCATGCTTAAATTGGTTGACCTATAAAAGCTTTGGAAATTACAGTCTAACCAAACAACCCTCACAAAGGCAAACCCCGCAAAGTCACTGTAATATTATAAATTACGTCCAAACACTACAGATGCTAAGGCGTCGTGTTGTCTTGAACTCCAAGCTCAAAACTTTTTAAGCATTGATTAATCCTATCTTAAGATACAAAAAGATCAATAATTCCTTTTTTGACCTTCCTCCAGTATATTTACCATTCTGTCCGGAAGCAGAAAAGAATGAATTGATGTTTTTATGGAGAAAAAAAAAATACACATCTATGTAATACTACATTGTTAAAAAATTCCTCCTGAATCCCCATTTTGTGGGGGCAAGCGTATTGCAATTCCTACATCTTTGACTATCTCTCTATCTAGTTGTTACAGGCAGCTTCCACAGATCCTAGATTTGTCCGAATGCGCAATCGTTCTCAAAAACGATCTGCTCTTTCCTTTGTTGCATGCCAGATTAAGGAGGGCAAGCATGATTTTCCATCATATTCCTGTCAAACATCTTCAATACAATTGGATACAGTCAAATTAGTTATGATGATGTTCGTGTTAGAAAATCATTAACCGCAAGACTGGTGTCTCCGTGGGCCACGGCATCTTCCGGCTCCGGCATGTAAAGACTGGAAGATGTTGACTGCACATCAAGTAATACCCATTTTAGTTGCAGAAAATAAATACCAAATCACTAGGCAAGAGACCGGTAAACCAACACTTATCGTACATTCAAATGACATTTCAATTAAACATGTTATAGAGATGTAGGGGTGGATGTCTCTACACAATTGAGAGCCCAAGACCACTATCCAAACACAGATATGTCTAATCTAATCTAACATAAAAGAGATAAAGCTCTTTTCTATGGCAGCTCATCCTCTTACCTCTTTTTTTTCTTTTACTTTTTTTATATTTATTTTTTATTTTTTCAAACTTTCATTTTTTTTTTTTTTTGGTGAATGTTTTTTTACATTTTACTTTTTTGTGTTTTGAAAATATATTTTTCTCACTTTACTTCTATGAAAATAATTTCACATGTATTCCTATTTTATTTTTTTATCAATGGTTACCTAAATTTTCTTTAAATGTGTTACTACTTAATTATTTTCCGTGTAATTCCTATCATATCAAATGTTACCTTTCCACATATTTCTTTTTTAAAATAAATTCTGAAATCCTTATTGTATAAATGCATTTCTCATTATTCGGTAAATAATACTCTTCAGGTATCTCCAATATAGTAACACATGCGTAGCACATTAGAAAACTAGCGTGTGTGTGTGTGGAAGTCTAAGGTGAAGTCTGAAAAGATACCTTCGTATCAAGCTGCATCTCTCCATTGTTATCTGCAACAAGACATGCGCCATGTGCCTTCAACCATTCAATACATTCCCCTAAACCATCAGATTCTTTCTCATCACTTCCCTCATTTGCAACGCTAGTGAAGCCCAGAACTTGAGCAACGTATGAAACAGGTAGCGTAGGTCGATATGACCGAGACATGCAACTCACAGCCTTAAAACGCATCTTTTCAACATAAAGGTCTGCAAAGAATTGCAAAGACGTATTGAATCTGGGTTTCTTCAATACTTCTAAATCGAACGGAGATAGTTCCTAATAAAGATACTCACCCATAAGGTAGGTGTTCAAGTTAGGAGCAGTCTTGTAAAGTCTAAAAAACATGACATAATTTCCCGACGTGACAGCTCCACGAACCGCAAGAGCATGCTTCACAGCTTCATCCTTTTTTGCTTCATTTGATAATCTGAACTCACCAGAACACATTTCAGAACAAATTTCAGATGCCATTCAAAGAAATTTGTGAATAGAGAAGAAAAACATCAGTTGGAACACAGCAAATAAGATTTTAGATGCAATTTCTACAGCATACACAACGTAAAGTACATATTCGCCATGACAGAAAGCACAGGTAAGTTTGCAAAATTCACTTAAAAAGGCAAATTCATCTTTCTTAACCATAACTGACCTCGACATTGACGATACAAGATCTCTGTTATTATTAGAATGCATAATTACACAAAGTAGGTTGTATGCAGCAAACTCCATGTAGCACCCCTCAATTCCTTCAGCATAAAGGGATTTCAGCTGAGATTGGCACTGAAATAGTTTTAAATAGTTAGCTGTACCTTTAATTACCAGAATATATAGATCGCGTAAACGTGTACATAAAAAACTACCATATGTTTAATTTATAAGGATATAGTCAACTATACGTCTTATGTATAAAGATATAAATCAAACAAGAACCAGAAAGAAACACATAATGAGATTTTAAAAAGAAGGCAATGAGTAATGTAGTCTACAAAATTTCACATCTTATCAAAAAAGATACTTGCAATTTTTTCTATTTTTTTTTTAAAAAAACATTACCATTTTATGGGCAACATAAAAATATAAGTTGAGAAGGTTGATACATACTTAAAAAACACTTTTTATCCCGAAAAAATCGTTGCAATTTCTCTCTTTATTAGCACGTCAACAGTAATATCATAATAAATATACACACACACAGACAAACTCAGAAGGAATATTACCGCATACGGTGGTTTGGAAATATGTAATAAATTCAATAAAAGCAGATAAACATCATCTCAAAATATGCTCAAAAAACCAACCTGATTATACTCGGGTAGATCCCCAACTTCAAGAGATAACCGAGCATGAGTTTCATATACCTGTAACATTTGTGAAAAATAAACATAATGTTAAAGTCCTGCATTTGCATATGAAGATCAATACTTCATGTTGCGGTACCTTTCTCAACTAATATGGAAACAGAACCATATCAATATCATAATAAAATGTCGTTTGAAGCATTCAACATTTTTAAACAAACTAACAATCTATACATCAGTAATACAATGCATATTAAACAATTTAATTGCGCTTCAGGCATATACATGTACCTAAGTTTCTACCTTTTAATAAAAATCATTTTCCTTAAATCAAGACCAACTTATGACAGCTAAAAAAAGACTTTGATACTATAAAATTAATTCCTAAATGATGAATTGATCACAACTAAATAATGAATCGATCACACTAATTCTAAAAAATAATATTCTCAGCTTAACTAAACAATATTTTAACTCCAAGAAATAAAAAAGTGCATGTGTGTTCACAAAATTAACTACATTCAAGAAATAAAAAAGTGCATGTGTGTTCACAAAATTAACTACATTCAAGAAATAAAAAAGTGCATGTGTGTTCACAAAATTAACTACATTCATATAAGGAGTAAATTGCACTGTTGCCCCCCAAACTATTCATTTTTTATGTAATGGACCCTGGACTTTCACTTTTGACAAAATGCACCATATGCTTTAAAATTAGTAGCGATTGAGGTCCAATTGCTAATGAACGTTATCAAATTTATGGTCTAAGACACGAGAATTGCACATGAAAGGGAAAGCTCGTCACATTTCAAACCATGTCATGTGCAAATCTCGTGTCTCGAACTATCAATTTGACAAAAAACATCAGCTCTTGGACTTCAATAGCAAGTGATTTTAGAGCTCAGCGTGCATTTTGCCAAAATTAGTTTGGGATGCAGTGCAATTTACGTTTCATATACAGGATGCATAAATACACCAACAGTTGAAAACTACATTAATACAGAGGTTTAAAAATAAACTGACAGATATTATACAAGAGCAAAAAGGTTTCGAGATAAACCTTTACTGTTAGATGATTGCGAATTCTTTGTACAGTTAAATCTTGACGAATAGACTTCAACTGATCACACTTATACAGGTAATTCTTTTGAGAATTTTGGACCATGAGAAGCGCTTTTTCTAGTACTTCTTCAGGTCTTACCTGTCAGCATAGAAGGGATTATAAGTATAACGCATGAAAAATTAACCCTTCTTGGATGCAACAAAGCCTTAGCTAAAATGACAAAAACAAGATAATGATGATTACTGTAGCCGGATCAGGAGCAGAAGTAAGCCGTAAATAACGTTTCTCAATTTCCTGGCATGTCCCCTTAACAGTAAGAGCATCCCAATCAATGTCCTCCACAGCCTTGCTGCCACCATCTTCAAAATTCTTGCTCAGCACCATTGCAGTCGCCCTTCTAGAATATAAGTTTCCAGATCCAACACTTTTCGATTTAAGGTGATTGATTTCTGATCCATGTCGTTGTCCATTTTCAAAACGTTTGGAGCGACTTTCACGTCTCTTTCTTTCCTCTGGTGAATTTTCAAGTGCCATTGCACCTGCATAATATGCTGTTAAACTTTGTTCCTTGTCACTATCACTAGATGCGTCACCATTGTTAGCAGCAACAAAACTATCCATGAGGCACTGCCTTTTAGCTGGCTTCTGGGTGAACTTGTTTGCACCCTTTTGTTCCAGAGAAGAATATCTTGTCCCAGTCATATTCTCATCCTTGCTCCCACTATTCATCATTAATGTCTGCGTGCAAATTGGTTTAAAAAAAAACAAATATACGAACTGAAAACAAATGTACGTCTCAACTGCAATATTCCCTCTATTTTCCTTCCCACTATTCAACAAGCTAGTGTTTTCCATAATTATGCATATGAATGGCGAGGTATATTTCACAATGAAATTTAAATTAATTTAGAGCATCCACAATTTAATAAGACTTCAACAAACATTTTTTATATGCATTCATCCTTCGAGTTCATGCTTTAAGGAACCTTGACCATATAACTCAAAATAAACATGTTTCAGGCAAAATAATTAGGAGAAAGGAGGATGCAAAATGCAAGTAAAATTTTAAACGCACCCCCAAAAGCAATCTCAACCCTAAAAAATAGCTTCTTTTTTTTTTTTTTTTTGGCTTTCTATTAAGTACCTAAGCAGCTTATAAATGATTAGCCTCTTCTCATGTAGTATAGAGCCCATTGGGCCTAAAGGTTCTAGGTTCCTTGTTTCTAATATAAGTAATTTAAAAGTGAACGTTGATAAGTCTCATAACCCCACCACCATTGCCTTTTTGCTCGTAAAAGAGCCCTGAACAAAAAAGTAAATAATAGACATACCTTTCTGTCTCTTTCATTGACCCAACCAGCATAATTGGAAGTACCATGATTGATGGATGCTGGCTTTTCAACAGGTTTCTCCTCCGGAAGAGGCTCCCATCTACTTTTGGTTCGTCGACTTGGACTTCTCTTTAACTTTGTCGACGAGGAAATAGGTGTTAAACTCTGTGCACTGGTGCAAAATGAAATATACACGTGGATCAGTCTAAAGCACACTAGATTCTGAAACTAAACCACAAACCTCACTCCACTGAATGATGCAACTAGACCCACCAAAAAATTTCGAACACCAGCTCATTAAGTACACATGAATCAAGAATACAAGTCTTAAGAAACCAAACTAAAAAGAAAAAGTCATACAATTCCCAAATCCTCGAGTACAATAAGAGTAAAACCAGAGAAAGTACGTATAGAGAGAGAGAGAGAGAGAGAGAGAGAGAGAGAGAGAGGTACTCTTGCTTGACGACATCTGCATTTAAATAAGAGTAAAACCAGAGAAAGTACGTAGAGAGAGAGAGAGAGAGAGAGAGAGAGGTACTCTTGCTTGACGACATCTGCATTAGGCAGTGAAAAAAGCGGCTCAACATCCCAGTCACGGGTGTAAAGTGTACCATCAGCAGTAGCCTTGGTGATCATCTGAAAGATAGGGAAATGCGTTTATATATTAGTAGCAGCATATTCATAAGTTTATATTAGGTAGGTACAAAAGTATATATCATAAATAAACATATGTTATCCGCTATATGTATTTGCCTAGAGTATTATTCAGTTTTTTTTTTTTTTTTTTTTTTTCCTGAGGTAGAATATTATTCAGGTTTAGGCAACCCAAAAGGTTGGAATTCCTCATTCAAAAAAAAAAAAAAAAAAAAAAAAACAAGAGTTGGATTTTCCAACACAAGAATTCTACTAGAGTTTTGTTTTTATTGTCTTTATTTCCAAGAGTCATTATCCATTGAAGTTTCCAAGATTATTATCCTTTTATCTTCCAAGTCAACATTCTTTTAGTAAAATGCTTCCCCAAAGTCATTAATGTTCCAAGAGTATAAAAGTTATACCATAATTTTCAAAATCATACTCCATTTAGGTTTATCATGACAAATCAGATGTATTTAAGATGGTAAGTGAATAAGTCTAATAGAGAGTCTTTAATTTAACATACTAATAAGCATGCATGAGTCACCAGTAGCATTGTGTAACAGCTAAGCGATGTTGCATCTAACCTATGAAGCTCACCTCCTTCAAGACAGCCTGACAAGCTGCCATTTGTGTATCATCCTTACAACGAGCCAAAGCCCTCTCAACATAACCACGTAGTGACTTGGGGAACATACCAGGCTGCAATGCAGGCGACTAAGACATTAACCACTAATGAAACCATTAGAGCATTAACTACTTTTTCTCATAAGATTTCATAAAAAGAAGAATTAATTTTCAAAAGATAAAAAATGGCAATGTTGGAATTTTAAAGTGAAAAGTGGACACATTAACCAATAGGCAACCAAATGCTAAACTTTAACATATGCTATACTGGGTGTTAAAATTTGGCGCCAAGTATAGTATATGCTAAATTTGACATTTACTTCGTTCACTTCACCGATTCGAGTTTTTAGTTTTAAGTTTCTACAGTGAAAAGCTCTCAGAAAATGTCACATCAAAATTTTTTGCTACAGTAAAAAGCTCTCAGAAAATGTCACATCTCAGCTCGAATCGAAAACTCAAATCCGCGAAGTGAACGAGGTCTTAAAACATAACATTGCACTAAAGCACAGTTTCCATACCTAAATGCTAAATTTTAGCATCTACACAGGAATTTGAGCAGCCAGTCAAATGTCTATGGGATGATCAAATAACATTTCAAATCAATACAAAAGCCTAATAACAAATCCAAAGGAAACCTCAAAAATGAGGTTGGGTGCACTTTAGTTGATAACAAAATAGAAACAGGCAACAAAGCAGATATATCACAACAGATACCGTCACTTAGGTGATTAAATGGCTGACTTGACAAAGATTAATTAATTTGGCAAAAAGACTCAAAAGTAAAAGATAATAAATTATATGAATAATATTAGAGAGAGAACCTCCAATTAATACCAGAACGGCAGAAAGATAAACATTTTCATTAATACCAGAAAGGCAGAATTCATATCGATGAAGACCAACCTAAATGTTAGGTAAATCATCTTCAACTGGTCACAACTTAATTTGTTTATGTGCTTGCATAGCCCCATTCCATCCATTCTATGTACAGTGTACTTTTATTTTGCAGATTAAGAAAAATTTTCCAAATAAAGAAAAGCAAGCATACTTATAGCAGAAATTAGAAACCACGAACAACAGATCCTAAGTAGCACAAGGATAGCAAGGACAGGCAGATAATAAAAAGCATTTTTCACAAGCCTCAAATTCGCAGCATCTTGGAGGCCTTTGAATGAAAATGCAAGCGACAATCATGGAGATTATAATATATAAGTGTCATCATTAGAGCAAAAGATATATGCTGTAATAAAATCCAAAATCCACTGGATTTTATTATTTTCTACAGCACCTAAAGAATCATATCAGAACTCTCACCTTTAGTAAAGAATCTGCACCAGCACTGGATGGGACTTTTTCATTTGGTTTTGGTAGTGATACACTGATATAAGCAGGTTTAGCTACTGCAGCAGTTGTAGTTGTAGAGCTGTCCTTGTCGGTTTTTGGTAAACCAAAGGTCAAATTTGAAGCAATTCTTGGATTTGTAGGAATCTGCAGTTTGCTTCCCCTTTGTGTTTCAAAAGATTGGACACTTCGTGGAGATGGCTGATAAGTCGGGGGCGCTGGGGGAGCCTGATAAGTAGCAGGATAATGCAAATTTGGTCCCTGAGGACATGAAGGCACTGGAGGTGGTACCTGATGAGTAGCAGGATACTGCAAATTGGGTCCCTGGGGAATTGAGGAGTTCTGTTGATCCTGAAAGCTATTATAAGGAGAATTTTGATCCAAAGGCGTTTGACTCTGAGGTTGCACTGGAGTAGTATGGTGGTTTTGAGAAGTAGGAGCCCCATGTCTCCAGTAACCATCTTTAGCACCGTTAACTACAGCACCAGACTGACCAAAAAACATATCAACAAAAAGAGGACAACAATATACTAATCAACCATATTACTCTTTTTAGTACCAAGGAAAAAGAAGGATTGATTACAAAAATTCTCCTGAATTACGAACCGTGTAACACTTTACCCCCGATCTTCAAAATGTAACACCCATTCCCCCATTGTTAACAAAAATGCTCCTTCTGTTAGTGTTTCCAATGGAGTCACCACATGTCACACAAATATTGGTTATTGCTTAAGTAGTTTGGTGCACAATTACTCCTGCCCATGATTTATATTTTTTGGAAATAAATTTTAATTTAATATAATATGATAATAAATAACTCCACATATGCGTTTGTATAGCCAATCCCAAGCCTGAGTAAAGGAGGAGGGTTGCGGTAAGTTGACAGCCAACGTAAAAATAAGTCACTCTCATGGATTTCACTTACATAGAATCTGTTGGGGTGTTCCCTACGTGTGACGCGCTATGTCAGAGCCCCGGGTATAGTGTTAAATAGGCAAGAGGGGTCTTTGCACATTCATGGACGTGTGTGGGGGGAAAAGTGAGCCCATGTGCCATGTTAGGCCCTGGTTATGGTGAAAAATATGCAAATGGGGTCCTTGCACATTCATGGACATGTGCAAGGGGCAGAGCTAACCCATGATAGGAAAATTAGTTTAGGTAGTTAGAATGTAGGTTCTTTAACTAGTAAATCTATGGAGTTAATACATATTATGGTAAGAAGAAGAATTAACATTTTATGCTTACAGGAAACGAAGTGGACAGGAGAGAAAGCAAAGGAGACTAGAAATTTAGGACACAAATTATAGTATACAGGTTGGGAAATGAATCACAATGGAGTTGGTATTCTAGTAGACAAAACAGTGAATGATGAAGTAGTTGAAATTAAGCGAATAGGGGATAAAATTATTATGCTCAAATGGGTACTAGAAAATAAGTTCATCTATGTAATTAGTGTTTACGCTCAACAAATAGGATTGGATGCGGAAACTAAAGTCAAGTTCTGGGAAGACATGAATGACTTAGTGTGTCGTATAGGCAATGAGGATAGCATTTTCATTGGAGGAGATTTCAATGAACATGTTGGTAAAGATAGGGAAAACTTCGAAAGGATCCACGGTGATTTTGGTTTTGGTGCTCGAAACGAAGAAAGAAAATCTATTATGGAATTTGCATTGGGACATGATTTTATCATAACACATTTTTCAAGAAAAGAGATTCTCACTTGATCACTTTTAAGAATGAGAGAAACTTGAGCCAGATAGATTATTTTCTCACAAGGTATGGAGAACGTTCTCTATGTAAGAATTGTAAAGTAATTCATGGAGAAGTACTAGCCACACAACATAAGTTAGTGAACTTAGATGAGAGCATTAAGCTTTGCTATAGAAGGACTAAGATAAACCACCTCCCACAAACTCGTTGGTGGCATTTGAAGGGAATAAAACAATCGGCCTTTAAAGAGAAGTTGTTAGATGAGGTTACTTGGTCATATATAGGTGATGCAAATACTATGTGGGATGTCATGGCCAGCTGCATTAGAAAAGTGGCAAAGAAAGTACTATGGAAATCTAGAGGTAAAAGCCCCCAGAGAAAGAAACCTGGTGGTGGAGTGAGGAAGTTCAAAAGGCTATTAGGACCAAGAGGGATTTATATAGAGATTTACCAAAGCGCAAAGATGATGAAACTTTTAATAAGTACAAAGAAGCGAAGAAAAAAACTAAGCGAGCAGTTGGTAAGGTTCGTTCTACTTATTTAGGTGAGGTATATAGAAAACTTGGGACTAGAGAAGGAGAGAATGATATATATAGACTAGCTAGGATAAGAGAAGAAGTGTCGGGACCTAAATCAAGTGAGGTGTGTTAAGGATGATACGGATCAGGTTCTGACAAAAAATATAGACATTAGGGAAAGGTGGAGGAGTTATTTTGAGAAACTTTATAATGATAATCATGTGATAGAGTTTGACGATCTTAGATCACAAGGAGAACCTAATGTGATGTATACAAGAGAAATCAGAGTCTCAGAAATTAAAACTGCACTAAAAAAAAGAAAAAATGGAAGGCATGTGGGCCATATGATATTCCATAAGAGGTTTGAATGGCTTTAGGAGATGTTGGAATTGTGTGGCTCACTAAGCTTTTTAATGTGATACTAAAGAGAAGCATATGCTTGATGCATGGAGGAAAAGTATTATTGTCCTCATCTTCAAGAATAAAAGAAATGTGCTGCATTGTGACAATTATAGGGACATAAAGTTAATAAGTCACACTATGAAACTTTGAGAGAGAGTTATTGAAAGGAGATTAAAGGCCACAATAACCATCTCAGGTAACCAATTTGACTTCATGCCAGGCAGATCAATCACGGAAGCCATTTTTCTTCTTAGAATGTTGATGTAAAGGTACAGAGAAGCCAAAATGGACCTACATATGGTCTTTCATATAATAGAGTGTCGATTGAAGTTTTAAGGTGAGTACTAGAAAAGAGAGGAGTGCATGTGAGGTATATCAAGATAATTAAGGACATGAATGATGGGGTGGTCGCGAGTGTGAGAATGACTGGAGGCTACACAGCAGAATTCCCCATTCGGATCGGCCTTCATCAAGGATCTGAAATCCAAGATAGAGTTTCTTGGTGTATGCTTTTTGCGGACAATATAGTTTTAGTTGATGAACATAGGAAAGGAGTTAATCGTGAGTTAGAACAGTGGAGACAGACTCTCGAGGCGAAGGGATTTAAGTTAAGTAGGATGAAAACTGAATACATGCATTGCAGGTTTAGTAACTCAAGTAATCAGAGTAATGAAATTTCTTTCGATGGTGTGGAGATTGGGACTTCTAGGAAGTTTAGGTACCTTGGGTCTATAGTGCAGTACAAATGTGATATAAAAGAGGATATTCAATATAGGATTAAGACAGGGTGGGTTAAGTGGAAGAATGCTACGGGAGTTTTATGTGACGGCAAGATGCCTATTGAGTTGAAAGGAAAGTTCTATAGGACTATAATCCATCCAGCTATGTTATATGGTAGTGAATGTTGGGCCATTAAGAGAATATATATCTAAAATGAGTGGCAGAAATGCATATATTAAGATGAATGAGTGGCCATACGAGAATGAATCGTATAAGGAACAAAGTTATTCGTAGTAAAATAGGTGTAGCACCAATAAAAATAAGACCGCTTGAGGTGGTACAAGCATGTCCAATGTAAACCGCTAAAAGCACAAGTTCGTACTTGGGAGGACATTCTTATACCTAATACTATAAGAGGGAGGAGTAGACTAATAATTACGTGGACCGAAGTAATTAGAAAAGACATTCTAGATCTAAGCCTTCAAGAAAATTTAATTTCGAACAGAGCTGCGTGAAAAAGTTAATTCATATAGCCGACCCAAATTAAGTTGAGATTAAGGCTTGTTGTTATTGATAATATGAATAAATAAAATAAAACAACAAAAAAAATTAATTTTACTCTTCTAATTAATTAATTAAAAGAAAATTACATAGAAAGTTCTAATTTATAATTTGTACTATTTTTTTCAAGAACATGTAAGATTAACAAAATACCCCAAATTATGCGATATAAGCCACTTTTCTGTTAAAAAACTAACAAGAGCGTTTTTGTTAATGATTCATAGTTCCGGAGGGACAAGTGTTACGTTTTAAAGATTGGGGAGCAAAGTGTTACTTAGTTCAGCGGGGAAATAATGTAATTAATCCAAAAAAAGAAAGCTTATTCAGCCATGAAATCATTCCAAAAAGCGTTCCATCACAAGTTCCTCCTTTTTTCGTTAGGTATAAAATCGCCAAAGACAGAATAATAGGTAAAACAAGCTGCTAAAGGCATTTAGATCTGCAATATCTAACAAAATCCAGGTATGAAACAAAGAAAGATAGTTAACAAACAAAAGTTTCACGTTACTCCATAAGAAACATGTCAAGTTCAGTGTTTAAAATTACGCAATGCGAGGCGCGCCTGCGGCACTCGCAAAATGCTTTGTGGCGTACACCTCACTGAATAAGAAAGAGGCGTACGCCTCTCTCTACTGAGGCGGCCTTGAGGATAAGCCTCGAGGCGTAAAAGTTTGAGGCGGTGCCTCATTTCTTACACTGTTTGGAGCTGAAACCAATTTAAAGGCCCAAGCCCAAACCCATAACAGCCTAAAGTAGCCCGATTATATATATAAAAATAAAAAAATAATAATAATAAAAACCTAGAGAATTCTTAACAAAGTAACGTTGCTCTTGACCAAGAGCAAGAGAGACTTAAAAGGAACTCCTAGTCTGCTAAAAATAAGAGGAAGACGAAAAAAAAAAAAATCAATAATAATTATTTCAGATTAAATATTTTTTGTTGAGTGTTAATGTGATTCTTCATGATGTTAACTATGATTTATAACTTTTACTTTAAAATGTTTGATTTTTCATACTTTTAAATTATTTTATGGTTATTTTGAGGCTTACGCCTCAAAACGCAACGCCTTGAGGCTTACGCTTCGCCTCACAAAGGCAAAACGCCTCAATACCTAATTGCGTAATTTAAAACCTTGGTCAAGTTATTGTAGCGGGGACAACATTCAAACCTGCACTGAAGGAAACTCATTCGAACTGGACTCGGACCTCCAAGATGGGGCATACGGGGGTGGTGGCGGGTTGTTCGAAGTTGGGTAGCCAGAGGGGACACTAGGAACTGAAGATGCGAAATTTGATGTTCCGGTAACAGATGTATTCTCCGTCCCAGGAGCACAGGTGACTTCTGTCTGATTGTAATAATCTGTCCATTGCTTATATTGCTGCTGATAGTTTAGTGGAGTGGTAGTTGTAGTTGCAGGTGTGGTTGCTGTTGCAGCACCAGAACTATAAACAGTAGTGGCACTTGAAGTGTAATGTGCATATTGCTGAGAATTAGTGTAATTTGCATAATTGGCGTCATTCCACTGGGCAGTCTGATTATTGTAACTGCTACTTGAAGTCGTCTGATTATTGTAACTGCTACTTGGGGTAGTCTGATTATTGTAACTGCTGCTTGGGTAACCTCCCGCTGTCTGATAATCACCAGGATTGTAATAAGTGCTTGAATAATTTGCAGACCCAGCATACCCAGTACTCTGAAAAGAGGAAAGAGGCTGATAAGGAGCACCTGTGTTTTGATATGCTCCTACGGGTTGCGAGTAGGAAGGATTAGATTGCTGCTGGTAGCCGTTATAGTAACCTGAGTATCCTGTGCTTCCATAACCATATGGATCAGAAGGATTGTATGATGCATATCCATTATAGTCTTGTGGTGCATTTACTGTTCCCAAACTTGACGAACTACTCACAGGTGGTTGCATGTGCTGGTGGTCATAATGGTAAGTTAAGTTAGAAGGAATTCCGTTCTCCGTGGATCGATTATCAACCTTAGAAGCCGTCCATGATAAGGCTTCGGAGCCAGCTGTTGAAGAAAGATATGAAGATGTTTGTCCTTGGCTTGCATTAACAACATGCCAGTTCTACAAAAAAAAAAAAAAAAAAAAAACGAACTTTTTTAATGAACACAAGCATTTTCAAAAACTTATTAAAGTATGTACCCCCAGTAAATGTCTTCATAAAGGCTGTATACAAATTTCATTATGCAAGGGAAATAAAAGCTTAGCAACTAAGAACTAAGAGACCAGAAGCAGGAAACATAGACCATTTAACTGGGTAATGGGCGTAGTTGCAGCCACAGCCTAGCGGCAAATCCTCCCACCCCCAAATTCCAAAAAACAAAAAAAAAAAAAAAAAAAAAAAAATCTGGGCAGTGGGCATTCCTTGTCTAAGAAAACAGCGAGCATATGAACCAAAAGTATTACTTGCCACCGTGCTTAAAGTTCAAAAAACACATATTTAAATGCCTTTTCAACTTTCCAATTAGTTCAACGCGATTGCACATGTCGGTATAATTTACTACCATATTCATGTCCTAAAACCCGTCGTCTTCTAAATTTTTACGTATCATACCCAAAAAAGCAAATTTCCAATCCATTTCAAGGGAATCAATTTCATATTGTGGCAAAACAATGAACAAGGGAAAAAAAAAGTGAAAGCCATACAATAAAACCCAATATATTTTTTTTCCTATCAAGAAAAAAACCTTAAAAAAGAAGAAGCAAAAGAAATGGGAAATTACCTCTAGCGAACTGGAATTCACTGCCGACATGGTCTCAGTACTACCTCCTTGATTCATGATCATTGCATTAGCATCCTGGAACGTGGAACCCATATCAATAAAATTCAATAATCCAAAAAAAGTAACTAATTTAATAAATCGATCATAAATTTACTTATAAGCAAACAAAAACCCTAATTAGGTCTCAACAACAACAAACCCAATCGATCCTCACCTTCAAAGGAGAACCAGAATAAAAAAGCTCCACGATAAGCAAACAATCTTCTCGGCGTCGATTGGCGGGATCGCAACGGGGTTTATCGAAAACCCAGAAAAAGAAATTGAGATCAACAAGAACCCAGAAAAAAAACTAGAGAAATTACAGAGCAAAAAAGACAATAGAAACAAGTAACGGTAACAAATTAACAAACAACAAAGAAAGCAGAAACTTGGAAGAAAAAACAAATTATTTTGGGGATTTGGTGATTGAGCGAGAACAGATGCAACGATTCGCATAAAATTTCTGATACAGAGAGAGAAAAAAAGGAGAGAGAGAAAGAGAGAGAGAGAGAGAGAGAGAGAGAGAGAGAGAGAGATGAGGGTTGAACGGGGGCCTAGGTCGGGTCGTGCTTGGGAGGGTGGGACCTCTGAACCGCATGGTTCGAAGATTTTTCAACTTTTTATTCTTAATTAATAATTATTTTAATTAAATAATTACAATAATAAAAATGATTAATCAAGAGTGTAAGATTAAAATTTATGCTCTCTTTATTTCGAGAGTTTTGACATAGTTTAAGATTATGATTTTTAGTTTATTATAGTATTTTTTTTATAAAAAATTTAAATTTTAAAAATTAAAATTATAAATTATGATTTTAAACTCATGAACTAAACGTCATTTTAAACTCATGAATAAATTTTGTAATTTTTTTAAATAAAATAAAATAAATAGTCCGTTTTAGGGCCAATTTTTTAGTAAAGTAGATTTTAAAAAAATTATTATTAGTTGTTTTGCTAGTTTTTTATAAAAAAAAAATAAAGTTTTAAACTTAATTCTCCGTTTATCAATTTATTTTAATTTTAGTTTTTTTTCCAATAGTAAAAAAAGAATAAAATATGTATGTGAGGTTAAAAATATATTTTATTAATAGCACACAAAATACACACGTACTTTTAACGTGAAAATATTAAATCACGTTCTAATTATATATACTCATATATATTAAATCACGTACTAATTAGATATACTCATATTTTGTTTCGTTTCTAAATTTGTAAAAATGTCTAAAATTAAAACAAATTGATAAATGTTGGATCAAGTTTACGTCGTATGACTTTAGATGTTTCAAAAGTCATAGATTGATAATAAAATTTATAGACTATTTATGTGATTAATGCAATAATACTAGGGAGAATAAATTTCTACTTTGGTACTACTGAAATGTTTCGCAAATTAGATGTATGTATGAAGCGCTTTGCAAAGGGTTTCCTTTATTAAGTGAATTTTTGTAATTAATTTTTGGGCTTTTTTCCTTTGCTTTTTACTTTAGATCTTTTTTTTTTCTCTCACTATTTTAATAATTTGTATAAAGATTATTTTATATGAGTCACGTTATTAGAATATAATAAACATAATCACATTATTAGAATATAATAAACATTAATTTAAATAAGTCACATTACAATATAGATTATTGTAAATAAACACATTATTAGATAGAAAATATAATCACCACAGAATTCCTCATTTTCTCTTTCCTTTTAAAGCAAAGTAATATAATAAACATAATCTCAGGCATTATGCATTTATCCTTACTATATATATATTGCTTTGAATCTATACCGTATTTTGAAGGGCTCGTGTGCAATATCAATGTTTTTGAATATGAAAACCATCAAAAGCTAAAAAGTTAGAAACCCAAATTAGGTCAGACCCTTATTTTATACATGTATTCAAACTCAAACTATAATTCTTTTAAAGTGTTTTCCCCCTCACAAATAACTTAAATAAAAATATTCCCACAAATAATTCTCTCACAAAGAGTTTAAATCAAAACCTCAAATTATGGTTCAAAATACACTCCCTAAACAGGCCCTTAATCACTTTTGTTCAACTGAAAAGAGAAAAGGAGAGTTTTTCGGATGAGATGCTTTCAGCGGTTGATTTCTTTAGGTGAATTATTCCTTGCTCATTCTATTAAATATGCATATTTTTTTTGGGATATATGCAAAAGGCCAAAAAAAAAAATTTTGAGCTTTTTTTTAGAACAAGTGTGGCAAACATCGCTGTTCATTTCTGAAAGAAAATTGACATGTATCTTGTACATGAGTTAATTAACGAGTGAGTGATATTCTTCTTAGGAAATAATAGAAAATAGACATATATGAAAAGTTTAAGAATGTATATAAATCAATTTTTAGTTATAAAAATTAATAGGTCATAACTTGTCAAGTTATGGTTCATAACCATATAAGTTATGAATAAACTTGTCAAAGTTATGATTCATGGTCAGACAAGTTATGGATAAAAATTGTGAATTATAAACAATAACTTGTCAAGTTATAGTTCATAACTCAAAAACAGTAATTTGACTTATTTATTAATTTATGTAAACTATTAGCTTATTAATTTTAATTCATCTCAAGTCTTGACCTATTTTTTTTCCCCCAATATTCTTTATAAATCTTGGCCCAAATTTATTTTTTAAAACGATTTTGATTCAACATTTTCTATTTTGATAACATTGAATGAATGCCCTAACTTCAATAAATTTGTGTTAAAAGAGATAAAAACGATGGATTATCAAAGTTTTGGTTTGATGTATTCATCTTAAAATAAAAATTTCAAAAAGACCATACGGTCAAAAATAAATTTAACCTTTTTTATGTGGTTGGTTGTTGTCCCTTTCAAAACCGAAAATAAACATCCCTACCCCTAATAATAATCAACCACGGGCTTCAACCTTGGAGGTGGCCCCACAATCGGTCTCAAGGACCACGAATTTCCCATTTCTCACTCTAAGCCAAAAAAAGCTTTCAATAATCAAACCTACATCAAATTCTCTCTCTTTCTCTCATTCAGTCTTAAGAAGCGATAGCTACGTTTTTTCTTCTCTTTTTTTTTTTTTTTCTCCCTTGCCGTTGAACGAAATTAATCAACTTTAATTTTCAAACTCTCTCTCAACCAATTAGAATATCTTTGTTAGAATAGTTGAAAGAGGACACAAGTTGGACCGATTCAAAAGTAAGGACAGCAACTAGTTTGCAGTTTGATTGATGCACAAGTTCACTAGTCTAAAAATATCTATAGCCTCACACTTCTCAAATTGCGCTAATTACTAGCAGCTAATGCCAAAAAAAAAAAAAAAAAAAAAAAATGCAAGCCTGGGAAATTGCAAACCCTAATCACCAAAGTCACAAGTCTCAAACCTTATTTTAACCAGTCTTCAGAATTTTCTACACTTGTGACCCAAAAATGGTTAAAACCGGTTCCATAACTTCTCACTTCCCAGCCTTAACTAGTTGTGAATATCACCTGAGATTATAAAAAGGAATTCTCGGATAACCAAGTGGTAATAATGGTCACAGGCCAGAAGAATACAAGACAACGCCTATTTGTCGAATAAAGAAATTCCCAAGCTAAGAATCATTAGTCCTGCAACAGGCCATCTAGCAATATTGCTAAAAGCACCAAAGTCAAGAACAAGAAGTAAAGGGGCAACCCCTGGGTCTAACGTTTACGAGCTTCAATTCTTCGGCATTATTACAAGAACCGTAGCCTTTCTGGTTCTGTTTGATCTTATTGTTGTCAAAGCAACAAGTCAACTACAATAACATGAAGGTGATAGATAATGATTTAAAGGGCACATGGTTCACCTCCTAACCAATTGCTGATTCAAGACAGAAATTACCTAGTATCACAAACATCAGGGGCCAACGATCCTCGGCTTGCACAAACCAACGAAAAGAGCTTGTATCACAATTATTCATACCCGTACTTTTCAGCTTTAGCGAAAGGTAACCAAGCTAAAAGGAAAGAAATCGAACCATTATCCATAACAATGCGAAAAAGTGATCATTCCCAATTGAGCAGCTAATTCCAAATCAGAGTATGCAATGGAACAACCACATTACAAGCGGCGGTATCAAAAGCAATTACCAGCCACTTTTTAAGATTATTGATCACATGAAGCATCTGTGAGTGAAGCTGAGACTACAAGCAACAAAAGATAACTACCTATAATAATTTCAACATCCTTTTGCTCACTAGTGATATAAAACTGTAGCCGAAGATTCCGCTTAAGACGTCAGTTTAAAAGTTCAATGTGCTGAACAGCTTCAGGAAACACGGAAACTGCCCACATTTGTAAACAAAATCTCATGTTCCTTTTGTACAATGACTGGCATATCAACTGTCCATTCCAAAACTGTCTTCATATCCCAGAAGTAATCTCCAACGCAGGATCCTTATTTTAGACTCCATAATGGTTTGTTAGCAAATATTAAACAGTAACTGTTCAACCACTACAAAGCTAAACGCATCTAGATTAGGCCAACAAATTGAATCCAAGCCATGATAGCTGCAGAAGACGAAGTGGGATTAACTTCTCCAAGTCCACGAGGCAGCACCTCAAAGTATCTACAAGGCAGAAAAACTGTTTCAAGTAAATTAAATCAGAGCATGTAAAAGAACTTCATGAAACCGAAACCCCAGGGCAGGAACAATAACGACTAGCTTATCATCTTTGGTTATATTTGATGACAAAAATGGAGTAACAGGAAATTATGAACTTTATAACTGATTCCTTGTAGGATTCAGTGCTAACGGTTCCTTGGTGTATACCTGCAATTGTCCACCAAGCAGAAACCATCAGCAGAACATTCTTCAAGAAACTCAAGTAGAATCTCCACTGAGGAATTTACATAATTGACTCCACCAGTAATGTAGAGCACAACCATACTTTGTGATGGTACAAAACTTGCAGAATGAAAATTAAGTGCATCCAATATCCAGATTAGTTAGAACAGGATTGGTCGATCAAACTTCATTAACATTAATGATTTAACAACTAAGATGCAAGAACCAGACTATTTACACTGCAGAACAATTAATGATTGGCCATAAAGCATCCATTCCTGGGACGCCATGCAACACAAACCCGAGTTGGCATCTGATTTCAGCAATGACTTGTACTCACCAATCAGCGATTGCTTTGTGTTTTTAGCAAGTAAAATTTACCAGAGCAGATGTACATAAACTAATTACGTCCACTAGTCCCATATTTCGATGTGTAAAATGGATCCTCAGGCTCACAGCTAAACACTTCAGAATCTTTTCCTTCTGACTCGTGAGATATCATCAAAATCATTATTGTGCCACACCTGACCACCATGCCTGTAATTTCCTTCCTGCTCCTCCATATTTCTTATTCTTCTGGGTGCAGTTCCTGGCCGATTCTTAATGCTTCTATGAAAATCTCTTTCAGTCAAATTTCCCCTTTCTGGGAACTCTGCGTCATCATCTGGGCAGAACCTCAAAGGCCTAGAACCCTCCTCTGGATTAACATGAGAATTCTCACCATCAGCACCATTAAAATTATTCCTATATGGACGGACAGGTCCACGTCTCTCACCAAACCTCCTTTCATCACCACTTACATCACCGCCAAGCTCCTGTAAACGACCAGGGTGCATAGGACCCCCAAAAAAATTGTCACCTTCTGACCTTTCTTGAGGATCCAAACCACCAAATCTTCTGTCCCTGAGAACAATTCGATCAGAAGGGTTCCTATTAGGCATAACTGACCCTGGGTGCCCATGGTCTCTTCCAGAATCCATATCTCTTAAATCTGGTCTCCTAACCACCTCTCCAGCAAAACAACGGCGATCAGGTGATCTCATCCTATTCACCCTATAAAATTGTGGAGATCTTCGATGAGTCAAATCTGGATGTCCAGCAAACCCTTCTGGAGATCGCCTCCTAGGGGAAGACCACGACCCGGGCGACCGAGTTCTCGAATTTAGGGGTGATTTTGAACGAATTCGTTGCCTAACTCTTCTCTGGACAGAAGGAAAATTCCTGTTACCCTGGGCAAAATGACCATCTACGCCCTCATATTGAGGTTGTGGACGTGGGAACATAGAATCTATAGTATCATCAGGAAAACCCCTTACAAACTTCTCACTGCGCTTTAACCTGCCCAACTCAGGACCATCTTCACCAACACATCTATTTGGGCTAATATTTCTTGAGATTCTTCGAACCATATGGATACCACGGGCCGCACCAGGAGACCGCCTCCTTGAGGGAATTCGACGTACAAATGGTCCTCCATCATTTAAAGGCTTCCTCCCTCCTCGTCCAGAACCGACAAATGCAAGATCTTGGGAAACATTGTATGTATTATATTCAAAGTCTGCATCAGAAACGGAAGAAGCAAATTTATGTCTAGGAACACGAAACTCTGTTGGACTGTTATAAAACTCTGAAGCAAATTCGCGATCAGAGTCTCGACCACCACGGAAGGTGTCTGATCGACTGTTAATCCTACCTCTGCCACGCTGAAAATTCATCCTAGAGTTCCTAGCTGTCTGATCATAGTGCCTCTCCCTAGAAAACTTTTGGGCACCATCAACGTAAAAGTCCTCTCTGGAAAGGTATTCAATTTAGAGAAATCAGAAAACAGAGTGAGCAACAAAAACTCAAAAATAACCAGGGGAAAAAAAGTAAGGACAAGAAAATATTCACCTCCCTCGGGAATAAATTTTATCTCCCTCAAGTGCCATATAAGGTAATCTCTCTCTTCCCACCCTAGACCACTGCCTGTCACTACCAGAAAATGTTCTTGTCCTGCCCGGGGAAGACAATCCAGAAGATCGGGGCAAGTTTATGATCCGGCTACGATGACTTCCGCTATCAATGTCCCTTGCTGCATTATCATCATCTGCAAATTTGACCATGGCTGTATCATTCCTTAGAAGCAGGTCATCTTTACTCATACTCAAAGTGGTCCCCAGTGTGATAGTCTGCAAAGTTTCTTCCCCTCCATTAGCGGCTTTTACAGAATCTGTATATTGGCTTTCCTGGACACCTCTCTGCCCTAAATGATCAAGAGGTCTTCTAAGCATAGCCTTGCTCATCTCATTTATAAAAGCTCCACCAAGTGCATTTTCAATAGTGGATGACTCTTGCAAACACACAGTTTTATCAGATTCGTTCTCACATTTATCAGCATGAACTGCATCAAAAACTTCTTCACCACCCTTCTTATCTATTTCAGCAGCATCAATTTTAGCGTCTTTTACCTCAACATGGGAAGAATTAGAGTCAGTGTTGTTGTTAAGTCCCGCACTGAGCATCTCTTCGTTATTAATACCACTGTTATCAGTATGTTCCACTTGTCCTTTCTCACAGGCAGATTCCTTGACTACCGTGTGTTCAAGTTTTTCTCTGACCTCACCATCTTCATAGTCGTCTTCACTATCAATTTCCATATCAATAGACATATCAATAGCATGATTACCATCTGATTCATAATCCGAACTATAAGAAACTTCGATATCGGCTGAAATATTAACCTTCTCCTCATCACTTACAGCACTCTCACCATTTCCGCGTGAATGAAGAGGTAGATCATTCATACATTTTGATTTACATACCCCTGCCTCATCAGTATTACTGTTTTCAGCTCTTCCAGAGTCCACTTTACTACCAGCACTGGTTAATGTAGCACCCATATCTGGAGCAACCTGCCTACTACTTTCACAAGCTTCTTGTTGTACCTCAGAACGGCCTTCATTAGCACAACTAAACCGTCCTGAATTTAAAGGATCTCCATTCCTGGCCAACTCGGTGGATAAAGAAGAATTAATGCCAGGGCAAGCAATCTCTGCAGTTTTACACGTAGATGCAGCAGAAGAATGATTGGACTCGGCCGAAAAAGAAGAGTTACCAACCAGGCAAGCAGTGTCTGCAGCTTTACACGTAACGGCAGCAGAAAAATTTTTGTACTCTGCTGAAAACAAACTCCCAATGGGACAAGTAATCTCTTCAGTTGTAGACATAGTCGTAGCAGAAGATTGTTGCAGACCTACCATCTTTTCATTCAATTGCACCGATGTTCCCTCTTTTGAATTCATTGTTTCCTTGTTACCCTCAGTAGCTGGTTCAGATTTTATGGTTCTTGGATCAAATTCTCGCTTCACTGCTGTACTGTTTAATATTGCCACATTACAGGGTTTAGCTCCTCCTGTATCCAGCTTAGTACTCTCCTCAACTGGCTCAGATTTTACAGTCGTGACATTAACCTTATTCAAGTTGCTACTTGGTAAAACAACTCCAGATAAGCTAATATTAGGAATAACCTTAGGTGAATCCAACTTATGGGTTGAAATGGAAGGTTCCTTATAAGTATAGCGAAGACAAGAACTAAGCCGTAAATGAAGAGAGTCGTCAAATTTGAGTTGGTCACTGGACAGCCTCGATGACATGCAGAGATTAGTTAAATTCTCACTCTCTGTATTGCTGCACTTTTCTGAAGCGACTGAAACTCCAGAAGATGGCTTTATAACTTTTGTCTGACCAGGTGCATCCATCCCGTCAACTAATGTTTGACCGACAGCTACGTCACTCGAACCTTCCCATGCATCCATAGGAGTATTTAGATCCCAGTTCGCCCGATCTGCACGAAGAGTAGAATTCCCGTCATTTAATTTATCAACAGCATCACTTTTGCACTGGCTGCCACTGCTGCTTTCTTTACTCGAGGACAAATTCAGTGAAATAGGTTCTAAGGTCTCCTGATTCTGGTCAATCCTGTTATGGCTTGACAAAACTGGAACAAAAGGCTCTTTCAAACTTAACAATGACTCGGTGTTCTCTCGTAAAGCGGACGCCTCTGCTTCTGCATCAACCACATGAGCACCTTGCTTAACCATATTCATCCCTAAAAGTCCAAGAGATTCAGTCGGTGAAAAATTCAACTCATTTTTCCCTGTTATCTGATTAACAGGAATTTTAGACACCACGAGTTTCTCTTTTCCATTCACATTTTCCAAATAACTTGGGTGAACTGTGAGGCTAGGTTCCTCCACTTTGACTTTAGTAAAATTGTTATTCCCTCTGACCACATCATCATTTGCAACACAAGAGCTTTCTTTTCTTTCTTCGGGTTCAGGATTCTTAACGGCGTCAGATAAACTTGAAGAACTTGTCCCAACACTAGAATATGAAAGAGTTGAACCCTGAGACGGGCTAGACTGGCCCTTTTGTAGTGAATTACTTTCTACTGGAGATGGTTCTTCAGCTGGAGGTGATGGAGGCCTGATTAAGGGAAACCGTCTTTTCTTAATAGGAATACCTGCGGGATAGTCACTAGAGAGCCGTACAATGGGTTTAACCTCCATCTGCCAATAGAAGATTAATTAATCAATGTTTCTCGGAAAAAACAAGAGATACTGCAAACAAGAGACTGCAACAGTTTAAGCAGTAAGTTGGGAAACAAAAATAACACCTCTTCGTTTCCTGATCCCGGCATGGCTCGAAGATAGACACTTAACTCTTTGTATTATAAAAACTAAATACCAATTAGCAAGTCCTTGAGCACATCCCGATGCAGCTTTCAGATCCTGCACTAAATTAACACAGATCAAGTCCTCTTCCTTTCTTAGACAAATACAACTAAATAAACACAATTTGGCAAATTATCCTCTCTTCTGGCTATCAAAGTCAACACGTGACGGGAGCCACATATTCTGTACAACCTAAAGCAACTAAACCAATCAAAAATAGAAGCAACACAAGAAAAACTCGCAAAACAGTTGACCAAAATGTTAAGAACAAGATCCAGAATTACCCACCACTACCACCATAACAACAACAAAAAAAAAAAAAAAAAAAAAAAAAAAAAAAAAAAAGGCGTACCACGAAACAACTTGCAAAAACAAGATCCAGAATAACAAAAATAAAATAAAATAAAAACCGTGAAAACGATGCAGAATAACAAAAGAAAATAAAAGTTTCAGAAATGGTTGTACCGGAAATCAACTTCAAACGTATATATCACTACATAACGTATAAAAATTATAACAATTAATTCAGACACAAGATAAGAATCTACTAAATTCGATATAAACGCTTTACCGACCCCAAAAAATAAAAATAAAACATTTGTCTTGCAGATAGGGCCGGAGTTTTTTCTCCAAAAACTGAGAAAAATATCCACAGAACCAGATCGCGATAAGAGGATTCAGATCCACAAACTTAAACGGAAAAAACACAAAAACTAAAGAAAAAGTCGGAAATTTCCCGGAATTTGCAGGAAATACCTGAAACCAACACGCACACCACCAGTATTTCGAGAAAATCAAACGAAAAAGCGACAAAATTACCTGATGGTTAGAGAGAGAAACAGAGCACGAAGAAACTCCCGAATCAAGCTCGGAAACTTCCAAGGAAATGAAGAAGAAACTCTCTAATGGCGGTAGGGTTTTCAATCTATTTGCGATTTTTCTCGTCCGAAAGGTGCAGACGCGGTTTCTCTCTCTAAGTGCACTACATCTATTTATAATAAGAAAATAAATAAAATAAATAAATTATAACAATCTCTATAATTCACGCGCGCGCGTGGTGGGGGAAAAAATTGCCCGATTATTGAAGTGAATTGTGACACGTCTCCCGTTATCTTTTATCTTCGGGAATCTCGATGTGACGTGTCCGCAATTTCGCACCAATTCCATTTATTTGTTTTTGTTTTTATTTTTCTTTTATTTTTTGGTGTATATTGCTTGCTTTGATGACAAGTAGGACCAAAGCGTTGGCTTTTCCACAGAGGAAAAGGACAGAGTCACATGGATGCCATTTTCCAATCGGAAGAAAGGAACATTCTTTAGTTCGTAAATTTAAATTAATATATAATTTTATATGAAAAAATTTATTATAATAAAAAAATTAAATATGACTGTTTTAAAAAAAATTTTATTATAATAAAATTTTAATTTTAAATTTAAATTAATAAAAGATACATTTATTATACTGATTTAAGTTTAAAATTTAATTTTTATTATAATAAAAAAATTCTCATGAATAATAATATTTAATTTTTTTATTACAGTAAAAAATTATCATATAAAATTACATCTCAACACGAATTAAAAACTCGAATCAACGAACTAAACGGGACCTAAGAGTCCGTTTAGTTTGTTGATTTGAGTTTTTAATTTAAATTGAGATATCATTTTATATGAAAAAAAATTTTGTAGTAAAAAAGTTAAATGTGATTGTTTTTGTGAGTTATTCTAAACTCAAATTAATAAAATTTAAATTTAAACTCAAATTAATAAAATAAATGAGACTTAAGAGAGCGTTTGCTACTTAATAATTAGTAAAAATTATATTATTAAAAAATTAGTAAAATGTAATATGATTCTTAACAAAATATATTATCATATTTAATTACACATACAAATTTAAGATAAAATTCTTAAGAATATTATTTTACCGTGCTTAACAAAACACAATATTGTAATGTAATTTTTTTTATAATAAACAATTTTAAATATTTTAAGAATAATTTATTAAATATGTGAAATTTATTGAACAGATTATTATAGTTTTAATATTTTAGTTTTTCTTTTCTAAATCTAAATATAATTAAAAATATTTTAAAAAATACAAAAAATGTAAAAATAATAATAATAATGACCAATTTTACAATCTATTGTATTTAGGCTGGCAAGGTGGTGTTGGCGTAGGTGGGCTGTAATTTTGGATTTTAGGTGAGATATAAATATGAGATTCCCGCGTATTTGAATAACACTTAGATTATTTAGGAGTTGTGCGTTTGTATTTTTATGTTACAGTGTTTGAGTGATGATTTTAAGTTAATTTTGAGTTATAATTTGAGTTAAAGTTATAATTTAAGTTTGAATTTGAATGTTCGAGTTATCATTTGAATTAAGAATATTTTTTAGTTTGTGTTTAGGTGAGTCAAAACTTTAATTTGTATTTAGATAGTATTTTAATAAAATTTAATGGTGATAAAAAATTTTAATAGGGTATATGGGTGGGGTTTTATTCATTTTTTCATTGTGAATGCATAGAAAAAAATCTCAATTAGAATTAAAACGAAAAAGTTATGACATTTTTAAGAATAGAAAAAATATTGTTCATTAACTTGAGTTCGAGTTTATGAACTTGAATTAAAGGGGAAACTACTCGAGTTTAGCCCCAAACTCGAGTTCAAACTCAAATTTTACAAAAGAACGTGAACTTGAATAGAGTTGTAACTTGAGTTTAAACTTTTTATGAGTTTTGTTGCAAAAGAACAAGCCCTTAAATTTAGGATAAAGTGAATCCCATGATATTTACTTTTTTAATGATGTAAAAATTACAATTCTTATATCAAATGTAGGAATGTGAGAAGATTATGTTCCCATTCAAAGAATACAGCATACCAAACGCCCTTAATGGGTTTCTCACTGGCTTGCTTGACATTTCCTTGAGCATCCTCAACGTAATGTCTTAATTGATGTGTCAATTATAAATTTAATATTTGAGTACAAATAATACTCTCTAATGCAATGCCAATTATTGTGTCAAATTTCTCACATGTTATATTTTATGATAATTTTCTCACCAAAAATAGCGTATAAAAAAATTGACATTTAATTACTATTAGTTGAAATATTTATTTTTTCATGTAATCATAAAACTTTTACATTTTCTAATTATTTTAAAAATAAAAGTTTATTTTTACAATTTTCAAAGCTTAATAATTATAAAAAAATATATATTTAGCATTTTAAATAGCATTATACATTTGAGCAAAAATGAAAATAACATACCACATCACACTTTTTAATGGTAAATATACAAATAGTATTAGCATTTGCATTAGAGATGATCTTATATATTTAGATTAGCTGCACTCGTCTTGTAGAGTAATTCGTATGTTAAGTTTTGATTACTCTATTATTTTTTATTTATTTAATAATAAAGAAATAATTAGTAACATTGTAACGAGAACACTTTGGGAAAAAAATTTAAAAAGCCTTGATTTTACCTATTTGAGTTTTTAATTTCAGTTTTGCTACAGTTAAAAGTTCTCACGAAAAGTCACATCTAATTTTTTTCTACAACAATTAAAAGCTCTCACATAAAGTCACATCTCAACTCAAATTGAAAACTTGACTCAGCGAACTGAACGATAGAGAATCTTTCGCAAGACGAAAAAGAACCACAAAAACAAAACGCCTGTTTGGGAGGTATACTCAAATTCATGATTCTTAATTCTAACGCTTGAAATTCAAATTTTACGTGAGAGATTTACACTGTAGCAGAATTAATGATTTGAGTTTGAATATATAAAACAAATGACCCATAAGTCATGTAATGAAATAAATTATGGTAATAACAGCAAAATAAGAGGATATGCGCATTTTGAAATCACTAAACGAAAACAAATAAGAGAAAATGCATGTATTAAAAAATAATAGTTTCAATCATATAAGGTATTGAGGAAGAAAAATGCACGTCACAATAAATTTTTTCAAAATAAAGTTTTAGAAATGAGACATTTCAAACCATATAAATTTTGGATATAAAATCCCAAAAAGAAATCATTTTTGGGAACACATGTCTTCCATCTTTTTTGGAAATATATGTCTTCCTTGCTTATTAGCTGTTAGATTTGTATTACTTTTTTAATTTGATTTAACTTTTAACTAAATTTAATACATATCTGATAACTTATAAGAATGGAACACTAAGAAAGTTAGTTAAAAAAGAGTTTTAGGATGAGAAGCAAAAAAATATAAAAAAAGGACAAAAATGAAAAAAAAAAGTTTTAAAACAATAAGAACCAAAATAAAAAAAAAAATTTTAAGGACAAAAGGCAAAAAAAAAGTCAAAACATAACTGAAATAAAAAAAAAAAGATTTAAGATAAAATTGTAAACAAATAACACAAAATAAAAGACTTGAAAAAAGTGGGAAAAAGAGAGGACAAAAATGCACGTTTCAACCAAAATGTACGATTTTAGCGTTTTAAGTGTAGAGCTATAAAACCATATAAAATCTAAATAAAATCTTAAAAAAAAAAAAAACACAATGAAAAACAAAAGTTTTAAGGAAAGCCAAGAAAAAAGGTCAAAAAGAATGAAAATGAAAAAAATAAATAAGTCTTAAAGCTAAAAGACACAAATGAGAAAAATAAAGTTTTAGGGAAAAAATGTAAAAAAGGGATTAAAATGAAAAAAAAAGCATAAAAAAGACGAAAGTGAAAAAAAAAAGTTTTAAGAAAAAATGAATGAAAATTAAAAAAAATAAAATTTCTGGATAAAAAACCAAAAATAAATAAATAAATAAATAAATAAGTTACGGCAATAAAATAAAATAAAATACTCTTTGGAAAAAGGGAAAAAAGGGGCACCAAAACACACGTTTCGGTTGAAACGTGCATCTTTGTAGTATAAAATAAATTTTTTTAAGCTTTCTAGGCAAAAAGATGCAAATGAGAAAAATAATATATATTATTTATTTATAATATATATTGTTATATATATACACACACAAAAAACACACACACACACACACACATATATATATATATTATATTATATAAATATTTATTTATACGAATTAAAATAAAATAAAAATATATAAAAAATAAAATAAAATAACACAAAATAAATAAAAATCTAATAAAACTAAATACATTAAAATAAATCAAAATAAATTAAAATAATTTTCTAGAATTAAGCTGGTTTTTGCACAAAATCAAAAGTAAAATAATTGTATTTTGTAGAGTTATCAGTTTTGTTTTTAATATAAAAGTGAAAATGAGACTATTTTGAGAATTATTTTAAGACTTTTTTTAAAAAATTATGTTTTTTTGTTTTTTTAAAATATTGTTTTTGAGTAAAATAAAAATATGACATCTTATTTGATTAAATTATGAAACTTTGTTTTAAGTACGCGTAATTAATAATTTTAATTTAACATATTAAGTAATTAATAATTATAATCACTTAGCAAATAGAAATTAATATATTTAATTTAATAATAAAAATGTATTATTATTAATTACTTATTTCAAATTTGATAAAATTATTAATTAAATAATTACTATTTATTTATTATTGATCAATTTTTTACTAATTAATATATTAATTATTTATTATTTATTTAATAACTTATTATTAATTGTTTCATTATTATTATATTTTATAATTAATTTTCAACAATTAAACTTTAACTAATACTATCATTTATTATCTATTAGTTGTGTTAATTAATAAATTAAAATCAAATAATGAGAAATTACTTTTTAGTTAATAATTAAGTAATTACTATGCATTTACTAATTATTAATTAATATATTGTATAATTGGTAATTAATAATTAATTATTTAATATCACATTTTTTTGAATTTTAATATAACATTGTAGATAAGTGCTATAAAATGAAAATGGAAAACATAAAACAACTTTTGATTATTTTCCAATTTCTTCACAAAAATCACTCTTATTGTTTATTTTTTTTATTTTCGTTTTCAAAATATTTACTAAACAAATACGATTTGTAAACTGTTTTTATTTTTGTGTCTCAAAAGATGTGCAAAAATGTTTTAAAAAACAACCAAAAACCAATTCTAAACACCCCTTTTATTTTCTATGTGTTAATTGAATGTCAATTATTTATTTTTGAGCGAAGTAACATAAATAATATTTTTTACCAGCTTGAATGGTATTTATGATTTTTCCTTACAGCTTCAATGTTTGAAATGTGTAAATTGTAATGTAAAATACATAAATTATTATTATTATTGTTAAGATGTCGGGAATTCTTTTCCTGACACTATAAGGGTGCGTTTGGTAGATGGATCTAGAATCATGGTTCAGAATCAATGTTTGTTTACAGTGATTATGTATCATGATTCAGAGTCAGTGTTTAGTTTGGATGATTTTGAATTATGATTCAGAATCTGATGTGATGTTTTAAACTAGTTCAGATCATGATTATAAAACCACCTCCCTGATTTTGAATCATAGTTTTAGAATCATGATTTGAACTTAAAATCATGAATCATGGTTATGATTCTAAAATCATGATTAGAATCACCTTGATTTGAGTCTTCATACTAAACGAACCTTAAAAGTTCCTAACAAAATAATATAAGGTGTTGATTTATGAATTTTCTTAATCAAGTATTAGTTAATCAACTTATTTTTTAATAGAATGTCAATAATTCTAAAATTATATTTAAATTAAAAATATTTATATATTTATATAATTTAAAATTTTATAAAATCAATCATATCAAATGTAAAATGTTCCCAGTTTTACAAGTTTTAAAGAGATTATTTTATATTTGATATAAACGCTTTTTCTTAGGGTATATCAACAGTACTTTTATAATAAAATTTTAAATTGTAAGAGTATCTTCAAGGGAGCTATCTAAATTTTAGTTAAATTCTAGTTAAAACGGTTAGAAAGCTATTTTAATTAGTAATTTTTTAGTGAGTCACTCCAACTATACTCTCTATTTAAGCTAAACAAAGATTATTTTAATTATTTTAATTTAATATATAAATAAATTTTTTTTACTTTTACTTTATGTCAAAACTAAGAATAAAATAATAAAAAAATAAATAGTTAGTCACTTCTTGCTAGCTATATTTAGCTAATTAAAAGTGTTTTAGCCAATAGAGCTAATCATTTAGCTAATGGTTGGAGTGACGAAGAGCTAAAAAAAAACTAAATCATTAGTTATTTTATCTAAAAATATGAAATTGCTAGTATGATTAGAATTGTTCTACCATGATGCTAAATGATCATCTTTATTAAATTTTAAAAATCTATATATTATAGAGTTAAGCCTTAAATGAGTCGAAAAATTAATTGAAAGGGCTAATCAGCCGAGAACAAAGTTATAAAAATTGAAAAAAAATTTGTTTAATAGCTAATGAGACTAGAACAAGAACTAATGAGAGTAGCGGCAATAAAGCTTTAATTAATAAGCATATTTATTTATTTTTCATATTTTTCTTTGTATTTGTTTCTCTTTTTTCTAATGAGCCGAGCTGAAGATGAGAAATTTTTTTGAAAGTGGAATTGCATTAACAGAAAAATAGATACAGAGTCATCTCAATACAATTTAGCTGACCCCTCAGAGGATAAAACTCACGTCCAATTTAGCTGACCCCTGAGATACTGAAGCCTCGAAAAGAATAAAACCCCTTCCAAACATATAAGACCCCATAGTGCTAGAGGAAAATATCATAAAATCCCACAAAAAATAACATTTACACAGACTAGAAAGGGTTCTAGCCAGATTAAGTGTTTGTTTAGTTTGTGTATTTAAAATCATGATTCAGAACTATTTTCGTTTTATGTATATTTTTTATGAGAGAAAATACTGTAGAGAATCATGAATCATAATTCAAAATCAAGAATAAATACAAGAAACAAACAAGCTTTAAAACCGTCATTTCAGTGAAAAAACCCGGCATTAAGCCGAGCACTCCGTTTGGTTCAGGGATTCGAATCATGTGATTTAAACTATTTTCGATTTACGTGTATTTTTTATGAAAAAAACTATTACAATGAACTACGAATTATGATTCAAATTAAGAGACGAATCTCCCAACTAAACGGAGGTGGGCTGGTGGGAAACCACCGCCCTTATTACAAGATGAGAGTTCATTGGTATGGATTTTTGTTTTTTTTTTTTTTTTTGTTATTTTTCTAAACGAAATATGTCGTTTGTTTATAAAAGTGATTTTTTTTCTTTCTATACTGTTTTGGCGGGTTGTGGAAAAAGGAACATTGGCGGGGCCCTCCGATGCTCTTTAATTTTTGTGAAATTAATGGTCAAATTTGGCAGCCTAACAAAATGCTGTCGGCAAGCTATACATTTTTTTTTTTTTTTTTTTCTCGGGGTAATTAAAATAGTCGCAAATGAGTAATGATTTGTTTGGTTGGTGAATTCGTAATATGATTTGAATTATAATTCGTAGTTTATTATAATATTTTTTATAAAAAATACACATAAATTAAAAATAATTTTAAATTATGATTCTGAATCTATTAACCAAACGTCTTTTAAATGACCGCTAGCTATAAGAAAATTCATATTGAATACTGAAATTTATCATTGAAGACGGATAAAGAACATGAATAAACATAATTGTTGAGACTTAACAAGAAAAGACTCGTTCGACATAAATAAAATCAAATGCGCCTAAAACTTATTACAAATAACTACTACAATGATTGAATAAAACCAGTTAACTAAACCATACCAAACCCTGAATACTTGAGACACAAACAACGCGACCTAAAAAAAAATCTAACCGTAGATGAACACATACATCATCGATAATCAACTCAAATGAGTGGGGCGCACAAAAAAAATTAGAATGTAGAGAAACCACCTCCATTATAATACATAAATATGGTGAAAACCATAATTCCTTTATTATAATTTACAAAACACCAAGAAAAGTATCAATGGCCTCAGCCAAATGGGAGAAAACGTCGAAAATAAGCCAGCCATTATGGTATGAGGGGCAAAGAACTTGGATTTGAGGAGCATAGTCATCATAGAAAAATCACGACCATCGTCAATGAGAACAAAAGTGAAAGTCGCTAGAACGAAACTTCCACACCAGAGATCCGCTAGAAACCTCTTGCTCCTCGCACTGGTAGAAACTATCATGTCTCCATTTCCAGCACTAGTTGCGCTAAGACACCCCTCCGCCCCACTCCAAACCAAACCGACAGGGGGGCCAAGACCTTATAGTAGCGGTGCTAAAATATAATTTAGTTAAGTTTATCAAAGATCCTTAATTTTTTTTTTTTTTTTTTACAATTATTGATTGTACTAAAAAATGTACCAACTAAAAAATTAAACTCTTTTAAGTCTTAAATTATTTTGGATAGAAAAAAATAGACAATCATGTAGGGTGCGTTTGGAGCTCGTTCAAAAATAATTTTATTTTTTGTATGAAAATAGAAATGAAAATGTTTTTAATTTTAGACAGAAATTATTTTTTAAAATACGTTTGATAGTTTTATTAAAAGATTGTTTTCAGTATAAAAAAATTCATTAATGTTTCTTTTTCTTTGAAACAAAAAATGAAAAATAATAAAAAATTATTTTTCATTTCTCTCTCATTTAATACTAAACTAAAAAATTATTTTTATTTACGTTTTTTATCTTTAATTACACTAAATACTATTTTTTTTCCGTTTTAATTTTTTTATTTCTCAAAAAATATGAAAAATGAAAACATAACAAAATCCAAACACGGCGGTAAATTTCACCTAAAAGGACGGCACTTTCGTTATTTTAATTTTGCACCTATAATTATGACCACAATACGTCTATTTATGCGCATATATAGACACACACACACACACAAACATATTAGAAAGGAGAAAATGTTGTACGGCTTTCGACCAAAAGGCTACCGTATTGGTTGAAAGCTGTGGAATCTCTTTTTTTTTTTTTTTTTTTTTTTTTTCCTTTTTCTTTTTAGTCCTTCATTTTATTCTTTTTTATTTTGTACCCTTGAAAATTATTTATTTTTTATTTTGATCCTTTTTGACTCTTTTTTTATAATTTTGTTTGAAACTTTTTTTTTAGTTTCTTTTACCATAAAATTTCTTTATTTATTCATTTTATTCTTTTTTAACTTTGTTTTTTATATTTTCACCCTACAATATTGTACATTTTAGTTACTTTTACTTTAATACTTTATTTAGAGCATGTTCTTTTACACATAAAACTCAAAAAAAGACAACTCAAGTTTTAACTTTATTCAAGTTCACGTTCTTTTAAGTGTTAACTTCACTCAATTTTACTCAGTTTTATTCAAGTTCTAACTTCAACTCAAGTTATAACTCAAATTCAACTCAAAAACTACACTCAAATTACACTCCAAAAGAATAACCCCTTATTTCTTCGTTTTGGTCATTCTTTTGCCTTTTTTTTTTTGTTTCTTTCCGTTTTGATGGAATTTGTACACCTGCTTCCTTTTTTTGTTTTACTCAGATATTTCGTTTTGATCCTTTTTTGCCTCTTTTATTTTTACCTTAAAATTTTATTTTTTTTCGTTCTAGTTTCTATACCCTAAAACTCATTTATATATTTGTTTTGACCCTTTTTGGATTTTTTTTTATAAAATTTTTCTCGTTTTGATCGAAATCATATACCCCTTCCTCTTTTTATTCTTTGTTTTAATATTTTTTTTGTTTTTTCCCTAAAAATTATTTATTTTTTCATTTTGGTTTTTTTAACTTTTTTTTTATTTTTTCCTTGAAACTTAATTTTTTTTTATTTTTATTTTGGTTCTCCTTGCCGTAAAACTCGTTTATTCCTTAATTTTCGTCCTCTTTCGGCCTCCTTTTTTAGTTTCACTCCTAGAAAATTTATTTATTTTTACTTTGTTTCCTTTTTGGGATTTTACATTTAGATCTTATATGAAACTTTTTTTTCCAAATGTTTCCCATTTAATTTTTAACTGTATAATCCTCATTATTTCGATGGTGATGTATATGTTTGTGTTTTTTTATGTATTACCTAACTAACTAAATAAAAACTTTATTATTAAATAAATTAAAAAATAATAACACAATAATTAAAACTTCATACTCAAAGTGCACTTCAACTAGTCCATATAATAGAAATCGCTTGGCTCTCCACTGTTCAAGCTCCCTTTGGACCAAAACGGCCTCGTTTTGGTTGAAAATTTTCGAACAAATCATGGTCGTTTTGGCTGAAATGGGGCGCTTGCGCTTCTTCTTTTGTTTTGTTTTTTTCAACGTTGCTCTCTTCCTTCTCGATTGACTGCCGCTCTCCTATCTCTCTCTCCTGCTCTCTTTCCGGTTTTCCTCTCTTCCTCCTATTGGTTTCTCCGGCGCCGGAACGTTCGATTTGGTCGGAACGAGCGTTTTGGTCTAACAGTGCTTTTTTTTTTTTTTAATTATTTATAAATACAATCTCCCTTTCTCTTGGTTTCCCATCCTCTCATCCTCCTGTTTTCTCGCTTGATTTTCTCCCTCAGATTTCTTTCTCTGGCGTCGATTTCCTGCTGGGTCGTGGACGGTTCCAAGTAAATACAAATGGAGGCTTTTTTCTCTTTCCGGTTTGGATCTCTCATTTCCCTTCCGCTTTGGTCGAGAGAAGCTTAGAACCTTTTTTTTTTTTTTTTTTTTCCGCACTCCTCCTCTCTCCTCCACAGTCCACACCTATATCCTTGCTCAGTCATGGACGTTTCCTTTTCTTCCAGGTTTATGCTTTCCCCTCCTCCTCTTCTTCTTCTATTTTTTTAATATATTTTTTATTTTGGGATTTATTTTGTTCTATGTTTCGATGTTTGTTTTGCTTGATTTTCGATTATTGTTTTGCCTATCTGATATTGATTATCTTGTTAGAAACTGTTTGGTTTTCTTTGAACCCTAGAATCAAAAGCTAGGATGATCGAAGTTCATAATTTATCGTGTGAATGATAAGGTTCACAGTCGTGTTTTCGTCTCTTTTGTCTCTTTTGTCTTTCTTTACTCTTGTTTCTGATTGATTGATCTTTCTTTCGTTGTGTTTTCTTAGCGTTTGTCATTTTTCGTCTCTTTAACTTCTTTTGCGGCTTACAGTTCTTGCTTTGAAGGGGTTTTTTGTTTTTTTTTTTTTTTTTTTTTTTTTTGGTGCGCGAAAACTGAAACATTAGTTACATTCATGTACAAAAAGCACTAATTGATTCATATTGTTCCGGCTTGCAGGTGGTGCCATTTTCTTCATCAACCTTGTATTTGACTGTGCCTTTTCATTTGGGTATCAATCATCTTTTGTTTTTCCTTTTTAAAGAATCAATTTGGTATGGGTGGATGGTTTTATATTGGTTCTTGAATGCGTGCTTCTTGAATTTGAGTTTCGTTTGTTTCTTAGTTAGTGTTGTTTGTTATCTTTTCAATTTTTTTGGGCACAATAGATTTTAAACTGACTTGCTATTGATTTTAAGTGTGCTGCCTGGTGTTGTTGAGTTTGAGACACCACCAGTGGTCACTTTGGCCTCCGAGGAACACCATTTCTTTTTTGGTGTGTGTTTTTGTCTGTCTTATATGTAAAATGTTTGTGCGTTCTAATATGTATTGGGATGTGTTTGGCGGGTTTTTTATTTGGGGGCAATTAGGAAAGTGAGAGGAAGGGGAAAGGATGGAAGTTGTGAATACTTGTGGTCAAGATGGGATCTGTCATGTAAGTTTGGTTAAAGGTGTTACATTGGAATGTCAATGATAAAATATAAATAGTTCTAATGCCAGAATATACTTTCACATTGTATACTCAATACCACCATTAATGGCAGCTTTTGGGATTTTTCATCTTTGGAGATGTTCAATTTTGAAGGTCTTCAAATTTCAATACGTTGTTTCTTGTTGGCTCACTTGTTCTGTTTTTTGGCACTATGTCAAACAACTGAAACAAGGATTTTATTAAGAAATGTATGTTGTTTGCATACTTCTCTTTGCTTAATTTATTTGGATAAAGATCGGAGATTCTGAATTGACAATTTGTTGGAGCTTGATTTTTATCTTTATGAGTTTCATATCAAATGAGTGCTTATTATCATGCAGATCGTTTCAAGTTGAAAGAAAATTTCTTTTAGTTCCCTAGCTAGCTTCTTTTAATAAACCGTATATAGTTCAAAGGTTTTATTATTGGAATTATTATTTTTTGAGATGGCAGACATTGGATTTTTGGCTTGAAGATTACAAAACATGCTGGCGGTTATTATGTGACGCAGAGGTCCTCAAGAAGTGATTTGCTCGGTGTCACTGCTAAGTAGTAGGTATGCATCATTAGTGCATGTAATTACGATCCACTCGATCTTGTATTTTTGCTTCTGCAATGCTGCTTATCGCAATGACTTCTGTGGCTCTGCAGGGCTTATCATTTAAGATGCTTTATCTTATTAATTTAGCATTTTCCAGCGTTTAGGCTGGCCCTCTATGAATTGCAATTGAGCCTTTGTTCATCAGTGGAATAAGCATGACTTCTTATTGTTTTATGTTGTTATGGACTCTTGGTATTTAACGAAAAGTGCATAAAGTTTTAAGGCATGGCAACTGATATGCTTGCTGAGTTGCTTTCTATGCACGTAAAACAGGAAGATTTGACGTGCGTGAAGCACGTATCCTCAACTAGTTAATAAAAAAACAAGACCCATGTGCCATTATTGCATGCCCCAAGATCAAACAGTGCTGTATAGTTTTAGTTTTGCTTGTAATGAATTGAAATAACAATATTATCAGTTTAGTACAAAATCAACGAAATTTCGTGAATATACTAATTAAATCTCACAATTCCACCAACATATATATATATATATATATTATTCTATTCACTCGTAGTAATATATGCAATATTTAATCTAAGCATAACTTTACATAACAAATAGTTGTTTAAGCCAGTAAGTTTTAAAGAACAGGTGCGTAAGTTTTTTTTTTTTAAAGTGTTTTTAGAAAGAATTAGGTGAGAGAAAATGTAAATACAAAAAAGGAGGAGAAATGATCAAAAGAAATTGTGAGAGATAAAATTAGATTTCATTGTAGCCATGGGTAAAGTTGAAAAGAATTAAAAAATGAGTGGGGTAAAGTTGGAAGGAAAAATAAGACAATACATAAAAAGTATAATTTTTTATTTATTTTTTCCTTAAATCCAATAAGAGCACGTGCCCCCACTATGTCCTTCTGACTATGGACAGGTTTTTTAATCTTTTTGGTTTCAGAGGAAAACCTGACTATGATGATTTTAGGTGTTTGAACTCTTTTCTATGTTTTGAATTGGACTTCTAATGTCCCTTTTTTAGAAAGAAATGATGGTCAACAATATTTACTCATTTGTTTTTTATTTAACTATCAATATGCTAATATTTTTCATCTAAAATTTAACAGAATATAACTAAGGGACTAAATTTGAGACATTAAAAGAGTTCAAGATTTAAGTTAGTACAATTTTCAGTACGGGGACTAATTATAGAAAGTTCAGAAAGTGAAGAAAGTTCAGAGACGTGATAAATTTAACTCAATGAAATTTTTGGTTTTGAATCCTTTTGGAATATATTTAGTTTATCAACTTAAAACTCATTTTTTGTTCAATTTTAGTGTTTTCAATTGTTTACAACCAATCATGTAAGACCATCTCTAATTCAAATGCTAATACCAATTGTATATTTAGCGTCAAAAACTATGATATGGTATGTTATTTTCTGTAGGAAAAAAGGGTAGATCAAGGAGGAAAAACCTAGAGAGCAGAAACCTCTCTCTTTCTTATTCTACATAATACGGGTTACATTAGTTTAAATAGAAAGGGAACACAAGATTCAGTTCCTAGAATTGAGAAGCAAAAAAAGGAAACAGAAACAAAACCGGAAAGAACTAAAATAGAAAGTATCCCAGAATAATTCAAATTCTAATTTCCTGATTCTATGGGATATAATTTCCTAACTTTCCAACACTCCCCCTCAAGTTGGTGCATAGATATCAATCATGCCCAACTTGCTTATCAGATGTTCAAAGTTGTGTCTTGCGAGCCCCTTGGTCAAGATGTCGGCTGTTTGCTGACTAGAAGGTACAAACGGCATGCAAATATTCCCTGCTTCAAGTTTCTCTTTAATGAAGTGTCGATCAATCTCAATGTGCTTCGTCCGATCATGTTGGACATGATTGTGAGTGATACTTACAGTCCACGGTAGTCGTTCCCTTTGGCAATGCCTCAATGCTCTAAGTACTGTTCTTCTTAAGAGCTCTCATCTCTTCAAACACTGCTTCCTTCCACTTTGGAACTCTTAGGGCCTCCTTTACATTGTTAGGGATTTCTACACTGGATAATTGAGAGGTAAAAGCAACCAGAGATGGAGACAATTTTGAGTATGACACAAATTTAGACAGTGGATGACTAGTACAGGATCTAATCCCTTTACGTAGAGCTATAGGAATTTCATAATCGGAAGACTCAGACTTACTGCTAGGAAGAGAAGGAGAATTACCTAGAACTTACTCATATTTTTGATTTGCCTTAGGTTCGGAATCATGGTTGTGCTGTTGAGTCAATTTGTCTTTCCCTTTTTTTATGATTTTTCTTCAAGTAAACAATCCATTTCCAAGTTCGGTCACCTTCCTTGAATCTATTCCCTGTTGCTTTAGCAAAATTATCATATTGTGGCATTACAGTAGGCTGTTCCTTGTCTTTGGTTTCCAAAAATTGTTTTTCAGAATTCTGATTTTTAGATTGATTTTCAAATGTAGGCCTAGGTTTAAGTGAAACATCACTCACAATGAGAGGAGTTTCAAACAACGGGTTTTGGCCATTTATTGTAGGTGCAGAGGTACTTGGCTTAGAATCTTGTTTAAGAAACACATCATCTGAGAGAAAAACCTCACCAGAGTTAACAAATGAATCTTCCTTGAAATTCTCCCCCTGAAGATGAATTTCCTTAAAGAACGGTTGTTTTTCAAAAAACGTCACGTCCATGGTGATAAAATTTTTTTTTTTGTTACCGGGTCAAAACACTTGTAACCTTTCTCAGTTGGGGAGTAACCAATGAAGACGCATTTTATAGCTCTGGGTTCAAGTTTTCCAATTTTCCTACGTTCATGAACAAACGCTGTACAACCAATTATTTTTAGAGGTAGATCAGCTGAAAGTCTGGTAATTGGAAAACAGGTTTTAAACACTTGGAAAGGAGTTTGAAATTGTAAAACTTTGGAGGGCATTTTGTTTATTAAGTAAGCAGCAGTTAGAACTGCCTCTCCCCATAGATACTTAGGAACTTTAGTTGAAAAAATTAATGCACGAGCCATCTCCAACAGATGTTTATTTTTCCTTTCAGCAATACCATTCTGTTGAGGTGTATCTGTGTAAGAACTATGATGAATTATTCCTTTTTCAAGTAAAAAATTTCCCAAGATAAAGTTAAATACTCATTCCCATTATCACTTCTGAAAACTTGTATATTAGTATGAAATTGAGTCTGCACCATATTGTAAAAATTTTTAAAAACTTGTTCGGCCTTTGATTTTTCTTTTAATAAATACACCCAGCAAAGTCGAGTATGATCATCAATAAATGCGATGAACCATCTCTTTTTAGAGGGTGTATTTATCTTATTAGGACCTCAAACATCACTGTGAATAATAGTGAAAGGTTTTGATGGTTTATATGGTTGTGAAGAAAAAGATGTACGGTGATGTTTTGTAAATTCACATATCTCACAATGAAACAAAGATGGATCTTTATTGCCAAACAACTTAGGAAACAAATGTTTTAAATATTTGAAACTTGGGTGGCCTAATCTTAAATGCCATAACATGATATTATAATTAGAAACGGAAATAGATTCAAAGCAGAAACTTATTTGTTGAGATTGTTATCTCGATTCAGATCCATCATCAAGGAAGTAGAGTCCTCCACTCTACTTAGCACTGCCAATCATCCTTCCTGAGGTTAAATTATGGGACACACAATGAGTTAAGAAAAAAATTAGTTTGACAGTTTTGATCACGAGCTAACTTACTGATAGACAAAAGGTTATAAGAAAGTTTAGGAACGTGAAAGACATCGTGGAGAGTGAGTGATGGAGACACTATAATAGAACCTATTCCTGCAATGGTTGAAAGAGAACCATCCGCAACTTTAATTTTCTGATTACCTGCACAGGGGACTATATGAAGAAAAAAGATACACAGTCCACGCCACTATTATCAGAAATATTAATTACCATGTTGCCACAACTAACGTAAAAAAATATTTATTAATTTATGCCAATTATAAATAAAAAAATAGAACTTATTACTTTAAACACATATATAAGCAATACTCTATAATTTCAGTGTCCGCCTAAAAACAAAAAATATCAAGACCAACATCAATTCAGTCACAAACACCAACCCCAAAAAATCAAGTACAAGGCTAGATGTACTTACTAATTTGCATTATTTATAAATAAAAAAACAATACTTATAATTTTAAATATATAATTTTAAATATTTTTGCGATTTCAATTCTCAAACAAAACAAGCAGAGCAGCTTAGAAAATGCCCAAGAACTAAGTAATGTAACTACTATTAAATCAAAACATTTCTAATTTCATCAATTATTAATACTAATTTGTTAAAAATTTACTTCTTGTAACTAAAAAGACAACGCTAAAAATTAATAAAACAATCTGGAACAGAATGTAAAGAAATTTTTGTTACTTCATTATATATACTTATATATATACATATGTATATATAAACTACTTTTCTTTTTGTAAGTTGGAACAATATTTATGTATATACATATGTTTATATAAATTACTTTTGTTTTTATATAATATAAAAATAGTACCACAGCAAGCTTATAAATTACTTTTGTTTTTATATAATATAAAAATAATACCCATTGCCGACTAATCTTACTTTCAAAACTTAAAACTAATGACAATTTCATTTAAGGTCGTCGCTGTACAAACAAGGCCTTAAATTATCTATGCATTCCCACGCATAATGACGTGGCGATTGTTAAGCGCACCAAGTAGTGTTTAAAATATATACGTGCAAAAAACACAACCCCTTCAAACCCTATTAAACAACCGCCTCTCTCTCTCTCTCTCTCTCCCCTCCGTTTCTTCTCTCTTTCTCCCTCTAGATTTCGCAGCCATGAAGCACTCCATGCAGTCTCCGGCCTTGTCCAACCCTAGCGCAGTCAACCCCGGCCGTCGTGGAAGCAGAGGGGCTCCAAGGGGAACGCTTCGCTGTCGGATCTAAACTCGTTGCCCCCGATTCTGAAGCACTCACCGGCGATCTCCGCAAACGACTCAAATTGCATGCCTTTGCTTTTAGCCGCCTACTAATCTCTCTCCGAACCATTTTCTCCGGTAAAGTACAAGAACCTTTTGGGTTATTCTCAACTTCCTTGTAATCAAGTTGTCCTCTTCTTCTCTCTTTTCCCTTTTCATCTAACGCTTCCGATTCCAAGATCGGCCAACGAATTTTTGCGAACGAACGGTTAGATTTTCTCGAAATTGATCCAATTCATCGCTTCAATCTCTTTTTCTCTCCCTGATTTTCTCGAGAATTGTTCCGATTGATGGCCATTTTCTTGAAGAATTGTTTGGAAATCAGATTAGGATTTCCATAGGAGAGGAATTTCGGGGCAAAGAAAAAAGTTGAAGTTGCAGTGGCTAACCGGAATATGAAGGAAATGCTTGACGCCAAGACTCTCATCCGATGGAAAGACAGCAACTGCATGGATATTCTCCACCTACGAGGACGATCCATAGTCCGATGGCCGGTAACCCCAAATTTCTTTCCCTTTATTTCTCAAAGTTTGTTTCTTGATAAGATTGTGTGCACGGAAATTTTGATTTGAACCCTCTCAAGAGAAAGCGGAGACAGTTCCCGAGAACTCCGTAATTGGAACCTGCGAATCTGGTTCATGCCGGTAATCTCTTATTTCAAGTTGGGATTTTTCGCGTGGGTTTGTCATAGAAGGCCATTAACTCTGGAAAAAATTGTTGTGAGAGTCCTCCTCAACATTGTTCCGATTGATGGCCATTTGCGTTCCTTTCTCTCCTTTATTTATTTTTCTTATCATCTGTTTGTCGTTACCCTGTTTTGGGTGAAAGTAGTTGTCATTTTTCATCTTTTATGAAGATTTTGTTTGATTGTTTGTTATATATCTTCAGGTTGTTTCCTTTTGATGGTTTTATTCTTCTACTTGCTGTATTCCTTTTCGAGATGTTGGTTTATTTCTTAATTCTGACATTGCATGTGCTATTTCAACTGATTGAAGGAGAGGCTTGGTGGGTTTGGTGGTACTTGAAATGATTATAGGCTTTTAGTAACATAATTGAATTTGAGTTTCTACTTTTCAAGTTAAGTGAGTTAAGTGAAAGAGGTGTGATGATGGGTCCACTCTATATGTTTGGCGTGTAACTTATGTTTTGTCTCCTTTTCTGTTTCTAAAGCAGCTATCCTTGGAGCCTCTTGGCGATTGGTTCTTGCTTGCTTCCCTCAGAACTCCGAACCCCCTCAAAAAAGGGGTGATTTGTCTCTCTTTCTCTCTCTCCTCTCTCTCTTTTTATTATTATTTTTTTAATATCTAAATTGATTATTTTGCTTCTCTAACTTGTGAAAATGTGGTATCTTTTTATATGTTATTTTTTTATTGCTGTTAATTTTATTGAAGATTCTTAAGTTAAAGTGGTTTATTAATAACGCTCTTGCTATTTCCTTGTAACACTACTATTACTCACTCCATATCTGGTCGCTTTTGCCGAAAGAGTTACAAGTCTCTTGGGTCTTCCCTAGGAGCTGCAGCGAATTGATTGAATGATCCCTCCCTCCCTCCTAATTTTAGACCTACGGGCAATTCTTTCGGTAGTTGCTACACTATCAAACTTTTGGGGTATTTGGTCAGAAAGGAATTGTAAGATTTTTTAAAATATTGGGAAGGATAGTTTTGTTTTGTAGGGTAAAGTGAAATATTGGGGTTTTTTTACTTGTTCTTTTGTTTTCTTTCTTTCTTTTTGTGTGTGTGTGTGTGTGTGGGTATACTGTTATAGGGAATTTGGTAATCAAAGTTTATCAAATTTAGTCAGGAGAAGTTGGGCGTCATTCTTTCTTTCCCGTAGCATCTTTCAGACTTGCTTCTCTAACCTATATCGGATGCCATTTGAAAAAAAAAAGAAAAAGAAAAATACATCATCATCAACTAGGAAAAGAAGACTCTTCAACTCAATTATCCTGTTTTGTCTGGCTATCCACTAGAATTAGATGTAGTATTTGAAAAATCCAATTATGGTTGAATTGGCTTTAGGATTTTGTGGTGTTTGTTGTTCTTTGAGTCAAGTGATGTTGTCGTCATTTGTTGTCCTCCAAAGCTAAGTACTTGAATTGGAGTCCATGACTTTTTGTAATTTTTTATTTTGTCTTACAACAAACTCTTGCATAAAGATTTATCCTTTTATGTGTGATCACAAGAGAGGCAGTGTAAACATTTGTTTTGTTTTTTTTTTTTTTTTTTTTTTTTTTTTTTTTGAGTACGTCATTGTTAAGGAGTCATTATGGTAGCTTGTTTGTTGTTTTTTATTATATTTTTATATTTATATATGTTTGTTGTCCTTTCATTCATACTTGGCATGTTATGTTTTTTTTTTTTTCCCCATATTATATGGTATACTACTACATAGGGATAGGGTAACTATGATTGTTCTTTTTTTAAAATTATATAGTAATGCTCGGTGTTTTGTGTCGACATGACTCAAATTGTTGTGATTCATGCACGTGTTGGACTCCTCTTATTCATTTTGTTAGACAATGACATACTAATATTGCCAAATTCCTTTGACATGATCTCAATCCTTCCATATCCAATGATTTTGGGTCATAACTATTTCTCCTTATCCGAGCATGGTTGAGTTTTTTCTTTTGTTGTTCCCTTTTACTTGGTTCATATGCTTTTGCACTTTTTTATTTCCTTCCCCCCCTTCATTTTGATAATCTATTTCGATTGGAGGCTATTGTCATTATTTGTTGATGCTTTCAAAGATTATCCTCCCTCACTCACAAAGAATTACATAACCAAGTCTCCGTCTTCCTAAGGAAACATCTTGGAATTGGAGGATTTAATTACAGTAATTGCATAGTGTCGTCTAAGATGATTTAATACTCTTCTTTTCATGTAAATTAACTACCTCATGAAGATAATGGAGACCCAAAATGCGGTCGATGTTATCATGGGTAAAGAGAAAATAGTTGACCAAGCTTCTAACTCTAGATCCACTTGCATTTGCACTTTGTTATTTGGTTATGCTATGGTATGACTATGATTGTGTTTATTATTTTGTTTTTTGTAATTTCACGTTTAGTTTCATGTAAAATTGTTTGAATGCGAGATTCTCTTTCTTTTGATATGCTTTCGATCTAATTATGTGAACTTTTCCTATTATAGTGTGTTTTGAAGGGTTTAGGGATCAATTTTTTCGTCGTCTCATTGTCATTAAAGAAAAAGTTGTATTTTTGCAAGAAACATGACTCTACTTTCTCTATAACAAAATAAAGGGCTTTAAACTATTTTCTAGATGACGTATAGCATTTACTACCATATTTAGAAGTTTAAATGTGATAATAGGAATGTAAGAGATATTCGAATGTAAGAAAAGCGTGTATGGACAAGAAAAACGAAGTTGTAAGAACTTTGGTGGTTATTGTCATTTTGAGGTATAATGTTTTGCTGTCTTTTATCCTGAACACCATTTGGTTGCTGAGAGTTTTTGGGGTAAGCAACAAAGAAAGTGTGAAAAAGGGAAAGTATGAGAATGTTTCCGTTATCTTTTTCTTCTTTCATGTTACTTTTTTCGTGATTCTTGGCACCATTCCACAAACCATAGTTCTTTGTACTATTCATCAATGAATTTCGCTGTTCTTATTATTTTTTAAAATCTGATGGTTAATTGTGAATTTGTTTGTGAAATTCAACTTCAAACTTTGTTAAGAGCATGGTGATTCTGATTGATTTAGAATTGCATGGGTTAGTTACCTTTTGTATGTGTTTTTGGTTCAATTGAAGTTTGCTTCTTAAGTTCGCAGGTTTATTGTGTTAGCGTCATTTTCCTTGTTTCTTGAAGCTATGGAGGTGAAGATGAGTAGGAAGGTCTTCACGACGTTTTATTGTTCATGAAAGATAACAGATAATTAGGTAAGCACACACGGTCTTTACCTATATATTAATAAATGCGGCTACACTCTCGTTTTCCTCGTTGCTTCTGGTCTTTGCTGCGGCTACACTCTTGTTGCCGTCATCAAGACTCACAGGCCCCGATTGATCCTATTTGGTGGCGCCAGCCCCATGGAAGGCGGCACTTCCTCCGGCATCGGTATTCACTCTTCTATCTATCTATTGTTGTTGCTTTTTTCTGTTGTTTCTCATTTTATGTTTTTTTTTTTAATTAAAATCTCTATTTGGGAAATTTGGCCTTGTTCTAGGGTTAGCCAGAGTGACGAGTTCTGTTCATTCATATGATGTTCTCACCGGATATGGACTAGGTAACTTTGAATTTTGATTTTATTATTGTTTGTTCTTAGTATTTTTGGAATTGGATTAGGACATTGTTGACAATATGTTGCTTTCAATGTTGTGGATGTGCAGAATCAGGCCGGCCGGTGAGCCGCCGTCTCTGAGGGAGTCTATGCCGCTACTGCAGTGGGCACAACAGTTGTCTTTCTGGTGCTTAAAGCAATGATGTTTTCCTAGAGAAGGAAAAAAAGGATTTTCTGTGTTTTTGTTGTAGTGTCATTTGATATTAGATTGAATTTGTGAGTTCTTGGGCATAGGTCCTGCTGGGCATTCTACTGATGATCTTTACATGTATGGTTGACTTGACAAATGATAAATTTAAGTGGCATAGGTGAGATCTTTGATATCAAAATCAAGCTTTGCTTTTTTGTTATTTGTTATTGGGGTTAACTGAATCATTATGCTTTTTATGCGTTTTCTTAAAGTTATAAATTTAAGTGGCATAGGTGAGATTTTTGATATCAAAATCAAGCTCTGCTTTTTTGTTATTTGGTATTGGGGTTAACTGAATCATTATGCTTTTTATGCGTTTTCTTAAAGTTAATGTAGAGTGGTAACGCAAGGACAAGGACCATGGCTCCACTATGGCCATGTAATGGATTTGGTTGCTCAAAGATACCTTGTTATTGTTGGTGAGGGCCTTTCCTCTGTTCAATTATATTTGAGGTATGTATTTTCTATTTTATGGAAAATTTCAACTGGAAGGACTTTCTTGAGCGTTGTCAGAAGCCATTTTAGTAAGTTGTGTGTATAATGTGTACTAGGGAAGATCTTCTTAGCGACTTGTGGCGTTGTTGGGACTGCATCGCTGAATGGATTTGTCATTGAATAAATGATAACCACTGTCTTCCAAAGGCACTACTTAAGTAAACCAATTTTAGACTAGGATCAAATACTGGGCCACGGTAAAAGACTTTATGTATGTTATAGATAGACAGGTTGGAGGTCCTATTTCACAACATTTACTGAACATAATGTGCTTTCTAGGAAATTTACTTTTTCAACCAAGTTTTGTTGAAGGGTATATGGAGTTACATAGTGAGTGTGTGCCGCTTCTGAGCAAGCATTTTGGAATATTAATATCTCGCTCGACAACCAGAATTTTGGTTATCTTTTACTGCAGAAATTTGGGTGGGCCACTAGTGAACCCGACAAAGGAAAAAGAAGGAAGAATTATTAGTGGTGCTAAATGTATGTGGGTGCTCAATTATGCAAATTAGTGTATGAAGTTTAAACACTATTCATGTCTTCAAATCGTTATCCAAAAGGGTCTGTATTGATTTGTTTTACATGTTGTGCTGAATTATTTCTTTCAGGAAAAAGAGTTCTATCTAATGCTTGGGTTTTGTTTCATTTATTCATTTATTTTTGGCTCGCTTCTGGCATTTCATCTATATTTTGTTCCCTTCTTTCTTCTGTGTTTTGTTTCCATTTTCCCCTTGCTTTTTTCTCTTTTCTTCAACCCATTTTGGGTTGCTTTGCTGACTTTATGGTTCCTTCATGTTCTCAGTTGATCCCTCCATGCTTGGATTTTTCATCTTCGAGGTCATTGCACCATAGCTTTGCGAAATATTCCCGTTGTGTGTTTGTTTCTAGTATGATTTCCGCTCTTTCCTCTTCATCATCTTCCTTATTATGCGTTTAATTTAATTTGCAACTGGAACTTTCAATGCGCAGTCTCCAGGTTTGCTCAATTGCAAGTGTGCCAAGATTGACCAAAAGTAGCCATCCACTTCTAAGCCTAATCTAGAATAATGCAACAAAACTGATTTTGTCCTCTTGTCCTTCTGATACTCGACTTTTGGTAGCATAATTTTCCAATTTGATTATGGGTCTTGTTCTTTGGTATGGATCTGGTGCTTTATGGATTTAGATGAAGAATATGTTCATACACGTTACTAAATCCTCCAAGTGCCATTATGGATCTGTGGAAAATTTATGATGAGTTTATATTTTTTTTTTATATTGAAGTTTGTTTTTTCAGCTTTCTTGTTCACTTCTTGTGTGTATATATGGTTGTCTGGTTAACTTGTTATTGGTTTATGCTGTTTTGAGTGGGTTGTTGAGAAATTTATGATCTTTGTATTAAAATTGGTGCATTGGCTATGGTTGAATCTTAAACCGAGCATGGATGTTACGTTGACTTTTTGGTTTTGTTTTCATGCATTCATGTGTCGCTTCTTACTTTAGTTTTGTTGGCATAGATTATTGTTGCCTGTTTGGTACAGTCCGAGTGAATAATGGGAGATTAATCTGATTTTGCTAAAAATATGTTGCTTTGGATTTGCCCAAATCTCAAATAGAGGTAACTTTCGCTTGCTTGCTTTTGGATCCTAATCTGTTTATGCTAACTTTTTTATGTTATTTTGGTTATTATTTTGCCAATTTGTTGCTGCTATCCCCACTTAGAGATCTTAAGCAAGAAGTGGAGTTCTTTGGAGAACTGTGAGATAGTGTTGTTGGACAAGCCTACTAAAATGATATGGGTCAGATTATGCTCTTTTTTGTTTGTTTGTTTGTTTTTTTTAGTTCATATTCTATTAAGAAATTATGTTTAATTGAATAATTGATTTGGATTCTCAGACGAAAAACATTGTAATAAGTGAATTTTAAAAGTTTGGTTAAAAGGGTAAGGTGTTAATTTCTCTATTATAAATGTTGAGTTTTGACTATTATAAATGTTTGGTTAGGGAATGAGTAGTCATCTAGAATACATGTTTGGAAGTTGTAGATGCAAACTGCTCTGATGAGTGAATTTGAAAATTTTGGTTTTGACATTCACGGGCCCAGCTTTGATACTGTTGAATCAAATGATTATCGGGTTACAATATTAGGTAAGCACTATGTACTATATGAACGCACTCTGTTTGAGGCTTACTTTATTATTATTTTTTTGCTAGGAACGTTTGAAGCTTACTATTGCATGTGGTGCTTTTATTGAATTCATGGTTGTTCGTTAAGTATTGGTTTATTGGCCATTGGATGTTGTACGGTATTTTGGTTGCATTTTTGAATATAATGCTTGGACTATTCAACATCTGATTTGAGGTGTTTTATATAGGTCTCTCTTCTGCTAAAGTTTCTTGCCAATATATCCTTCTCAAGTAGTTGTGCAAAATTTTTCAAAATTGTACTTTGTTACTAACTCATCTTTTATCAAATCTGATCTGATACACTAGACTAATAGGTGACAAATAAAACTTCCTAGATATTCAACCATGAACTGCAGGGCTATTTGGATAGGTGAAAATATCACACGTCACTATTGCATCAGTAGAAAAGTGATCATTAGAGTGAAGATTAATTAAAGAGATTATAATTTTTATTTAGCCTGCCTTGTATCGTGTAAAAGTATGTATAGTTGTAATAAGTGTGCTTTAAAAGAAATGTCATTTGGAAGTTAAATCTTTATCCTACTTATCTTATCATGCAATTTTTCTACTATTTAGCGGTCGGTTCAAATGAAAATGTCATTTGAATAGTAACTTTTATCTAACTTATTTTATCGTGAAAATTATTTACTATTTAGCAGTCAGTTCAAATGATGTGAAATGACCTATACGTTTTTGCTCATAACTTGAAGGCAGTGGAACTTTTTGTCCCAATAATATTTTGTACAAAAATGTTATTTCTCAAATCTTAAGTGAAGTTGTACATGATATACCTTGTGAAAATTACAGTCAGTTATAAAGAAATCAAAAGTGGAACTTTGCAGTCGGATGATGACCATAATCTCTTTAATGACCTATTGTTATTCAGTTTTATTTGGGTACTCATGTTAGAGCCAGCCTAAGTTTACTCCTCTTGGTTTTTCTTTCTCTAACTGTTGTCCATAAGGTAACTTCAGCTATTCCTTCTGTACTCTGAATTATAATGCACAAATTTCTAATGTAATTTTTGCTTTCATGTTCTTAGGTTCATCAGCTGTATAATGTTCCAACTTTAATTACAATTTGCATTCAAGTTCAATACCAAAATGGTGAAACGGTTTAGTTTGGATCTATGGGCTTAGGTGTATATTTTTTTCTCTTCAAACAAAAATTTTCAAGAGAAAGTTCTTGATTTTTATATACAGAAAATAAGTTAAACGACAAGAAGTTTTTGTTTGATCACGTTCATTCGTCAATCAAATCAGACATCTTGTTTTAGTGATTATCTCCTGCTAGGTAATTCCTCAACTTGTTTCTATTTTGTATACTACTAATGAATGATGAAGCTACAACATTTGAGGCTGTGGAGATGATTATGAGGGAGAATATATACATTTTCGCTCTTTCCTTTCAAGACTTTTTTTATTTTATTTTGCTTTTGAAATTATGTCTGGGCTGCTTGGCTTCTTCCAGAGTGAGTGCAAAGTTGGTGCGTTTGGAGCCTAGAGGGCCGATTGAACCACCGTCAATGGAGGCGACGATGACAACTACGCCGAAGAGTGTCGATTCCGAGGATGCCAAACTCTCCTATCCGAGTTTGGATCCGATAGCATCACCGGAGCCAAAGAAGGTTGAAACCTCTCTGAGATTAAAATCCCGAACAACCATTAGATCATCAGTCAACAGCAGTCTTGCCTAAATAAAATGATTAGGGAAGAAATGCTTTCATTTGAGTACAAAAGCTCAAAAAGTACTATAAAACAATTGTCTATTCTTTTTTGGATTTAATATCTAATTAATTCTATATGTTTAAGTACATTTAACTAAGAATGAATTTGAAAATCCTAACCAATGACTTAAGCTGGTGGCCTTCCTCTGGAGCATATTAAAAGGGCAGGCGAGTTTTCTTTTGGCTTCAGGCAAACAGTAAAGGTCTGCTTTTAACTTGGAGATCCTTTAAGTTTTTTTTTTTTTTCTTTCTAATACATAATTTATTGCTTCTTGAAGATTTTGGTTTTTTTGGTTGATGGTACGAATTCACAAAGAAAAATCTAAGTCTTTGGTTAAAAATTATCTTGATTGCTTTTTTTTTTTCCTTGGAAAATTAGGGCTGATTATTAACTTTACTCATTAGTGGTATGGAACTATGGATGATAATTTTAAACTGAACTATATGGCTGTCGTCGTGCTTCAAATATCTTTTATATTGATGAGAACTAAGTGTCTTCTTGCTTTAGACAAACAAGACAAACAATTTCTCACTCAGAGGAGTTTTCAAGAATATTTACGTTGTAAGTTGTTAATTTTTGCTTCTCTTAGTCTGTGGATTAAAAGAATCTTTTTGTTCTGAGTTTGTCTCTCTTTCGCTTCTGGGCATTTGGAGATTTCTGATTTCTTTAAGCTTATTTGTTCATTACCATAAGGTTTTTTTTTTCCTCCTGATTCTAGGTTTTGCTTTTTATGTTATTGGAGTAAAAGTTGTGTTCTTCATAACAGGATTTTGTATGGTGCTTTCTAGACTTCTTACTCACCGCGCTATGCTTTTAACATGTTTGGTTAAGTACTTCAAATATATCTGCGTGTTTTTGCAACTTCTTTTTGGGGACTTGCAATTTTTGAGGGTATTTCTACAATCCTTTAGGTACGGGTGGCAATTCCTGTTGGTGGGTCATGTTGACCCCCTCAGTTGACACGGTTAGACTTTGACCAGAACACGACCCATTTATTTTTCGTGTCGAAATACAAAACCTAAACACCACCTGTAGTGGCGGATTGACACAACACGACAATGAACCCGTTTATTAAACAGGTCGTAAAAGTGTCGTGTCTAACCCATTGCCAACCTGTTTAAAAAATGAGTGATAAATGGGTCGTGTTAATCTATTTTTGAACTTGTTTATAAAATGGGTGTAAATGAGTCTTGTTAATCTATTTTTGAATCTGTTTATAAAATTTGTGATAAAATATGTTTCTCAACATCTTTGTACTTAAAGATTCTCAACCTATTTAATATGCTATGCAGAAAAGACGTTAAATAATCTAAAGTTAAAATTAAAACAAACACAGAACTCTCTCACAAATTAAAAACAAACATACATGATTGATAATTAAACAGTTAAATAATTTGTTGCAGTGGAGGGAGTCACATCAACACAACAGTGGGGGGAGTCACATCAGCACACCAGTCTGTGGGGGGAGTCACATCATCATTACAGTAAAAGCTACTAATTGGATTTTCAGCTGACCAAGCATGGTATTATAATTCTTGTCCAAGATGCTACTGATAGCTAAAGTAAGCAGGAATTGGTTGGTGGTATGACAGCCACGGTCACATAAAAATAATGTCATCCTCAAGGTAACAAAAATTTCAAATATACTACCACTAACATCTATTTAAATTTATTGACTATAGTAAATTATTTATTACATTAATCTACTATTATTTCATAAAATACAGGTACAAATTCATCGCACAAATCAAAGATGAAATTGGAAAACATGAGTATTACTATATTTGGTAAAGCAGCACAAGTCCTCATCAAAAAATCATGCTGCGCGCTAACAATTGATGAAGGCTTCACCGATCCACTGACAATTCCACCGATCATTGCTCAGCTAAGAGGATAGACAAATATTTTTCAAGTATATTTTCAAGCAAGAGGAACACAGATAAATGCAATAGTTTTAAAAATATTTGAAGATACACAAGCCACACCACAATTACCAGAAATATCAACTACCATGCTGCCACAACCCAGGTAAAAAAATATTTATCAATTTATACGAATTATAAATAAAGAAATAGTACTTATTACTTTAAACACATATATAAAAACAATATTCTATAATTTCAGTGTCCCCCCCAAAACAAAAATACAAGGACTAACATCAATTCACTCACAAACACCAACCCTAAAAAATCAGGCACAAGGCTAGATATACTTACTAATTTACATTATTTATAAATAAAAAATGATACTTATAATTTCAAATATATAACTTAAGATATTTTTGTCATTTCAGTTCTCAAGTAAAACAGGCAGAGCAACCTAGAAAACGCTCAAGAACTAAGTAATTGAACTATTAAATCAAAACATTTCTAATTTCATTAATTATTTATATTAATTTGTTAAAAATTTACATCTTGCAATTAAAAAGACAACGCTAAAAATTAATAAAACAATCTGGAACAGAATGTAAAGAAATTTTTGTTACTTCATTATATATACTTATATATAGATATATCTATATATAAACCACTTTTCTTTTTGGAAGTTGGAACAATATTTATGTATATACATAAGTATATATAAATTACTTTTGTTTTTATATAATATAAAAATAGTACCCACAGCAAGCTTATAAATTACTTTTGTTTTTATATAATATAAAACTAATACCCATTACCGACTAATCTTACATTATAAACTTAAAAGTTAAAACTAATGACAATTTCAGTAAGTCGTCGCTGTACAAACGAGGCCTTAAATTATCTATGCATTCCCACACAAAAGGAAAAAAAAGCCACGCGTGGTGTAGTAACGGTCGCATAATGACGTGGCGATTGTTAAGCTCACCAAGTAGTGTTTGGGTAATTTAAAATATATACGTGCAAAAAACACAACCCCCTCAAACCCTCTTAAACAACCGCCTCTCTCTCTGTCTCTCTCCCCTCCGTTTCTTCTCTCTTTCTCTCTCTAGATTCCGCAGCCAAGAAGCACTCCATGCAGTCTCCGGCCTCGCCCAACCCCAGCGCAGTCAACCCCGGTCGCCGTCGGATCCAAACTCGTTGCCCCCGATTCTGAAGCACTCACCGGCGATCTCCGCAAACGACTCAAATTGCATGCCTTTGCTTTTAGCCGCCTGCTAATCTCTCTCCGAACCATTTTCTCCGGTAAAGTACAAGAATCTTTTGGGTTATTCTCAACTTCCTTGTAATCAAGTTGTCCCCTTTTTCTCTCTTTTCCCTTTTCATCTAACGCTTCCGATTCCAAGATCGACTAACGAATTTTTGCGAACGAACGGTTAGCTTTTCTCGAAATTGATCCAATTCAGCGCTTCAATATCTTTTTCTCTCCCTGATTTTGTCGAGAATTGTTCCGATTGATGGCCATTTTCTTGAAGAATTGTTTGGAAATCAGATTAGGATTTCCATAGAAGAGGAATTTTGGGGCAAAGAAAAAAGTTGAAGTTGCAGTGGCTAACCGGAATATGAAGGAAATGCTTGACGCCAAGACTCTCGTCCAATGGAAAGACAGCAACTGCATGGATATTCTCCACCTACGAGGACAATCCATAGTCCGATGGCCGGTAACCCCAAATTTCTTTCCCTTTATTTCTCAAAGTTTTTTTCTTGATGAGATTGTGTGCACGGAAATTTTGATTTGAACCCTCTCAAGAGAAAGCGGAGACAGTTCCCGAGAACTCCGTAATTGGAACATGCGAATCTTGTTCATGCCGGTAATCTCTTATTTCAAGTTGGGTTTTTTTCGCGTGGGTTTGTCATAGAAGGCCATTAACTCTGGAAAAAATTGTTGTGAGAGTCCTCCTCAACATTGTTCCGATTGATGGCCATTTGCGTTGCTTTCTCATGTTATTTCCTTTATTTATTTTTCTTATCATCTGTGTGTCGTTAGCCTGTTTTGGGTGAAAGTAGTTGTCATTTTTCATCTTTTATGAAGATTTTGTTTGATTGTTTGTTATATATCTTCAGGCTGTTTCCTTTTGATGGTTTTATTCTTCTACTTGCCATATTCCTTTTCGAGATGTTGGTTTATTTCTTAATTCTGACATTGCATGTGCTATTTCAACTGATTGAAGGAGAGGCTTGGTGGGTTTGGTGGAACTTGAAATGATTATAGGCTTTTAGTAACATAATTAAATTTGAGTTTCTACTTTTCAAGTTAAGTGAGTTAAGTGAAAGAGGTGTGATGATGGGTCCACTCTATATGTTTAGCGTGTAACTTATGCTTTGTCTCCTTTTTTGTTTCTAAAGCAGCTATTCTTGGAGCCTCTTTGCGATTGGTTCTTGCTTGCTTCCCTCGGAACTCCGAACCCCCTCAAAAAAGGGGTGATTTGTCTCTCTTTCTCTCTCTCCTTCTCTCTCTCTTTTTATTTTTATTTTTTTAATATCTAAACTGATTATTGTGCTTCTCTGACTTGTGAAAATGTGGTATCTTTTTATGTTATTTTTTTTTTTATTGCTGTTAATTTTATTCAAGATTCTTAAGTTAAAGTGGTTTATTAATAACGCTTTTGCTATTTCCTTGTAACACTACTATTACTCACTCCATATCTGGTCGCTTTTGCTGAAAGAGTTAGAAGTCTCTTGGGTCTTGCCTAGGAGCTGCAGGGAATTGATTGAATGATCCCTCCCTCCCTCCTAATGTTAGACCTACGGGCAGAATTCTTTCGGTAGTTGCTACACTATCAAACTTTTAGGGTATTTGGTCAGAAAGGAATTGTAAGATTTTTTAAAATATTGGGAAGGATAGTCTTGTTTTGTGGGATAAAGTGAAATATCGTGGTTTTTTTTCTTTTTGTTTTTGTTTTTTTTTTTTTTTTTTTTTTTTTTTGTGTGTGTGTGTGTGTGGGTATACTGTTATAGGGAATTTGGTAATCAAAGTTTATCAAATTTAGTCAGGAGAAGGTGGGCTTCATTCTTTCTTTCCCGTAGCATTTGTTCTTTCGGACTTGTTTCTTTAACCTGTATCGGATGCCATTTGAAAAGAAAAAGAAAAAGAAAAATACATCATCATCAACTAGGAAAAGAAGACTCTTCAACTCAATTATCCTGTTTTGTCTGGCTATCCACTAGAATGAGATGTAGTATTTGAAAAATCCAATTATGCTTGAATTGGCTTTAGGATTTTGTGGTGCTGTTGTTCTTTGAGCTGAAGTGATGTTGTCGTCATTTGTTGTCCTCCAAAGCTAAGTACTTAAATAGGAGTCCATGACTTTTTGTAATTTTTTATTTTGTTTTACAACAAACTCTTGCATAAAGATTTATCCTTTTATGTGTGATCACAAGAGAGGCCGTGTAAACATTTTTTTTTTTTTTTTTTGAGTATGTCATTGTTAAGGAGTCATTATGGTAGCTTGTTTGTTGTTTTTTATTACATTTTTATATTTATATATGTTTGTTGTCCTTTCATTCATACTTGGCATGTTATGTTTTTTTTATTTCCCATATTATATGGTATACTACTACATAGGGATAGGGTAACTATGATTGTTCTTTTTTTAAAATTATATAGTCATACTCGGTGTTTTGTGTCGACATGACTCAAATTGTTGTGATTCATGCACATGTTGGACTCCTCTTATTCATTTTGTTAGACAATGGCATACTAATATTGCCAAATTCCTTTGACATGATCTCAATCCTTCTATATCCAATGATTTTGGGTCATAACTATTTCTCCTTATCCGAGCATGGTTGAGTTTTTTCTTTTGTTGTTCCCTTTTACTTGGTTCATATGCTTTTGCACTTTTTTATTTCCTTCCCCCCCTTCATTTTGATAATCTATTTCTGATTGGAGGCTATTGCTGTTATTTGTTGATGCTTTCAGCATTATCCTCCCTCACTCACAGTAATTACATAACCAAGTCTCCGTCTTCCTAAGGAAACATCTTGGAATTGGAGGATTTAATTACAGTAATTGCATAGTGTTCTCTAGGATGATTTAATACTCTTCTTTTCATGTAAATTAACTACCTCATGAAGATAATGGAGACCCAAAATGCGGACGATGTTATCATGGGTAAAGAGAAAATAGTTGACCAAGCTTCTAACTCTAGATCCACTTGCATTTGCACTTTGTTATTTGGTTATGCTATGGTATGACTATGATTGTGTTTATTATTTTGTTTTTTGTAATTTCACGTTTAGTTTCATGTAAAATTGTTTGAATGCGAGATTCTCTTTCTTTTGGTTTGCTTTTGATCTAATTATGTGAACTTTTCCTATTATAGTGTGTTTTGAAGAGTTTAGGGATCAATTTTTTCGTCGTCTCATTGTCATTGAAGAAAAATTTGTATTTTTGCGGGAAACATGACTCTACTTTCTCTATAACAAAATAAAGGGCTTTAAAACTATTTTCTAGATCACGTATATCATTTACTACTCATATTTAGAAGTTTAAATGTGATAATAGGAACGTAAGAGATATTCGAATGTAAGAAAAGCGTGTACGGACAAGAAAAACGAAGTTATAAGAACTTTGGTGGTTATTGTCATTTTGAGGTATAATGTTTTGCTGCCTTTTATCTTGAACACCATTTGGTTGCTGAGAGAGTTTTTGGGGTAAGCAACAAAGAAAGTGTGAAAAAGGGAAAGTATGAGAATGTTTCCGTTATCTTTTTCGTATTTTTCTTTCATGTTACTTTTTCCCACAGACCATAGTTCTTTGTACTATTCATCAATGAAGAGAATTATTATTTTTTAAAATCTAGTGGTTAATTGTGAATTTGTTTGTGAAATTCAACTTCAAACTTTGTTAAGAGCATGGTGATTCTGATTGATTTGGAATTGCATGGGATAGTTACCTTTTGTATGTGTTTTTGGTTCAATTGAAGTTTGCTTCTCAAGTTTGCAGGTTTATTGTGTTAGCGTCATTTTCCTTGTTTCTTGAAGCTATGGAGATGAAGATGAGTAGGAAGGTCTTCACGACGTTTTCGAGAGTGACGAATTCTGTTCATTCTGATACGAGATCACCAGCAAATCACAGGTAAAGATGCAATTACTCAAGTATTATTGAATTATCAACTATCCGAAAGATTCAATTAGGAACTTTCCTCACACTCTTCACACACACACAGCTTTTCGAGAGACCTCAACTGTCCAATTTCTTCTCAATACAATTCTCTAATCCGATCCTCTACTTCTACTCTTTTATATCCCTCTTATTTCCCCCCAAAACTGTTATTCCTACACGCTATTCCTCTACATTAGGCAGCCCCTCTACAGAATTCCCTTTATGCCCTTGCCTTTTATTCCTCCTCACGTAAGTGAAGTACACCGGTGGCTTATCACATTCATATGATGTTCTCACCCTGAAATGGACCAGGTAACTTTGAATTTTGATTTTATTATTGTTTGTTCTGTGTATTTTTGGAATTGGATTAGGACATTGTTGACAATATGCTGCTTTCAATGTTGTGGATGTGCAGAATCAGGCCGGCTGGTGAGCTGCCGTCTCTGAGGGAGTCTATGCTGCTACTGCAGTGGGCACAACAATTGTCTCTCTAGTGCTTAAAGCACTGACGTTTTCCTAGAGAAGGAAAAAAAGGATTTTTTTGTGTTTATGTTCTAGTGTCATTTGATATTAGATTGAATTTGTGAGTTCTTGGGCATAGGTCTTGCTGGGCATTCTACTGATGATCTTTACGTGTATGGTTGACTTGACAAATGATAAATTTAAGTGGCATAGGTGAGATTTTTGATATCAAAATCAAGCTCTGCTTTTTTGTTATTTGGTATTGGGGTTAACTGAATCATTATGCTTTTTATGCGTTTTTATAAAGTTAATGTAGAGTGGTGATGCAAGGACAAGGACCATGGCCTCACTATGGCCATGTAATGGATTTGGTTGCTCAAAGATACCTTGTTATTGTTGGTGAGGGCCTTTCCCCTGTTCAATTATATTTGAGATACGTATTTTCTATTTTGTGGAAAATTTTAACTGGAAGGACTTTCTTGAGCATTGTCAGAAGCCTTTTTAGTAAGTTGTGTGTATAATGTGTACTAGGGAAGATCTTCTTAGCGACTTGTGGTGTTGTTGGGGCTGCATCGCTGAATGGATTTGTCATTGAATAAATGATAACCACTGTCTTCCAAAGGCACTACTTAAGTAAACCAATTTTAGACTAGGATCAAATACTGGGACACGGTAAAAGACTTTATGTCTGTTATAGATAGACAAGTTGGAGGTCCTATTTCGCAACATTTACTGAACTTAATGCGCTTTCTAGGAAATTTACTTTTTCAACCAAGTTTTGTTGAAGGGTATATGGAGTTACATGGTGAGTGTGTGCCGCTTCTGAGCAAGCATTTTGGAATATTAATATCTTGCTCGACAACTAGAATTTTGGTTACTTTTATTGCCAAAATATGGGTGGGCCACTAGTGAACCTGACAGAGGAAAACAAGAAGGAAGAATTATTGGTGGTGCTAAATGTATGTGGGTGCTCAATTATGCAAATTAGTGTATGAAGTTTAAACTATATTCATGTCTTCAAATCGTTATCCAAAAGGGTCTGTATTGATTTGTTTTACATGTTGTGCTGAATTATTTCTTTCAGGAAAAAGAGTTCTATCTAATGCTTGGGTTTTGTTTCATTTATTCATTTATTTTTGGCTCGCTTCTGGCATTTCATCCATATTTTGTTCCCTTCTTTCTTCTGTGTTTGTTCCCGTTTTCCCCCTTGCGTGGATGTTACGTTGACTTTTTGGTTTTGTTTTCATGCATTCATGTGTGGCTTCTTACTGTAGTTTTGTTGGCATAGATTATTGTTGCCTGTTTGATACAATCCAAGTGAATAATGGGAGATTAATCTGATTTTGCTAAAAATATGTTGCTTTGGATTTGCCCAAATCTCAAATAGAGGTAACTTTTGTTTGCTTGCTTTTGGATCCTAATCTGTTTATGCTAACTTTTTTATGTTCTTTTGGTTATTATTTTGCCAATTTGTTGCTGCTATCCCCACTTAGAGAAGATCTTAAGCAGAAGTGGAGTTCTTTGGAGAACTGTGAGATAGCATTGTTGGACAAGCCTACTAAAATGATATGGGTCAGATTATGCTCTTTTTTGTTTGTTTGTTTGTTTTTTTTTTTTTTTTTAGTTCATATTCTATTAAGAAATTATGTTTAATTGAATAATTGATTTGGATTCTCAGACGCAAAACATTGTAATAAGTGAATTTTAAAAGTTTGGTTAAAAGGGTAAGGTGTTAATTTCTCTATTATAAATGTTGAGTTTTGACTATTATAAATGTTTGGTTAGGGAATGAGTAGTCATCTAGAATACATGTTTGGAAGTTGTAGATGCAAACTGCTCTGATGAGTGAATTTGAAAATTTTGGTTTTGACATTCACGGGCCCAACTTTGATATTGTTGAATCAAATGATTATCGGGTTACAATATTAGGTAAGTACTATGTACTATATGAACGCACTCTGTTTGAGGCTTACTTTATTATTATTTTTTTGCTAGGAACGTTTGAAGCTTACTATTGCATGTGGTGCTTTTATTGAATTCATGGTTGTTCGTTAAGTATTGGTTTATTGGCCATTGGATGTTGTATGGTATTTTTGTTGCACATTTGAATATAATGCTTGGACTATTCAACATCTGATTTGAAGTGTTTTATATATGTCTCTCTTCTGCTAAAGTTTCTTGCTAATATATCATTCTCATGTAGTTCTGCAAAATTTTTCAAAATTGTACTTTGTTACTAACTCATCTTTTATCAAATCTGATCTAATACACTAGACTAATAGGTGACAAATAAAACTTCCTAGATATTCAACCATGAACTGCATGGCTATTTGGATAGGTGAAAATATCACACGTCACTATTGCATCAGTAGAAAAGTGATCATCAGAGAAAAGATTAATGAAAGAGATTATAATTTTTATTTAGCGTGCCTTATATCGTGTAAAAGTATGTATAGTTGTAATAAGTGTGCTCTAAAAGAAATGTCATTTGGAAGTTAAATCTTTATCCTACTTATCATGCAATTTTTTTACTATTTAGCAGTCGGTTCAAATGAAAATGTCATTTGAATAGTAACTTTTATCCAACTTATTTTATCATGAAAATTATTTACTATTTAGCAGTCAGTTCAAATGATCTGAAAAGGCCTATACGTTCCTGCTCATAACTTGAAGGCAGTGGAACTTTTTGTCCCAATAATATGTTGTACAAAAATGATATTTCTCAAATCTCAAGTGGAGTTGTACATGATATACCTTGTGAAAATTACAATCAGTTATAAAGAAATCAAAAGTGGAACTTTGCAGTCGGATGATGACCATAATCTCTTTAATGACCTAATGTTACTCAATGTTATTTGGGTACTCATGTTAGATCCAGCCTAAGTTTACTCCTCTTGGTTTTTCTTTTCTCTAACTGTTGTTCATAAGGTAACTTCAACTATTCCTTTTGTACTCTGAATTATAATGCACAAGTTTCCCATGTAATATTTGCTTTCATGTTCTTAGGTTCATCAGCTGTATAATGTTCCAACTTTAATTACAATTTGCATTCAAGTTCAATACCAAAATGGTGAAACGGTTTAGTTTGGATCTTTAATTACAATTTGCATTCAAGTTCAATACCAAAATGGTGAAACGGTTTAGTTTGGATCTATGGGCTTAGGTGTATTGTTTTTTTCTCTTCAAACAAAATTTTTCAAGACAAAGTTCTTGATTTTTATATACAGAAAATAAGTTAAACGACAAGAAGTTTTTGTTTGATCACATTCATTCGTCAATCAAATCATCGGACATCTTGTTTTAGTGATTATCTCCTGCTAGGTAATTCCTCAACTTGTTTCTATTTAGTATACTACTAATGAATGATGAAGCTACGTCATTTGAGGCTGTGGAGATGATTATGAGGAAGAATATATACATTTTCGCTCTTTCCTTTCAAGACTTTTTTTATTTTATTTTGCTTTTGAAATTATGTCTGGGCAGCTTGGCCTCTTCCAGAGTGAGTGCAAAGTTGGTGCGTTTGGAGCCTAGAGGGCCGATTGAGCCACCATCAATGGAGGCGACGATGACAACTATGCCGAAGAGTGTCGATTCCGAGGATGCCAAATTCTCCTATCCGAGTTTGGATCTGATAGTATCACCGGAGCCAAAGAAGGTTGAAACCTCTCTGAGATTAAAATCCCGAACAACCATTAGATCATCAGTCAACAGCAGTCTTGCCTAAATAAAATGATTAGGGAAGAAATGCTTTCATTTGAGTGCAAAAGCTCAAAAAGTACTATAAAACAATTTTCTATTCTATTTTGGATTTAATATCTAATGAATTCTATATGTTTAAGTACATTTAAATAAGAATGAATTTGAAAATCCTAACCAATGACTTAAGCTGGTGGCCTTCCTCCGGAGAATAATAAACGGGCAGGCGAGTTTTCTTTTGTCTTCAGGCAAACAGTAAAGGTCTGCTTTTAACTTGGAGATCCTGTAAGTTTTTTATTTTCTTTCTAATACAGAATTTATTGCTTCTTGAAGATTTTGGTTTTTTTGGTTGATGGTACGAATTCACAAAGAAAAATCTAAGTCCTTGGTTAAAAATTATCTTGATTGCTTTTTTTTTTTCCTCGGAAAATTAGGGCTGATTATTAACTTTACTCATAAGTGGTATGGAACTGTGGATGATTATTTTAAACTGAACTATATGGCTGTGGTCGTGCTTCAGGTATCTTTTATATTGATGAGAACTAAGTGTCTTCTTGCTTTAGACAAACAAGACAAACAATTTCTCACTCAGAGGAGCTTTCAAGAACATTTACGTTGTAAGTTGTTAATTTTTGCTTCTCTTAGTCTGTGAATTAAAAGAATCTTTTTGTTCTGAGTTTGTCTCTCTTTCGCTTCTGGGCATTTGGAGATTTCTGATTTCCTTAAGCTTATTTGTTCATAACTATAAGGTTTTTTTTTTTCTCCTGATTATAGGTTTTGCTTTTTATGTTATTGGTGTAAAAGTTGTGTTCTTCATAACTGGATTCTGTATAGTGCTTTCTAGACTTCTTACTCACCGGGCTATGCTTTTAACATGTTTGGTTAAGTACTTCAAATATATCTGCGTGTTTTTGCAACTTCTTTTTTGGGGACTTGCAATTTTTGAGGGTATTTTTACAATCCTTTAGGTATGGGTGGCAATTTCTGTTGGCGGGTCATGTTCGCGTCGTGTTGACCCCCTCAATTGATGGCCATTTTCTTGAAGAATTGTTTGGAAATCAGATTAGGATTTCCATAGGAGAGGAATTTTGGGGCAAAGAAAAAAGTTGAAGTTGCAGTGGCTAACCGGAATATGAAGGAAATGCTTGACGCCAAGACTCTCGTCCGATGGAAAGACAGGAACTGCATTGATATTCTCCACCTACGAGGACGATCCATAGTCCGATGGCCGGTAACCCCAAGTTTCTTTCCCTTTATTTCTCAAAGTTTGTTTCTTGATAAGATTGTGTGCACGGAAATTTTGATTTGAACCCTCTCAAGAGAAAGTGGAGACAGTTCCCGAGAACCCCGTAATTGGAACCTGCGAATCTGGTTCATGCCGGTAATCTCTTATTTCAAGTTGGGTTTTTTTCGCGTGGGTTTGTCATAGAAGGCCATTAACTCTGGAAAAAATTGTTGTGAGAGTACTCCTCAACATTGTTCCGATTGGTGGCCATTTGCGTTGCTTTCTCATGTTTTTTCCTTTATTTATTTTTCTTATCATCTGTTTGTCGTTGGCCTGTTTTGGGTGAAAGTAGTTGTCATTTTTCATCTTTTATGAAGATTTTGTTTGATTGTTTGTTATATCTTTACTCTTCAGGTTGTTTCCTTTTGATGGTTTTATTCTTCTACTTGCTATATTCCTTTTCGAGATGTTGGTTTATTTCTTAATTCTGACATTGCATGTGCTATTTCAACTGATTGAAGGAGAGGCTTGGTGGGTTTGGTGGTACTTGAAATGATTATAGGCTTTTAGTAACATAATTGAATTTGAGTTTCTACTTTTCAAGTTAAGTGAGTTAAGTGAAAGAGGTGTGATGATGGGTCCACTCTATATGTTTAGCGTGTAACTTATGTTTTGTCTCCTTTTCTGTTTCTAAAGCAGCTATCCTTGGAGCCTCTTTGCGATTGGTTCTTGCTTGCTTCCCTCGGAACTCCGAACCCCCTCAAAAAAGGGGTGATTTGTCTCTCTTTCTCTCTCTCCTTCTCTCTCTCTTTTTATTTTTATTTTTGTAATATCTAAACTGATTATTGTGCTTCTCTGACTTGTGAAAATGTGGTATCTTTTTATTGTATTTTTTTTAATTGCTGTTAATTTTATTCAAGATTCTTAAGTTAAAGTGGTTTATTAATAACGCTTTTGCTATTTCCTTGTAACACTACTATTACTCACTCCATATCTGGTCGCTTTTGCTGAAAGAGTTAGAAGTCTCTTGGGTCTTGCCTAGGAGCTGCAGGGAATTGATTGAATGATCCCTCCCTCCCTCCTAATGTTAGACCTACGGGCAGGATTCTTTCGGTAGTTGCTACACTATCAAACTTTTAGGTTATTTGGTCAGAAAGGAATTGTAAGATTTTTTAAAATATCGGGAATGATAGGTTTGTTTTGTGGGATAAATTGAAATATCGTGGTTTTTTTTTTTTTTTTTTTTTTTTTTTTTTTTTTTTTGTGTGGGTATACTGTTATAGGGAATTTGGTAATCAAAGTTTATCAAATTTAGTCAGGAGAAGGCGGGCTTCATTCTTTCTTTCCCGTAGTATTTGTTCTTTCGGACTTGCTTCTTTAATCTGTATCGGATGCCATTTGAAAAAAAAGAGAAAAAGAAAAATACATCATCATCAACTAGGAAAAGAAGACTCTTCAACTCAATTGTCCTGTTTTGTCTGGCTATCCACTAGAATTAGATGTAGTATTTGAAAAATCCAATTATGCTTGAATTGGCTTTAGGATTTTGTGGTGCTGTTGTTCTTTGAGCTGAAGTGATGTTGTCGTCATTTGTTGTCCTCCAAAGCTAAGTACTTGAATTGGAGTCCATGACTTTTTGTAATTTTTTATTTTGTTTTACAACAAGCTCTTGCATAAAGATTTATCATTTTATGTGTGATCACAAGAGAGGCAGTGCAAACATTTTTTTTGATTACGTCATTGTTAAGGAGTCATTAAGGTAGTTTGTTTGTTTTTTTTTTATATTTTTATATTTATATATGTTTGTTGTCCTTTCATTCTTACTTGGCATGTTATGTTTTTTTTTCCCATATATATGTATATATTGTATACTACTACATAGGGATAGGTAACTATGATTGTTCTTTTTTTAAAATTATAAAGTCATGCTCGGTGTTTTGTGTCGACATGACTCAAATTGTTGTGATTCATGCACGTGTTGGACTCCTCTTATTCATTTTGTTTGACAATGACATACTAATATTGCCAAATTCCTTTGACATGATCTCAATCCTTCCATATCCAATGATTTTGGGTCATAACTATTTCTCCTTATCCGAGCATGGTTGAGTTTTTTCTTTTGTTGTTCCCTTTTACTTGGTTCACATCCTTTTGCACTTTTTTATTTCCTTCCCCCCCTTCATTTTGATAATCTATTTCTGATTGGAGGCTATTGCTGTTATTTGTTGATGCTTTCACATTATCCTCCCTCACTCACAGTAATTACATAACCAAGTCTTCGTCTTCCTAAGGAAACATCTTGGAATTGGAGGATTAAATTACAGTAATTGCATTGTGTCCTCTAAGATGATTTAATACTCTTCTTTTCATGTAAATTAACTACCTCATGAAGATAATGGAGACCCAAAATGTGGTCGATCTTATCATGGGTAAGGAGAAAATAGTTGACCAAGCTTCTAACTCTAGATCCACTTGCATTTGCACTTTGTTATTTGGTTATGCTATGGTATGACTATGATTGTGTTTATTATTTTGTTTTTTTTTTTAATTTGACGTTTAGTTTCATGTAAAATTGTTTGAATGCGAGATTCTCTTTCTTTTGATATGCTTTTGATCTAATTATATGAACTTTTCCTATTATAGTGTGTTTTGAAGAGTTTAGGGATCAATTTTTTCGTCGTCTCATTGTCATTAAAGAAAAAGTTGTATTTTTGCTGGAAACATGACTCTACTTTCTCTATAACAAAATAAAGGGCTTTAAAACTATTTTCTAGATGACGTATAGCATTTACTACTCATATTTAGAAGTTTAAATGTGATAATAGGAACGTAAGAGATATTCGAATGTAAGAAAAGCGTGTATGGACAAGAAAAACGAAGTTGTAAGAACTTTGGTGGTTATTGTCATTTTGAGGTATAATGTTTTGCTGTCTTTTATCCTGAACACCATTTGGTTGCTGAGAGAGTTTTTGGGGTAAGCAACAAAGAAAGTATGAAAAAAGGAAAGTATGAGAATATTTCCGTTCTCTTTTTCTTATTTTTCTTTCATGTTACTTTTTTCGTGATTCTTGGCGTCACCATAGTTCTTTGTACTATTCATCAATGCATTTCTCTTGTTCGTATTATTTTTTAAAATCTGGTGGTTAATTGTGAATTTGTTTGTGAAATTCAACTTCAAACTTTGTTAAGAGCATGGTGATTCTGATTGATTTGGAATTGCATGGGATAGTTACCTTTTGTATGTGTTTTTGGTTCAATTGAAGTTTGCTTCTTAAGTTTGCAGGTTTATTATGTTAGCGTCGTTTTCCTTGTTTCTTGAAGCTATGGAGATGAAGATGAGTAGGAAGGTCTTCACGACGTTTTGTTGTTCATGAAAGATGACAGATAATTAGGTAAGCACACACGGTCTTACCTATATATTAATAAATATCGTAACATCTCTTAGCATGTGCTGTTAACTTTTCTTTTGGCCCTCTTTGCCCTCTTTTTTAAACCTTTTATGTGTCTTTAGTGTGTAATCTTATGAGTTTATATATGGAAATTACTAAAACATTGTGTAGCATCACTATTTTGCTAAGTGAATCACTGCTCGACAGTTTGGATTAGCTTTGCATTTATTTTCACCGCTTGACTATTTTTTTTTAATCTTATCAGGTTATATTGGAAATTGTGATTAACAAATACATCGCTTGAATTTACTTATTTATTTATTTATATTTTTTTGTTACGGGAGCCACCGCTTTGGCTCAGTTTAGGTTAATTTCATATCACTTCAAGTGTTTTCCACTTCGTCTTCTCTTTTATATCTCATCTTCAATTTTTTACTGCCAGAAAACACTCATAAAACTGAACCTACTGCTTAGGGAAACCAATATTGTCCTAACCAATTTTTCTCACAAAAGCTTGTGGAAATCCGAAGTTATTTGAAGAATAGCTCAACATTTATATACGAGGTCAGATTTGCCACTGTAATTTTAGGGTGTTTTTTTTTTTTTTTTTTTTTTTTTTTTTTTTTTTTTTTTTTTTTTCCATTCTTTGATGTCTGGAATTTTCATGATGGTTCATTGTTGTAATCATGGTATTTAAGTTGCTGAAAATTTGTAAAAAAATTGCTTATTTAGATTTTTTATGTTTTAAGTTGATGACATAGTCCTTTTGGAAGTTTATTACTTTTTCTTTTTTGTTTTTGAATTCTTGTGTTGCCCATTATTAGTCTTAATCATGTTTGGTCTTCCACAACTTGATTCACGTCATTTTTGTCTAGGTAAACGCTGATGGTCCATCACAGACGTTGTGTTGGTGATGTCGCACATGTAATATTTGATCATGTTTAACGTTTAATGTTTAATGTATAATGTTTTGGTGATGTGTATTAATTTTATTTTTACTTGGAAAATTCATGCAGCAATTGCTGGATATTATCAAATATTGTCACTTGTAAGTGTAGTGGACAATTTTTCTACAATTTTATCCTTTTTATTATTATTGATATTGAAATGAGGTGATGATGATTGATTGATTAGTGTTTTGATTGTTAAAGAGTTTTGCTCCGTTTGCAGGCTAAAACCCATATAGTTATTGCCACTATTGCACTACTAACTGCATCAACAACAAGTATTTTGATACTATGTTGCTCTCGTATTGATGATCATGTTCACTATGATCTCTTTCTCTACCTTTGAGTTTATAATCTTTTTTATTGCCCGAATGAATGTTGATTGGAATTTGAGCTTTGTTCCTTTTGTTTTTTTATAGACTGATATTTCATTCCATTAAATTAGTAAACTTCATTTTCTATGTGGGTTTAATCACTGAACTCACATCAATCCTCTAAAATTCTTTTACTACTATGGCCTTCCTCTATTCTAATTTTCGCCATTTTCTTCCTGCAGTAAAAATATGTGGTAACGATAATCGATATTGTATCAAGAAAAATAAGAGCCCTGTCGAAAGCACCATATTGGAAATGCTTGTGATTGTAGTTGGATATACTTATTCTTCCATTTATTTTCTAAAGTTTGACATGCATTGTTCCTCCCGTTAAATTGTTTCTAATTTTCTTGGTAGGAAGAGTCTTGAGCCCATCTTCGAAGAGAAGGAGCATTTCTTTTTTCCTTTAACATAACTTCTCGATATATGTGAAACCGTACACATTTATTTTTCTCATGCTTGATTGCTTAAAATGTCTTTAATTCATCTTGTTGGGAATTAGTTCTTTCGTTTCTCATCTTTCTTTATTCCCTCTTACTCGGTTGGCGTATTTTTCAGATTTTGTTAGGAATCAGATACCTTTTTTATAGCTTTGTACTTTTTGTTGTTTGGTTTTGTTTTTTCTTGGCTTACTTTTTGAGGAAACCTCATTCTCTTGCCCTTGTATTCTTTCCTTTACCCTTTATTTTTCAATAAAATTTTCCTATTTCTTTTTTTTTTTTTAAAAGAAAAAACTAGTGCATCTATATGTCAATCTATTTGGATCGCGTAATTCGGCCGGAATTTTAGTTGAATCAGAGAAATTGTAGTTCGTGATCTGACAAGCATTTGATCATTTTGTTTTCGATTGGGTTGGGTTTGAAGGCAAGCCTGTCCCATGCCAACCTATAGTCCGTTGGAGACCTACTGGGGCACCGATGATGATGCTTTTGGTCCTCGCTGCGGCTATACTCTTGTTGCCGTCATCAAGTCTCACGGGCCCCGATTGATCCTATTTGGTGGCGCCAGCCCCATGGAAGGCGGCACCTCCTCTGGCATCAGTATTCTCTCTTCTATCTATCTATTGTTGCTTTTTTCTGTTGTTTCTCATTTTATGTTTTTTTTTTTAATTAAAATCTCTATTTGGGAAATTTGGCCTTGTTGTAGGGTTAGCCAGAGTGATGAATTCTGTTCATTCATATGATGTTCTCACCCCGAAAAGGACCAGGTAACTTTGAATTTGGATTTTATTATTGTTCGTTCTTGGTATTTTTGGAATTGGATTAGGATATTGTTGACAATATGCTGCTTTCAATGTTGTGGATGTGCAGAATCAGGCCGGCCGGTGAGCCGCCGTCTCTAAGGGAGTCTATGCCGCTACTGCAGTGGGCACAACAGTTGTCTTTCTGGTGCTTAAAGCAATGTCGTTTTCCTAGAGAAGGAAAAAAAGGTTTTTTTGTGTTTCTGTTCTAGTGTCATTTGATATTAGATTGAATTTGTGAGTTCTTGGGCATAGGTCCTGCTGGGCATTCTACTGATGATCTTTACGTGTATGGTTGACTTGACAAATGATAAATTTAAGTGGCATAGGTGAGATTTTTGATATCAAAATCAAGCTCTGCTTTTTTTGTTATTTGGTATTGGGGTTAACTGAATCATTATGCTTTTTATGCGTTTTTATAAAGTTAGTGTAGAGTGGTGATGCAAGGACAAGGACCATGGCCTCACTATGGCCATGTAATGGATTTGGTTGCTCAAAGATGCCTTGTTATTGTTGGTGAGGACCTTTCCCCTGTTCAATTATATTTGAGATACGTATTTTCTATTTTGTGGAAAATTTTAACCGGAAGGACTTTCTTGAGCGTTGTCAGAAGCCTTTTTAGTAAGTCGTGTGTATAATGTGTACCAGGGAAGATCTTCTTAGCAACTTGTGGTGTTGTTGGGACTGCATCGCTGAATGGATTTGTCATTGAATAAATGATAACCACTGTCTTCCAAAGGCACTACTTAAGTAAACCAATTTTAGACTAGGATCAAATACTGGGCCACGGTAAAAGACTTTATGTATGTTATAGATAGACATGTTGGAGGTCCTATTTCACAACATTTACTGAACTTAATGCGCTTTCTAGGAAATTTACTTTTTCAACCAAGTTTTCTTGAAGGGTATATGGAGTTACATGGTGAGTGTGTGCCGCTTCTGAGCAAGCATTTTGGAATATTAATATCTTGCTTGACAACCAGAAATTTGGTTATCTTTTACTGCAGAAATTTGGGTGGGCCACTAGTGAACCTGACAGAGGAAAACAAGAAGGAAGAATTATTGGTGGTGTTAAATGTATGTGGGTGCTTAATTATGCAAATTAGTGTCTGAAGTTTAAACTATATTCATGTCTTCAAATCGTTATCCAAAAGGGTCTTTATTGATTTGTTTTACATGTTGTGCTGAATTATTTCTTTCAGGAAAAAGAGTTCTATCTAATGCTTGGGTTCTGTTTCATTTATTCATTTATTTTTGGCTCTTCTGGCATTTCATCCATATTTTGTTCCCTTCTTTCTTCTGTGTTTTGTTCCCGTTTTCCCCCTTGCTTTTTTCTCTTTTCTTCAACCCATTTTGGGTTGCTTCGCTGACTTTATGGTTCCTTCATGTTCTCAGTTGATCCCTCCATGCTCGGCATGCTCGGATTTTTCATCTTCGAGGTCATTGCACCATTGCTTTGCGAAATATTCCCGTTGTGTGTTTGTTTCTAGTTTGATTTCCGCTCTTTTCTCTTCATCATCTTCCTTATTATGCGTTTAATTTAATTTGCAACTGGAACTTTCTTTGTGCAGTCTCCAGGTTTGCTCAATCGCAAGTGTGCCAACATTGACCAAACGTAGCCATCCACTTCTAACCCTAATCTAGAATAATGCAACAAAATTGATTTTGTCCTCTTGTCCTTCCGATACTCGACTTTTCGTAGCATAATTTTCCAATTTGATTATGGGTCTTGTTCTTTGGTATGGATCTAGTGCTTTATGGATTTAGATGAAGAATATGTTCATACATGTTACTAAATCCTCCAAATGTCATTATGGATCTGCGGAAAATTTATGATGAGTTTATGTTTTTTTTTATATTGAAGTTTGTCTTTTCAGCTTTCTTGTTCACTTCTTGTGTGTATATGGTTGTCTGGTTAACTTGTTTTCGGTTTATGCTGTTTTGTGTGGGTGGTTGAGAAATCTATCATCTTTGTATTAAAATTGGTGCTTGAGCTATGGTTGAATCTTAAACCGAGCATGGATGTTACGTTGACTTTTTGGTTTTGTTTTCATGCATTCATGTGTGGCTTCTTACTGTAGTTTTGTTGGCAGAGATTATTGTTGCCTGTTTGGTACAGTCTGAGTGAATAATGGGAGATTAATCTGATTTTGCTAAAAATATGTTGCTTTGGATTTGCCCAAATCTCAAATAGAGGTAACTTTCGCTTGCTTGCTTTTGGATCGTAATCTGTTTATACTAACTTTTTTATGTTCTTTTGGTTATTATTTTGCCAATTTGTTACTACTATCCCCACTTAGAGATCTTAAGCAAGAAGTGGAGTTCTTTGGAGAACTGTGAGATAGCGTTGTTGGACAAGCCTACTAAAATGATATGGATCAGATTATGCTCTTTTTTTTTTTTGTTTGTTTGTTTTGTTTTTTTTTTTTAGTTCATATTCTATTAAGAAATTATGTTTAATTGAATAATTGATTTGGATTCTCAGACGAAAAACATTGTAATAAGTGAATTTTAAAATTTTGGTTAAAAGGGTACGGTGTTAATTTCTCTATTATAAATGTTGAGTTTTGACTATTATAAATGTTTGGTTAGGGAATGAGTAGTCATCTAGAATACATGTTTGGAAGTTGTAGAAGCAAACTGCTCTGATGAGTGAATTTGAAAATTTTGGTTTTGACATTCACGGGCCTAGCTTTGATACTGTTGAATCAAATCATTATCGGGTTACAATATAAGGTAAGCACTATGTACTATATGAACTCACTCTGTTTGAGGCTTACTTTATTATTATTTTTTTTGCTAGGAACGTTTGAAGCTTACTATTGCATGTGGTGCTTTTATTGAATTCATGGTTGTTCGTTAAGTATTGGTTTATTGGCCATTGGATCTTGTACACTATTATGGTTGAATTTTTGAATATTATGCTCGGACTATTCAACATCTGATTTGAGGTGATTTTTATAGGTCTCTCTTCTGCTAAAGTTTCTTGCCAATATATCCTTCTCAAGTAGTTGTGCAAAATTTTTCAAAATTGTACTTTGTTACTAATTCATCTTTTATCAAATCTGATCTGATACACTTGACTAATAGGTGACAAATAAAACTTCCTAGATATTCAACCATGAACTGCAGGGCTATTTGGATAGGTGAAAATATCACACGTCACTATTGCATCAGTAGAAAAGTGATCGTTAGAGAGAAGATTAATTAAAGAGATTATAATTTTTATTTAGCGTGCCTTATATCGTGTAAAAGTATATCTAGTTGTAATAAGTGTGCTCTAAAAGAAATGTCATTTGGAAGTTAAATCTTTATCCTACTTATCTTATCATGCAATTTTTTTTACTATTTAGCAATCGGTTCAAATGAAAATGTCATTTGATTAGTAACTTTTATCCAACTTATTTTATCATGAAAATTATTTACTATTTAGCAATCAGTTCAAATGATCTGAAATGGCCTATACGATTCTGCTCATTACTTGAAGGCAGTGGAACTTTTTGTCCTAATAATATGTTGTACAAAAATGATATTTCTCAAATCTCAAGTGGAGTTGTACATGATATACCTTGTGAAAATTACAATCAGTTATAAAGAAATCAAAAGTGGAACTTTGCAGTCGGATGATGACCATAATCTCTTTAATGACCTAATGTTATTCAATATTATTTGGGTACTCATGTTAGAGCCAGCCTAAGTTTACTCCTCTTGGTTTTTCTTTTCTCTAACTGTTGTTCATAAGGTAACTTCAACTATTCCTTTTGTACTCTGAATTATAATGCACAAATTTCCCATGTAATTTTTGCTTTCATGTTCTTAGGTTCATCAGATGTGTAACGTTACAACTTTAATTACAATTTGCATTTAAATTCAATACCAAAATGGTGAAACGGTTTAGTTTGGATCTATGGGCTTAGGTGTATTTTTTTTCTCTTCAAACAAAATTTTTCAAGACAAAGTTCTTGATTTTTATATACAGAAAATAAGTTAAATGAAAAGAAGTTTTTGTTTGATCACATTCATTCATCAATCTAATCATCAGACATCTTGTTTTAGTGATTATCTCCTGCTAGGTAATTCCTCAACTTGTTTCTATTTAGTATACTACTAATGAATGATGAAGCTACAACTTTTCAGGCTGTGGAGATGATTTTGAGGAAGAATATGTCATTTTCGCTCTTTCCTTTCAAGACTTTTTTATTTTATTTTGCTTTTGAAATTATGTCTGGGCAGCTTGGCCTCTGCCAGAGTGAGTGCAAAGTTGGTGCGTTTTGAGCCCAGAGGGCCGATTGAGCCACCATCAATGGAGGCGATGATGACAACTACGCCGAAGAGTGTCGATTCTGAGGATGCCAAACTCTCCTATCCGAGTTTGGATCCAATAGCATCACCGGAGCCAAAGAAGGTTGAAACCTCTCTGAGATTAAAATCCCGAACAACCATTAGATCATCAGTCAACAACAGTCTTGCCTAAATAAAATGATTAGGGAAGAAATGCTTTCATTTGAGTGCAAAAGCTAAAAAAGTACTATAAAACAATTGTCTATTCTTTTTTGGATTTAATATCTAATTAATTCTATATGTTTAAGTACGTTTAACTAAGAATGAATTTAAAAATCCTAACGAATGGCTTAAGCCGGTGGCCTTCCTCCGGAGAATAATAAATGGGCAGGCGAGTTTTCTTTTGGATTCAGGCAAACAGTATATTTTTTGAGAAAATATGTTGCTTTGGATTTGCCCAAATCTCAAATAGAGGTAACTTTCGCTTGCTTGCTTTTGGATCCTAATATGTTTATACTAACTTTTTATGTTCTTTTGGTTATTATTTTGCAAATTTGTTGCTGCTATCCCCACTTAGAGATCTTAAGCAAGAGGTGGAGTTCTTTGGAGAACTGTGAGATAGCGTTGTTGGACAAGCATACTAAAATGATATGGGTCAGATTATGCTCTTTTTTGTTTGTTTGTTTTTTTTTAGTTCATATTCTATTAAGAAATTATGTTTAATTGAATAATTGATTTGGATTCTCAGACGAAAAACATTGTAATAAGTGAATTTTAAAATTTTGGTTAAAAGGGTAAGGTGTGAATTTCTCTATTATAAATGTTGAGTTTTGACTATTATAAATGTTTGGTTAGGGAATGAGTAGTCATCTAGAATACATGTTTGGAAGTTGTAGACGCAAACTGCTCTGATGAGTGAATTTGAAAATTTTGGTTTTGACATTCACGGGCCCAGCTTTGATACTGTTGAATCAAATCATTATCGGGTTACAATATTAGGTAAGCACTATGTACTATATGAACGCACTCTGTTTGAGGCTTACTTTATTAATATTTTTTTGCTAGGAACGTTTGAAGCTTACTATTGCATGTGGTGCTTTTATTGAATTCATGGTTGTTCGTTAAGTATTGGTTTATTGGCCATTGGATGTTGTATGGTATTTTTGTTGCACATTTGAATATAATGCTTGGACTATTCAACTTCTGATTTGAGGTGTTTTATATAGGTCTCTCTTCTGCTAAAGTTTCTTGCCAATATATCCTTCTCAAGTAGTTCTGCAAAATTTTTCAAAATTGTACTTTGTTACTAACTCATCTTTTATCAAATCTGATCTGATACACTAGACTAATAGGTGACAAATAAAACTTCCTAGATATTCAACCATGAACTGCAGGGCTATTTGGATAGGTGAAAATATCACACGTCACTATTGCATCAGTAGAAAAGTGATCATTAGAGAGAAGATTAATTAAAGAGATTATAATTTTTATTTGGCCTGCCTTATATTGTGCAAAAGTATATTTAGTTGTAATAAGTGTGCTCTAAAAGAAATGTCATTTGGAAGTTAAATCTTTATCCTACTTATCTTATCATGCAATTTTTCTACAATTTAGCGGTCGGTTCAAATGAAAATGTCATTTGAATAGTAACTTTTATCTAACTGATTTTATCGTGAAAATTATTTACTATTTAGCAGTCAGTTCAAATGATGTGAAATGGCCTATACCTTTCTGCTCATAACTTGAAGGCAGTGGAACTTTTTGTCCCAATAATATTTTGTACAAAAATGTTATTTCTCAAATGTTAAGTGGAGTTGTACATGATATACCTTGTGAAAATTACAGTCAGTTCTAAAGAAATCAAAAGTGGAACTTTGCAGTCGGATGATGACCATAATCTCTTTAATGACCTAATGTTATTCAGTGTTATGTGGGTACTCATGTTAGAGCCAGCCCAAGTTTACTCCTCTTGGTTTTTCTTTTCTCTAACTGTTGTTCATAAGGTAACTTCAACAATTCCTTTTGTACTCTGAATTATAATGCACAAATTTCCCTGGTAATTTTTGCTTTCATGTTCTTAGGTTCATCAGCTGTATAATGTTCCAACTTTAATTACAATTTGCATTCAAGTTCAATTCCAAAATGGTGAAACGGTTTAGTTTGGATCTATTGGCTTAGGTGTATTTTTTTTTTCTCTTCAAACAAAATTTTTCAAGACAAAGTTCTTGATTTTTATATACAGAAAATAAGTTAAACGACAAGAAGTTTTTGTTTGATCACATTCATTCGTCAATCAAATCATCAGACATCTTGTTTTAGTGATTATCTCCTGCTAGGTAATTCCTCAACTTGTTTCTATTTAGTATACTACTAATGAATGATGAAGCTTCAACATTTGAGGGTGTGGAGATGATTATGAGGAAGAATATATACATTTTCGCTCTTTCCTTTCAAGACTTTTTTTTTTTTTATTTTGCTTTTGAAATTATGTCTGGGCAGCTTGGCCTCTTCCAGAGTGAGTGCAAAGTTGGTGCGTTTGGAGCCCAGAGGGCCGATTGAGCCACCATCAATGGAGGCGACGATGACAACTACGCCGAAGAGTGTCGATTCCGAGGATGCCAAATTCTCCTATCCGAGTTTGGATCTGATAGCATCACCGGAGCCAAAGAAGGTTGAAACCTCTCTGAGATTAAAATCCCGAACAACCATTAGATCATCAGGTCAACGCGGTCTTGCCTAAATAAAATGATTAGGGAAGAAATGCTTTCATTTGAGTGCAAAAGCTCAAAAAGTACTATAAAACAATTTTCTATTCTATTTTGGATTTAATATCTAATGAATTCTATATGTTTAAGTACATTTAAATAAGAATGAATTTGAAAATCCTAACCAATGACTTAAGCTGGTGGCCTTCTTCGGAGAATAATAAACGGGCAGGCGAGTTTTCTTTTGTCTTCAGGCAAACAGTAAAGGTCTGCTTTTAACTTGGAGATCCTGTAAGTTTTTTTATTTTCTTTCTAATACAGAATTTATTGCTTCTTGAAGATTTTGGTTTTTTTGGTTGATGGTACGAATTCATATAGAAAAATCTAAGTCTTTGGTTAAAAATTATCTTGATTGCTTTTTTTTTTCTCTCGGATAATTAGGGCTGATTATTAACTTTACTCATCAGTGGTATGGATGATTATTTTAAACTGAACTATATGGCTGTGGTCGTGCTTCAAATATCTTTTATATTGATGAGAACTAAGTGTCTTCTTACTTTAGACAAACAAGACAAACAATTTCTCACTCAGAGGAGCTTTCAAGAACATTTACGTTGTAAGTTGTTAATTTTTGCTTCTCTTAGTCTGTGAATTAAAAGAATCTTTTTGCTCTGAGTTTGTCTCTCTTTCGCTTCCGGGCATTTGGAGATTTCTGATTTCCTTAAGCTTATTTGTTCATAACTGTAAGGTTTTTTTTTTTTTCCTGATTCTTGGTTTTGCTTTTTATGTTATTGGAGTAAAAGTTGTGTTCTTCATAACAGGATTTTGTATAGTGCTTTCTAGACTTCTTACTCACCGGGCTATGCTTTTAACATGTTTGGTTAAGTACTTCAAATATATCTGCGTGTTTTTGCAACTTCTTTTTGGGGACTTGCAATTTTTGAGGGTATTTTTACAATTCTTTAGGTACGGGTGGCAATTCCTATTGGCGGGTCATGTTCGCGTCTTGTTGACCCCCTCAGTTGACACGGTTAGGCTTGACATGAACGCGACTCATTTATTATTCGTGTCGAAATAGAAAACCCAAACACCACCTGTATTGGCAGGTTGACACAACACGACACAACTAACCCGTTTATTAAACAGGTCGTAAAAGTGTCGTGTCAACTCGTTGCCAACCCGTTTAAAAAAGAGTGATAAATGGATCGTGTTAATCTCTTTTTCAACTTGTTTATAAAATGGGTGTAAATGGATCTTGTTAACCTATTTTTGAATCTATTTATAAAATGAGTGATAAAATATGTTTCTCGACATCATTGTGCTTAAAAGATTCTCAACCCATTTAATATGCTATGCTGAAAAGACGTTAAATAATCTAAGTTTAAAATTAAAACAAATGCAAAACTCACAAATTAAAAACAAACATACATGATTGATAATTAAACAGTTAAATAATTTGTTGCAGTGGGGGGAGTCACATCAGCACAGCAGTGGGTGGAGTCACATCATCGTTACTGTAAAAGCTACTATAACTAGATTTTCAGCTGACCAAGCATGGTATTATAATTCATGTCCAAGATGCTACTGACAGTTAAAGTAAGCAGGAATTGGTTGGTGGTGTGACAGCCACGGTCACATAAAATTAATGCCATCCCCACGGTAACAAAAATTTCAAATATACTACCACTAACATCTATTTAAATTTATTGACTATAGTAAATTATTTATTACATTAATTTACTATTATTTCATAAAGTACAGGTACAAACTCATCACACAAATCGAAGATGAAATTGGAAACATGAGTATTACTATATTTGGTAAAGCAGCACAAGTCCTCATCAAAAAATCATGCTCCGCACTAACAATTGATGAAGGCTTCATCGATTCACTGACAATCCACCGATCATCGCTCAGCTAAGAGGACAGACAAAGATTTTCCAAGTATATTTTCAAGAAAGAGGAACACAGATAAATGCAATAGTTTCAAAAATATTTGAAGATACACATGCCACACCACCATTACCAGTAAATATCAACTACCATGCTGCCACAACCCAGGTAAAAAAATATTTATTAATTTATACCAATTATAAATAAAGAAATAGTACTTATTACTTTAAACACATATATAAGTAGTATTCTATAATTTCAGTGTCCGCCTAGAAACAAAAATACCAGGACCAACATCAATTCACCCACATACACCAAACCCAAAAAATCAGGCCCAAGGCTAGATATACTCACTAATTTACATTATTTATAAATAAAAAATAATACTTATAATTTCAAATAAGATATTTTTGTCATTTCAGTTCTCAAGCAAAACAAGCAAAGCAGACTAGAAAATGCTCAAGAACTAAGTAATGTAACTATTAAATCAAAACATTTCTAATTTCATCAATTATTAATACTAATTTGTTAAAAATTTACTTCTTGCAGCTAAAAAGACAACGCTAAAAATTAATAAAACAAGCTGGAATAGAATGTAAGAAATTTTTGTTACTTCATTCTATATACTTATATATATACATATGTATATATAAACTACTTTTCTTTTTGTAAGTTGGAACAATATTTATGTATGTACATATGTATATATAAATTACTTTTGTTTTTATATAATATAAAAATAGTACCCGCAGCAAGGCGCAGGTTACCAACTAATCTTACATTCTAAACGGCGAACTAAATAAGGCTTAAAACTAGTGACAATTTCATTTAAAGTCGTTGCTGTACAAACAAGGCCTTAAATTATCTATGCATTCCCACACAAAAGGAAAAAAAAGCCACGATGATGCGGTGATTGTTAAGCTCACCAAGTAGTGTTTGGGTAATTTAAAATATATACATGCAAAAAAACAACCGACTCACAACCCTCTTAAATTCACTCAGCAAAAAGAACCCCCTCAAACCGTCTTAAACAACCGCCTCTCTCTTTGTCTCTCTCCCCTCCGTTTCTTCTCTCTTTCTATCTCTAGATTTCGCAGCCATGAAGCACTCCATGCAGTCTCCGGCCTTGCCCAACCCTAGCGCAGTCAACCCTGGCCGTCGTGGAAGTAGAGGGGCTCCAAGGGGAACGCTCTGTCGTCAGATCCAAACTCGTTGTCCCCGATCTCTACAAATTAGCACCCACAAATTAAATGGAAAGAATTTTCTTAAGTGGTCTCGTTCAGTGTTGATGGTTTTACGGGGAAGAAGAAGATTTGGGCTATTTGGATGGTTCAATTCTGCAGCCCAAAATTGAAGACCCTTATGCAAAATGGGAAGCTCAAAACTCCATGGTGATGGCGTGGTTGATGCACTCGATGGAAGACAACATTGCAGATACCTACACATTGTTTCCCATGACAAAAAAAAATCTGGGATGTTGTAAACTTGGCCTATTTTGATTTAGAGAATGCCTTACAGATGTTCGAATTGAGAAACAAGGTGAGAAATCTGAAACAAGGGGAGAGTGATGTTACACAGTATTATCATGGGTTGACAAGACTTTGGCAAGAATTGGATCTCTTCTCATCTCCATCTTGGAAAGACCCCGAAAATGCAGTCTTGTATAGAAGGATGAAAGATCAGGACTGGATATATGATTTCCTTGCAGGACTTAATAAAGACTTGGATGAAGTTCGTGGCCGATTGCTAGGAATGAGACCTCTGTCCCAAACTGAAGAAATTTTCACTGAGGTGCGTAGAGAAGAAAGAAGAAAGAAGGTCATTATTAGAGGAAATATGCAAAATTTAGAGAACTCTGCACTTGGAGTTCGTGAACGTGGAGAAGAGAATCTGGGGGAAGGAAAAAATAACAAGAAGTGGTGCGAATATTGCAAGAAACCTTATCATACCAAGGAGACTTGCTGGAAACTACATGGCAAACCGACCAAATAGACACCTCGGAACCGTGGACATGAAAGAAAGGGATTTCAGGCAACAGCCGACAAAACTGATGAAGAATTAACCACTCCAGCCACTGCAGCACTGGTTTTCTCCAAGGAACAGCTGGAACAATTAAGGCAGATGATGACACAACCATCTTCCCACTCATCATCTCTCTTGGCTCAGAGAGGTAAAGCATTAACTGTTTTTTGTGGCTTGGCATAAAAAGAAGAACCATGAATTATTGACTCAAGAGCAACGGACCACATGACTGGTTGTGGTAAACTTTACACCACATATATTCCCAACACTGGAAACCGCAAAGTGCAGATTGCCAATGGGACCTCCTCTGTGGTGGCCGGTACTGGGACTATAAGAATTGGACCTAGTGTCACGTTAAAAGGGGTTCTCCATGTGCCGAATCTAAGTTTTAATTTTTGTCCATAAGTAAGTGTAAGCAATGGAGAATAGAAAACTTATTTTATTCCTTCATAGTTTCAGAGAAAGTGTACAGGGATTATATAGACTTAGTGTTGGAAAGAACACGTTTTTCCTATTTTAGGGAACTGTATAATTGATTGTGTTTCTAGTTTTATTGTTTTCGGATTCTAGGAGAGTTGACTTCTCTAATTTGTAAATTAGGAGATTCTTGTTTATTCTTTCCTTAATTAGTCTCTACGGTGTAATTATATATACATGTAAATAGCCCCTCGTAATAAGACACTTTTTATTGATTTTCATCATCTTATTTACTCTGAATTCTGAGATGGTATTAGAGCTCTAGGGATTTTAGTTTTTCCCAGGGATTTCATAGTTTTTGTTTATCGATCCTTGCTGTGTTTTTTGGTTCTCATTCCAGAATTTATTCCTTTGTTAAACGATTCTGGTTAATTTATTCATTCTAGAATTTATTCCTTTGTCAATCGATTCTGGTTCTCATTCCAAAATTTATTCCTTTTGTTAATTGATTCACTATCTTGACCTTATTGCAAGTTTTTTTTTTTTGGCCTTCTTTCTTGTTGTCTTTCTTCTCTCCATTCCACTTGAATCATGTCAAAAACGTTGGAGATAGTCATACATCTGAATCTCAAGTAACTGCGGTTTAGCCAACCGAAGACAGCTATGATGTCTGAGAACTGCCTAATATTCAAGCAGTGTACAAGCTGAATGGAAGGAACTATTTGAAGTGGTTTAACTGGTGCAGACACACTTAAAGGGCATATGAAAGTTGAGCCACTTGCTTGGTACCGGTCCAAAATGGGGAGATCCGAAGTTCGATGCGTGGGATGTAGAAGATTCGATGGTGATGTCTTGGCTTTGGAACTCTATGTCTCCGGAGATTAGCGATACCTGCATGTTTCTTAATACCGCTAAGGAGATTTGGGATGCAGTTGCACAAACGTACTCAAAGGTTCGAGATGCTGCACAAATCTATAAGATCAAAACTAAAATTGCTGCAACAAAATAGGGAAGCTGAACGGTTACTGAGTATTCCAGCCTATTGCAAAGCCTTTGGCAAGAAATGGATCATTATCAATGTTGGTTGCCGAATCGAATTCGGCGGCGGAAACGCAGCGGAATAGCGGATCGTGTATAACAAAAATTTTCATAAAACTTTTGAGATACTCTATAGATTATATTAATTTATGCACCAATAAATTAATCTCATTAATTTATAAGATTCAAGGATCAATCGAAAAAATACCTTGTAGCCGACTCGGATGATATCTTGATTTTCTTTGACCATGAACAGTCCTAGCTCCAAGCTTTGTGTTTAGAACACCAAAGTCTTCCACGTCAATTCCTAGATTCCACGTAGACGTGTGTGTGGGTACACGTGAGACAAAACGGGTTTCTGAAACACTCGAATTTCCACAAACACCAACGCATGCACGATGTGAAATATTGGAGAAAAATATTTTTTCACTCTTTTCCTATATGAGAATTTCGGCCACTCTAGAGAACTAGGGCTGAAAAGTGTTTCAAAAATTGTTTTACAATTTTCTATCTATCTCATATTTAAAGAGTAGAAGTCAAACTTCAAAATAGGATCAAATCTTTATCTCCAATTTTTGAATTTGGAACAAAAAATCCCTTCCCCTTATCCTTTAGGTGGCTGGCCACACACTAGGGTTTTATCCCTGTGTGTGGCACCTAAATAAGATAGGGAATGAAGATATTTTATCCATTATCCAGTAGTCCAATTTTAATTCAGATTCAAATTCGAATTTAAGTCAAACTTAAATTAATTTGAATTCTAAATTGAACAACTTATCAAATAAGTTTAAATGGATAAATCTTGATATGTTCAAATTCAAATTTAAATAATCTCATCATTTAAATAATAATTAATTCTCAATTAATTATTCTTCGAGTATTTAATTTTAGAATTCTGTAATTCTAAAATTCCCATTTTGCCCTTTGTGTCTGGTAGAATTACAAGGACGACGCGGGGACTAATGGACCTATAATTCTAAGCTCCAATAAAATTAATAATTAATTAAACACTTTAATTAATTAATTAATTCTATTAATTCCAATAGTTACTCCACTATAAACTTGGAATTGCACTCTCGGAATTATAGACATTAATTACTTCTAAACTGTGAAGTGTCCATTTGATATAGTCATTGTATATAGATCGATCCTCCATAAATAATTCATAATTAGAGTCAGGTAGAATCCGTTAACCTCTCTCTAATTACATCTTTATCCTTGAGTACCATTGATTCTCTAATGGATAGTGATTCATAAAACACATTCATGAACCAGAGCGGTCTTACTAATCTAAGTACCGAATCAACACTCAAGAGAATTATTTATCTGCTTCTCTCTTAAGAAGGAATGGATTCCATCTCGTATAATAACATTCTCAGCTACTTATTTCATTATGTCTCCAAAATACAAGGAATAGGATTCAAGGTTTCGGAATCCGTACCGAGTAAATCAAAAGACATAAATCCATAAATAGGAGTTTGTTAAGAACTCAGGATTGAGATCATTCTATATATGACCATCGGTAGACTCAATTAGAATTTCTATGCTTAACGGAAATTATTAGAAATTCATATTATGTCTGCGTCCATGTTCCACATAATCTCATTATGAGAAATACACTCATTCAATATCTCGCCATATTAATAGTGCGGATAACACCGTTCCATTCTAAATGGGAATGACATGTATTAATAATGTTTTAATTAAGGATTCTGAACTTTAATTAAATTCATTATGAACAATTACTTTTGATTATTATCCTTAAACATTATCCTCTCGTATATTACACTTATATACCATGTTTAAGGTTACATAAATAATCAAGGAATTTTATTTGATATTCATAAAATATTCATAAATATATGCACATAAAATGATGAATAATCTATTTTATTAAATAAATAATAAATATTCTTTTACATCTCATGCTTTCAGGACACTATTCCCAACAATCAATGCATCCAAATGAAGTGCAGTGAGGATGCAGCCGCTCTTAAAAGGTTCGTTGAAAAAGAAAGAACTTATGATTTCTTGGCAGGTCTTAATATGGAATTTGATGCAGTGAGAGTTCAAGTTCTTGGCAAGGAGGGTTTGCCATCTCTTAATGAGACAATCTATAATCCGGGCTGAAGAAGGAAGGAGAGGAGTCATGAATGAAAATGCTTCTGTTGAGAGCTCTGCATTGGTGACAAGAACAACAAGTGAGAAGAATGTCATGTTAGAACAGTCTCTTACCGAAGAAAACAAGCAGCCATATCAGTCAAAGCCTTTTAACAGAGACAACCTATGGTGCACTTACTGTAAAAAGGCTCGCCACACCAAAGAGAAGTGCTAAAAACTTCATGGTAGGCCGCAAGTTCCCAATAAGAATGGGACAGGAAGAAATGGGCAAGGGAGAGGACAACAAAGTCAAGTTCATGAAGGTTTTAGGGCAGAAAAGAATATTCTTTATTGATTAATTTCTATACAAGAAGTTACAATATTTATAGGAGAAAACCCTATAGGAATCAGGAAATAAAATCCCACAGAAAGAGGGACTAGATGAGATCCTTATCTCAAGAGATCTCCTTTAAAACTGAAAGTATAAACTACTTTCCTATCTTATCTCTAAGCCCTTATTAACCGGATTATTCCTATTTTCTACATTCCCCCTCAAGTTGGTGCATAGATATCTATCATGCCCAACTTGTTAATGAGAAACTCGAAGTTTGATCTAAATAATCCTTTAGTAAGAACATCAGCTACTTGTTGTGAGGTTGGAACAAATGGCAAGCAGATGGCACCAGCTTCAATCTTCTCTTTTATAAAATGTCGATCAATCTCAACATGTTTAGTTCTATCATCTTGGACTGGATTGTGGGCGATGTTGATTGCTGCTTTGTTGTCATAGAACAGTTTCATAGGCATAGTCATAGGTCTTCTCAGTTCTTCCAAAATCCGTTTAAGCCATATCATCTCACAGATCCCTTGTGCCATTGATATGTATTCTGCTTCTGCACTGCTTTGAGCCACTATGTTTTGTTTCTTGCTCCTCCAAGTAACTAGGTTTCCCCATACAAATGTGCAGTAGCCAGATGTAGACCTTCTATCTGACGTAGATCCCACCCAATATGCATCCGTGTAAGCTTCAATACCTCGTCATTCATTCTTCTCAAAGAACAGTCCTTTTCCTAGTGAACTCTTCAAGTACCTCAGGATGCGATAGGCTGCTTCTAGATGTTCTTCATGGAGAGAATGCATAAACTGGCTCACTAGGCTGACAGCGAATGCTATATCTGGTCGAGTATGTGATAAGTAGATTAGCTTCTCGACTATTCTTTGGTACTGAGCTATATCCACCTGTCTTCCTTCTTTGTTTCCATACTTCTGATTTGGATCAATCGGTGTTTCTGCAGGGCGACATTCACTCATCCTGGTCTCTTTAAGAAGATCAATCACATACTTCCTTTGTGAAATTGCAACTCCCTTTCTTGACTTGGCTACTTCCATACCAAGGAAGTATTTTAGTGAGCCTAGGTCCTTAATCTCAAATTCGGAAGCCAGACTTTGCTTTAAACGATTCATCTTAACAGTATCATCCCCAGTAAGGATGATGTCATCTACATACACTATAAGAACAGCTACTTTCCCATTGGAGTGTCTTGTGAACATTGTGTGATCTGCTTGCCCCTAGTCATATCCCTGTCTTCTCGCAAATTGAGTGAATCTCTCGAACCAAGCTCTTGGGGATTGTTTTAGACCATACAGAGACTTTTTTAGCTTGCATACCCGGGTTCCATATTTTTCTTTAAATCCTTGAGGTGGATCTATGTAGACTTCTTCATCCAAATCGCCATTAAGGAACGCATTCTTCACATCTAGTTGCTGTAGTGGCCAATCTAAGTTGGCTGCAAGTGATAGGAGTACCTTGATAGTATTGAGCTTTGCCACTGGTGCAAAGGTTTCAAGGTAGTCAATCCCATATGTTTGAGTGAACCCTTTTGCTACTAGGCGAGCCTTGTATCTTTCCAGAGATCCATCTGATCTGTATTTTGTTGTGAACACCCATTTACAGCGAACAATCTTCTTCCCCTTAGGCAGTTCTATCACTTCCCAAGTTCCATTCTTATCAAGGGCTTTCATTTCCTCGAGAATAGCTTCCTTCTATTCAAGAACCTTTAGAGCATCCTGCACATTCTTTGGAGTTTCCACACTAGATAATTGTGACGCAAAGGCAGAGAAAACAGGTGACAGATTTTTGTAGGACACAAAGTTTGACATGGGATATTTTGCACAACTTCGGACCCCTTTGCGCTTAGCAATAGGAAGGTCAACCTCAAGTATATAGGACTCAAATTCAAGATTGGGTAGGTTGGTGTGAATAGATAGTGTGAGGAATACCTGATTCGGAAAAATTCTGTGTTGTAGGATCCGGACTGATATGTGGTTCAGGCTCTTGGCAGTGTTGGCTAGTTTCAGTCTCTATTCCTTGCTTCCAGTTCTTCCTCCTGTAAACCAACAGTTTTTGTGTTCCTGTTTGTTCCCTATTTTCATCTTTATTAATGTTATGAGATGACTCTATAGACTCAGGATTCAAATTTTCATTACTCACATCACCTAACTCTGTATGTATTAGGAAGTTTGGGCTTCTTGCAGTTTCAATTTCAGTTTCTATTTCAAAGTTCGAATCTTCCCTTAAGCTCTCCTCCTGAAAATGAGTACCAAAAAATGGTTGAGACTAAAAAAAGGTAACATCCATTGTGACAAACATTTTTTTTTTAAGCTCATATCCTCTTTGGTTCGGAGCATAGCCTACAAATAGCACTTTCTAGCGCGAGGATCTAACTTTCCCCTATTTTAGTTGTGAATATGGACAAATGCAATACACCCAAACACTCTCAAAGGTAAATCTGTAGTCAACTTAGAGGCAGGGAAAGTGTTCTTGAAGACACTTAGGGGTGTTTTATAATCTAAAACTTTGGTAGGCATGCAGTTTATGAGGTATGTGGCAGTTAGAAGAGCCTCTCCCCAAAGGTACTTAGGAACACCATTAGTAAATAATAATGCTCTCGTGACTTCTAGGAGGTGTTTATTTTTTCTTTCTGCGATGCCATTTTGTTGGGGTGTATCTGAACATGAACTTTGATGTATTATGCCTTTGTCTGAAAAATATCCTCCCAATATTTCATTAAAGTATTCTCTGTCATTATCACTCCTAAACACTTTTATTTTCTCTTGAAATTGTATTTCAATCATTGTATAGAATACCTGAAATATCTCTTTTACTTTAGACTTGTCCCTTAATAAATATACTCAAGTGAGTTGTGTGTGATCATCTATAAAGCTAACAAACCATTTTTTTCATACATTGTTGAGGCTCAAGGTAGTCCCCAAACATCACTATGAATTAATAAAAACGGTTTTGATGCTTGATATGGTCTAGCGGGAAAGGAAGAACGATGATGCTTAGCTAGTTCACAAATCTCACATTTAAAAGAAGATGGACTTTTATTTCTAAATAAATCAGGTAACAAATGTTTTAAGTAATAAAAACTAGGATGCCCTAATCTATAATGTCAAATCATAACATTATTAGAAACGGAAATAGAGTTGAAACAAGAGTTTGTAACTATGTGTCCTGATTCGGTTCCATCTTCAAGGAAATAGAGACCTCCACTTTCTCTAGCACTGCCAATCGTCCTCCCCGAGACCATGTCCGGAAACTCACACCGAGAAGAGTCAAAAGTAACACGACAATTAAGAGAACTTGTTATCTAACTGACAGACACAAGATTGCAAGAGAGTTTTGGAACATGGAGTACATCATGCAAGGTTATATAATTCGAAATTTTGACAGTCCCTGTTCCAGCAATTGCAGATAGGGAACCATCAGCAATTCTAATCTTCCTATTCCCTACACATGGAGTATAAGTTGAAAAAAAATGGGAGCAACCTGTCATGTGATTAGTGGCTCCTGAATCTATGATCCTGGAGCTGTTTTGCTTAGGATTAACACTAAGGAAGGCTGAGGCGAGATTACCTGTTTTGATAAAAGAACATGAAGGGGTTGATTGGTTTACTCAAAAGTGTGAAGACTGAAAAAGTTTGTGCAGCTGCTCTAATTGTTCCTTTGTGAAAGACAGCCCTTCAGAAGTACCTTGCTACCCCTGATCTTCACTGGTTGCTTGAGCCGAGAAGCCCCTGGAATCAACACTCCTTTTCTTCCAGTTCTGCGGTTTTCCATGGATCTTCCAGCAATTTTCCCTCGTATGCCAATGTTTTTTTGCAATGGTTACACCAGGGCTTTTTCTTCTTGTCATTATCTGAGTCATTCCTCATTGACACAAGGGCAGAATTATCAGTCACAGCAGCCACTGGTTTGTTATCCTCCTCGGTCTTCATCATAACTTTCTTCCTAGTCTCCTCTCTTCTAATTTCAGAAAACGCCTCTCGAAGAGTTGGTAGGGATTTTTTCCAAGAATCCTAAACCTAATCTCATCATAGACTCGGTCCAAACCAACCAAAAAAAGGTACACCCGATTACTTTCTTCTTTTTTCATAAATCTAATGCTATCCATCGGGCAATCCCACTCATCATTATTGCATTGATCTAATTCTTGCCATAAAGACACCATCTCATTATAATAAATGGTAACCTCACGCTCACCTTGTTTGGATTTCCACAACTTGGTTTTTAATTCAAAAATTTGTGAGGAATTTTCAAGATCGGAATAGGTTTCTCTCACTGCATCCCATACGTCTTTTGCAGTGGAAAGGAAAAAATAGGGCTTACCTATAGTTGGTTCCATAGAGTTAATTAACCATGTAGTAACTAACGAATTTTCTGACCTCCATGCCTTAGTTTTGGATCCCCATCTCCAGGCTTCTTCACTTCTCCATTCAAATGATCGAGTTTTCCTCTTCCATCAATGGCCAACTTCACCGATTGTGCCCATTCTAGGTAGTTCTTCCCGTTCAGTTTGTGGACAGTTAATTAGAATGAAAATTGAGTCGAGTCTCCTCCTTGTGCCATAGTGGTTCGATCTAGTTCACCACGATTAGAATCTCCTGCCCTAGAGGATGCCGAGGATCTGCCTTCTTCTATGATGGCCATTTCAACCATGGATTAAGAAGGTATTTTTCAACTCTGATACCATGAAGGTTTCAGGGTAGAAAAGAATATTCTTTATTGATTAATTTCTATGCAAGAAGTTACAATATTTATAGGAGAAAACCCTATGGGAATCAGGAAATAAAATCCCACGGAAAGAGGGATTAGATGAAATCTTTATCTCAAGAGATCTCTTTTAAAAACTGAAAGTATAAACTACTCTCCTATCTTATCTCTAGGCCCCTATTAACCGGATTATTCCTATTTTCTACAGTTCACATGGCTGGAGTACAAACTGCCGACAACATCAACAACTCATAAACATCATTGGAGAAGATATTGAGAGATTGAAGAGTTTCTTGGGGACACTAGAGAAGTAGTCACCCACGGTGGCAGGTACTTGTAACCTAGCCTTATCAGGTATATCCTCCAACCCTTGTGCTCTTATTGCCTTGGATAATGCTATTCATAGTACATGGATAATGGACTCAGGAGTCACAGACCATATGACCTCTTCCTTCACTAAATTTATCGCATATGCACCTTGTCCTAGTAATAAGAAAACCACCATAGCCGATGGTTTAGTCACTACTGTTGCTGGTCAGGGAGATATTCTTATTAGTGAATCTCTTACACTTAAAAATGTTCTTCATGTCCCAAAATTATTCACCAATCTTGTATCTATCCAAAAGCTGACCAAAGAAGCTAATTGTAGTGTGATTTTTTATTCCTCTCATTGTGAACTTCAGGAATAAGGTACGAGGAAGATGATTGGACGTGCTACAGAGAGAGATGGCCTTTACTATCTTAAAGGACCTAGTTAACAACATAAATTTGAGGATGTTTCTTCCCTATCACTCTTTGCCGAGTCACCTAAAATCAATAAAGACAAAATATGGCTTCATCACCGTCGTCTTGGTCATCCATCATTCAATGTTCTTAAAGTCATGTTTCTTTCATTATTCATTAAAATTGTTGTCGAAAGCTTTCATTGTGATATGTGTGAGCTTGCTAAACACAAGCGTTCTATTTTTCCAATAAGCAACAAAAGAACCTTATTTCCATTTACTCTTATTCATAGTGATATTTGGGGGCCTTCTACAGTTCCCAATATTTATGGAGCTCGTTGGTTGTTTCATTTATTTAAAATCATACTCGTATGACATGGATTTTCCTCTTAAAAAACAAATCCGATGTGAGTCTTGTGTTTCCAATGTTTTTTAATATGGTTAAAACCCAATTCGGCATGGGAATCAAACGGTTTTGATCTGGCAATGCTAGAGATTATTTCAATCAAACTCTCTCCCCATTCTTTCAACAAAATGGCATTATTCATGAGTCATCTTGCATCAACACCCCTCAACAAAATGGGGTTGCTAAGCGGAAAAATAGCCACCTCTTACAAGTCACCCAAGCTTTCCTTTTCCAGAAAAATGATCCAAAAAATTATTGGGAAAAAGCCGTGTTAACCGCAGCCCACATCATAAATAGTTTTCCCACGAGAGTACTTGATTTTCAAAGTCCTGTACAAGTCCTTGCAAAATTCTATCCTAATTTTAATGTCTCCAACATTCTTGTTCTAAAAATTTTCGGCTGTGTTGCATTTGTTCATCTCCATTCTCAAAATAGGGGTAAACTTGACCCAAGAGCTACCAAATGTGCCTTTGTTGGCTATTCGTCTACTCAAAAGCGTTATAAGTGCTATCATCCTCCCGCTCAAAAATTTTATGTATCTACAGACGTTACCTTTGTTGAGGACGATCAATACTTTCATAATCCTTATCTTCAGGGGGAGACGTCATTCATGGAAGATAAGTTTCTTCTTGAGCTGCCTGTGTCTCAAACTACAACTGTTCCTGTCTAGCTTGTCCAGTCCGGAACTGTTCCTGTCCATTTTGAAACAGATCATGTCCAAGCCGAAACTGCTCCTCCCGTAACACAGAACCGTCTTGAGCCGTTTGCTAAAGTCTATTCGAGGAAGAAAGGGCCTTTGTCTCAATCGATGCAAGTCCAATCATTTGAATCAAACCCGGCGACTGATGAGGTAAGTTCTTCATCTACTTCTTCTGATTCAAAAGATCCAGATATCCATAAAGAAGATGACCTTGATGTTCCTATAGCACTTAGGAAAAAGACTAGTGTGGAATTTCCCTCAAAGTTAGCATATTTAGAATTAGTTATAGGAGGAAATCAGTAGATTAGAGAATCCGGATCTTCCTATTCAGATTCCTTGAGTTTAGGAGGATAGTTTCCTTTTCCTTATTTTTAGGGATTTGTTACCTTCTTTAGTTATGTAAATTGTGTATATAAGTGTGTATTGGTTACCGACTAATTCAATGAGAAATAGAGAAGATTATTCTTCCTCAAAATCTTCATGGTATCAGAGATTGTTTTTCTAAAAAAACCCTAGCCTCCATTCCCAACCGTCCCTCATAGCCAAGCACAGCTATGGCATCCGAAACAACCAGCTCTACCTCTGATGTTTCTTCTTATTCCGATCAAACATCTGCTCTTTCAAATTCTGGACATTCTGGAAATTCTGAAAATCTCACCCAGATCACTAGCCACAAACTTAATGGGCTAAACTTCCTCCAATGGTCTCAATCAGTCCGATGTTCATCTGTGGCAGAGGCAAAGAGGATTATCTAACAGAAGAGATTCCAATTCTGAAGAAGGATGATCCAGGCTACAAAAAGTGGAAGGCCAAAAATCATCTGATTATGTCCTGGCTCATCAATTCAATTCAATGAATGTTGATATTAGTGAGAATTTTCTTCTTTATGCGACTGCACAAGAAATTTGGGAAGCCGTAAGAGAGACTTACTCCAATTCTGAAAATATATCAGAGTTATTCGCAGTTGAGTCCATTCTTCATGATCTACGGCAAGGAGATCTCACAATGACACAATACTTCAACACACTCACCCGTCACTGGCAGCAACTAGACATGTTTGAAAGGCACGGATGGAAGTGCCCCGAAGACAATGTCCTGTGTCGAAAAATAGTGGAGCAGAAGAGGACATTTAAGTTTCTATTGGGTTTAAACAAGAACCTAGATGAAGTTAGAGGCAGAGTGATGGGAACTAAATCTCTTCCTAGTCTTCGAGAAGCCTTTTCTGAAGTTCACCGTGAGGAAAGCAGGAAAAAAGTCAAGATGGGCGGTCAACATTCATCTCCAATGTTGGAAGGATCTACCCTTGCTGCTCGTGGCTTACGTCCTTCAATTTAGCATGATTCTCGCCAACAGAGGAAGGGAAGATCGTGGTGCAATCACTGTGCTAAACCTGGCCACACTAAGGACACGTGTTGGAAGACACACGACAAACCTGCTGATTGGAAACCATCAAAATCAGGTTCTGACAAAGACAGTCGTGCAAATTCAGCCACTAGCAATCACTGCCAAGTGAAGCCCCTTCACCAAGGAACAACTTGAAGTGCTCCAAAAGCTTATAAGTAGTACCCTCTCACATCACACCGTTCATGCCCCATCCACTAGCATGCACACACAAGCAGGTAATTCACAATATGTACTCTCCGTGTGTGCTAAACATTCAAGACATTGGATTATTGACTCAGAGGCGTCAAACCATATGACGGGCGATGGGTCTCTCTTTCATGAATATCAACCAAGTAATACCAATGTCATAGTACGCATTGCTGATGGTTCTCTGTCTAAGGTGGTAGGGATTGGATCCGTTCGACTTTCACCCAAAATCATTCTCAAATCCGTGCTTCATGTCCCTAAACTTGATTGCAACTTAATGTCCATCAGTAAGTTCACTTGTGATCATCATTGTGTTACTAAATTTCTCCCAAATGTGTGTTTTTCAAGAATTGGGTTCGAGGAAGAGGATTGACAGTGTTAAGATGTGCTCGGGACTTTATCTCTTCAAGACACCTCAACTTGGAGAAGCTTTAGTTAGGAGTAGAAACCTTCCTAAGAGTCAGTCAATTAGTAATTTCAGTCCTAAGTCTGTCTTTAATTCTAGTGTCAATAAAGATAGTGGAGTCATGTTATGGCATTATCGGCTAGGTCATCCAAACTTTATGTATCTTGAAAGGTCATTCCCTCATTTATTCATCAATAAAAATTCAAAAAATTTTACCTGTGAGATCTATCAACTTGCAAAACACACTCTTTCTATCTATCCAAGTATGCCCTACTATCCATCAAAATCATTTGCATTGATTCACAGTGATATATGGGGACCCGCCCGAATAAAAAATATTAATGGGGCACAGTGATTTGTGACTTTTGTGGATGATCATACACAACTCACTTGGGTTTTCCTTATGAAAGCAAAGTCAAAAGTTGATAGAATATTCCAAGCATTCAACTCCATGGTCCAAACATAGTTCAGTACTAAAATCCAAATTCTTAAGTCTGATAATGTTCGGGAATATTTCTATTCAGTTCTAGGCAACTAATTGTCCCAACAAAGAATTGTCCAAATGAGTTCATGTGTCAATACACCTTAACAAAATGGAGTGGTTGAGAGAAAAAACCGTCATTTGTTAGAAGTAGCCCGATCCCTCATGTTTTCTGCTGGTGTTCCAAAGTATCTTTAGGGGGAAGCCATTCTTACCTCTACATATCTCATCAATAGGATGCCATCTCGTGTTCTAAAATTTGGTACACCACGTCAAGCCCTCATTAACATATTTCCTCATGCTCGTGTTCTTTCCTCTTATCTTCCTTCTAAAAATTTTGGGTGTTTTGCCTTCGTCCATATATACCCCCAAAACAGGAGTAACCTTGTTCCAAAATCCATAAAATGTGTGTTCATTGGTTATTCCACAAATAAGAAAGGTTATAAGTGTTTTTGTCCCAACACAAGAAAAGTCTGACACAATGGATGTGACATTCTTTGAAAAAACTCCTTATTTCTCCAAAACTGAAATTTAGGGAGAGAATAATCAGAAAGAACTTCAGCTTTGGAGTTGGGATTCCTTGCTAGAACAGCCTGAAATTAGCCCAAATATATAGCCACAAATTACAGAGTCTAGCCCTATGTCCAGTCCAGTCCGTGTACCATCAAATTAGTCAGAAACATCTCTTTTCAGTCCAGGCCGTGTACCTGAACCTTTGGCTAATCTTCCCAATCCTTCCTTGAGTATGCCCTGTCCTCTGCCAGTAACTAAAGAACTTCAAGTATACACCAGAAGGAAAAAGCAACCTTAGGGGGCGATTGAGAACTTGGCACATCTCATACCTGTCCAAGAATCTAAATCGGACCTAATGACTGCAGAAACTAGCACAGGAGGTAGAAATGAGCCGGAACAAAAAGGGTCACATGAGACTCAGACTATAGATGATTTAGAACTACCTATTGCCCTAAGGAAAGGTAGTCGAACCTATACTCAACATCCAATCAAGAATTTTATTTCATATGCAGGTCTCTCTCCATCCTATCGAGCCTTTACTTCAGGGCTGGATAATATTCAATTTCCAGCAAACATTCAAGAGGCTCTGAGTCACCCACGTTGGAAACAGGCTGTCCAAGAGGAGATTATGGCCTTGGAAAGGAATGGAACATGGACCATCACTGAACTCCTGCCAGGAAAGAAAAAGGTGGGTTGTAAATGGGTCTTTACTGTGAAGCACAAAGCAAATGGAAGCATTGAAAGGCTTAAGGCTCAGTTTGTAGCAAGGGCTTTACTCAATCCTATGGTGTTGATTACCAGGAGACCTTTGCTCCTGTTGCAAAGCTTAATACCATTCGAATACTCCTTTCATTAGCAGCGAATTTGAACTGGTAACTTCATCAACTTGATATAAAGAATGCCTTTCTTAACAGAGATCTCGAAGAGGAAGTCTACATGGAAGTTCCTTTGGGTCTACAAATAAGCAACAGCAACAATAAGGTGTGCAAGTTATTGAAGTCTCTGTATGGACTTAAACAATCCCCATGAGCGTGGTTTGGTAGATTCTCACGGTCAGTAAAAGAACATGGTTTTATTCAATGTCAAACTGATCACACACTCTTTGTAAAGCGTTCTCCCAAGAATAAATTAGCCATTCTCATTGTGTACGTCGATGACATCATCCTAACCGGAGATTATGAGGAAGAGTTACTGAAGATTAAACAATCCTTGGCTAAAGAATTTGAAATTAAAGATCTTGGTCCTCTACGGTACTTTCTAGGTATGGAAGTGGCTCGATCAAAAAAAGGAATAGTTGTCTCTCAGAGTAAATACACCTTGGATTTACTTAAAGAGATTGGTATGCTAGGATGTAAATCGGCAAGCACCCCGATGGACTCTACAAAGAAGTTAGGACGTGAAGAGGAAGGAACTCTAGTAGACAAAGGAAGATATCAACGTCTAGTAGGGAAGCTTATTTATCTCTCCCATACTAGACCTGACATTGGTTTTGTAGTAAGTGTCGTAAGTCAGTTTATGAACCATCCGATGGGGGAACACATGGAAGCTGTGTACAGAATTCTCAAGTATCTAAAGATGACCTCTGGAAAAGGGTTATTGTTTAAGAAAAATGGTTGCAGAGATATAGTTCTATACTCTGATGCAGACTGGGCAGGAAGCCAAATAGACAGGAGGTCAACCACAGGGTATTGCTCTTTAGTCTAGGGAAATCTTGTAACATGGAGAAGTAAGAAACAAACTGTAGTTTCCAGAAGCAGTGCAGAGGCTGAACTAAGAGCCTTAGCAGTAACGATCTGTGAAGGAATATGGATCAGGAGAGTTATGACCAAGTTGGGGTTGGAGTTTAAGAAGTCGGTGACACTTAAGTGCGATAATCAGGCTATTATTAGTATCGCAAAGGATCCAGTTCATCACGACAGAACGAAACATGTGAAGATAGATCGGCATTTTATAGTAGAGAAGATTGAGAACTCAGAGGTGCAATTGGTCTACACTTCTACTCGGGAGCAACTTGCAGACATCTTGACAAAGGCGTTGCCAGGACCTAACTTTGAGGAACTATGCAACAAGTTGGCATGTACAATATGTACAACCCAACTTGAGGGGGAGTGTGAAATTTCCATCAAAGTTAGCATATTTAGAATTAGTTATAGGAGGAAATCAGTGGATTAGAGAATCCGGATCTTCCTATTCAGATTCCTTGAGTTTAGGAGGATAGTTTCCTTTTCCTTATTTTTAGGGATTTGTTACCTTCTTTAGTTATGTAAATTGTGTATATAAGTGTGTATTGGTTACCGACTAATTCAATAAGAAATAGTGAAGATTATTCTTCCTCAAAATCTTCAACTAGGACTTGCACCCAACACCCCTTATACCTTTTCATGACCTATAACAAGCTATCTCATAACTATAGAGCCTTTCTCTCTAGTCTTGACAACATTACCATTCCTAAAACATTATCCGAGGCACTAGGAAATGAGAATTGGAGGAATGCCATGAAGGTGGAAATGGAGGCCTTTGAGAAAAACAAGACATGGGATTTGGTGGAATTGGCGAAAAGGAAGAAATCGGTTGGATGCAAATGGGTCTTTACCGTGAAATATAAAGTCCGATGGCTCACTAGAAAGATATAAGACAAGGTTAGTTGCAAAAGGTTATACACAAACCTATGGCATAGATTACCTTGAGACATTTGCCCCGGTAGCAAAGATGAACACAGTGAGAGTGTTACTATCATTGGCAACCAACTTTGAATGGAGACTGCAACAATTTGATGCCAAGAATGCCTTTCTACTTGGTGATCATGAGGAAGAAATCTATATGGAGGTTCCTCCAGAGTTCGGCTCTACAAGTAGAGAACAAAAAGTATGCAAGTTAAGAAAGGCTTTGTATGGACTCAAGCAATCCCCAAGAGCTTGGTTTGGAAGGTTTACCAAGGTTATGTTAAATCTTGGATTTAGACAGTCAAGGTGATCATACGTTGTTCGTAAGACATTTAGCTTCAGGGGGAGTTACAGCATTGCTAGTATATGTAGATGACATCATAGTGATTGGAGATGATTCGGAAGGAATTGGGAAATTAAAAGAGCGTCTAGTGAAAGAATTCGAGATCAAAAATCTTGGTGATCTTAAGTATTTCCTTGGCATAAAGGTGGCTCACTCTTGACAAGGAATTTTCATATCTCAACAGAAGTATGTGAGATCTTTTAAAGGAGACAAATCTGAAACTAGTCAGATATTCAAAACATTTAATGTCACGATCCAAACTCAATTCAAAACCAACATTCAGGTTTTCAAAACAGACAACACGCGAGATTTTTTTCAATTCTGTTCTTGGAGATTATTTACAAACTCACGGTATTATTCATCAAAGTTCTTATGTCGATACACCCCAACAAAATGGTGTAGCCGAACGCAAAAACCGTCATCTTCTTGAGGTTGCTCACTCTTTATTGTTCACCTTAAATGTTCCCAAAAGATTCTGGGGTGAAGCGGTTCTCACAACAACTTATCTCATAAACAGAATGCCTTCACGAACCCTGAACTTCAAAACTCCAAGCCAATCATTTCTCAAAACTTTTCCAAACTCTCACCTTATTACTCAGATTCCCCTCAAGGTCTTCGGCTGCTCTGCCTTTGTTCATGTCCGCTCATAAAACAGGGGGAAACTAGATCCTAGGGCAACCAAATGCATTTTTCTTGGTTACTCACCAAACAAGAAGGGGTATAAATGCTACTGTCCACTCACAAATAGGTTCTTCCATTCCATGGATGTCACATTCTTCGAGCATCAACCATTCTACATGAATTCCTCTATTCAGGGGGAGAAAAAGATGATCGAATCTCAGAATTGGGATTGGGATTCTCTTTTCAAAAATGATTCAGAGAGTTCCAGAATTCCAATTCTGAGTGTCTTGGCTCCATCAGCAGAAACAACACCCCTCTTCAATGAGTCAGCCGAGCTCCTCCTCACTGAGTCAACCGAGTCTTTTCGTGTCAACCCTGAAACCCAATCTGGTCGTGTCAACCCTGAAACCTAATCTGGTCAAGAAAAAGGTTCAAGCCCTGTTCCAGAACCCAGACCTGTCCCAAATGAACCCAGACCTGGTCCAAATCAAACTGCAACAGACAAGGACATTAGTGTCTACTTAAGGAGAAAATGTCGCCAAGAACAACCTCAGCTATAACCTGCACAAACTCAGCATAACCAAGACTCTTACTCGGCTCCAACCTCCAATGAAAATACGCAAGGTAAGGCTGAAATTACTCTTGTTCCTGTGTCTGAGTAGTTTGCAGACCCTAGTTTAGACCTGGATATCCCAATTGCAGTACGAAACAGAATTTGACCATGTACACGACACCCTCTTCGCAATCATTTGTCATATGTGAAGTTGTCCCCAACCTACAGAGCTTTTGTGTCCAAGCTAGACCAGGTCCGAGTACCCGCTTCCATCCATGAAGCTTTACAAAAACCCGAATGGAAGGCAACCACTCTGGACGAAATAAGAGCACTTGAGAAGAATTGAACGTGGACGATTACTACTCTGCCTTAGGGTAAGCATGTTGTTGGATGTAAATGGATATTCTCAGTGAAACACAAGGCAAATGGTAGTGTGGAAAGGTTCAAGGCTCGCGTCGTGGCTAAGGGGTTTACTCAGTCATATGGAATAGACTACCAAGAAACATTTTCTCCAGTAGCCAAGCTAAACACCATTAGAGTTCTCATTTCCAATGCAGTAAACCAAGACTGGCCTCTGTTTCAACTTGATGTAAAAAATGCCTTTCTAAATGGAGACCTCGAGGAAGAAGTTTACATGGTAATAACTCTGGGGTTTGAAGACAATTCAACTGCCAATAGAGTGTAAACTCATAAAGTCTTTGTATGGCCTCAAACAGTCTCCTCGGGCATGGTTTGACAGATTTACTAGAGTACTCAAGAAGGATGGTTATGTTCAATGTCAAGCCGGTCATACATTATTCGTCAAACATGCTACTGATGGAAAACTCATTGCCCTAATTGTGTATGTTGATGACATAGTCCTCACAGATAATCATTGGGAAGAAATGGATTGCCTAAAGAAGCTACTCTCAAGGGAATTTGAAATCAAAGATCTTGGACACCTGAAGTATTTCCTTGGGATGGAAGTAGCTAGATCAAGCGGAGGTATCTTGGTGTCACAATGGAAATATGTCCTGGACCTACTCAAGGAGACAGGTGTAAACTAGTTGACACTCCTATGGATCCAAATACAAAATTAGGAGTGCGAATAGATGGTTCAACAGTGGACAAAGGTAGATATCAGCGCCTTGTGGAAAAATTAATCTACCTTGCTCATATTCGCCCAGATATTGGCTTCTCAGTAAGTGTGGTTAGTCAATTCATGAATAACCCTTCAGAGGAACACATGGAGGCTGTGTATCGAATCCTACGATATCTCAAGAGAAATCCAGGGAAAGGATTGTTATTCGAGAAAACCACAAACAGAACTGTTTAAGAATTCACAGATGCCGATTGGGCAGGATCGTCCATAGATCCAAGATCGACGTTAGGTTACTGTTCATTTATTTGGGGAAACTTAGTGACTTGGTGAAGCAAGAAGCAGCCAGTCGTTGCCCGGAGCAGTGCAGAGGCCGAGTTTAGAGCATTGGCACATGGGATATGTGAAGGAATGTGGCTAAAAAGGCTTTTGTAGGAACTTAAAGTTAAGGCAGAAGGTCCTATCGACATGAGGTGTGATAATCAATCAGCTATAGCCATAGCAAAGAATCTAGTTCATCATGATATGACCAAGCATGTTGAGATAGATCGTCACTTTATTAGCGAGAAGATTGAAGGCAAAATAATCTCACTCAACTATGATCCTACATGGCATCAAACTATAGATATCCTAACAAAGGCACTCCACCGCACTAACTTTCAAGAACTATGTTACAAGCTAGGCATGATGAGTATATACAGTCCAACTTGAGGGGGAGTGTAGAAAATCTTCTAGAAGGTAGGTGTATTTTATTGTAAATAGAAACCATGTATATTGAAGTAAATTAGGGCTGATTGTTCGGAGAATATTTCTCTGATATAGTTACCTTAGTTAGGCAGATTTTCCCGTTTTTAGACTTAACATACCTCTCATTTCTGTATATATTCTTCGACCAGTGAATGAGAAAGTAAGCATTTTCTGTTCCAAAATATTCTATAATATCGTCCACATACACAATCAAGACAACAATTCTACTTTCTGCAGAAATATGTATGAACAGAGTGTGATCTGACTTCCCTTGTAAGAACCCTTGAGACTTTACAAATCTTGCAAATCTATCGAACCGGGCCCTCAGAAATTGTTTAAGTCCATATAATGACTTCTTTAATCTGCAAATCTTCTTCTCAAAGCTATCACTAAACCCTGGGGGAGCCTCCATGTATACTTCTTCTTCTAAGCCTCCCTTAAGAAAGACATTTTTGACATCTAGCTGATGAAAAGACCAATCTAGATTAACTGGAATAGAAAGTAACACTCTTACTATATTCAACTTAGTCACTGGTGAAAAGGGTTCTGAGTAATCAATGTCATAGGTTTGTGTAAATCCCTCGGCAACCAACCGGGCTTTGCATCTCTCGAGAGATCCATCAGAATTATACTTCACGGTGAACACCCATTTACACCCAACTGGTGTTTTCCCTTCCAGACGATCCACTTTCTCCTAAGTTTTATTCTTCTCAAGAGCTCTCATCTCCTCAAGGACTGCCTCCCTCCACTCAGAAACTTCTAGAGTATCCTGTATATTCTTTGGAATCGCAACACAAGATAATTTTGAGGTAAATGCCCGAAATGATGGAGACACTCATAGGATAAAAAGGTATACAATTGATGTTTAGTACATGTCCTAGTGCCTTTCCTAAGAGCAATGGGAAGATTCAAATTTTCATCTGACTCTGGAATAGAACTCGGTTCAGAAGACTCATACTCAATAGGAATAGGACTACACTTACCTGACTGATTTTCACTCTGGATTTGTTCCCAGGTTAGATTCCTGGCCATGCTCCAAGTCGTCGGTCTTTTTCTGCTATCCTGGATATTTCCTCGAATTGACTTGCCCTTTAAAGCGAAGTCCATCTTGCCTCGCACACATCTCACTTCCTTCCGGAGTTTGATTTTGTAATGGTGCACAAGGTTGATTCCCATTATTTGAGGTATCTTCATTTTCAATGTTTACCATGGTCTTAGATTCATTGTTTTTTTTTCCCTTTTATTGGGTAAAAAATCTTCCAATAACCAATTAAAAGACGAAGAATCTTCACTAGATGTCTTCCTCTGAAGATGAGTTTTAAAAAAGGATTTGTCTTCAAAGAAGATGACATCCATGGAGATAAAAAAGTTTTTGGATATTGGATCAAAACATTTGTACCCTTTTTGAGTCGAAGGATAACCAATAAAAACACATTTTCTTGCTCTAGGATCAAGTTTTCCGCGATTGACATCATGAATGTGTACAAATGTCCTAACCTAAAATGTCATAACATAATTTTATTCTCATTAGGAATTGAAATAGAATTAAGACAAGTTCTCTAGGGTTGCCTATTCAAGTCGTATCCATCTTCAAAGAGATATAGATCTTCAACTTGCTTAGTGTGGAAAACGCAATCTATTGATTTTGTAAATAGGATATATTAGGAAAGTTTGAAATTTATATTTTGTATCCCTAAGATTAAGGTAATCAGTTAGTTTCCTGATATCCCATGAATAATGGGATAAGGTGTAATCTAGGAGATTCTACTTTTGTGTATAAAACCCTGAGAGGGCCGGGTGTATAGAATTAATTCAGAGAATAAGAAATATTTTTTCTTGTCCTATTTTTCCACATGGTATCAGAGCCTTAGGTTTCCTAGGTTACTTTATTTTTTCTTAGGCCTTCATGACCGTTTCTTTCTTGGCTTTCATTGCCAAGCCTCATCACAAGGCCTTTCTTGGCTTCTAAAAGATAAGATAAACTAATAAGATAAGCTATAAGATTTGGATATTAATTCAAATCTCTTATTTAAAAGATAACACTCCTAATAATTATCCCTAATAAATAGAAGATAAAATCTATCATAATCGACACCTTCCATTGCATTTGAGGTGTTGAGGTTGTGAGAATTTTGAGATGAACTAGTAGTGGGCTCATTGTGAGAATTTCTGATGTATGCATAACAGTTTGCTCTTGGCTTTCAAAGTTGTTGAACTCTTACAACCACAAAGATATAAAACAAGATGAAAAAGACAAATAAAGAACAATTAGTATTCATCAATGAATGTTAAATTAACAAAATCAACATAAATATTTACCATGAATGCTAACTACATTCATAAACTAACTGTTAACTTAAATACTTTGGTTTGCCTCTGTAAAAACTTTTGTGCTGGGTTCTTAGCAATAGGAGTAGGAAGTGAAGTCACAACATTTGTTGTAGAAACCTTGCCCTTAGAGTATTCAGCAAACAACAAGTCCAAATTTCTCTTAACTTCTAAAAACTAAGGTGACCCTTTCATTCCATAAACATTGCCATAAGCATAATCTACAAAATTCAACTTGTAACGAGGATCAAGCACTATCGTAATTGCCAATATCAAACTGAAATATTTCCAATACTTCTCAAACTTGGTAAGCATTGCTTTTGCCATAGCAAACAAATATGCATCTTCACTTCTCTCAGATGACTTCAATGACAAATAACATGTGTACACAGTTGGAAAGTACAAGTTTGCAGTGGGATATTTAGCTCCAAAAAAAACAAAAGTGATATTATAAAAGGGTTCCAAAAATTCACAAATTTTCTCGGCCTTTTCCCATTCATATGGATCAGGACAATCCTTATAATTAGAATCACTCAATTCTCAATGACAAAATGCTTGTCGATAATACAAGACACTGTTAAGCATGAGTAATGTTGAGTTCCATCTTGTAGGTACATCTTGCCTCAAACCTCTCTTAGAATCAAGACCCACAAGATTTACACACTCTAAAAACTTCTTTCTAATTTAGGACCCTCTTACATATTTCACACTCTCACGAATCTTTTTAACCACTGAATCAATATCTTTCAACCCCTCTTGCACTACAAGGTTCAAAACATGGGCACAACAACGAATATGAAAAAAAGAACCATCAGAAATAAGTGCATTTTTTTCAATCAACTAATTTTTCAACAGATCAACAGAGACATCATTAGCAGAGGCATTGTCCAAAGTAAGAGTGAAAACCTTGTATTCAATTCCCCACTCACAATAAATGCATAAATTTTTTCAGACAATGTAATACCAGTATGTGGTGGTGGCATGAAGCAAAAATTCAAAATCCTCTTTTGTAATATCCAATCTTTATCAATAAAATGGGCAGTCAATGACAAATATCCATCTATAACTATGGAAGTCTACAAATCAGATGTCAAACAAATTCTACTGCGGCTCAACTCCAACATAGATTTTATTCTTGCTTTTTCCCGAGAAAACATATTTCTAGTTACCAAAGTTTTCTCATGATGCAAATATTGGTAAGTCACCCTAACAGCTTCATATTCAACAAAGGAGAATGGAAGGTCATGCAAAATGATTGTTGTTGTTATCAATTCACAAAAATGTTCAGCATCAAACCTCTTTGCACACAATGCTAAAGTCCCTTTGTCTTGCGATATCAATAGTTGGCCTACATCACGCGTGTCTCTACGTACACATGATTGCATGTGACGTCGCATGCTTCCAATCCCATTCTTGCTATTAGCCATATACACCACACCACACTCCTTGCATGGCTTTTAGCTCCTGGTCTGCACCCACTGGAAGCTTTTCAAACTGGTTCTAGACAACAAAAGTATGCTTCCTTTTGCGTTGATTTGTTTGTCGGATTCTAGGAATTAGCTTCGGGCTTAACATCCTCCTCCAACTCCAATGCAATAGGTGCATCACTAGTAGCAGCGGCGGATGCAGTAGCGCTGCCTAACTCTCAGGATGCAAATATTGGTAAGTCGCCCTAACAACTTCATATTCAACAAAGGAGAATGGAAGGTCATGCAAAATGATTGTTATTAATTCACGAAAGTGTTCAGCATCAAACCTCTTTGCATTCAATGCTAAAGTCCCTTTGTCTTGCAATATCATTAGTTGGCATACGTCACGCGTGTCTCTACGTACACATGATTGCATGTGACATCGCATGCTTCTAGTCCCGTTCTTGTTATTAGTCATATACACCACACCGCACTCCTTGCATTTGACTTTTAGCTCCTGGTCTGCATCCATTGGAAGCTTTTCAAACTGGTTCCAGACAATAGAAGTATGCTTCCTTTTCTTTTGCGTTTGAAAATAAGAGTAGCTGTGGTAATGTAGGCATTGGGTGGAAAGATGGCGTTTTCCCTCTTGGGATTATATTCGGTGTGTATCTAGCCTGACTTGAATGCTTAGCGGGAAAGAAAATTTCTTCATGAAAAAACCAATAGTTGTATTCAGAAAGCTTTGTTTGTCATTTTTTTTTACTTCTTCTGTGCATGTAGTCTTTGGTGCTTGGCAATTCTCAGTCTGTCTGCAAAAGACTCACTCTCAGAAGGCGAATGGCTCAGGATCTCCTTAATGGCGAGCTTCGTATCCTTAAATCTGCTTCTGCATGGCTAGAGAACTACTGCACAGCCTTGACCACCACCGGAAATTACCGGTAATAGTATAACTGCGTTCATGATATTGAGCTTAGAATTGAATTGCAATAATTGATCATACTCCAAGTATTCTACTTAGGTTAGAATTTTCATACTGGGATTTATTTGTATATTTTTTGCTGAAGTAGTGGGATTAGTATAATTGGAGTTGGGATTTATATATATATATATATATATATATATTATATATATATTTGTAAATTTGGCTCTTTAAAAATTCAGTTTCAAGCCTTATTTGTAATGGGAGTCAATACGTCTACTTAGCATAAGAATGTGTGGAATATGAACATCCAAGAGCATTTTTTTGCCATTAATACTTCTCTCCCTTTTTCAGTTACATTCTATGAAATCTTTAAGCAAAACAAACAATGAATCACCTTTACTTAGGTCCCTCATCTCCACCCCATGATAATCTCCTTGTGTAAACTGACCAATTACCTGAACTCCCTTCTTCAACATCTCTGCAAACTCCACCTGGCGATCAATCAAAGGGTAGAGCCGCCACCCCAACTCTCTAATCTGAACACAATTATCAGAACTATGATCATCATCGGCCATTGGATTGGAATAGTTGTGATCACGGTCAACTCTGATCGGCAATGCCAAGTCCCACAGCCGATCGGTGCCGCTGAGTAGCAAAATAGGATCGTTGACTAACCAGTTGGAAATAGTAGGTAGTAGACACGATTAAATAAATGTGAGTACAGATCACGTACACATAAAAAATAGAATTAGACAAGGTCGTGTAGGGCCGTTACCGTATATAGGAGATTAAGAGAAATATATAAAACAATGAGAAGAAAATGAAATAATAACTGATTTATTAGAAAATATATAATTAGGAGATGGCATTTAAGTTAATTGTACATATATTCAGCAAAAAAAAAAAAAAAAAGTTTATTGCACATATATAACGTTTCAATCAACTAGAAATTGACAAATAAAATAATAAAAACACTTGGGAAGTAAATAAGTCGGTGCATGTGGCATGTTTGAATAAGCTCAAAAATAAATCGAGAATTGAATAAACTTTTAAATATCACAAAGTCAATAGTCAAATACAAATTATTTATTATGTAACACAGCCTTATGTCACGGACCTTTTCTTCTCACAAGGTAACCGTGCGGCGTTAGCACTCCCGAGCTATGCTAACAAGCCTAACTTCACACAAACGCAAGGCTAGTGTAGTGAAAGTAGAGAAATGAGAGAAGGAACACTCGAGAAAGGGAGAAAAGTGAAAGAGCTTCACTAAGTATCGTAAACCTTTACAATACTTTACACTCCAATGGTTTTGGGGTTTTTTCCCACAAATGAAGGGACCTCCCCTATTTATAGGCCAAGGGGACCTCCTATGAACATTCTAGAGAATGCTTACAAAGAGTGGGCACTCTATAAGTTTCTAGAGTCTTCTATGAATGACTACTTCATGGAACCATTGACAAGGTTCTAGAGAACTCTAAGGTTCCCCCAAAGACTAGACTCCTCTGGAATTTTCTAGAACAAACCATATGGTAGACAATTGTAGAGTGTTCTAGAGAATTCCAGAGTCTTCTCAGAAACCTCAAGCTCCTAGAGTGGGGTAGAATCTTGCAGTCTGTGACACTTAGCTCAGATGCAGTCCTTTGAACCCCGCCAAAGAACGGATGGTGCAATATGAGCCCTCCGACCTTCAACGGCGCAAACTCATCAACGGCAGCTGATGCACGTAGTCCTGCATGGTAGGCTATATTGCCACCAGCACTAGTGCCCATAAGGAAACACTTGGTGATATCAGCAAATTGGCGCAGCCACACGTCTTCATTGGACTTTATCCAATGCGGCGCCTCCATCGCATTGTCGTAAGCTGCGGGGAGCCGGTGCATGGGAGCAAGGTGGTAGTCAACGGAGACGACAACTGCAGTGAGGTTAGCTCCCATTTTGGAGCAAAAATCATGGTTGATGGAAGAAGCAGCGCTTAACAAAATAAAGCCACCTCCGTGGTAGTACACAATAAGAGGGAGTTTTTTGGAGGGGTTATACTCTAGTGCTTGCGAGGGCAAGAATAAACGAACAGAGGTATTATATACGGGGTTAACTAGGACATCTTTGGTGACGATTGGAGTGGAGAGATTGTCGGAATAACACTGCGGCAGGGGTGTCTGGGAAATATTGGAAGCGACTTATAGTTGTGCCGTCGGGATCATTTTGGGCGCTTTCGAGGTGTTGTGGATCAACGGCTCTGGAGTGTGGAATTGTGTTTTGGGTTTGATCACCAGACAAATTTTGGCAATTTGTAACAAATTGAATTTGATGTAATGCTGTATTTGTATTTGTATTTGTACACTGAGTGAATACCCGCAGACTTTATAATGACAGTCATTCAACGCTGGACATTAAGGGCTTGTTCATTGTATTTTTTGAGTTATAGTGATTTGAGTTAAAATCTTAATTTGAATTAAAGTGTATTTGAGTATGGTTTGATTTTGGACTCTAATTTGAGTTTGTGTTTGAATGTGCACATTTTGAGTTATGATTTGAATTGAAAATCTATTTAAGTTTGTGTTTGGGTGGGTCAAAATTTAAATTTGTATTTAGTTAGTATTTTAATAAAAACTCAATGGTGATGAAAATTTTTTGTGGAAATAAGGAAAGTAGGATGTTTGACCTTGTTCCCATTTAAACCGGTCAATTAGAGGTTGTGAGATAGATTAGGAAAGTAGTTTATTTTTTAAATAAAAAAGATTTCTTAAAATAAGGATCTCTTTAATTGAGGGGTTTCTATACCTAATTAGATGGTATGTTTTCCCTATAAAAGCCATGTAAATGTTGTATAGTTTAATAGAGCAATATACAATTTTTCTGCCCTAGAAACCTACATGGTATCAGAGCGGGAGGTCCTGAGTTCAAACCCCCATAATTGCACTCTTTATTCTCATTTAAAATTGTCATGTGTTGAGTCTTTAATATATCTCGGGCTTAAATATTCACGTATTGGGTTTTCCAATTAATCTACCCACACGATTGCTTATTGTTTAGGCCACATGTGAGGGGGAGTGTTAAAGTATAAAAACTAATGTTGGTCTAACTCCTAATAGCTTAAGCTTTTGGGATAGATTGATAAATTAACAATTTTAATAGGGTATATGAATGGGGTTTTATTCATTTCTTTGTTGTGAACATATAAAAAAATCATCTCAATCGAAATTAAAACGAAAAGGCTGCGACGTTTTTAAGAATAAAAAAAAATATTGTTCATTAACTTGAGTTTGAATTTAAAAACTTGAGTTGAAGAGAGAATTTAAATGTAGATTTTAATTTCAAACTCAAGTTAAAACTCAAATTCAAACTCTAATCAATTATCGCTAATAATGGAGGATGGTTGCTAATAACGGAGGATGAATACGCAAGTGTGAAAACTATAACAGGATAAAGTAATCCTCATAGACGGGTCTTAGGGCCATAAATATTTTAGGTGCTGGACTTTTGGTTAGATGAAGGAAAGTGACATCTAAGATTTATTACTATAGTATAAGACAAGGAACAAAAACAAATAAATAAGAAGGATAATCTTGATAAATATTTTTAAAAGTGCATGAGTTAGAATTTTTACTCTTTATTTTTTATTCCTAACCTTTTTAGTTAAATAATTACACTAATAAAAAGATATTTATCAAGAATAAATGGTGTAAAAGTCCAGACTTATACACTTGAAATTCTTCATTTTTTCAAATAAAAATGATAGATTAAAGGTTGGCCCTAGAGAAAAATATTGTAGGGTTTGTTCGGTTGCATTTTTGAGTTATGATGATTTGAATGTAGATCTTGAGTTGAATTTGAGTTAAAGTTGTAACTTAAGTTTGTGTTTAGATGTGCACATTTGAGTTTGTGTTTGGGTGGGTTAAAACTTAAATTTTTATTTAGATAGTATTTTAATAAAAACTCAATAGTGATGAAAAATTTTAATAGCGTATATGGGTGTGGTTTTATTCGTCTTTTTGTTGTGAACGCATAGAAAAAAATCATCTCAATCAGAATTAAAACAAAAAAGTTATGACGTTTTTAAGAATAGAAAAAATATTGTTTATTAACTTGAATTTGAGTTTAAGAACTTGAGTTGAAGAGAAAACTTGAACTCAGATTTTAGCCCCAAATTCAAGTTAAAACTCAAGTTCAAACTCAAATTTTACAAAAGAACATGAACTTAAATAAAGTTATAACTTAATTCAAACTTTTTTTTAGTTTTACTCCAAAAGAATAAGCTCGTAGTTATTTGGCTTTAGTGTCAATCCATTAGCATTTTGCTTCATTTTGCTAATCAAAATATTTGTGGATTTGTGTCGATCAACTCCGTTGGATGATCGGTGATCACCTGATGAGTGATTTTTGTAATGACCAAGAAAATCCCATAATTTAATTAATGCAATTCATGTATTTAAGTCAAGGATTTTTCTTGAAAAAAAAATATATTATGTATATTTTGTGATTAAATGATTTATGGAATTAACATCTGTATTCCTAAATTCTATAGCAGATTTCCGTTAAGTTCACGTTTTTTCGATCAAGTAAATTCAATAGATAAATTATCACCGTACTTTAAAACGGAAGAATTTCCAGTACAGATACAGTTTGAGAATTTTAATTTCAAGAATCTCCAAGGACAGTACGAACTATCATTTAGTGTGTATATACAAGAGAAAATACCTATCAGTATAATTTTAACAGTTTTAAAGAGAAAATTTAGAAAGTGGACAAAAAGTACAAGAGTTAGGTTTCATTTTTCTCTCTCCTTCCCTCACTTGGCCGGCCAAACTTAAGGGATTATAGCCAAAATTTGGCTAGTGAAGTGTGCTAGAGAACTTCATGATGAGATTGAGTCAAATCAACTATTGGACAAGAATTCCTTACTTCACTTTTCTCTTGAATCACACAACCGGCCAGCCAAGGAAAAGAGGGGATTAATCCAAAAATTTAGCCCATTAAGCTAGCTTGATAGGCTTAAATTAGAACTAAGATGAGATCAAGCAATGTCTATAAAGTTGATACCATTAGTGCTAGCATTAGGTTAGCCATTTTTGCACATCTCCTCTATTTTTTTCCACATCCAAAACCGGCCACACTCCTCCATTTTCTCTCAAATATTTTCTTCCACTCTCCCAAACTTGAGCCACTAGCAAACAATAGAAGAAGAAGAAGGAAATCAAAGGGTCTAGGAGGAGTCTAGACAAGCATCTCTCCAAGGGTAAAGAAACTCTAAATCCTCTCTTTTTTCTCATGTTTTAGTAAAGTTTGAATGTAGAAATATTCCTCTCAAATTTCCTTATACTTTCTAGTTTCAAGCCATTAACAAATCTTAGAGGAGTTCAAAGGTTTACAAGAGAGAGATAGAGAGAGTTCTTCAAGGGTAAGTTCTTAAACTCTTCCCCACTAATTTCTAGCCAACTTTAAGCTTGGATTTATGGATGTAAATTTGTGGTTCTTAAGGAGATGAGATTGTAATAATGGTGTGTGATTTTATGTTGGTTTTGCAAGTTTTGAGGTTAGTTTGGTTAGCAATATGTGGTATGTTTATACTTGGTTGAAGTTTGCTTATTTTTGGTTAGAGGAAAATTTTCCGGTTACTTTGAACGCAAAAAAGATGACCCTAGAGCGGGATTTTTCAATATTTCTAAATTTAAACTTATAGTTCTCGATATTTTGAACGTTTTTTGTGACTATAACAAAGCCTAATTTTAACTCTAAAAGTAAGTTTAAAGCCATTTTTCAAAAACGGATCAGGCTGTCCAACACAGTTTCAAAAAAAAAAAATAGTAGCCACTGTTTTCAGCCAAACAAGGCCTTTAGAGGCTGAATTTCAGTTTTCTCCAAAAATAATAATTTTAGATCTTGATGAGATGAAGAACTTTCGTGAGAACAAATTTTCAAAATTCGAACGTAAGATATAGTAAAACGCAAATTTCTGAAACTGCACAATTTTAATCAAAACAGTTTAAAAAAAAAAAAAAAAAAAAACTGGCAACCACTAGTTCAGCTAAACGAGACCCTTAGAGGCTGAATCTCAATTTTTCTAAAAAAATGACAATTTTAGATTTTGACGAGACGAAGAATTTTTATGAAGAACAAATTTTTGAAATCCGAATCTAAGATACAGTAAAATGTAGATTTCAGAAACTGCACAGTTTTAACTAAACAAAACTAAAACAATGTCGGTTTTAACAAAAAGTCATCAAAGAACCCAGATAGGATTTCAGTAAAATACAGTGGCATTAAACCTCATTTTAATGAAAGTATTCGTAAAAAAAAGTTTTCAAGAAAAAATGCTTTCTTTAAGGAACATAGTGGTTTATCGAGCGAATTATCCCAACGGGCACCTACGAGCCCTATACGATAGGTCCGTAGAATTTTGAAGATTTAATGTGGGTCCAACGCCCACATTAGTTTAAAAGACTCCGTTAGAGTATAAATTTCAGCGGCTTAAAAGTTAAAATGCCATGTATAAGTCCTAGGCAGAATTGGGCCTTAATATCATAATAAGAAAAATTAAGGAAAATAAGATTTCGAGAATTTGATAAATTGATCCTTATAATCCTTTAGTAAAGAAGAGGAATATATGCCTTAAGGAAAGGGTTAGATTTTCCTTCATAAGTTGCTAAAATAGAATAGCAAACGACAGTTAATCTCACACTCTTAATGGGTGTTCATTTTCAAAAGAAAGCAAGTAAGGCACTAGGCTGTTTGGCGAAAAGGGGATTCCAGCTTTGAAAATTAGGTAAGTATGAATCTCGCCTACAGTATAAATAGATTTTAAAGTAAACATTACACATGAACTATATATGTTTGAGTGCATTTAACGTTATGAATGCTATGATATGTTATACCACATACACTTAAGCAGTACACATGAATTACATGTGATCAAGTACATTCCATGTTATAGTATGCTATGCTAGGTCATATTGCATACACCTTAATAAGTCAAGAGGAACTTATAAGCATAATCTCAGTTGAGTGGCGTACCAGCCTCCGCAAGGGAGGTAACTCATGCTCCACAAGGGAGAAAAGAAAGAAAAAAAATAATGTCATCCACAAGGGAGGCATTCAGTTCAGTTATAATCATGGTGTCATGGGGGACCTTACAAACCCTTATGTCCCAATGATTGCACGTAAGTGGTACGAGCACTCGGGCCCAAAAGATAAGAAAGATAAGATAAGTGAATAAGATTCTGATAAAAAATCATAATTAAGCATAATTGGCTCATGCATAATTATTCATGTGAACTTACAGTTATTTTGCATTTTGCGAGAAGAAATTCCTACTTGCTGAGTGAAAGCTCATTATAGAATGTTTATATTGTAGGTAAGCAACCGGCATAAAATGCTTGATGGACTGATGGCGAGTGGACGAACAATGTGGAGATCGGGAAATGGATACCGCTTGCAAATATTTCCGCAATCATCTTTATGTTATAAATAGTTTTGCTAATTATGATTCTGAAACTATATGTTAAATGGTTTTGAGGATTATGGCTATTAGTTAGTAAGACTTGAAGAGTAGATATATTTATATGCTTTGAGAAACAGATATGTTAAGGTTTGAATATTTTGATTAAAAAAGCAAATTTGTATCCTATGCTTACTATAAGACTTTAAAAAATATATATGTTCCGCAAATTTTAAGAAATTTTAGTAAGTACAAGTTAAAAAGTTAGCTACAGTGGCAGCCTCATAGGAGGGTCATCACAATTTTGGCCACCGATGATGACTGACCCGAACCCAAATAACCCGCCCGACCAGACCCAACCCAAAAGCGTAGGGTTTTTTAAAAAAAATTCGAATTCAAATAGTCCCAACTCGCACTGTGCAGGTTGGGGGCGGGGCGGACATTTTGAACCCACTTTGCCCCAACTTGATCCGATTTAGGTGTGTAACCCTAAATCCCTAAATCTATTTTACTAGACTATCTCTATATAGACTGTTTATTTGAAGTATTGTTAATTTTATTTCTTGATTTTATTGACTTTGAAGAAGTATGTTTGATGTTATGTTAATGCTTATGGACTGTTTATGAATTTTATGCTTTTAGACTGTTAAAAGAGGTATGAAGTCATAGATTAAAATTAGTTTTCACCAACCCGAGTAATCTGAGCCTACCCGAGGTCACTCGATAGGTTGCAAGTTTGTCGGCTTAAGAGAGTGTTGCGGCCTAAAGTTTCCTCAACCCGCACTGAGCGGGTCGGCTCAATTTTTCAACTCAACCCAACCCTACCCGGCCGAATTAACCCCTACTTCTACTACTGGTGACTATGAGCTATGACCACTTAATTAGTAAGGGTATTATAGTTGACACAAAAAAATAAATAAATAAAATAAAAGGGAAACATATTGGGCATGATTTAATAATCTGTTGGGTTATTTTCAAATGTGGATCATGAACTATACACCCAAATTTTAAGTTAGATCACTAATTTTTGGCTTTACACTGATTTTTTAGAGTTGAGATGTAACATTTTTTAAAAATTTTTAACTGTAACAGAAAAAATTAGATGTGATATTTTTTAAAAGCTTTTAACTGTAAAAATCTAAAACTAAAAACTCAAATCTGTAAAAAGAATGAAACCTGATCTAATCAATTCAATCTAATCCAAAAATATTTAAAAAATCTAGAAATAAATGAAAAGTGCCGTGTGTTATTCACATGAGGTAACTTTGAAATAATTCTTAGTTGAAGTGCCATTTTCTAAAAATAATAAAAACAAACATTTCTGAGGAAAATTTTCTAACATAATTTTAAAACTAGAAAAAAAAAATTAGCGTGTTCTTTTAAAAAAAAAAAAAAAAAAAAAAAAAAAAAAAAAAAAAAAAAAAAAAAATTTAAGTTTTTATAAGATAAAATAGTGCAGTAAAATTTGAGTGGTGGTTTGAGTATTAAGAAGCCCTAGAAAAGACGAGAGGGTAAAGATAAATAACGTGTAATTTGTAACGACTTGAGGGGCAGTTAAGAAAGCACATTTCAGACTTATCCTTTTGGGCCCTAATAAGAGAATTGTCCACCCGTATCAAAAACCACTCTCTCTCTACTCTCTACTCTCTAGGTTTTGATACTTCCTTCCTTTCGTCGTCGTCGTCTCCTTCTTCTTCAGGTGCGCCTCCTCTCTCTCTCTCTCTCTCTCTACATCGAAGTCTGTTTATTTTGGGTCGATGAGCTACAGACTACAGTGAATTCTAGGTTTTCTCTTGCTGATTTTCTCTATTTGCCTTCAATTTTGAGCTACAGATGTTATCGGCTTTATTGGATCTAAATGGTTGTACAATTTGCTAAATATTTTGGGTATCGTGTACTTAATCCGCGAGAAAGGCTTGACTATGAATCGCTGAATGCTGCGCTTTCCGGTTGATGTATTGTAATAAAGTGTGAAATAAATGGAATTAGAAAATGGCATACTTTGACTTGAGTTTTGAGTTCTATTCTATTATCTATTGAGCGTTGGTCTACCTTGACTTGAGTTTTTTTTTTTTTTTCAATTATAAATAACTAGAATTTCATAATATAGCTTGTTCGCAGAATTGTGTTTTGCTACAACCTCCCAAAAGTAAAAGTTAAACATGATTTCTAGGGAAAATATTTTATTTTTACTAGAAACGATAACAGGAAACTGGATCGTTCTTTCTGAACCAAACAAACACGTGTGTTTGTGTTTTATTATGAATAATAATAAATGTCGCGGCAGAAATTTAGTAATTACTTGTATAAATTTTCATCTTTAGTAGAATAACAGGTATTCAGGAGTTTTGCAATTTTCTTATACTATTTTGGCCAGCAGTTGACCTGGTTTTGTTGTTTATAGTTCTTCAATTGGTTTTGGTTCTATTTCCATGTGCTGACTTTCTTGTTCATTCCTTTCAAAAGCACTTAGATGTTTCTCTTATCGTATTATTATTATGTTATAAAGTCCCATTTGGGAAAAAAGGAAAATGTTTTTGTTCATTTTGTTATGTATCAGAACTAAAGGTGTCTGCGTTGGAAATTCATCATTGATAAATGCATTTATGTAGGTGAGATGCCTCGGTATGATGACCGTTACGGTGGAACGCGGCTCTATGTCGGTCACTTGTCTTCTCGAACTAGATCACGTGATCTCGAGGACCTGTTTAGCAGATATGGAAGGTAACTCCATTCGTTTGACTTTCTATGATCTTCACCCTCTTGGTTACCTTTTCCTAAGATTGTTAGCATAAGAGTGGTCCTACTAATTCTTTTGTAAAAATATGGTATACTGTCTACGTATTGTTTTGCTTCTTTGCATTTCATTAAATTTATTGGAGCCTTGATCTTGTTTCATCAAATTAGAAACTATTAAGAACAATGGCCTGTTTATTTTCTCTGCAACTACTCCACAAACAGAAGACATGACTTATGTGCTTTATATGCTTTGGCTCACCTGTCCTTATACCTTTTGTTACTGAATAATGGCCATTGGTTCATGTCCATTATCAAGGTGTGTATAGGTCTCCTTTGCCAATCCATTCTTTGCGATATATTTTAAAATGAAATTTGTATCTCGTGAGAATGTTGCACCCCTCCAAGTGTCCGTGTGGTTTAACTTGAATGATCTTGTTGAAGGTTTCTTGGCTTTTGCCAAACCTGGAGGTCTGTGGTGAGAGGATCTCATTGGTGGATTTGGCGAGTCTTTCTATAATGTTAATGCGTGTTTTAATGGAAATGGCAACAATCTCAAAGTGGTGTTTAGTTCATCTGTGAGGGGCGAAGTACCATCATCCCTTTCATACATGTGTCATGATGGCCTTACTTTTGTGGACCCGATTTATGCAGAGTACGTGATGTGGATATGAAGCGAGACTATGCCTTTGTTGTATGTAGTTCCTTACCTTCTTCCCCTTCCCTTGTTTCTCTTTCTCTAGTGGTCATTGTACATGCACACATTCTTGAGAGGGCATACTGTTGTTCAGGCATGTTCTCCTTGTGAGGTGACAGGCTCAACAAGCTTTTCAACTTTGATCTTGCTCTTTTTGCGCTTTATGTTTCCCATAAAAACAGGAGTTTAGTGATCCACGAGATGCTGATGATGCAAGATATGCGTTGAATGGTCGAGATGTTGATGGAAGCCGTGTCATTGTGGAAGTTGCTAAGGGAGTAAGTTATACGACGTGATTCAAAATAATTTTGGATTTAGAATAATTTTTTAGGTGTTACTTTACTTGCCTACTTTTTGTTAATTTTGTCAATCAGTGAAATATATACGCCGACAGGTATCTTAAGCTGTAGATAATCTTTTACTTATGGACAGTAATTTGGCTTTCTTTTAGGCACCACGTGGACCTGGTGGATCTCGTGAGTATCTTGGCAGAGGTCCTCCCCCTGGATCAGGCCGCTGTTTCAATTGTGGACTTGATGGCCACTGGGCTCGAGATTGTAAAGCTGGGGACTGGAAAAATAAGTGTTATCGCTGCGGGGAAAGGGGTCATATAGAAAGGAATTGCCAGAATAGTCCTAAGAAACTAAAGTATGCTGTCTATAGCTTATTAAAAGAATCCAAAACAATTTATGTGTTTGGTTACTGATGTAAAGATTTTCAAACAGAAGGGAACGGAGTCGATCACGGTCACTAAGCCCACGGCGTGGCAGAAGTCGCAGTCGTAGTTACAGCAGGGGACGGAGTTACAGGTTGGTCATTTTCCCCTCTTTGTGCTCATGTTACATTTGTAGCTGCATTGGGACTGGCGGTTTACAAGAAGTGAATCAAGCTTTCATAATAGATCACCCTTTAAAGATATATTGCTATAAAACTCATATCAGAATTTAGAAGCTTTTGAGAAATAGTTGCTAAAGCTTTATTTTTATGCAGTCGATCGAGATCACCCGTTAAGAGAGGACGGAGCGTTGAGAGAAGATCAAGGAGCCCACGTGACAGCCGGAGCCCTAAGCAGCAGAGGGGTTCACCTCTGCCATCGAAGGGAAGGAAGCGCAATGCCTCACCAGATGAGAGAAGCCCACAGGAGAGAGGAAGCCCTTCCCCTCGTGACCGTAGGTTGGATTATAGTGTTAGTCCCAAAGGCAAGAGCCGGAGCCGGAGCCGGAGCCAGAGCCGAAGCCAAAGCCCTGTTAATGATGCTCATAGGGACAATGGAAACGGGAGATACGCAAGGGCAGCTGGAGATGATGGCAGCAGCCGTAGCCCTAGTCCTGTGCGCAGGGATGACAGAAGCCCTATTGATGAGGATGATGATAATAATGGTTCGCCAAGGGGCAGTGAATCAGCTTAAATGCTGTATGATTTCGTGCTTTATTCGGACAAAAGAAAAACGTCGAACTTAATTGCATTTTCTTTTTTAAAACTTGATGGGATATTATTGGCAACATTTGATAGATTTTTCTTAAGACTACTTTGTGTAAGCACTGTTTGTGACTACAAATTTTTCATCTATCTGCAGTACTTTCGTGGTTGGTTGAGACGAATTGCTGAGATTTTTGTTGCTTTTATTTCCCCGCTTTGGCCTTTGATGAATTAGTAATCAGAGTCTTCATAAATCAAGGTTTTTGCGCCCTTTCGTTCCGCGAGAATTAAGAGTCATTTGAAATTGACTCACTTATCCGCTTTCTTCCTTTACTCTCAATTGAACTTTTTAAGAATTCTTAAAAAACTGATTTGAGAGAGGATAGAATTCAAAGACTCATGTTTAGTTCTAAAAAGGTTGTGGAAGATATTTTCACAGGTAATTTTTTAGATCAGCGAAAACAGAGCAACTTGAAGACTAATCAAAATTCAGAATAACTAAAGTTCATTAAAAAATAATAATAAATAAATAAATAAATAATCAGAACAACTAAGCGGAGTCTAGGACAGCTGAAAAAAAGTGTCAGCATTTAAAAAAAAAAAAAAAAAAAAAAAAAAAAAAAAAAAAAACTAAGCTATCAATTTGGACAACTATTAAATTTAAGAAAATGTTGAGTAATGAGAACGCCCTTGTCATGAATTTTAGAGTAAAATGGTAGCAAATATATACTAAAAAAAATGATACCAAATATCTCTTTCAGTGTTTTCCCTCCTCAAAACAAAACAGAATAAAAATGATACCAAACATATATTAAAAAAATAAATAATAATAATAATAATAATAATAAAAGAAGCTAAGATGCGCCGGTTTAACAATTGCATAATACAAAAGTTAGCTTGCTTTCAGATTCGCTGCTGACTACTGTGATCAGCAGATGCATTTAAGTCATTCGCACCCAGCCAAGCATCGACGATTCTTGAATGTGCACGCATGTGTCAGTGTGACTAGGCTAACTAATTATTAATTTCATGATGCCAATTGTGCCAAAGCTCCCAGTGAAAAATACCATAAATTTCAGTGGATTGTAAATTATGCACAAAAGTACAATTCATGATAGAAGTAAAGGCAGACAGTAACACTAGTAAAACAATTGTGAGAATATTTACAAGAAGTTTTCAAGATTATCACAAGGTACAAGGACAATTGTTTGATGCAGGTCCGTAAAATGGGAATTTCAGGCATGTCCAACAACAAAGATGTATCCACAGAGCACATAAGGACTCCAATCATTAAAGAGCCATGCGCAAAAGGCTTATTACCTCAAGTTACTGTAACAAGTCAAATATAGGATTTATGATATGTACGCCTTCACCAAATCTTTGTAGTTGCAGACAAAACCTGTCCTCGGACAAGTAATTTTTCCATTGTTCTTCTTAGCCATTTCTTCAAGAGCCTGCCAAAGTGAAAATAAATTAAGATCAAAATAATAAACTAAGATCTTACTCATCCAATACTGGTCTCCTCCGAACCTAACCTTACTACTGTAGACGTAGCCATTAGGCAAGACTTGCGGTGGATTCTCTGTGTCCATTAATTCTTTAGTTATGTAGCATACAAGCTTTGAGTGATGCTGCTTGGAGAAGGGTAATGAAAGGGCAAGTTTTCGAAAATTCTCCTGTGACAGTGGGTCCTCCTTGGTGCAATCATCTTCGTAACAATATCTGAGTCAGGTCAAGGCAAAAGAAGGTATTTGGAAGGAACTAACAGTAACCCATAACAGCTGCATAGAAAGTGAAAGAACAAAAAACAAATGGCAAGGCGCGATTTGTCCACTTCATGGCCACTAATGACTAACAGGATTTTAGACTAACGCTGAGACTTTAAATTTAGGATAATAGCCGATTTTGCAAAACTATATACTTTGTTGTGAAAATTTACTGCATATCCATTATGATGGAAACTTCGAACCAAAAGAACAATAATTGGCAAAGAAAAAATATTCAAAATGTTTTGTAGTATTGCACCCATACCCATAGGGAAGATACCCAAACCACCCCCTATATTTTGTCAAAATACCATTTTCGCCCCTCTTATTATGCAAGTGCCTAAAACACCCCATGTTTATAAAACCAAACCCAAAACACCTCTTGAAGCAGTTAAATGTTTAAAAATGGCATGATTACCCTTCCCAATCTATATTAAATGTTAATTTTAGATATCATTTAACTAAAAAGTTCATAAAAAAATTTTAAAAATGCTCAAATAAATATTCCAATCAAAGAAACACTTCAATTATTTTGAGAGTTTTTCATTTTTTAAGATTGATTTTATTTACATTTTGGTTTATTAATGTTTCGAGTTGTATTTAATAAAAATTAGGAAGGGTGATCTTGGTATTCTAAAAAATTTAATTGCTTCAGGGGTGGGTGTTTAAATAATAAGAAGGGTGAAAGTGGTATTTTGATAAAACACAGGGGTTTATGGGTATTATCCCCACACGGGTACATTCTTCAAGTGTCTTATCTTTCAAATCATGCACAAAAACCATAGTGTTAGATTATTCTAAAGACTCGCATGCATTTTAAGACTTCAAATCAAGAACTCTAATTAACAAGTAAACGATGTAAAACAAGCAATAATATATAGCATGGCCATGTATGACTTGGTAAGGATACGACGTTTTCAGAGCAGACAACCCTGCTTGCAAATATATATTTAGCAAAGGTTCAAGCGTCATGCCATATAATTTGCAGAATTCCTGTTTGAATTGGTCCACAAGGTAATCCCATTGCTTTGGTTCAAATAAAACCTGGAGGAGATCAACCACTGAATTATCAGCTTCCAAATTGAAAATAAGATAACTCAACACCCCGTGCAGAAGGTTTACTGGTTGAGTCAGGATCAATATGAAAACTGTCTTTACAAATTATTAATAGCTAACAAAATACTAAAAAACCAATGTCATCTAGAGCACACCCTTAGTCATGGACATTAAATAACATATAAGATATGGTAAAGTTTGGTAAAGTTCTACAACAGATGCTAGAAAGACTAAATAACCAATATATATATAACGAATAAATAGAAATCCCCAAAAGAAAAAATGCAACTGATGCCAAACAAACTGCTAACACAAAGCAAAACTGATAGGAACTCGAAAATCTGAACTTCATTAACAACACTAAAAATAGAAAATTACACGATAGATGGGCGGTTTCGAGGACCCTCGATCTCCAAAATAGTGCACAGCACTAGACACTCTCAACAAATCTCATCATGCCCCCTCAGTAGCCACTAGACCCCTATTTATACTACTAAAAACAACTACTAACTATTAGGTTCCTAACATTTACCCCGCCCCAAAGAATCACCTTGCCCTCAAGGTGAAAACCAAGAAATAAAATTGAAAAATAACATCTAAATGATTAAGAACAAAAGGCTTTGTTAGTTCCTTGATTTGAGTCCTCAAATTGTTGTTGTCCATGTAAGTCGCGTCTTTAAATTGGAGCCAATCAATTACTTTCTTCTCCATCTTCTTTGTATCTTGGAAAGCAACCACAAAGTCCACCAATTCAGTTGGAGCCCCCCTGATCAAGCTTATCAATATAAAAGCTTTTGACATATCCATCATTAACAAAGAAGTTTCCTACTCAGCTAACTAGGTCTTCATCCTTTCAGCCTCTCTGTCACCAATTGCTTCCTACCCAGCCACAGACTTACTATACCCAGTCCTAAACGTGTTGGAATTTTGAGGCCCAACCACCATTGCACCAAAACTAGGCCCAATATTGTTGTAATTATGAGGTCCAACCCCAACCATGCCAAAATTGACCCAACCCACTCTTGAATCATGAGACCCAGTCCACATTTTTGGGAACACAACACACAAATTGCCAACGATGGACCAAATAGTTCCGGAATTCCAAGACCCAGCCTTACCTTCGCCGGAATCAGCCCCAACCTCACCGGAAACAACCTCAACAGCGTCGGAATCATGAGCTGCTCCAAATCCGATCGGAATTTCTAAAAACAACATCAATCTCACCGAGATCAACCTTAATGGGGTCAAAATTGCAGGACTCCACTACAATCCCGCCGGAATCTGCCTTTGTAGCACCGGAATCAACCCATTTCACGCCGAAATCGCGAGGCCTAGTCCAAACCGCAGCCAAATCGCCGAGCACAGCCTCTGCCGTGCCGGAACTCGCACCAAAATTCCCAAATCTAACCGTAATCTTATTGGATCTTCAAATATCAACGCCAATCGCGTTGGTGTTCTCAGATTCCGTTGCAAATATGCCGCCGTTCGCCTCAATATCTAGCTAGATCACGAAAAATCGCTCAAGTCTTCGACATCATCCCGCAATTCAGGTTCTTGTAGTATTCGCTCCGGCGATGTTCGTCAATGTTGACGCTCCAAATCTGGTCACGCCGGCTCACCTCCAAAAAGTGCAGCCCTAAGTTTTCTCTCAACTCAAACAACGAAACCTTAGGTTCTGAACGCACAGGCTCACCTCCAAAAACTTGAGATTAGCTCTTAGAGCAACCCTAAGTTTCTCTCTCAACTCAAAGAGCTCCATAGATCGTAAATGCTCTGATACCATTGATAAGAACCCGGAAATCTGAACTTCATTAACAACACTAAAAATGAAAAATTACAGGATAGATGGGCGGTTTCAAGGACCCCCGACCTCAAAGATAGTACACAGCACTAGACACTCTTTACAAATCTCATCATGCAAACTCATTAGCCACTAGACCCCTATTTATACTACTAAAAGACTACTAAAAATAACTATTAACTATCAGGTACCAAACAAAAATCGTCTAGCAACATGAGCTGCCTTATAACTAATAAAATTGTTATTTTCTTACATATAATAAGGTGAATTAAAATCATAAAACAGTGAACACAGAAGAGAAAGGCGGAGACAAAAAATGTGTGAGGGGAATACTTTTGATTTTACTGTATCATACACTTTATAGGTAATACAATTCCATTAAATCGGAAAACACAATCACTGATTTAAGGAAACAAACAGAGAAAAGAAAACAAGCTAGTTATTCTACTTTCCTAAAATAAAGCTAATCAATCAATTTTCCTAGAATACAAATATTCTTTCTAAGTTTACAGATATTCACAGCTATACACAATCATCCTATTCATAGTCAATATCCGGCCATAATCTCAGAGAATATTTTCTCTGATTTTCCACTCCCCCTCAAGCTGGTTTAAAAATATCTTCCATAGCCATCGTCATCATTTTAAACTGCTTTGAATACAGCCCTTTCATGAACACATCAGCAACTTGCTCAACTGTTGGGACATAAATCATACAAACTTGTCCACTATCAATTTTCTCCTTCATGAAGTGTTTGTCAACCTCTACATGTTTAGTCCGGTCATTCATAACCGGATTATGAGCGATTGAGATTGCAGCCTTATTAGCACAGGATAGTTTCATCAGTAGTGAAGTAGGAGCCTTCAACTCTTCCAATAAATTTCTAATCCAAATTATCTCACAGATACCATGGGCTACTGCTCTAAATTCTACTTCAATACTACTCCTAGCTACTACACTTTGCTTTTTACTTCGCCATGTAACCAAATTTCCTCCAATAAAACAACAATATCCAAAAGTAGATCTCTTGTCAGTTATACTCCAGCCCAATATGCATCAGTGTAAGCCTCAATCTGTAGATGTCCCCAGTTCTTGAAAAGCAGCCCTTTTCCTATAATTCCTTTAAGATACCTCATGATCCTGTATACTGCTTCAAAGTGTTATGGCCCGGGCAAATGCATAAATTGGCTCACCATGCTAACCACAAAGGCAATATCTAGCCTTGTATGTGACACGTAAATCAATCTTCCAACTAATCTTTGATAACGTTCCTTGTTGATCACCTTATCAACTTCAACAGGTTGTAGTTTCATGTTGGGTTCTATCGGTGTGTCAGCACTCTTACAACTGAGCATCCCTGTCTCTTTAAGAAGATCTATAACATACTTGCGTTGGTTGACAAATATGCCCTCCTTAGATCTTGCAAACTTCATTCCAAGAAAATACTTTAATGGCCCCAGATCTTTAATCTCAAATTCAACTGCCAATCTTTCCTTTAGATTTTTTAGTTCCAAGCTATCATCACCTGTCAAGATTATATTATCAACATAAACAATCAAAAGAGCTATCTTTCCCTCTTTTGATCTTTTGTAGAACATGGTGGCGTCTGCCTAACTTTGGCAATATCCATGCCGCTTCACTGCTTCACCAAAGCGTTCAAACCAGGCCCTTAGAAACTGCTTGAGCCCATATAGAGATCTTTTTAAGCAGCAAAATTTACCTTCTCTGAACCCTTTTTCGAAACCTAGTGGACTCATAAAAACTTCTTCGAGTTCACCATTGAGAAATGCATTCTTCACATCTAGTTGGTATAGCGGCCAATTAGAGTTAACGGGAAGAGACAGGAGGATACGAATAGAGTTGATTTTAGCAACTGGGGCAAAAGTCTCTTGATAGTCTATCCCATAGGCTTGTGTAAAACCCTTTACAACAAGTCTAGCCCTATACCTTTCTATACTACCATCAGCCTTACACTTGACTGTAAAGACCCACTTACACCCAAATGTTTTCTTCTCACTCGGCAAGTCAACTATCTCCCAAGTCTCATTCTTCCTCAAAGCATCTATCTCCTCAATCACTGCCTTCCAATTTGGATCATCTAATGCTTCCTGAATGTTTCTTGGCACAACAAGTTTAGAAATATTAAAAGAAAATGCTCTATGAGTTTTGGAAAGCTTTTCGTAGGAAACATATTTAGAGATAGGATGTTTAGTTCGGGTTCCTTTTCTGATAGCTATTGGAATATCATAATCTGGATTGGGTGTTAAAGTATGAATAGAAGGGTCTGTAACAGACTCAGTTCCAGTACTCGAGGATTTGGATTGATTTGGTGCAGGGATGGTAGAATGCCCCTTATTTCTCCCGAAGACTTTCTTCCTAGAATAAACCAGAAGATCAGGTATAGGATTCTAATTTTGATCCTTTAGTAGTGTTTCTTTTTCTATTGGAACAACGGCAGATTCATCATTAACAGTTTGGGTCTTCTCAAAATCAAGAATAGGATTAAGAGTATCAAAAATCATGTGATTACAGGTTCGGATTTCTCCTAAAAATTGTCTTCATTCCTTTCCATTTCCTCCCCCTGAAGGGAATTTTCAGTGAAATAAGGAATATTCTCTAAAAAGGTAACATCCATAGTCACATGGTACTTTTTTGTTTGAGGATTAAAACACCTATACCCCTTTTGATTTGGGGCATACCCAATAAAGACACATTTCTCAGCCCGAGGATCTAATTTAGACCTAGATCTCTTAGGCATAAGCCATGCACCCAAAGCCTTTAAGGGGTAAATCATTGTTTAGTCTTGAATCTGGAAACCCCTTTTTTAGACATTCTAATGGGGTGAGGTATTGTAAAACCCATGTAGGCATCCTATTGATAAGGTATGCAGAAGTTAAAATTGCATCTCCTCAAAGATATTTTGGGACATTCATGTAAAACATTATAGCACGAGCAACTTCAAGTAAATGCTTATTTTTTCTCTTGGCTATTCCATTTTGTTATGGGGTGTCATGACAGGAGGATTGATGAAAATTTCCTTGTTCTTTTAGAAAAGCATCCAACATACTATTGAAATATTATGTTCCATTGTCAGAACGTAGTATGCTTATTTTTGTTTGAAATTGATTTTCAATCATTTTGTAAAAATTTTTTAAGACACTTTCAACTTCACTTTTTTCTTTCATCAAAAAAATCCAACAAAGACAGGTATGATCATCTATGAATGTTACAAACCATCTTTTTTGTGAAATAGTAGTAATCTTAGAAGGTCTCCAAACATCACTATGAAAGAGATAAAAAGGTTTTGAGGGACGATAAAACCTTGGAACATAAGTTTTACAATGACTTTTAGCCAATAAACAACTTTCACAATGAAAAACCATAGGATCAATGTTCTTAAACAATAATGAAAACAAGTGTTTTAGATAGAAAAAACTAGGATGACCCAACTGCTAATGCCAAATCATAATTTGTTCATAAATAGAAGAAGACCTAACATAACTCAAGGCATGAGCTTTTTTATTCCTAGGTAGATTGTCTTCAAAATAGTAAAGGCCATTTACCATCCTAGCACTGCCAATCGTCATCCCCGAGCTCCAGTCCTAAAAAACACAGTTGGATTCAAAGAATCTAATTTGACAATTAGAGTCTTTAGATAATTTGCTGACAGACAAGAGGTTGCAGGAAAGTTTTGGAACATGAAGAACAGATTTAAGATCTATTCTTTCTGAGATTTTTATTAATCCTTTACCTGCCATCGACGAGAAAGTCCCATCTGCAATTCTAACTTTTTCATTACCAGAACATGGGATATAAGAATTGAACAAATTTGAGGAATTAGTCATATGGTCAGAAGCACCATTATCTATTATCCATGGTGCTGAGAAACACAATAGAGCATTCATTCTAGTAATTTCTTTACCTGTGTGTGCAATAGACACAGTAGGAATACCAGATGAGCAAATTGGATTTTAGCAGTGCAAGGAGATGCTCCATTTGTTCTTTTGTGAAGGGGCCGGAATCCGTTTCTTTTGTGTTGGAGGCTGCATATCCAGTTTTCTCACCGAGCTTGGATCCCTTCAAATTTGTCGGTTTGACATGAATCTTCCAACAGGTCTCCCGAGTGTGACGGGGCTTGCTGCAATAATCACACCAAAGCCGAGATTTGTCTTGACGTTGGTATGTCAGATTTTTGCTCCATCCATCCTCACTTCTTTGCTGATCACTTGTTCTCCGCTGGTACAGCCTGCTTGCGTTTTCTCCCACGGCAGCAAGAGCAAATTCTTCCACCACAGCATTTGGCCCCTTCTTTCCCAGCATCACATTCCTCCGACTCTCCTCCCTCCTAACTTCTAAGAATACTTCACCAATAAGAGGTAGTGGTTGTCGTCCTATGATTCTCCCCCTTACTTCATCAAACTCAATGTTGAGACCTGCAAGAAACTTAAAAATTCGGTTATCCTCCACCACCTTCTTATGATAGCGACCATCTTCAGTAGACTTCCATTCATAGGTGTTGAACAAATCAAGGTCCTGCCATATCCGTTTCAAAGAGTTGAAATACTTGGTGACACTATCCTCCCCTTGTCTTATTTCACCGAGTTTTAGAGTCAACTCAAAAATTTGGGATTGGTTCCCCAAATCCGAATACATCTTATTCACATTCTCCCATAGCTCTTGTGCAGTTGGATAGCACACATAATTAGAGCTAATGTCTTCCTCCATTGAATTAACCAACCATGTCATCACTATGGAATTATCGGCATCCCAAGTAGCATATGCCGGATCACTCTCCGCAGGAGCCTTCTTTTCACCAATCAAGTATCCAATCTTCCCACGACCTCGGATATACATACGAACCGACTGTGACCAACGTAGGAAATTATCACCATTTAAACGAATGGTGGTAATTTGAACGGAATGAGACTCCGTTGTTCCTAGGGTTTTTGACGGGTTTGAAACAGGGGTGACTTCTGAGGTGGGTTTTCCGCTTGACTCAGCAGAGGTTTCTAACATTGGGTAACGTAGAGGAGAACAAAAGGAGAAAAAGAAGAATCAGGAAGAAAATAGGTTTGCTCTGATACCAAATCACAAAACAGTGAAGACGGAAGAGAAAGGCAAAGACAAAAAATGTGTGAGGGGAATACTTTTGATTTTACTGTATCATACACTTTATAGGTAATACAATTCCATTAAATCAGAAAACACGATCACTGATTTAAGGAAACAAACAGAGAAACGAAAACAAGCTAGTTATTCTACTTTCCTGAAATAAGCTAATCAGTCTACTTTCTTAGAATACAAATATTCTTTCTAAGTTTACTGATATTCACAGCTATACACAATCGGCTTATTCATAGTCAATATCCGGCCATAATCTCAGAGAATATTTTCTCTGATTTTCCACAATTAAACTATATATGATTTATCAATTCCCAAGGTCCTACCAACAAAGGGGCTGATCTAATTCCAATGGAAGGAGAAGAGGAAAGGCAAGAGAGAGAGATTTTGGTTTTGTTAGCCTTTTAATTTAATTTCACTTTTTTTTTTGTCACCTTTATCACCATTTTCATTTGTGTGTCTCCACTAAAATCAAGCAGGACAATTAATCTACAAATACAAGCAAAAATAGGACACAAAAAAATTGATAGGGCCGTTGAATCACAAAAAAGCACACCCGTTGATGTAAATTGAAATGCATGAAAGCATTATTCAGAGAAAAGTACGCAGGTCACCTTGTATGTCGAACATTCAGTAGTGCTCTTATAAGCTAGTGTTACAAAGACCCTCTGCAATTCTTTCATATGGGTATAACCCCAAGGCGCAAGGTACTTTCGAGCATATGTAATAGCTCGCAAGTTATTTTCTGCTCGTACCAACTCTATGAACTCCTGAAGTCTTAACTGAAATTCGAATTTGCTCTGCCATAAAAAAACAAGAAAATAAATAAAGCAGCAGTCATTAGACATGCTAGCACAACTTTGTTTAAACTACAATTGTAGAAAGTGTGAAGAGTTAGCTAGGAATTTTCTATCTCAATCTAGTTTTAGTGCGGAAATTGTATATGTTAAGAAACCATTTTATCAGAAAATATAACTCATATGTCCAGTTCACTGGTATAGACAAGTAGCATGTTATTTTAAAATGGGTTTCTTAGTCAGACTTGAACACACAGATCTCACAAGTATAATCGAGGCACAGAACAATTCAAATATAGAGTGGTAAGTGGTTCACACAGAGTGGAGGCATTATATTGTAGCAACTGTCAATACAATCTTTTGATAGAAAAAAAGTGTGAAAGAAACTGAAGAACAACTAAAGAAACAACCCCTAGACAAAGCCAAACGTTTTGTGCGATAAAACATCACCGGCTATAGCAAAGAAGTTGTGAGAAATTTATCCTGTACTTGTACTGTGGAAAAAAGCTGATTTGAATCTAAATTAACAGTTAAAAGTCAATATTCAAAGCCTATCTACTATCCATAAGCTCTGTCATGCTACAGAAAACATTTGAGAAGAAGTGTGTGTACCTTGGATTTCTTCAACCTTGACTTGTTATCTACACACCATGCTAGTGCAGGAGCTACCTCCTTATTTTGAAGAGCCTCAATAACCTTCTTTGCTTCTTGGAATACATCGATATCAACAAGATCCTATCACGTAAATAATAAAATAAAGATTTGTACTGATGATAAATAAGAAACTAATACAGTTGTTTTTATCCATAAATGTACCCATATTCCTTATGTTTGACAATCCAGTTGGACTATTGAACGGCACTGAAGGAAATATAATCAATAAAATTGTTTTCCAAATCCAAATTCACCATATTTCTAATGCAACATTCTTCTATTGTGCATTTAATTTGTATGACAAATTCACAATAAAGGGTAAGACACAAAAATGTAGGCTGGGATGGAGTCCTCCAAATTAAAATAATGTAAATGCATCGTCGACTATAACCTCGTAAAACAAGAAAGAGTACATGTATATTGCTGCTTTCTGCCAACTTCACCGCAGTATCATAATACGACATGCGCAACATGTAGTCCACGAGAATGCGCTTCACTCGCACATTGTTCCATTCAGACAAGTTCTCTGCATCCGCTGACTCTAAGTGATCGAGCCGAGCTCGGCATCTCTGCGCCTGCAAGTTCTCCACTCGACTCCCCTCTTCCAACTAAACAACGCATAGACCAAAAAACATATCAATTACATATGCCTTTGACCACATTTTCCTCATAATTTTTGAACGTGAAGTAGCAAATTCAGTTTCTATTAAATCCCACATTATACTAATTAACTTTCAATTTCTTTTGCTACCAATCAAATCAGATCGATATAATATGACATTTTGATCATTCACAAAATCAAGAATCGAAATTTCTCTCCACTAAATTACATAATTGAATCTTGATCATTCCCAAGCTAATTCAGCATATCCAAATCAAATCCCTATCCTCTAAGCCATTAAACAAAAAGAAAGTCAATCCAAAGTCTCGCACCAACCAAACAAGAAAACAATTTTTTTTTCCCCCCCGATACCTTTCGTTTAAGCCCTTGCAACCTGGAAACGAGGGAGGTGAGATGGTTGACGGCGTCGTCGCGCGACAAGCCGTCACGGTCGGCGGCGTCGGCGAGGCCGGAGACGACGGCGGACATCTCCTTCTCGACGACGCGATGGTTGGCTCGGATCGTCTTCTTGTAGTGCTCGAAGGGGACTCTTAGGAACTGGTGCTCCAACTTCAGCGACTCCGCCAATTGGTTCAGCTTCGACGACGGCGGAGCGGCCGCGGCGGCGGGGTTCGGCAGCGCCGAGCTCGGGTTCGTGGCGGCGCTGTTGCCGTTGGGGAGGGAATCCATTTCCATCGGAGGAGTGAGTTTGGGTATTCCTTTTGGGAGAAAGAGAAATGGGAGGAAAATGTTTTTCCGGGTAAGTGGAAGACGGAAAAGTACAATGCAGTGGATTGGGATTTGGGAATTGGAAGGAAAGTACCAAAACGACGGCGTATTAAGTTGGTGCATTGTTTGCTTGGTTTGTGGAAGTTCCCTCCTTATTTTCTTTTCTTTTCTTTTTTTTTTTCGCTTGAAGTTTGCGGAAGTTCCTAGTCCCCGCCAAGGATTTCCCTGTGTCGGTTTTTTGTTATTATTGGTTTTGTAACTATTATGTTAGAGATATATAAAGAGTTTATTATTTATTAATAAATAAAAAAAAAATTTATATAATTATTTCATAATTTTTGAATTTATTTTTAAAAAATATGTATAAAAATAATAATTTACGGAAAAAATTTAAGTAGATACATATTTAAAAAAATATATTTTAACTAACTAAAAATAAAATAGAAACACATGTAAAAAAATTATTCTTATAGTAATAAAGTGAGAAACAATATATTTTTAAAAACACACAAAAAATTAAAATAAAAAAAATTCACAAAACATAAAGATAAGAAAAGGAAAAAAAAAATGAAAAAAAAAGTAAGTAAAATGGCCGTTATGCCATGTGACAGCCCCACAAAGAAGAGCTTTAGCTCTTTTATATATTATTAGATTATTATTAAAATGATATTTGAACGTTTTTAAAAACATATTTTTACTATCCTAAATTTAATTTTTGAGACATATAATGTTTAAACTATTATTCTTATCAATTAAATAAAAATCAGTACTTTTTGAAAAATTTTGAAAATATTTTAAAACACTCAAATATTTAAAAGAAAATAACAAAATAAAAAAGCTCATGAACTTTTTTCCCAAATCAATTAATTTTTTATTAATTAAATAAAAGGGTATTAAAGTCATTTTACGTATCAAAAATCAACTTCAAAATACTAAGAAGATGTTTTTGAAAACGTCGAGGTACTGCTTTAATATTATCAAAAAAATACATGATACCAAAAGCATGTTTCGCTATAACACAGGATATTAAAATGATTTTATCCCTTTCTTTTATTTTTGCTAGAAAAGATTCAAATCAATTGTCTAATTTCAATATCTACAATAGAGTCTAATCAACTATATTGTGTCATGTCATTCAAACAATTTAAAATATCTCTAAACTAATTTTGATATTTAATTCTATTAAATTACGTGCCATAATTTAATTTTTTAAACACTAATTGAAACACCAAAAGATTAAAAAAGGTGACTTGAGTCCCTCTTGAAAGATATAGGTAACGAATGGGTTTAAAAATAAATAAATTAAAATTTTATACAAGTTTATACAATATCAAAGTTTAACGTTTTTTTATTTAATTATTTGAATTTTCTCATTTTCCTTTCTATCTCCTTGTCGTGGTGAAGAGTCTCATCTAGGAGTGTTTACAGATTCAAATTCGCAGATAACGGCTAATCTGTAATCCGATCCAGAATTACGAATTAGAAAATTTTCAATCCGTATCCAATCTAAAATCTTTTTCGGATTGGATCCAATCCAATCAAAAACTATTAGATTTTGCGGATTGGACTCATGGATTCCGACCTTTAAAAATATAAATTAATAAACATCCATATAAAATAAACACAACATGAAATAAATAGAGATATTAGATATGGGTTTTGTAGTAAGGATATCAGATATGGGCCACTAAGTATATACCGGTTTTAAAAAAAATAACTTATAAAAATTCTTATATATATAATTATAAAAATATATATATATATATATATGTATACATATAATGGTTTCGGATTCGTGAATTTCACGAATTAGAAAGTGCTCAATTCCAATTCAATCCAAAACTTTCGAATTAAAAAAATCTTGTGTCCAATCTAAAACCATTTTCAATCCGATTCAAAACTTCAGATTAGATTGAATTTCACAAATCAATTAGGGGATGTTCGACTAGGATATTTTTAAGTGAAAAACTCAAAAAAAGTAACTCGAGTTACAACTTTATTTGAGTTCATGTTCTTTTAAGTTTGAACTCGAGTTTGGGACTACTCAAGTTCAAGTTTCCCCTTTTAACTCGAGTTCAAAAACTCGAACTCAAATTAATTAACAATATTTTTTCTATTCTTAAAAATGCTATAACTTTTTCGTTTTAATTCTGATTGAGATGATTTTTTTTCTATGCGTTGACAACGACAAGACGAATAAAACCTGACGCATATACCATATTAAAATTTTTCATCAGCATTGAGTTTTTATTAAAATACTATCTAAATACAAATTTAAGTTTTGACTCACTCAAACACAAACTCAAAAAGATTCTTATCTCATATCATAACTCAAATGTACACAACCAAACACAAACTCAAATTACAATTTCAACTCAAGTTATAACTCAAACTCAACTTAAAATCTACACTCAAATTACCTAACTCAAAAACATCAAAAGAACAAGCCATTGGATTTATGGATTCCGTAAACACTCCTAGTCTCATCAACGCCTTGATGACTTTAATTGGGTGATACAGGGTCCATTTGGCTCATAAATTCAAATCATGTGATTAGAACTATTTTCGATTTACGTGTATTTTTTGTGAGAGAAAATACTGTAGTGAATCACAAATCATGATTCGAATCAGGGAGCGAATCTAAGTACCAAACTGACCCTTAGAATTCTTATTAATGTCAATACTAAATTCTAGCATTTGAATTAAAAAACACTCTTCAACACAATTGTATTTTTTGTGTTAAGTTTGTCATATCTTACATTAGTGACAATTTGCCACAGAGTATAGATTTAATAAATTTGAGATTTGATTGATATATTTTTTTTTTCATTTAATCATTGTAGCACTTGTAAAAGTTTACTTTCACAACTTTTAGAACGTAATAATTATATCAAAAAACAGATGTAGTATTTGAAATGGTATTATACATTCGAGTACAAATGAAAATACACTATTAATAATCCTATTATCACACTGTTTGATATTACTTGTGTCAAAATACTCCTCAAACTTTAAAATATACATGTTGTGTCCACTGATCTATAATACTTCTTCATATTTACCCCCTCAACTTTGAAATAGGCTATTTTTTGGATAAAATTGTAGAGTTATCACATGATTTAAGGACTTGTTTAATTTATTGATTCGAGTTTGTATGTATTTTTCCCTTAAAATAGTTGCTTAAAAATAAGAAAACATGAAGGAAAAAGGTGGAGAACCGACATGAATTCAATTGGGTTAGTTAAGAGGTTAAAGAGATTGATCAATTAGCTTTCTCCGTGTGTCACTCAGGCGGAGGGAATTGGGAGATAAAATATTGGGGGGAACAATGACTACATTTCAAAGTTCAAGTGAAATAGTTTAAGGAGAATTGGTAAAGGTCCAGTTCATTTCACCGATTTAAGTTTAGAATTCGAGTTTTGCTACAGTAAAAAGCTTTCAGAAACAATCACATCTAACTCTTTTTGTTACAGCAAAAAACTCACATAAAATCACATCTCAACTCGAACTAAAAACTCAAATCAACGAACTAAACAGGCCCAAAATTTACCCTACATTTACATAGAGTTAGTGGTTAAAAAAGGTTAATTTCACAAATGATCTATGAGGTTTACTTTCAATTCCACTTTAGTACATGATTTTTAAAACTTCCCATATTTGGTACTTGAGGTTTTACTCTATTTTAATTTTGGTCTTTTCGTCAACTAGGTGTTAAATATTTGACCAATCTGTGTAAATTAAAGATTAGAAACAATTAAAATTTTGGTGCTATTTGTGGAAATTAACTTTGGTTTTTTGCACTGTTTTAAATCCTTAAACTTTAATGTTAATTTTGATTTTTAATTTTCACAAATTATTAAATATTTAACACATAGTCAATAGAAAGTCCGAAACTAAAATAAAGTAAATTTTTAGAGACAAATTGTAAGACGTTTTAAAAGTCAATAATTAAAATAAAATTAAGAGTAAATCTCATCAACTATTTCTAAAATTAATCCAAAAAAATATATGATATTTTTAACTCTTAACGAAAATTTTGTGGAGTAGGTAGTTTTCTTAATTGGAGCCGACAAGGCGACAAGAGATGCGAGTTTTCAATAGACGAACACTGGTTTCGTGCATCCTTCCTCATGGGATGGTCGCAGGGATGTCAATCTCACTGTAGAACTCCTCAACAAGTGGTTTGGTGCTTTGTTTGACGATGAATATACTAAAATGAATTTTTTCTATCATTTACATATCTAAGGTACTCGCAATCACTTCTATTGACTTAATAGATTTTGTTATAAAAAAAAAAAATCTATATAACAAATTCATTATAATTAAAACAATCAAACCATATTGATTTCACTAAAGATAAAATCAGATGCACAAAAAAATAAATTCTCAACTCTTCGAAAAGCCATCCTCCTTCAATGTAGGTCTTTTAATTGATGCATTAATGTCGATGTTCATTTTAATACCCCTAAAATCTTCAATATATGATCCTTAAAAGCTACATATCTAATTGAAAATCACACAAAAACGATAAAACGTACACAAGTTACTACAAATAAATTAAAATATGCGTTTACCAAACTTATAACAACTATAAAATAAGATATAAGTGACCATATATATTTTTTTTTTATGATTAACAAAATATTAAAACAACAATGAGAGTTTCTCGTAGATGAATCATATTAGTGGTATCAATTTTTTACTGTTAAATCAAGTTAAAATCAAGTCAGATTAAAAAAGTATGCAAACTATATAATTTTTGATATAAAAACTAAAAAACTATCAAAAATTTATTTTTTTTAATCCTATCAGAGAGTTCCTAACAACAATATGCATAAAGGAGAATGAACATATTCTATTGGAAAAAAAAATCGAACTTTCTTGTTAAAAGAACTGTCGGAATTAAGAAGAAAGTTAAGGGCACATGAAGGACATTTGACTGCTGTTTTTGCACCAATTGGACAAATATCATTAATGGAAATAATATTCTGAAGTGCAAATAAAAGTATTTGCAAACACATGTCATTGCAAACAACTATGAATATATTCTACCAAAGCACTATAAATAGGGACGATTTCTCTTAGGCCGTTTTACTAATATTATCAGTTTTTTTACTGTTAAATTTGATTAAAATAAAATAAAATTAAAAAAATATGCATAATATATAATTTTTTATACATATTTGATGGCTGAAAATGATTGAAAAAAAAATTAAACTACCAATAATTTTATTTTTTTTAGTCATATGGAAAAAACTTCCCTACAAATATATTATTGTATGAGAAAATAAAATGCATTTTGGGCATATTTCACTAATGTAACGAAAAAGGAAGGGAGATTGAAAAGAAAAGTAAGTAAATAAGAATAAGATTTTTTATTTCATTTTTAGTGTTCATTTATGTGGAATGGTAAATAATCCATTTTTCTTTCTAACGTTTATTTAATTTAGTAAAGGTTCCTATCCTTCAATATAATTACTAAAATATTAATTTAGTAATATAAATTCTATCAATGCAATTATTAAATTATCCTTTTAATTAAATACCTATTAGTTTGCTAAACTTATCAAGGATAAACAAATAAATTTGACATTTTATTTGACCAGGAAAATACTTCAGGATTATATTATATAGTTGGACTATTTAATTATCATTCCCAATATTACAAACAAATACATGTCTTTATTTTTTTCGTAACGCAATCTTTTATAGAATTACAAACAACGGAGTTTTTTTTGGTAGGTTAGTCCTACTAATAGTGTCAGTTTTTGACTTTTGTTAATTTTTTATTTTAAATTAAGTAAAAATCACATCAGATTAAAAAAATATGCATTACAAATAATTTCTTTTTCATTTTTCATTCTTTTTTCATGCCAAGTAAAAGTGAAGTTAAATGCAACTCTTTTCTCCCAAGGAAATTAGTTGAACAACAAAACCTACAATACAAATTAAAACTTTAGCCACTCAATTTATGAACAAAAGTTTTATTTAAACCTGAGATAATTGTAAACACTGATTGGTTCCTAGAAAGAAAACGAAGAATTTAGTTTTTTTTTTTTGGAAGGAAAGAAGTTTGGTTTCTTATATCTTAATCATAAGTGTGGTGAATAAAATCATAATTGTGTACACTCCACATGTAATACAAATGATGTTTCCTGTTCCCAGAAAAAAAAAAAAAAAAAAAAAAAAAATGAAGAAGAAATGATGTTTTTCTGTAAATTGAAAATCCAACATTAAAATTTTGGACTAGTGCCTTGCATCATGACCCGATGTGTGATTAACACAAAAGCATTATGCATTTAGAATAAAAACTAGACCCCACAAATAATCATCTTCACTTTTTGAATTTCATGTTATCTACTTTATTATTGTCGATGTCCACCAAATAAATTTATTTAGTTCATGTAATTTTATGTGAGAGCTTTTACTGTACTAAAAAGTTAGATTATTTTCTTGTATTAAGTCAAACTTGATTTAAATTTATCGCATTATTATTAAGTCAATTTGCAGACACTAATTGAGAAAAAGAGATAAATACATTTCATTATATGAATCTAAATTTTTAGATTACTCTTGATATTATTATAAATATAAATTCACGCATTTTAAAGATAAGATAAAAAAAATTTTATTAGTGTTAAACTTGAATAATTTTAGACGCAAAAGTAAAAATTGACTTTTTTAATAGGCATTTTATAAATATAAAAGGTGTTTGGTAAATAGATTCATATTGTGATTTGAATTATAGTTTATGGTTTGTTATAATATTTTTTCTTAAAAAATACACGTAAATCAAAAATAGTTATAATCTCATTATTCTAATCCATGAATCAAACGTTTGTTAACTTATTTCTAATCATTATTTTGGTTTTAATCCATGAATCAAATGGTTTGTTAACTTCAAAAATTTCTAATCAATTAAATTTAGTTAAAATTAAAATTATATTAAATTAAAAAAATATAAGAACAAAAATTAAGGATACAAATTTACGATTGAGAACAATCTTTTCAGTATTTATTTAAATCTTCAAACAAAAAGAAAAACAGCTCAAGTTTGATCACGCTAACGTGTCAAGACATAGCAGTTCTTTAGCGATGGAGCCCACAGTATCATTCAAGCTCAACTAGGCTTGGCCCCACTAGATTACAACTTCTCCACACCTAAAACGCTCCCTCCGCTTTTTCCGCGGGCACTGCACATTCAAAAATTTATCCTTTAGGACATAATTACCCTTCCATTGGCTTTGGCGCTATTTTTTTTCCTCTTTTAATTATTAAAGCCCTTTATTAACGTTTTCCGTCGCCGTACAGCACTCGCCGTCACGCTTAACGTTTTCCCTCCAACGTCTTCTGACGCTCCTTCTCTTTCTCTCTCTACAAAGCTCAGTTCTCTCTCCTCAATCAACAACTCTTCACTCTTGCTTCTTCTGAAAATCGGTTTCGCTGAGAATTCGGATTTCTTTTCTTCTTCAGAGTTTTTCTTTTTCGAAATTTGAATTTTGCCAGCGAAAGTAAAGTGCGTATCCGACCAGTACCGGTAAGTAAATTAATTAATTACCATATTTGGATTTTTGAAACCTCCAGATTTTTTTTTGGAAATAAATGTCGCGAAGAAATGTAAATTCGTTTTTTTTTTTTTTTTTTTTTTTTTTTTTTTTTTTTTTGGTAGATTTATTGTGTTTTTGTTCGATATATAAATATATATATTTTATGTGTCTGATGTTTGTTGTCTTTTGAATTTTGTGCTTCATTTGTATTTTGGGTTCTTTTGAGTTTTTTGACCGTTTAAAGAGAGTGAGAGAGGAAAAAAAAGAAAAAAGAAAAGCAGAGTAAGGAACTTTTCTTTTTGTCTTTTTCTCTGTACAGTTTCTGTTTGGTTGCCGAGAAAGTGACGACAGGGAGAATCAAGACGAACGAAGAAAATTTTGTAAGTTAAATTTTAGGGATTTTCCTTTTAGCTCCGTTGATTTTGCTTTAGTCTTGTTGTTGATAGTTTGCTCTTTTCTTTTTGTTAATTTTATGGAATGTTTTTTCTCTCTGTTTCCTTTCCCTTCGCCATTTCTCGGCAACCAAACACACAATGATCCTATACTACGAAAGGCGTTTATTGGAGAAAGGTTTTGTTTCTTTGGATTCAAAGCAAGCAAACACTCGTTGATAACTTTTTTTCCCTCTTTGCTTTCTGAATAGTTAGGATCGTATATATTCTGTTTAATGTAGAACTGACTGTAGATAATCCATTTAATTTTTCTTGAAATTCTTGAGAAATTACAGAAGGTTCGACTGGGTTTTAGGATGACGATAAAATGTCTTGATTTCTGGGAAAATAAACTGGAACAGCTTGTATATGTGTGTGTGTATATATTTACTTTCTCAGGGCCATTAATGGGGAGAATTTCCTAGGTTTTTGGGAATAATATAGAGAAGGGTTATCACTTTTCAGGGTTTAATGCAATGAAAGAGATGAGGCTAATAAGGTCATTTCACGTTTTGATTCTATTCAATGAAATCAACTGACCCATATCGTCTTATGTTTTATGATATTTGATTCCTTTTTTGTTTTAATCACATTTTTTGCAAATTGCATTAGATGGGCATTTCTGAAATCTTGACAGTCTTAATCCCACGTGCCCTGCTCTTAAATCGCTGTTTTTTCTTTTTTCTTCTGACATGCCAATTGCCAAGCTAGTGATTTTGGAAACGGTGAGAGTCAGGTGTTAAAGCTCAATAGGATTTTTCTTAATAATTATTAAAATAAGTAGATTCCTATTAATCAACTCGTCTGCAACCTTCATTAATGTGTACTTATCTACTCTGGTTCATTTGGGGTCTGGTGCATGAGTTCATCTGGTGAAATACAAGAATTAGAGAATTGCTTCTTGGATTTTTTTTTTTTTATCTAAAACAAAAGAAAAGGCTGAAAAATCTTCTGTGAAGGGTAGGGAGTTGGTAAGACTTGTTGACATTCCCAACTTGGTCCAAGTATCAAAAGTTTTCATCTGGGTTTCTCTTATTGTAGTGAATTATTGTGTATTTTTGTTTTTATTTTATAATTTGTACTTTTATACGTTACATGGTAGTGTCTGTTCAATTCAGCTTTCCATATGAGCTGTATTCTACTGGACTGATGTAGTAATGATTCCTCTCATATGCTACAATTATGATGATGATTTGTCTGTACGGTTTTTCCCTTTTTCTTGATTCCTTTTCTCATTTTTTTCGCTTGATTACAGGTTTATTAATACCCGACCTCCAAAAGAGCTTGGACGTAGAGTTCAGAATTGAAGACCACAAACTTTGATGACCTGCAGTTAGCAATCTTAGCTTGAGATTCAGACATGAAGAAGCTATTCTTTTTCAGATCTTCTTCATCTAGTAATGGGAACAACAAAGAGTTTCCTCCACCAACCCAACAAGAAGTTTACTGGGAGAATCCATCAGAAAGTGGGCGGAACAACCAAGCGAGTTATAACATAGCCGAGAGTAATTTTCGAAGTCCTAAAGGCTTGTTTTCCAAATCTCGGAAGCAAGTATCGGATGTTCAGAACACCAGTAATTGTCCAGCTCTTAGAAAGAGCCGCTCAATGTCATCAGCAGCCTTCCTTGGTGTTGAGCCAGGACAAATTGACTTCTCTTCCCCGAGAAATCAGAGTAGATCTCCCTCAACTTCTAGTAGAAGCGGTATTCCTCATCAGCAATGTGACCGTTCTTTCCGGTGAGGGTTCTATACTTGCCTAAATTTCAACTACACTAAGTTGTCTGAATTTTGGTTTTATGAACTTGAGGTAAAGCATACTATATGTATATGATGTACTTATCTGAGTTTTTGTTTTGTGAACTTAATATGTTACTTTATGATATTTTATGCGTTTGAGTTCCATTTAATGTTTTGGCACTCTTATCTTCTTCTCTCTTTTTTTTTTTTTTTAAGACTAATTTTCAGTTTGATTTTTGTGTTTGTTAGCTCTCAAACCCCAGAGAGGCATACAACAAAGCGTTTTGAGGTGCCGAGACCTGGTTCTGCTTGTTCTTCTAAAACCCACCAAGATTCCTCAGGAAGCTCTTCTTCCACTAGTTCCAGTAGTGTATCAGGTAAAATTTTGGATCGCTACATTGATGGAGAGCAGCAAATGGAAAAGAGCAGAGTCAACAACACTTCACAGGGGAACTTTGCTGGAAATGGGGGCTGCTGGCGTCCTCCGCGAGTGCAGTATACATTACCTTCGTCTCCAACAGATAGCATCAAAGATAAAGCAAGAGCTCATTCATTTAGAGAAGCCAAAGGTTCTCGTCTCCGTTTCTCCTCCAGAGATTGGGCAGAATATGGATTTGGGCATGAATCTCCACGGAGACTTGCGAAGCATGTTGTGGAGAGACTTTCTCAGTCTCGCATTCAGAAAGCAAATCAGAAGGAACTTGAGCGTGAGATGCCAGTTACAATAGAAGAAGTTCATGGTGGATCTCAGAGGAATTGTTCATTGGATGAACCTTATGAGACGATCAACAAATTTCACGGGGAGGATTACCCATACTTTCAAAAGCCATTCTCTGAGGATTTTAACTCCAAGGAATATGAGGAGGATGTGGATCTCGACTTACAGAGAAGATCCAAGGAAGCTGAAGAGAGAGTTATGCTTTTGTCCGAAGAACTTGAGCTGGAAAGCTTTCTTAAGAACAGTGATTTTGATGTGCCATCTTTGATTCAGACGATCAGGAATTTAGCTGAGGAGAGAGTAAGCTTGGCACTCGAAGTTTCACGCCGTCTGCATTCACATATTGCTGACAGTGCTTCTGCCAAGGAAGAACACAGACTTGCAAAGACAGAACTGCAGTCCCAAACTAGGAGACTGGAGAAGGAAAAGAATGAATTACAATCGGCACTAGAGAGGGAGCTCGATAGGAGGTCCAGTGAGTGGTCCACTAAGCTTGAGAAATTCCAGTTAGAAGAACAAAGACTTCGCGAGCGAGTTAGAGAGCTTGCGGAGCAAAATGTTTCACTTCAAAGGGAAGTATCATCTTTTCACGAGAGGGATGCAGAGAGCAGAAGCATGATAACCTGTTTCGAGCAACAACTCAAAGATATGAGTCAACGGGTGGAGGACATGAATGAGGAGAATCAAGATCTTAAGAGAAATCTGTCAGAATTACAAGAGAACTACAGAGCTGCCGAAGAAGACCGTGTTTGCCTCCAAAATAATTTTGAAAACAAGGATAAGGAGTGCAGGGAACTGCACAAAACTGTTACAAGATTACTAAGAACCTGCAGTGAACAAGAGAAGACGATCGATGGTTTACGTGAGGCTTTTGGTGAGGAGTCGGGGAAGAACCAGTCAACGGAGAAGTGCAATAAGAATGTGGCAAAGTTGCAGATGGAGCAAATGAGGTTGACAGGAGTGGAACTTGCCTTGAGAAGGGAGTTGGAATCTTTTAGGCTTGAGGTTGATTCTCTTCGACATGAGAACATAAATCTGCTGAACCGTTTAAAGGGCAATGGGAAAGAAAGTGATGCTTTAACTGTTAGGCTGGATAAGGAAATGTGGACTCGAGTTTGCTGTTTGCAAAATCAAGGGCTGGTGTTGTTAAATGAGAGCTCACAATTATGTTCAAAATTTCTTGAATTTATCAAAGCAGGTCAAATTTCAGTGGCTAAGCAAGAAACTGAAGTGACCAAGTATAGCCTAGATGGACACTTTGTTGTTGAATCTGAGATGAAAGTACAAGGATTAAGGCGTGGGGTCGAAAACCTTACAAGGAGTTTGCAGACGATCTCTGTTTTGTTGCGTGACAAGTCCAATATAGCTGCTTCTATATCTCAGTCGAAGTGCACAGATGTTAATGGAGTAATGCAATCAAATCCACCAATGTCAGAGGTAAGTTGCTACCATTTAAAGATTATGACTTTTTTTTTTCCTTGTATTTTAAGTATGAGAAGTAATATGTAGGTTTTGTTGCTTGCTTACCGTATTTGAAGGTGTTTCTCTCTTTCTCTCTTTTTATTTTTTATTTTATTTATTTATTTTTTTTTTTTTTTGGACTTGAAGTATGTTACTTTTATTAATGCTGTTATCAATTCTTTTTTTTTTTTTTGAACGTTATTAATTGTCTATTGCATGCGTAGGATGTAATGAAATACGAGCTTAAAGCAGAAACTTTGCTGACGAGTTTATTGAGAGAGAAACTGTATTCTAAAGAGCAGGAAGTGGAGCAGTTGCAGGCTGAACTTTCAACTGCCGTAAGAGGTGCTGATATCCTCCAATGCGAGGTCCAAACTGCAATGGATAACCTCTCCTTTGTTACCCACAAATTGAAGGATCTTGAACTTCAGGTAATTCCTTTGCATAACGATATCAATGTCAAATTTCATTCATTTAGGCATTTTTCCAGCATTTGGTGCTTTTCATCCCATTAGTTATGGGATTTTGCATTTATATTTGATTGTTTTGTTATGGTAGCCTTCAAATGATAATGCACCCAGCGCCTTTTTTTTTTTCACTTATTGACTTTCCTTTATGGGCCATTTAGCTTAGTTACAGATGGTTGGCTTTACTGAGGACAGTATAACGAAGTGATAAACTCCAGACCAAATAACCAATTGAAATGACAAATCGGAGGAGAAATGCTAATAGGAAGCTTTAATTAATATCAATGGCGGAAATTGGATACAGAAAGAGATATGGGGATATTCGAGAGATCCCTTGCTCTCCCTAAATCTATCTTCTCACGGAAGTTTCACAAATTAATCCTCCCTTATTCTACCTCTGTTCTATTTATACACACTATCTCTTAATCCCTCACCAATCCCAAGGCCTACTAACTACTTGCTGACTCAGCAGCCCCCCCCCCCTTCCTTCCTTCCTTCCTTCCTTTGCGCTTCCTTCAAGCATATGTGTAACGCACAGGAGGCTTATCATGAAGTCTATAAGAAGAAACAAAATGGGCAAGTAATTATTTTGCTCTACTAGAAACAGTTAAAATGGTATTCTGTAGGTCTTTCTTTCTTTTCTTCCTTTTATAATAAATGAAAACCTTTATTGATGAAGTATTAATCAATACAAGGTAGAAGGAGTTGAGGAATCCTCAGGAAAAAGAGCTGGCGGGGGGGAAGCATGAAAAATTACAACAAATACCAAAACAATTTGATCTAACAAACACAAACCAAAATAACTAGAATCTACATTTGGCTGCCACTGATTTTATTGTTGATGCATCTATTTGTTTTTCACCAAAAGAGTCTTATCTGTCAGCAATTTGTTTTTGTGGATGTGCCTAATAGTTTTGTTCTGCTAGAAAGTCATTTTGGTATTTTGTAGGCATGGTGTCTTTGTTGTTCTATTTCACCTAGAATCTGCATTGGGGTTCCACTGGTTTCGTTGTTGATATACCTATTTGTTTATCACTAATACAGTCTTGTCAGTCAGGAATTTCATAACTGCTCTCCTTTTTACTTGTGTTAGTTTTCACCACTAGTAGCTTGTTTTTTACTCGTGAAATTCTGACATGACATGAACAATAGATGCTTAAGAAGGATGAGAATCTCAATAGATTACAGAGTGATCTCCAAGATTCTACCAAGGAATTGACGGTCATAAGGGCGATACTTCCTAAAATCTCGGCGGAGAGAGATTTGATGTGGGAGGAAGTGAAGCAATACAGTGAAAAGAACATGCTTTTGAACTCTGAAAATAATATGTTGAGAAAGAAGTTGGATGCCCAGGATGAAGAGATACTTCTAAAGGATGGTCAGATCACAATCCTTAAAGACACTATAGGGAACCAATCCTTTGACCTTCTAGCGAGTCCCGATCATACGCGAGAATTTTGCCTCTAGATGATGACTGCAAAGACCAAGGCTTCTCATAGAATTAACTATACTGTTGATAGTCCCTATACTTTTTGAGTTTGTTTGTTCGTTCAAAACTTTTTATTTCATTGTATCTTCTTCCGCCCTCTCCTTTTTTTTTTCTCAATTGAAGTTTTTGTTGAGTAAGAAGTGAAAGGAATAATTTAAAGATTCTTTTGTAACTGACAAATTTCATAGTTTGCAAGTGGTTTACCCTTTTCTATAGGAAATATTTGGGAAGTGTAATTTAGCAATAGTGTCAGTTGTAATTTTTATTTTCATTTTTAATATTTAGTTCTAATTTTCTCTCTTCATCAATTGTCCTAATATGCTCTTTTTTTTTTTGGATACTGAGATATAGAAAACATAGAGGTTGCTTAAAAAAGGATCTACTAGACATATATAAATATATACATATATATATATATATATATATATTACGAAATGGGATCGAATCTTCAACCTTCCTGAAACTTCCTGATGCCACTAGACCAAACGGATGTAAAAGGAAAAAAAAAAATGTAAAAATGCTAGCAGGGGAGATAATCAAATGCTGAAACTCGTTTTCATCACGCAACAACAAACACGTGCAGTCCTATTTCAAACACCGATTATCACTTAAATTACAATACTGATGAAGAGTTCTCTAATGGACTGTCCATCGAACCTTCATATTAGTCCTAACCAAAAGAGACATCAAGTGATGAATTGTTCACTTAGGAGTGACAATAATTGAAACCATACCATACATTTTCGGGCACAAATGTTCTAAAATAAAACATGCAAGAGATTTGCACAAGGCTGCCACCTTCCTGTTGATGAACCTTAATCCAGCCAGGCCTCCATTCATCTGAACCAACTTTCTTAAGGTACAAAGAGCACACTTTGTCACTCACACACGGACCACTTGACTCAAACATGTCGACAGCACAACGTTCAAAGCCGCCATAAGCTCCATCTCGCTTCTTCGAGCCATTTTTAGGAGCATACAACAATTTGGGGTTCTTCAATTGCTTCACTATGACCACATTTCCCTTGGAGTCGCTGAATCTAACACTGGCGTCATCTCTAGTTTCAGCCATTGGTGCGCATGTTGTCTCGATTTCAATCGAGTAGGAGCAGTTTCTTTGGGGTCCTTGAAAGGTTTGGTTGGTTGGTTGGAATTGGACTCCGTTGATTGGCAAAGAAACAACGAGGGCTAGTGTAAAAATGAATGGAAACTTCAGCATGGTTTGGTTCCGTTGTTCCTGTCTTGTTAAGTAAAATGGAGAACTAATGTGCATATATCGTTTGTTTAGATTCTTTAAGGAGATAAAGAGGATGTGATTAGCAAAAAAAAAAAAAAAAAAAAAAAAAAAAAAAAAAAAAAAAGAGGGGGCTGCCCAATTGGATTGCTTTGAGAAAGAGAGATTCCCACTCCTCTTTATTTAATATAGGAAAAAGAAAACGCGTCTCTTTTAACTGTTGAAGATTCCAATCAAAATAAATTTTCTTATCCAGAGAAGTAAATTTAAATGTCTGTTCAGCTTTTATAGAACAAGTAGAACCTTTAATAAAGAGATGAAATTTCGCACCCAAGGACTCAGTCCCGAATTTTCTTTAAGGACAATTATTATGGAAATGCTTATTACAGTTCAAAGGGTAGCTAAAATATGCCACCACTTTTCCAAAAAATACAAACAGGAAATAGCACACTGTCCGGCATTTAATAGTACAAATAAACGCAAAATGGCTGTCATACTCCATCTTGTAGATTGATATCATAGTGATGCAGATTTCCAGAAGTCAACGGGCTTCCTATGCTGAAGATTGAAAGCAAAAAAAAAAAATAAAAAAAAAAAAAAAAAGAAGAGTTATACAGGTGTTAAGAGCAAATTATGCATGGCATGTATAATATGCGCCAGATCTTACCATCACTTGCATGAATAACCAACCCATCTAAACCTCCAGTGCTAATGCCTAACCCAAAAGTCTATCCTAAAGCAATACTACTTTAACTCCGCTCTTAGGGAATGTAACCAAATTATAAAAAAATGTAATGCGAAAGGTAACAAGTTTGAAAAGGAAAGAAAAAAGAATAAGAATGAGGATTGTTGTTCCCTTTCTAGCCTTTACTTATCTTTTGGGAAGTGTAATAGGAAGGGAATTGGAATCTCGTCGACTTAATTAATAATTACTAAATGTCCTTGTGCATAATTAAATAATCATTGACTTGATAAGGGCATATAAGTGCATTCAGCATTTATTCCAATTAGCTAGGAATCAATGCTAAGGGTAATTTGGATTGGCAATCCCTTTCCCCATTTCTTGCATTTGGGCCCTACTGAATCACTGTTCCTAATTTTGTAAGTGAACACATGAATATGTGGGAAAGAGAAACACTTTTCCCTTTCCCTTTCCCTTTCCCATGCATGGGAAGTAAATACGCCCTTAATCTATTAATCACCATAGAGCTTTTAGACCCTCTTTCTGCCTGTCTCACAAGCATTGAGCACAAGTTTGATGCACTAAGCACGATTAACTTATCCATTCAGTTTGAAGTTAAAAGGAAACATTTCGATTCCCTGTGATTCAAGTTAGGCCGTTTTCAGTCAAGGTTTTAGCAGAGCTTACGTTAGAAATTGGCATCCTTGTTCTGACTGAATCAAGCAGTGAGAAATCAATATCAGCCACAGTAATCCCTGTTGACAGTCGATCTGCAACAGTGACCAGAAATGGTAAAATTGATGTTGCACCAATTGCTAGAAAAGATATACATGATAAAAGCATAAGAACTCAAACCAAACTTTTTCGCAGTCTTAGATAATCAGGTGTATATATTTTACGTTTTTAACCCATAGGGAAAAGAAACGCTTTCAAAATGGTTTTGGACCAAGCTAGATGTCTGACATATTCTCCAAGTAAAAGGAAATTTTGTTCAGGTCCCGTCACTTAAAGGAAATTGCACATTTAATGCCTCCAATTACGTATTATACAATAGCTTGTCAGCATTTAGAGGACAGGACAGAACTCAAAAAGAGAATTTTAAGAAATAAAAAATATAAGACAAACAAGTCCTGATATGCAAACAGGTATTATAACAATGCGTATATCACAAATATTTGTTACAGACTGAACGCTTAATCTTAATCGGCCATCAGAGGAAAGTCAAATACAGTTAAACTTATAGACCAAGTAACCACAATCTGAGCCACAACCAAAATGTTGCAGGCTGCAAAAATGGTCCAGCTAATTGACAAACACAGAAAATCATGCACAACAGATGAGGAGAGAGTTAGTCTTTCTTACCAGGAAGCCGACCAACTACTGTACCCCATGGATCAATAATCAAAGTCTCACCGTAGCTTTCTCGATTAGCATTATGCTTTCCAGCTTGTGCAGAAGCAATGACCTGTAAATGTATTTTATCATATTATCACCAAAATAGGAGCATCTAGGAAGAAGATAGCATGTAAGATTCTGGACCATCAATGTACAAGAATTTTTTGCTTGAAACAGTAGACAAAAGGAGAAAAAGGAGTTGCAGTTACTAGAGTATAATAGATTTAGTACATAGCATTGTGTCTCAATTGCACGAGCACGAAGGAGAATCTCCCAGTGTGCCTGGCCTGTTACCAATGTGAAGGCTGAAGGTGCCAATAAGACCTAAAGAATATAAACCAAGAAGCCAGCATAAGACACTAAGTAACTCCTCAATAATCAAGATAAGAAGCCCGTTTGTACCTGTGCGTCATGTTGAAACCTGAGGTTCTGGTAAAGTTCTGGAAATCTTAGATCATAGCAAACCGTGAGACCCAATCGTCCAACTGGGCTGTCTACTGTGACAACATTCTTTCCTGAGAACACAAGAAATTGATATCGCTCAAATTCATATGTAATTCTAGAAACACACAACTGGTGGAGAGGAAAAGACATACACCTCTTTCACTCCACCCAAATACATACATGTATGTGTGTAAACACGTGAAATATAGCAATCCATGGTTGTATAAATTCCAAAACCATTACAAGTAAAGTTACTAAGAGAATTAACAGCACGGTCTTTACAGATTCAAAATGCAACAAAATAAACAATTGTTAACCATGTAGAAATGATGCAAAACACTACTCTTTGGTTTTCAAAATCTTATTTATAAATATTTAAATGGACAAGGAACTTAACCTGCCTCCGTGAAGCTGCTTTCCTTAAATGATCTTCCACCAGGAATATCTACATCAAACCTTGAAACAGAGAGGAAATTATCGTTTTTAGTGCTATGTCGTAATAGCATATATGCAACATCAATTCCAACTTTATGGCATAACAGTTGTGTGATGAGTTCTAAAAAAATTTGTGTGAACTGTAAAACCATAAATTGCAGAGAGCCACGGCCTTCAAAATCGTTAAGGGGAAGGGGAAAAAGAGACGTAGGAATGCATTAAAATTAGATGATTTAAAACACGTAAGTCGAACATCTCTGATTGCCTGGATAAGATAGTAAGATCCAGAAAAATGCATCTAAAAAGAGCAATAAACTACATGCAATGCGATAAGCCATGACAAAACCAAAAAACAGAGTAAAACAAGAAACATGAACAAAACAACAAAACCAAAAACCAGTGTAAAACAAGAAATATGAACAAAACCAAAGTTAAAAAAACACCTACAAGTGTATCTTCTTATAAGTGCTTTTGATGTTCCCAGCATCATCAATCACAACATGGGTATTACTCAAGCGCTTATCATCAGGTTCTTTTTGTTGGAAACCACCCAGTGACAACCAAATGCCTGATTCTCTGCAACAAATGCCTGCCCATAAATCTCTATAGCCAATAAAATGAATAAACAATCTAAACAACCAGTGAGTGAAAGTATGAACTTAGCACCTTGCTAAAGAGCAGTATTGTTGCATTATGGGTCCATCTAAACGTTCTGCTATTTTAAGACTTTCCCCATCTTTGGCACCCACAAAGGCGAAGTTTTCAGGAAAGCATATCAATTTTGCCCCAGCTGAAGCTGCTTCCTTTACAGATTCGATAGTTCATCATTTTTATAACCAAAGGCTCAAAATTTACGGAAATTTCGATTAAAAAAACTATAAAAGAAGACTTTTGGATATTTGATAAAATCGATTGAATAATATTATCGAAATTGGAATAGCTGATTATAACAAAATTTTTGTACGAAATCATCAAGAAATAGTGCGAAAATCATCCAATTTCAGATTCCAATTCCTTACTAATCAAATATACGTGAAAATTCGTGAGTATTTATCATTGTTGGATGACGAGAAAAAAGAAAAAGAAAAACAGATAAGCGATCAAATTACTTTGACGAGGCGAGAGCAGGTGGCGAAGTTGGCGGCGAGGTCGTTGACGGAGGTCATCTGAGCGGCGGCGACTCGGACGGAGTTGGCGGCGGCCATGACTGAGTTCGACTCGCCCGCGTCTGTACGGCGGGAGCGAATCGGCACGATGCTCCGGAGAGATGGCGCGAACGCTCCGGTGCGAGTGTTGTACGGACCAACGAGAATGAGAGACTGGCAATGTGACATGTTTGGGAGCCCATTGGGCGTCAGAAGAAAAATTACAATAAAAGAGAAAATTAACCCTTAAAACACATGTTCTATTCTTTTACGCTTTTTTAACAATAATCTATTAAATTATAGATAATAATTTATTAAATTTTAAATATTAATATGTTAAATTACGTCAGTGACTGTAGACTCATTATCAACGACATCTATTAACTTATCAATAATAATTTGTTAAATTATTTATTCTAAAGAATAAAATTTAATACGTTAATATTGAGACTCATAAATTTTTAATAATACTATTTTAAGGATATTTGTTAAAATTATTCTTATTAACAAAAAAAGAATTTATTATAAGTTTAAATTTTTATTTTTACTTTTAATAAATATTATTTTATTAATATAATTATTTAATTAAAAAAATTAAAAATTAAGAGTAAATAATAAAAATTATAACTCATATATTTTTAAGAAGTATTTATCAAAATTACTTAAATTATTAACCAAATTATTAAGGAATGCGCCAAGCAGATGGGCTTTCTTGCTTTGTGGTCCTTGAATAATGAAAATTTTAGAAGAATGGCAGCGTTGGCATAAAAATTTATCGTTCTGATTTTATTTTTTTTATCACTATGAACTTTTACCCTTGCTTTCCCTCATTATATATGAACTTGAATATAAGAGCACAAAACTAAAGAAGCTTCAGAGTGGAAGATAAGAGGATTCAATTGGTTATATAAAGGGTGACGTATTCTATAAAATTAATGGTGTTCATCGAATCTCTCAATCTAACTAATAATTTAATTCAATTCGGTAAATTATATTGGATTAAAAGATTTTTAAATTGATAAAGTATTGAGATTTTCTCAATTCGCAAATAATGGATTGGATTACGGATTGAGTATTTCTTAATCAACATAATCCGTCAATTCAAACTATATATATTATACATATTTTTCTATATATTTTTAAATATATTTTTTTTTCAATTATATTGTACATATATATAACTTAAGTATATATAATTTAATTTTATGTTATGTTATATTTGTATTTAATTTTGTCATTAATTTTATGATAATAGAGAGATGAGTTATAAGAGTCAAGGTCCAAAACGTAGGCAAATCTACAAATCTGTATAATTTAATCCGCAAAATCCATTGCAGATTGGATTGGATTGGGGGTCTAACGAATTGGTAATTGATTGAGATTTTTTCAATCCGCATTAACGTATTGGATTGCAGATTAACTCATAATCAACATATTTTGATCCACAAACACCTCTATATAAAATTCCTTTTTAAAATATAATGAGAGTAAATTTTAATTTCTCCTAAAAATAGGAGTTATTTGATTTTGTCCCTTATTATAAGTTGCAACATTAATATTTTTGTAATATGAGATGTCAAATTTTTTCACTATTTTATTTAGGTTGTGTAACTAAGTAAAATGATTTTTTAAAACTTTTAATCATGAAAGGATATCGAATGAACATGTGATTAAAACCCTTAAAAGTGAAACTTCAAGTATCAAATTTACAACTTCGGATAAACTCATGCAAATTTTACGTCATTTTAAATTATATGAGGTAAAATGAGACAACTCTTATTTTTAGGAGAACCAGATTAAAAATTAACCTTTTGCATTTGCAAAAGTGCACCCCTCTTTAGGGTTTTTTTGGGCATACTTTCGGGAACCCTCGCTGACGAATCACAATGGAAATCACATGATGGAGTCTATAGATAAAATATCTTTATCTTAATGACAATATGGGATTTTTCTGCTTTTATTTAAGGTAAACCGTGAGAAGGAGATGACTAGGACATAATATAAGTAGACTTGTAAGTTTGTAGACTTATATACATAATTTGAACTTTAGATAAGTGGAATCTCCAATACACTCTAATAAGCATATTTGGGATTGCAAAAAGTATTGTAGGGTAAAATTCTGAATTCTAAATCAGATATTGAATGGGGTTCATGCGTCATAAATGAGGGTATTAAATAATCAAAGACAGTTGAGCCTTAGCCGTCACGTTGGATGATAACTTTTTTAGGAGCAGACCACTAGTTAAGGGTGTGGCATATATAAGAGGTCGACCGCTCTAAGGAGATATAAAGAACAACATGAGGTCGACCGCACTAATAATTGTAGGCGAAGATGGTTATGGGAACGCTTATGAAGTCGAGTCCACGCAAGTCGAGAGAGATGTGAGATTTGCTTTAGGATTTACTATTTGTAATTCAAATATACGAAATTTAAGCAATGAAATCGTCTTGATTGATTGTAATCTCCATTTTTTGGGAAACTATCTCAAAAATGAGAAAAATATCCCCGAATTAAATAGAAAAGCCAATAGGGACGATGGTGAACGATATAAATAAAGGATTGTAGATTGAGAAATTCTTAGGTCTCATTGAGAGCAATTAGAGTGTGTAATTCTCTCTGAAAAATAAGTGAATTCTCCATTCTCTATAGTGGACGTATCTCTTGAATCAAGGGTGAACCACTACAATTCTCGTATGTTCTTTCTATTTGATTATTTTTAATCGTATTTTAGATCATTAAATTTGCGCAAATCATTTTGAAAATTATTAAAAGTAATGTGATAATGTGTATGTATAAAAATTAAATAAATAATTCAGTCAAACTACCTTTTTTTTAAAAAAAAAAATAAAGAAAAATGTCATTTTTGTGTGATGCGTTTCTTTATCATTTTCATGATGAAAAATACAACGTATTTAAGAATGTGTTGTTGTATAATACAATTATGCGAAAATAGTCCACGTGTATGTAATATAGATATTGTTTGCATGATTCACCCCTTAATGACAGAGAGAAATGACACCAATAAAAATCTCAACTTTGACAGATTCCTGTTAAAAATATTGCAAAATTACAACAAATTGTCAAAGGATTGATATTTAAGGAGTTTAAAATTTGTAAAAGTCAACAACTCTATCCAATCAAATCCACCATGAATTTATATTTTATTAATACAGACATGCACAATAAGCAATCAACAATAACCCTAAAAAAATAAAAAAATAAAAAATCAATCAACAATAAACTTGAAAATTATTCTTCAATTTTCAGAACGAGGAGGGTGATATATTATTCCTGTTGACAAGGCTTTTGATTTTTTCCCCTATTTTAGGAAGCTTTTAATTTCTGTGAATAAATTGGCAAAAAAAAAAAAAAAAAAAAAACTGCCGTTACCAATTACTGAATTTAAAAAAAAAAAATTTTTTTTCACAATTAACTAGAGCCCCGTTCATTTTATCAATTCGAGTTTAGAATTTAAGTTTTACTATAATAAAAAACTTTCAGAAATAGTCACATTTAATTTTTTTACTACAGTAAAAAACTCTTATATAACATACATCTTAACTCAAATTAAAAATTCAAATCAACAAACTAAACATGCCTTAATTTAATTTCTATCCTTCTCAAACGAGGCAACTGATACGGTTCAGAAACAATCACAGACAACTCAATGAGTCAAATATCAAACAAAAATGCCTCCATTAATGTAACCCAAAAATGTTAAAAAAAAAAAAACACACGTTAAAAATGTTAAGAAAAAGAAACTAAAAAAAAACACGTTTTTCCTTGGAAAAAAAAAATGTCAATCAAATTTTCATTAACAAAAGATGTCAATCAAATTAATGACTAATTGCAATGAGTAGTAATTAATAACGACAATTGGTGATGAGAGGGAGAGAGCTTTCACATTACTAAATTAAGGATAAATGAAGATGAGCAAAAGTTGCCTAAAATGATGGTTTGTTGAGTGTCAAAAGTCAAAACCCCACCCCATAAATATTAGAAATTCCCTCACAAAAAAACGAAAAAAAAAAATCAAGCTAAGGAAACCAAAGCCCTCTCTCTCTCTCTCTCTCTCTCTCTCTTCAATGGATTTCTCACCGAGGGCTTTGTTATACGTATAATTTTCTTTTCGCACAAGAAATCAACAAGAGAAACCAATTCCAGCCCCGAACAATCTCTTTCTCTCTCTAGATCTGTTTCTCTCAACTGTTTTCACAACTTTCTCTTGGAATCCTTTTCCTCTGACTCGCAAATTCGGCACAGAAAAGGTTTTTTTTTTTTTTTTAAATGCCTTTACGTTTTGGATGGTAATTCGAGATTTCGGAAACGGAGATTAGCGCAAGTGTTCGGCGCGTTTGGATACAAAGGTAATCAATTTCTTTGGATTTTGCGTTTGTTTTTTATTCTCATGCCGTTTCAATTCATCATATACCTTTTAAAAGAAATTTTCTATGAATTTGATTTGTTGATTTATTTTAAAAAAATTTCGCATTTGATCTTTAACATTTTCTGGAAAAAGAAACTAATCGAGTTACTGAGTGAACTCTTAAAAGCTTGTATTCTGATAATTCACCAAATTCAAAATGTTTTATTTTTTAACGTGCTATCATTTTTTCCCCCAATTTGGTATCTATGAATGTTAGAGATGCCAAACTGAATGAATTTTCGATTTATTTGACCTTTTTTTGTTTGTTTTCACATTTAATTTATATAATATTTTTCAACACACACTGGGTTTTTCACTTGAAAGCTTTCACTTTGATCCTTCTCTCAATTGGAAAGGTTTTTGAAAATTAAACATGCCCACAGTGTTAATTTCACAAATTGTTATCTGATCACATAATTAATGATTGGTATATCGGTTTCATCTATGATTGTACTTGTTTGATCCTTGTTTTGTCTGCATTTGATTCTAATCTCGAAACCATATGCAGGTTCCACTCATATCGACCCGAGTGTTTAATGTCTTACACCCCCACAAATTAATGGTGTCTGCATTTATCAATGAGTATTTGATTCCTGGAACTTGCAAACCGGTTTTCGAACTTTTGAAGAAATTAGAGCTAAGGATAGGATTAGATATTGTGGTCAGTACATGTTTGCTGAATAATCCAATTGCTGGTTCGTTTGGTTGAGAATATCATGTAAGCAATGGTGACAGCTACTTTAATGAAGATTGTATCTTCCTGCTTCAAACCTTCTGTTGAGGGAGAAAATTCCAGTAGAGGCGGGGACGCGAATGACAGGGTTGACGGTTTATTATGGTATAAAGATTCAGGACGCCATGTTGGCGGAGACTTCTCAATGGCAGTAGTTCAAGCAAACGATTCGTTGGAAGACCAAAGCCAGCTTGAATCGGGACTGATGGGTTCAATTGAGTCGGGACCTCAAGGAACTTTTGTTGGAATTTATGATGGGCATGGGGGTCCTGAAGCAGCCCGTTTTGTGAATGATCACCTATTCAAAAATATCAAAAGTACGTTTTTCTTCCATCTGCATATTTTTATTATACAGTCAAACAAAATCATACGCATTGTTTCTGTATTTTTTTAGTAGTTTTAATGCTAATCTTACTGTTATTACTGTCATTGATATATGTCTTGGCAAATGTTCTTTTGCGTTTGATTATAAATTTGCAATCTTGTTGATGTTTAGGGCATAGCAGAGAGCCCCATGTATGTAGCACGCGGACCATGTAGGAAGGTTGAGATCAAAATGTTGTTCTGATTCTTCCATCTTCCTAAAATTTCTTTCTTCTGATATTTATGTTACTCTTGTGGTATATTACTTTGGATGCAATAATAATCATTATTCCACAGAATACCGAGACAAAACACTGATCCCATCAGCTTTATCATTCAAGCCTTTCTTATCCTGATAGTCTAAAAGTTATTGCAACTTTCTGTGTTCATTATCTGATTTGGTATTTGAATCTGATGCTGTTTGGTCTAAGGCAGAATCTTTTTTTTTTTTGCCTCAATAATTTGACATTTCATAAGTTATTGTAAACGGAAAGGAAACCTTACCAATGTTTAATCTTGTTATATCAATGCTTGTCAAAGAAAAAAGTTGGAAAATTTTCAGCTCTTTTTCATTTCCAAAGAATTTATAACTTTCCATGAATTGTAACATATCCCTGCCTTTTTGTTTCCTCTCCCATCTTGTGGAAACGAGTTTTATACTCTATGATTATAATGAATTATAACAATTTCAAGAATCAGCATTGGACTTCGTGGAAATTGCAAAAACAGTTTTGGATGTCAAGCATAAATTGGTTCTATTTTACGGTTGTTTTCAGATATTTAGATAGCTAATTCATACTTTTACTGACTTGACAGCTATTCATGGTGCAGAGTTCACATCAGAGAACCAGGCAATGTCGGCTGACGTCATCAACAAAGCATTTTTGGCAACTGAAGAGGAATTCCTCTCTCTAGTAAAGAAGCAGTGGCTTACCAAGCCGTCGCTTGCTTCTGTTGGTGCATGTTGCTTGGTGGGCATAATATGCAGTGGGCTGCTATACATTGCAAATGCAGGAGATTCTAGAGCAGTGTTGGGAAGATTAGAAAAGGCTGTCAAGCAAGTCAAAGCTGTTCAGTTGTCAGTTGAGCACAATGCAAGTTATGAATCTGTGAGGGAGGAATTGCACTTGCTGCATCCCGATGATCCACAGATCGTGGTTTTAAAGCACAATGTGTGGCGTGTGAAGGGTCTGATACAGGTATTCTGTTGAGAGTTGAGACTATGTGATGTAAATTTTGTTATGAACGATCTATTGCCCGCATATCTTTCTTAATAGAATAATGCTAGGAATCTAGACACCAACTGACTTGGCATGCTAGTTAATTTTTTATTGTTAGGTGTTTAAAAATTGTCACGTCATTTAATAGTGAAAAACTACATCAAGCAGTGAAAAAAATGACAACCCGCTTTATGTGAGTTGGTATCAAAAAGTTCAGATTACTGTATGAACTATCTATTGCCCGCTTATCTTTCTTAATAGAATAATGCTAGGAATCTAGACTTTTTAATACCAACTGACCTGACATGCGAGTTAATTTTTTATTGTTAGCTGTTTAAAAATTGTCACGTCATTTAATAGTAAAAAACTACATCTAGCAGTGAAAAAAATGACAACCCACTTTATGTGAGTTGGTATCAAAAAGTTGGGATTACTGTATGTGTATGCATGACTCCTCCTCCACAATGATGGCATGCTCACGTTTTTCTCTGCAGGTTTCAAGGTCCATTGGTGATGCTTACCTTAAAAGGGTGGAGTTTAATAGAGAACCTCTATTGCCAAAGTTTAGGCTGCCAGAACCTTTCCACAAGCCCATCCTTAGAGCTGAACCAACAATATTGGTGCAAAAACTTTTCCCTGAGGATAAGTTTCTTATATTTGCTTCAGATGGTCTGTGGGAGCACTTGACCAATCAGCAGGCTGTTGACATTGTCCATAGCTGTCCACGTAATGTAGGAATCCCATTCAATATTTCATCGATTTGTTTCTATTTAATTTGTACCTACTTCTTATGGTTATCACTATTTTGTTCCATTACTAGAAAATTTTTATATATTTTCTTGCAACCCTTAAGGGTGATTTCTCAAAAAAAAAAAAAAAAAAAAAAAAAAAAAAAAAAAAAAAGCGTTTTTCATATTTTGATAGATGTTATTTGTTGGATAGATCTATGATCTAATGATATTTGAAGCTTGATTAGAAGGTCCTTTTTGCTGACCTTCTGTGTATTTGTCATAACTTTGCAGGGTATTGCAAGGAAACTAGTAAAAGTTGCTCTTCGCGAAGCGGCTAAGAAACGAGAAATGAGATACTCTGACTTGAAAAAGATCGGTCGAGGGGTGCGGAGACATTTTCATGATGACATCACTGTTGTTGTCTTGTTTCTTGATTTGCATTTGATCAGTCGTAGCTTCTGGCACGGGCCTTATGTCTCAATCAAAGGAGGTGGTTGACACATTGTCTCGTGTCAAGAAGCAGCAATTTTGTCTTTTCGAAAGAGGAAGAAGGTTTAAAGTGAGCATTTATTTCGTTTGTTCTTTTTAAATGTATAGCCATGCTTCATGAATTCCGGTCTGCACAATACCGCCGGACATTATAGAGGCTGATAAAGGTGTTATTTGGTGATTGCCACATGCTACTACAGTCTACGCAAAACTACAGTTTAAACAGCTTTTCTTTCTCTGTTTACCTGAGAATTTGATACTTGGTACTGCCTTTAAACGTGTGAGATTCAAGACATGAAATTATCGTAATTATGGAGTTGATTTGCGAGTTTTCTTTGCACTACAAATTGCTGGTCTCTTTTTAGTTCAACGTACCACTATTGGTACTAGCACTTTCTTGGTGGCATACTTTCTTTTTGGGGCTTTTGCCTTGTTTATAGAGCTTGTCGGAATTCTGATTATTTGTTGGTGAGAGGATTAGAATGAGAAATGTTGTCTGAGCAATCTTTAAAAATTAGATATGACACAGCTCTTTTATTATAAATTAGATATGGCCTTTTTGTGGCATTATTCCAAGAATAATGATGCGCTAGTATTTCCTTTTCCTTTCCATTTTCGCATAGTTCATATTTAGCCTTTTCTAACTTCTTCTAATATACTCGCCAATGACCACAGGTCAAACGACATGGAAAGGGGCTCGGGTTGGGACGGCGCAGGTTTGATCCTGTGTTGTAGTAAAAATATAGCAGTGAAAATCATATATTCATGAAGAAAAAAAAAATACTTTGGAGGTTTCTCGCTTTAACATTGCTCATACGAAAATTCATTTTAATTTGGGTAGCGGAATTACTTGGTAGTTAGAAAAATTTTGAATGGTATCATGTTTAGGAAGACGTAGATATATTGTTCGTTCCTTGCTATGCGTACGAATCCCGCCTATCTTTCCGTGTTAGTTTTTATTTTATGGTTTGTTATCTTCTTTATTTAAGAGGTGGGATGTGGAATAATAAGAAAAGTAGTCAGGCTGTTATTTTGCACCACTACATGTAAACCATTGCAGATCTTGGGTTTCCCTCGAGGCTCGAAGTGACTATTAATCTCGTATCTATTCGATTCCTATTCAAGAACCAAAACAGGTAAATCTAAAGCAAATCCAAACAACTCTGGGTCTTTTACTAGCCTGTAAATAGAGCTGGTGTTTTTAAATTGAACAAGACGAAATTTGCTCTTAGTTTTGATAATGTTGTTTTGTTTTATATCCCCACCCAACCTGAAATTAAGCATACCTACTCCCGTTCTGCCTCAAGCTATCTTTAGTTGTGATGCAATCTTAAAGTCTTGTTCATTTTGCTGATTCGAGTTTAGAATTTAAGTTTTGTTATAGTTAAAAACTCTCACAAACAATCACATATAATTTTTTTACTACAATATAAAACTCTCATATAAAGTCACATTTCAATTTAAATTAAAAATTCGAATCAACGAATTAAACAGATTCTAAACCAGTCTATCTTTTGAGAAAATAAAAAAGTAAAAGGTCCCAAAATAAATAAATAAAAAAGAAAGAAATGACAACTGAGCTAAGAGAAGAAATGTCGAGATTTTTACCGATAAAACCCAAGGTTAGTGGTTTTATTATTATTATCATCATCATCCTCCTCCTCCTCCTCCAATCACATTTCCAATGAGCAATCTTATTTCTCTCCCTCTGTCAATCTCTCTAAATGCACACAAATATATATTGAAAAAAAATATATACAAATATATATCAATTTCTTGCATCTCTCTCCCTTTCAAACCTTCTTTTTGCCTCTTCCTTTAGAGATGTAAAAATAATAATAATTATAAATGAATTAATATTAATATTAAATTTAATTTCACTCTCTTGTGAACGTCAAAAGCCATAACTTATATTTTGTTTTGCTGCAAAACTTTTCAAACGTTATATTTTATCTCCCACATGGAGCTATCTCATAGCATTAAATGAAAAGATAAGATTAGGATAAATTAAAAAAAAAAGTGCATTACACGACAGTGAACAGACGACTCAGACCAAGAATCCAAGAACCAATCTCTTTCCATTTTTTTTATCACAAAAAAATCTCTTCCCATTTTTGATTTTCTAAACCCATAACTAAAAATTAATAACCAAGTGGCCAAATTTTAACTGAAGTACATATAGCAATCCAAGCTATCTCTCTACTTTCCCACCAACCACATGACCAATACAATGGCCACGTGTAAAACGAGCTACAATATGATGAGTGACTCCCACCGACTTCTTTCCAGTTTTACTACAAATTATTTTCCCATTAATTTGATTGTGGTCAAAATCCCAAATACCAAGTTATTTTCTACTCCTCAGCTTCATCTTCAGATTCAAGCTAATTGTTTTGGAAGAAGAAAGACCATAACAACTTTGGTCCTTGCAGCTATGGCAACTGGGTATGTGATTTGGTACAACTTTTTAATTTTGCAATTTAGCTCTGTTTCTTTTCTTTTACTATTTTCGTTGCTGGGTACTTTTTTTTTTTTTAGTGTTCTTTATGTGTTTCCTTTACTATTTTCTCTTTCATAATTATTATAATAATAATTATTATTATTATTATTATTTTCTCTCTTGTGGGTTGTGAAGAAGTGTGCAAGAGGTGCTCCCACCAACTCTCAGATCTACTTCTGACCCTCCACCAGTCTTTGACGGCAAAACAAGGTAGAGAAAATAGAAGTGTCAAAGTTGGCTTGTTCCCTTGAGTTGTGTATGTGAGAAAAAAACTCTGCAGAAGTTGAATATGACTTGAGTCATCACGAACATGTGTTATTTTTTCCTAAAGAATTAAGATTTAAGAGTTCCGTCGATTGGATGTGTGATATTTGCCTATGTGGAACCCAACTAAATTCGGATTATTTATTGGTTTTTTTTTTTTTTCCCCTGTGTTATTTGCCTAAGGTTGTATATTGCTTACATATGCCCATACGCTCAACGTGTGTGGATTACTCGGAATTGTAAGGTTAGTTAACTTGTTCCGACACTTCATCAATGTTATCATCTGGGTTTTTGTTTGTTTTGGTGTATGTGTATCTGTGGTTGATCAGTTACTCTCTGAATAGTTGCTTAGAAACTTGTAAATTGCAAAATTAACAAATGATAAAAGAATGTGTTAGGGTATAAAGAAAAGTATAGTTTTAAACCGTCAGGTCACATAAGAATCGATTATGAAAAGTATAACAGTTTAATACACTTGATAAAAATCAGATGGTTCAAAACTGATTTTTTCTTGCCCTACCAAGGAATCCTCCTATGAAAGTGCTGATTTATATACTTTCTGATGGAAACCAATATAGAACTCACCATCTCTTCTTCCCACAATCATTTATTGGAAACAGGGATTGCAGGAAAAGATAGAATTGATTCCCCTTGATCTGCAAGACAGGCCTGCCTGGTACAAGGAGAAAGTTTTATCCTCTAACAAGGTGTGACATTGATATATAAACATCTTTTAGAATACTTCAGCATAGTGAATGGTTTTGCTTCCATGCACCTTTCCAAACGACCCTTTTTAAGTTCTTGAATTGAGCTAGAATCCTGATAAGATTTTGTAATCAAATTTTATGAAGAATACCGGTAGTCATCACTTTACCTGTTTAACGAATCACAAATTCATAGGTTAATTTTGGCACCTACATATTATAACACAATCTTATACGTTCATCTTTAACTGGTTAAAAATTCAATGGTGATGACCTCCGGTTATCACTAGCATTTTTCGTTTATAAAAAAAAAAAAAAAAAAAAAAGTCTTAAAAATTTTCCGTAGGCTGTCCTCAATTTGACACTTGTTAAATAGAAAGCTAACAAGATTATCAGGAATTAATATAATAAACCTAATTGTTATGTTCTATATTCAAGACAATTTTCACATGGGATTTTTCGACTCAGGTGCCAGCATTGGAACACAACAATCAAGTCATTGCAGAGAGTCTTGACTTAATCAAATATCTTGACGCTCACTTTGAAGGGCCTTCTCTTTCACCTGATGTAAGAGTTGATGGACTTTTTTTAAAAAATTTAAAAAGAAACAACTTTTTCCTATTATGCAAATGCTCACTCCCTTAATTCATGCAGGATCCTGCAAAGAGAGAGTATGCAGAAGAGTTGCTATCGCACTCCGACTCGTTCAACAAATCTGTCTTTACTTCCATCAAATTAGGGGACCTGAAAGAAGCTGGTGAGACGCAAACTGACTCATCTGATGTCGTTTTTAGTTGAAAAGTTAGAAATCTAATCATGGCAATGTGTTTGCAACAGTTTCCGCATTTGACTATATTGAAACTGCTCTTTCCAAATTTGAAGATGGACCGTTCTTTCTTGGTCAGTTCAGCCTGGTAATGTGGGACACTTAATTCTGCTATCCACCAACAACGCTATAGGACACCGATGGTGTTGAACACCACCCATTAATACAAGGTGGGTCCCGTAAAATGGGACTCACAAGTAGGGTCTATATTTCTATAACGGTGGTGTTTAGCACTCATGGTGACTCCTAGCATTTTTCATTTCTAGGTAGATTTTTACTTTTTAAATGAATTACTAGAAATAATATAAAAGTTAAGTTTGTGTAATTTTCTGTTCTTAACCTTTAGGTGGATATAGCTTATGTTCCGTTCATAGAAAGGTTTCAACCTTTCCTACTGGAAGTAATGAAGTATAACATCACTGAGGGCAGGCCTAAACTGAAAGCTTGGATTGAGGTAAAACAGAATCGGATTTCCTTGACTAATAAAATTGTAATAAAACCAAACATGTCTCAAGATTGTAGCTCTTTGCGCCGTGCATACTGTAGAAACTTGTCTTGTGATTTGTTTTCGTTTAGTGTGTGTCAATATCAAAATTTTTTATCATGATAAGAACACCCATTCTCCAATTCAATGCCATACCTACTGTCAAATTTTTGGCATATGCACCATTTGGCATATGCTGTATTATGATGTCAAATTTAGTACCAAGTATAGCGTATACCAAATTTTGACGTTTGGTTGCTTACTAATGTTTCAATATTTTGATTTGATGCTTATTAACATTGTCATGTTTCAATTTTAAAAAATTAAACATTTTCTTTTTATGACAACTATAGGGGAACTAAAATGCTAATGCTTGGAAGCTTAGAATAATTTGTACCAGTTATATTTTATTTTTGATTGCGATATCAAATTTCAGATTGCTAAACACTTTCAAGGTTGAACCAGTACTAATAAAATTTTGTATTATCAATGTTGTAGGAGATGGGAAAAATTGAAAGTTACAAGCAAACTCGAAGCGACCCTAAGGAGATTATTGCATCCATTAAGAGACGATTCTCGGTAATTATTCCATTCTTACTCTGTTTACAAATTACAATATTCTTTTTATTGATTAGTGAAGGTGGTTCTAATTATTTTCTGCAATCCATTCATTTTGCAGCTTCCGAACTGAAGTGTCCTTCAAACTGTCTCCTAAGTTCTCGTTTCACATGTTATGGTTTTGCCTCTGAGTTCTCTTCTTTGTATGCTGTGCAGAGCTGAATAATGTAATAACATAAGTTGAAGAAACACATTTGAAATGGCCAGTGTAATAATTGGAGTATAACGGAATGGTTTGTGTTATGAAATGTTGCTATATGAATGATATATAACTCACTATTTTGGTGGGACGTCTTGAACTTAAAAAATTCTCTTTCAAAACATTCAAGCAAACGTCATTTTATGTTTGTTCTAAGTGGTAGAGAATCACGAGCAAAAGAGTATTTGACCAAAGGAGGGAGAAAATTCCTATGCTTGTTTGTACTTCTTGGTTTACGCGTTTGCCTTTTAAACGACAATAAAGATTTGCAGTCGTTTATACTTCTTTGTTTACATGTAGTTTATACATTGTAGTAAAATGGACATGTCGTTTTTGTTTTTTAAAGACTTACTGTTACCGTGCAGTTTGTAGTTTTTCGTCTGCTGTTGTTTTGTGGTAGAACATTACATGTCGTTTGCTTTCATTGCCATTTAATTCTAAACATGTTTTGGGCACGAGTTCTCAATCTTCTATTTAACGATCGGCATTATTTACACCGTTAAGCATCCTGTCGTTTGCATATGGTCTTTAAGGAAACGACATATTTAGCTGTTAAACCATATGAAACGACTCCTTTTTGCTTGAAAGTGGTGTAACTTCTACGGGAATAATTATGGTAGAGAGTTAATTTACTCCACAGCGAGGAATTAAATGTTAACGAAAAACCCTTGGAGGAATTAATTTTAATGTAACTTCTTAAGGAATTAATTTACTCCTTGGAGGTTTTTTTTTTCCTAAAAAAATTGTTGTCTGTCTAATTATAACAAGGATTAAATATAAAAACTCCCTTTAAATTATATCCTTTATAACATTAACATTTGTTTTCTAAATGTTAACGAAAAACCCATCCGTAAGATTTTTTTAAGAGAAATTGAGGTGTAATTTATTATTTTAGATATTTTAATAGCCTTATGATTTAAAATTTTAATTTGAATTTAAAATTAATTTAAATTTTTAATTACGACACCTTTATTATTGGTAGGATGTAAGTTAAAAATTTTATGAATTTTTTTAATAGAATAAAAAATTTTATGGTTTTTTAATAATTAAATTAGTTTGGATTGAAATTAAATTTTAAATTATAAAATTAACAAAACACTCTCAAAATAATAAATTAAATATCAATTTCAATTAAAAACCTAACAAAAAAGGCTTTTTTTATTCATTTTATTGCTTAAAAAAACAGATGTTACGTTTTAAAAATTAATGGACAAAGTGTTACAAGATATAATTAAAAAGAATTTTTGTAATTAATTCTCACACCAAAACATTTCTCGTTAACCTCTGTTTGGAGGTTCGCTCTGTACCATAAAGTTTGCATTTTACTCGCTCTTAACCGTACCTGTCGTTTACTAGAGTACAGTTTACTGGAGTAACATATGACGATATATTGTCTGGTATACAAAATTTCTACTGTCGTTTGAAGATTTAAACGATTTTTTTTTTTTATAATACCCGCCGTCCATTAAAAACGACATATCAAACCCAAATGTAATTGTAACTCTCCCACGGGAAAAAAACACAACAAAAAAACGAAAACAAATGTAACTCGCCATTTTAGCCCCGAAACGACGTGCCATTCGTGTATACTGTATAGCAACGATGCGCCATTCATGCTTTGCCTCTCTTTAAATGCAGTTTTTTTTCCCCCCTTATAAAGCTATTTTTTCCTTTAAAAAAAAAAAAAAAAAAAAAATCTTCAATGAAAGCATCGAACATAAATAACTCTAACCTTTATCAGTATAAGAAATCATAAAATCATAACTACATAAAAGCGGTTGAGACCAGCAAACGACATCAGCACAAGAATGTAGAAGCTATAGCTATTATCTTTAATCGTCTGTAAATTTTGTTGTACACAATAGAAATGAGCACAACCTTAAAATTTCTCTGTAAAAAGGTGAAAAAGAAATGGTGCAGTTCCAATACCAAGACTGCAATAGCAACTAAATCAATCCTAAATCCTCCCAGACCTCGACTTCATAGATCCATGATCTTCTAAACAAAAGAACAAACGGAAAATTGACTTTCACCAAGCAATGACTTGTTATTAGGAAACAATTTATGAACATCTACATCTCAATACTCTCTCCGAAACATTGAACCTAATTGTTCCCGGATCAAAGTCATTGGGGCATGCAGTAGGCAAATCAAACTACATGGCATACCAATCCGCTTTGGTTTAAAATAAATAAATATAACTTTTCTTGAAACAGCATTACCCTTTATCATATCTGAGGAAGCTGCTCTTATGTGTGAAAGTGATCAAAGGATCATGTAATGAGTATTAAAGTGAAGGCTGAACCCCTTTGAGGAGTACCTGTGTCGGTGAATTTCAGAACAGCAGGCTCTGTTGGGGTACTACCTCACTAGTACTCGCCAAATCTTGCTCATATACACAACCAAAGACCAAAAGGCGAGTCCAGCTGAAACATAAAGCAAAACAACACCAGAAGCTACAAGAAATCCCGGTGCTCCTAGGCTGCAAAAATTAGCAGGGAGAAAGGAAAAGTTTTAGAAAATTGAGAGAAAGTTAAGGACCGATCTTATCAGTATCCCAAGGAAAATATCATTTTCCTCTTCATTAATTACAAAAAGAATGGCCCAAACGCAGAAGACAAATGAGTCAACCAACCTGCTGTCTCGAGTCGCTAAAAGGATGGTTAATGCAGTCATCTGCGTGGCTGTTTTCCACTTTCCCAAGTTATTTACAGCAACAGCCTGAGAATATATATCATTATAGTGATTAGTTGTTATGATATCAGAGATAAAACCTCCCTAAGGTTGGAAATGAAAGGGAAGTTGGTTAAGTGTAACAGACTAACACCTCTAAAAGCTTGGTATTCTGGGAAGCTGCCCATTCTCTAACGGCAGACATTGTTATCTACAAATAAGTTGCAAATCAATTTGTAAGATTTCGCGATCAACTTATATAGTAAAACTGACAAATCTTACAAAAGAAGCAAGCCCCAAAAAGGATTCGACAAGCAAAACCATAAAACAGTAGCTGAATCACAAGTCACAAGGCCACATAAAAGGTAAAGCATAGACTTTTTTTTAAACATATGTGACTTTAAAAGTTAGAACCACCATTTTTAATTTGATCAAGATTGTAAAAATGGAGACGTGCACATGACAAACATCCAAGCATGGACAATTGCCATCACACAACAGTGTCCTTGTCCACAAGAAATACATATATACGAGTGTTATCCAATAATACAACAGGTTACACATGCACTAATATTGGTACGGTAAGTAGAATACAAAGATAAACCATCTTACCTCTCTGCCAATAATAGAAATAACAGGCACAGTCAGTAGCCACGGCACCTGCCCAAATCCGGGAACGTCAAAAGGTCTTGTGCACAATAGGATCAACGTTCCCGCGACCATGAGCTGCACCAAAGTTAGCATGAAATCAACTAATGTTCTCATATGCTTCTGAAAATTTAGCCAAAGAATTCTTTTTCAACTAAATTGTTACAAGTCAACAATTAAAACGTTCCTACATAAGGATGACAATACCTTATCAGCTACTGGATCTAAAAAAGCCCCAAATGCAGATCCTAACCTCATCTGTACCAAACGATTTACATTTAAGCAATCAATAAAATTAAGAGACAATTAGTAAACTTTAACATAGTTCAATTCTAACAACTTTGCTTCTTTATAGCTAGAAAAGATAAAGAATAATATACCTTCCTAGCAATATACCCATCAAGCCAATCGGTAATTGCTGCGGCGATGAAAATACTTGTTGTAGCAGTTGGTCCCCACCAACTATCCACGTAGAAAGCTAGCACAGCAAGAATAGTGAATATGTCAATTCACTTCCTACTGCAACAATCAGTTCAATATACTAACCGCAAAGCAAACATAAGAAACAAGGATGCTAATTCTTCCTATAGTATCAATATCACAAACACGCGATCGTCCAACCTTCATCAAGATTACTTTACAATAGACCAAAGAAAATATGAGACATTCTACAAATAATAGGTGGGTTTCTTAAGGACAGTTCAAAAACTCAGGGCAACATTTTCTTAGCAGGACAAAGTATCTGAGAAATCGCGCACAACTCGCGGAAGGAAACAACAGAACTTACGAATTGCAGTTCCATAGGAATCAAAGTAACAATCCAATGGACTAAGCAAAGAATCGGTACTCATGCATGAGACTTACAAACAAAGTCAGGAATCCAAGCAACACTGCACTATTTTGAAATGCATAAACATCAGAAGAGAAAAAACTTGGAAGATTGAAAAATAACAATAGAAAGAACCAAGGCTATTCCATTCCATTTGCAAGGAAATTTTAGGAGGAGACATCGAAATCAACAAAAGAATGAATACGAAATTTCACAAATTACCAAACCAAATGTCAATTAAAACAAAAACGAAATGACACCATCGATTAGATCCAAAATTTACAAACAACCAAAACACAGTATGAAAATACAACGAGGAACATATCAAAATCATGTACACTGATTAAAATCCCAAATCGAACCCCCAACCCAATATGCAATCAAAAAAAAAAAATCCAATCATCGTTACCCAAAAAAAAGAAAAAAAAAAAAAAGAGAGAGAGAAAAAGCAAACAAATTTCCCGGTAAACAAACAAGCAAACAATGAAAACCAAACTTACTGCCAATCAGAAGCGGAACGGCGGCGACGCGGCCGAGAGTGAGAACGGTGGGCAGGGTGAGGAATTTGGAGGAGGAAGCCGATTGTTTGAGGTCTTGATTCAATTCTTTCCCGTTGAAATCCTGATGCTTGTTTTCCGAACCCATATCGACAACAAGACCACCGGATTCGGTTTCCGACAACGAAGAAGACGACGAAGAAGAAGATGCCGACAAAGCTCCGCGATTTTTGGAGGAAGAAAAAGAAGAGAACCCTAGAGAGGGATTTTTTTGCGGCGGGTGGGAGGGATTCTTCTTATCGTGCGCCGGGGGTGCGCAGGGATGGGGTTTACACCTCCGCCATCCAATTCTTCGAAATCCGTCTCTATAAATAGCGGTGGACGCTGGTGATACGCTTAGTAGTAGTATAAGTCTGTTGTTGTTGTGGTTGTTCTCTCTCCTAGCTTGGTGGGTTTTATTTGAGGAGAGAGAAAGAGAAAGAGAAAGAGGAGTTGTACTGCCACTACTGCGGACCCATACCAACTTTTGGGCGTGGTTTGGTTTTGGAACCGCCATGCCCAGCTTCACCACCACGCCTGACATTCCTACTTTGTTCTCCAATTTCTGCTTGTTGTGGAAGATAGATGACCTCCTCAACTGAATTTTTTCGGGAGAAACTCGAATTTTGATCAGTTCGGCGGGTAGTTTTTAGTAGATGGTCGATGGATATGGGGACTAGATTGCCACCATTTTTGTTTTAATTTCCTTTTTGTGTTTTGTTTTCATCCCCTCCCCACAAAAAAAAATAATAATAAAATAATTGTCTCTAATTTAATATCGAATTATAATAATAGATATATATTTATTTTTAAAAAAAATATGTAAAATATATATATTTTTAAAATATATATAATATGAGAGAAATATGTATAATTTATCTGAACACACATATATTTTAAAAATATATATATACATATATTATTTTAATTCGGTATTAAATTAAAGATTTTATCAATAATAATAATAATAATAATAATAAGCTTTTTCTCATGGGATCCTCGTGAATTTTACATGTTTAGCGAATTGGCCCATAGACTAAAGATTCTTACAACTGATTCCCAAAACGTTAAAATTTGTTGTATTCATGGTCTTTTTGATAACGTCCATAAAACATTGAACGGTTTTGGACGATTTTTTGCATGTGACTCTCCCTCACTCCACTCCATCTATCTCCAGCGGCTTGCAGCAAAGGAACCCCCCACCTCGAAGAATCTAACATTGCAGTGGCCTCCCGCCCACTGTGATCTCCGTTGTTGCATTACGGGGGAGAAAAGGCTTGCGAGGGGTGATGGCCTTCATTTTCAGGCGAATGTGGTTGCACGAGGGGGTCAGCAACTCTGGTTTTCCAAGAAGGTGGTAGTTCTAAGGTGTGTTTAGAATTGGTTCTAAAATGATTCTATTTTTTTTAAAATTAAAAATAAAAATATATTTAATCTCAAATAAAAATCATTTTTGAAAATATGTTTAGTAATTTTATTAAGAAATTATTTTTAGTATAAAAAAAACTAAAATTTTGTTTGATTATATAATTTTTATTTTTAATTTAAAAACATTTCGTTAATTCATTTAAGTCTACACTTATTTATAAAAAAAAGACATTCACCTAAAACTGAAAATAAAAAATAACTTAAATTTATTTTTAATTTTTAAATTATTTTATATTAAATTGAAAAACCGTTTTTATTTTTTTCATTTTTTTTCCTCAAACACATTTTTCTTCTCATTCTCTACTTTTTTTTATCTAAAAAAAAGGTGAAAAATAAAACTAAATTGATAACAAACACGCTCCTAGTTTCGCTAGAGGATGGTGGGCTAAATGGGCGTTCGCCCAGCAATGGATGGTACAGATATGGGTTTTTTTGGTTCTGGATAGTGGGCTAACCCGTCTAAAAACCCAACCATGTCATCAATTTGACCAGCTTTGCAATAAATAAATATTTATGGAGTTGATATGTAAAAGTTTTTGTTCAAGAACTAATCCTTCAAACAGACAAAGTCCAAGGGTTACATGCGAAAAAAAAAAAAAAGCCAAATAAAAAATGTTTTTTAAATTAACAAGGAAAAATCACATTTTATAGCATATGAAAGTACTTTTATTCTTCTTCCTAAAAATATTTATTTGGTCAAAAAAACTATTTTTTTATAATTTTGAAGGAAAAAAAAAATAGATCGACTAAAATTGTCACCGAAACTTATTGTAATTATATAATATTGAAGCTTGTTATGAAATTTTCATTCAGTTTGAGCTTGAGATGAAAATAGTTTTTATCCCTCAAAAAAAAAAAAAAAAATTAAATAAAACAGAGCTTGTGGTGGTGGAATCGTGCAGCCAAAAAAATACCAATTCATAAATTAAATATAAATCTAAATTTCTTTCTATAAAAGTACAAAAAAATTCAATTGACCAGCAACAAAATAAAATATCCGGCTCCAAAACAAAAATAAAAACTTGATTTTATTTACCAAATGTCGCTTTTACACTTAAGCGCAATTGAAATGTTTTTCCCAGTGTACATATTCTTTATATATATAAAAACAAAAAAAAACAAAAGAGTGTTACGTAAATTCTAATGCATCTCTTTTTACATATAAAAATAAAAAAAAAATGTATTTTAACAAAATAATCAATCAGCCATGAATTATGTAATATCTCTATATTATAACCTTTTATTTATTTTATATAGTTTCGTTCATTTTTTTTGCTTTATTTTCTAACAAAAAATATATTTTTCCTATAATATTTTTATGGCAATTCATTGAATTCATAATAAAGTTTCAAAAAGGAAGAATTAATCTTTTACAAAATAGTAAAATTGGACAAAAGAAAAGTTAAAACTTTTTAGAACTTGATATTGCATATGTTCTAATGAGTAGTTTTTGGGTTCGAAAAATATTTGGGATCTACCAATATTGCATAGATAATAATTAATTAACTTTTGATGTTGGTATTAATTATACTTGTTATTATTGTTATTATTTGTTGTTATAGAGAAATTACTTTATGTTATGAATATTGTGAAAATTTGACATGCAATTAAATGAAAGAGCAATGAATGAATGATATTTTATTTATTTCCATTAAAAAAAATACATTTTTAATTACCTTGATAATATAATTATTATGCAATACTTCCTAGTCTTTTAAAGCTTCGTTCGTTTTGTGGATTTGAATTTTCAATTCGAACTAAAATATAACATTTTTTAAAAAGTTTTAATTGTAGTCGAAAAAATTAAATGTGACATTTTTTAAGAATTTTTAACTATAAAAACTTAAAATTAAAAATTCAAATAAACGAGGCCTAAGACAACGCTTTCCACAATTGCCCAATAGAATGACACAAATGTAAACATGCCCGTTGTTGCTTTCATATTAACACTTGTTCTCTCATGTCATGCCATGTTTGGCAAATTGTATTAGCACTCCATATTATATTACTTAAAAAATGTACATTATATAATTTAATACGAGCTTCAAATTTAATACAAAATGTATTGTAATATGAAAAGAAAAAATATGTATATTAAAACGTATTATATAATTTAACTTAAAAAGACATATTAAAAAACATATAAAATGTTTCAAAAACAGTAAAGTCCATAATTAGGATAGAGTAAGGATCTGAGACATAACCAGGGTCTAGTTTTGTGGTAGGGATCAAGTTTTGGGACCGAGGTCGAGGTTCACTATTAAATTTTGAACTAGTTTCTAATTTTCTAAGGTTATTTTTGCAAATAATTTTTAAAAATTAAGGTTAAACAATAATTATATGAAAATTAAGATATCAAAACATAATTTTTATATTTTTGTAAATTGTAAATTAGGTCTCTCAAGTTTTAGAAAATTGCATTTTAACTATCAATGTTTTTTAAAAGTTATAATTTAACCTTTTAAAAATTTTGTGAAAAAAGCCCTTGTTGATTCTTTTTCATTTTCCCTTTTTCCCTCTTGATTTTAGGTTGGGATCAAGGCCAAAGTCATGATAAGTCAAGGGCTATAAATTTATCTTTTCAAGAGTTCAACACTTATGAGACATTTAGAAGGAGGATTTAGGCTCTAATTTGAATCATGATTCGTGACTCGCTATAATATTTTATCTCATAAAAAATACACGTAAAATGAGAATAATTCTAAATTTATAAACCAAACGTCCTCTATACAATATGATGTTAAATAGTGATGGTGTAATTTACTATTATTAAAATGACACAGAACGGATAACATATTGCATAATATGTATATAATACAGTGCACTAAACGTGTCTTTATTGGCTTTTTTATTTTTCTAAGTATTACACAATCCTAATCATGGAGGTCCCACACCAAAATACGGGGGTCTCAAATTTATATGTCTTCCCAAGAAATGAAAAAGTTATACATAAAACCAAAAACAATTTAAAAACGTGTTTTTTTTTACAAATATAATGATCTCATTCACTTTATCGATTTGAGTTTAAAATTTAAATTTTATTATAATAAAAAATAATTACATATCTAATTTTTTTACTACAATAAAAATTTCTCACATAAAATTATATTTTAACTCGAATTAGAGAACTAAATGAGCGTAATTTATCTAAAATTCAGCTCATCAATTACCTCAAATACCAATTCTTTGAAAATCACACAAGTCAATGCTTAGATACGGTGCATATTTCATATGGAAAAGCCTATCTTGTGCCTTAAGCATGGTTAATGTTGGAAAAAGTCAATGTACTGAGTTTACAAGATAAAGAAGAAAAAGGCCATTTGCTACAGGGCTTTATGTGAACAAAAGACGAAACATCGGCTAGATTTGTTGCAAAAGGAATTTATTACTTTCTTTTTCGTGTTTGGTTCATTTTACTTTTTATTTATGCAGGCCATGCTTATTGGGTTATCCTAATACAGTCGCACAAAATGAAAAATTAAAGCAACATTATGACTTGGACATAATAATGACCAACAGAAAAACCATTAGGTTAATACTATTTATCACCAATAGTGATTATTATTACTTGTTTTTTTGTAATCAATTAGAGACTGATCTATAAGATTGTATGAAATCTTATACTATAATTTGAAAAAAAAAAAAAAATGCAGTGATGAAATGGTATATATTGTAGGTGAATTTGAAAAGTAACAAACTAACATTCTTGCAGATGAATGTTGTACGTATTTATCATCAATGATGATTATTATCTCTCTTTTTTAATTAATTAGGAGACGTTTGATTCATGAATTAGAATAATTTTTTATTTACGTGTATTTTTTGTGAAAAAAAATTCTAATACGAATTATAAATTATGATTCAAATCATAGTTTAAATCATCTAATTAAATGTCTCTTTAAAATTGATCTATAATAGTATGTGAAATCCTATATCATAATTAAAAAAAAAAAATGCGGTGTTGATTACTAAACGGTGATATATCATCCTGAATTTGAAAACTATCAAATGAATCAATATACAAATTTTGAAAAGAAGGAAAAAAAAAAAAAAAAAAAGTTTTAATTGGGGCACATGTTATTAATTAATAACTATACAAAAGTGTGATGATGTCATGTGGAGACAGAGACCATGGTCCGTGGATAATGCATTTCCTTTATTTGTCACGGGGGTCCCAAACTATGAACAGATCTTTTAGGGATGTGATATTGTGGCCTCCATTATTCTACCAATTCTTCTCCTTATTATTGCGCAAGCCAGTTGGTGATTCTCACTGGTTGTAACCTATGCTTCTGTAGCCTTTTTTTTTTTTTTCCGCATTTTCGATTAATTACAAAATCTCAGTTACAATTTTTCTGCCGACAACGCCTTTTAGGCACATGAAAAGACTCAAATGTATAAATACGTTTTGTTCTCCCTACACATTATTGGACGACAAATGTTTTCATAATCTAATTAGAATAGACTATTTATTAGATTAAGGTCACGTTTATTTTTTATATTCATCTTTTATTTTAAATTATTTTAAATTATGATTCATAATTTTTTATAATATTTTTTCTCATAAAAAATACACATAAAATTAAAATAATTTTAAAATATAATTTTAAATACATAAATTAGATTGAGAATTAAAGTAAAAAGGCATTTTAATATTCACATAAAAAAGAACTTTAATAGTTGTCACGGTACAGTTTCTAGTACATAGAATTTGTAACCGTAGGATTAGAATATGATCCGCGTAAACCTTACAATTCAATGACCATAGCATTTTTTTTTAATGAAAAGACATTTATCAAAAACAATTGAAATAAAATAAGGCTAAAGAGTATCTCTAAGAAAACTCTTTAAATTTTAACTAAATTCTAACTAAAATGGTTAGAAAGTTATTTTAATTAACAGTTGACTAAGAGTAAGGGATCACGACTTTCTTTCTTCCTTAAAACAGTACATAAATAAGAAAGTACTGACCATCTAAGGTTATCCTTCACGGTGATCTTTACACATTATCGATCCTCCTTATCTAGTTGTTTGTGAAAACAAGAATTGAAAATCTCTCTTTTTTTTTTTTTTTTTTTTTTTTTTTTTTTTTTTAATAAAACGAGCATAAATATAACGCACAAATCGTAGAGAGATTAGATTGATCACAAAGACCTTAAAAAGAAGATGACACTTGTATGCACCATGTATTCCTATTATTTATCCTTAATGTCCCTTTTTTTTCACTTTAAGAAACTTTTTACAGAGGTACAATTTAATAAGCTTTTATTAGTGTTTTAATATGCATAGTAGAGACGGCAATACAATCTTCTAATACTTTTTTTTTTTTTTTTTATGAGAAAATGGATTGCATTAAGAAAAACAACCATATCGGCACTTATAATAGAAGCAATACATCAGGAAATTATTCTAATTAATACTATCTTCTCTTTAAAAAAAAGATAACTTAACTAATGTGTGGGCAGCCACATTATAATAACATAAAATGTGACTATAAAAACCATCATTCACTATGCACTATTTTAAACCTAAACTCATTATAACAAGTTGTAGTAAAAAAATGGTATTTTTGCGTGAATAAAAAAAAATATTTGTTTATAACACATGGATGCCCATTCTTCTTATTCTTATTATTTATTTATTTATGTATTTTTCACTCTTTAGTTACTTATATCTGTTAATGTGTGGGAATGAGTATGGTAAGGTAAGTTATGGAGAAATGTCTGTGATGCCTTCGTGACACATAATAATAAACATAGAGGATACGGTCAAAGTAGCCATCAGCCCACCCTTTTATATCTTCATGCATATGCTACAAATCATAATCTGTGGGCCCATCTGTCCCTTGCCTCGTTCATTTCATGCGCGCACCGTTGCTCACGATAATCGTCAGATTGAGCCCTTCTTCCCATCCTTAATTAATAATTAATTGAGACCTTCTTCGGTACCAAAATATATAAGTGGACAAAAGTACGTATCGTATTTATATTGTATTTTAATTATTTTTTTTTTAAATTTATATATATTAGTAGGTAAAAGTAGTAATTCGTATTATGTGTTATATTTATATTGTGTTTTAATTATTATTTTTTAAATTTATAATCAAACCAAACACGGCATGTGATACGAAATTTTTTAAAAATCTCAACACGAACACAACACGATAATTTTATAAATTGACATGACACAATAAGAAAATGACTCGTGACATGAAATTAACACGAAAATTATATATTTTTCTTTAGTGTTTTACATATTAAAAATAACTTAAAATTCAATCACATTAAAATACAATAACATCCATCAAAATTAAGCAAGTAATAGTATAAGATTTTGAGTATATCTATCATGATATCACAAGTTCATAATAAAATCTAAAATATGTAATGAAAAATATAATATATTTTTTAGTTTTTTACGAGTTTCGTATTGTGTTCGAGTTAGGTGGGTCCAACCTAAAATTGACTCGTATTTTTGTGTCAATTCTAGGTCGACTAAATTCTGAACAAAACCTCTTTTTCTCAACTTTAACCTGTAAAATTCGTGTCGTTTTCGAGTCGTGTTGTCGTATCATGACTCATATTGCCGGCCCTACTAGTAAATTAAGTTTTTTATCCGTTACATCTGTATAAATCACGTAAAAATTTAAAAGTGTGTAGATTCAACTGTTAAAAAAATTTAACCTAATATATTGTTGCCTTCCTCAAAAGAAAAAACAAAATTAGAGGGAGGTAATTTAACATATTTTCCATTTGAGCGTGGAATTAGGTACAACATTGAGAATTTTACTAGTTATTATAAAACTAATTAGCCGTTTTAATGTGTTCCTAATTTCTAAATACAAACCCAATAATTTCAGCAAAATTAACATTGATGATTACTGTGAAAATCAAAAAAAGGAAAAAAAGAAAGGACGGCAATGTGAAAAGTGGGTTTTGCACGTCAAACTGGCTAGATCCACGAACAATCACGATTTAATGGGATAAATTAGGGACTATCTAACAATAATAATAATAAACATATAAAAAAAGCTGAATTTTCAAGCTGACTTTTTTTTAATTAAAAATCTATAATTTTTAAAACAAGTAACGTAAAATTTTTTATAGGAAAACTAATGTAAATTACATTAAATTAAAAAGATATAATAATTTAATAAAATTTAATTAGAATTCAATTAAGCAACTAAAAACATATGTCCCATCCATAACGTAAATCTTTTTTGAAATGTTTATTTTAGGAATTCATTTTTAATTTTAAATTATACTTTTTAATTTTATATAATCTTTTTTTATAAATAATTTAAATTTTAAAAATTAAAATTATAAACCATAATTTTAAATTTATAAATTAAAAAGTCTCGTTCATATTAGGATTCTTTAGAAAAAGAAAAATTCTAAAAATTCATACTTAGGATTCTTTAGAAAAAGAAAAATTCTAAAAAGACAAAAGAAACAAATGAAGAGAAATAATCCTAATAGTATCTTTCTGATCCTGGGAGAGGAAAGATAAATGTGAGATTCATCAGGAACAGTTTTCTTTGCTCAAAGGAGTCCGTCTTAAGAAAATGGTGCATATGATCTAGCGCAAACGCTGATCTCTCTCTCTCTCTCTCTCTCTCTCTCTCTCTCTCTCTTCTTTCTCTCTTTCTCTCTCTCCCCTTAATCTCAACACAGAACGCACACAAGTAAGTAGTACTTAAAGTTACTACTATATCTGACCACTTTCTCGGCGAAATTCTCATTTTTGTCTCTCTCTCTCTCCTTTCTCTTTCTATCTCTATCACAAGCTCGATTCAGTTGCAGAAAATCAAGGGCCGAGATCTTCATTGAATCCTCGCAGTTTCCTCCACAAATCCCGATCCGAATGAGGTCCGCCACCAAAGCCACGCTCAATCCTCTCGTCGCCTTCGACCACAAGAGGTACGCTTCTTCCGTACTCTCTCTCTCTCTCTCTCTCTCTCCAAATTCTTCGTCATGTCACATTTCCTAGGGTTTTATGATTTATCTCTTTTTGTATCTGTTTGATCTACCGAGTTTCTTTCTGTTGCGTTTTTCTCGGAAGGAATTTTGTTTTTCTCTTGAATTGTACGGATCGCGTGGATTTGGTGCCGCTTCATTGTGTTTAGGTTTTGATTTTGGTGGAAATTGATTCCGAGCGGCTCAATTGGTCCGGTCTGCTCGTGATGAGAATTTCTGGTTTTCATCGTGATCTCGCTTTGAATTGTTGTGATATTGCTAGGATTTGAGTGTTTTTAGTTGATTGATCTGTTTTAGAAAGTTAGGGTGGAATGTGGGTCTGGTTTATAGTACATTGAGACTGTGCCGACGCAATGCCGAGTGTTTTGGGATGTAGAAGTGAGTTTTTATACAGAGTATGTTTTCGTCAAGCCTGAGTTGGTGATCCCTGGAAGCCGATTGTACGTAATTTGAGCGGGATTTCGTTTGATTCAAGCTTGAATTAGATTATTTTGTGGTGGGGATTGTATGCGGGTTGTTCGAGTTTGACTGTGATTTTGAACTTGTTCTGGGCTAGTATGGATTGGTAGGTGAGAAATTAATGGGAAATTGGTGCTGGACAGGGATGCCTATGGCTTTGCTGTGAGACCTCAGCACGTCCAGAGATACAGAGAATATGCCAACATTTACAAGGTTTTGTTCTACTTATGGTCTTTTACTTTCTATTTTTTGACAAGTATAGTTTGCTGAAATAAAGCTGTGAACAGGGGAAAAAAAGAAAAAAAAAAAAAAAGGAAAGATAAGAGTGTTCTATGACTGTTTGAACATGATGAGATTTTTAACGTTTGATTATTGTGACTTCTGCTTTTACGTTCTCAGGAAGAAGAAGAAGAGAGATCAGATAGGTGGAATTCTTTCCTAGAGCGCCCAGCAGAGTCTACTCAGTTGCCTGTCAATGGAGAATCTGAAGTAGAAAATAACAAGTCCTTGCATGTTGAAGCTTCAGGGCAAGAAGTAGATGCTAGTTTGGAGAAAGGTGTTGCTGATGACGATTTTAGTGGCGAGGAACCTGGTTCCAATGATTCAACTGAAAATGTCTCCAATAAAGAGGATGAGCCCACTCAACCTAGTACCAAGGAGAAAAAACTTCATAGGATCCAAATATGGACTGAGATTAGACCATCTCTTCATGCCATTGAGAACATGATGAGTATCCGTGTAAAGAAGAAAAGCAACTTGTCAAAAGATGAGCAGGACTTGGGAACAGGGAAGCCTCTTTCTTCTATTGAGGAGGCTAGGTCTCTGAAGGGAGCATCTGAAGAGGATTCCGAGGATGAGTTTTATGATGTAGAAAGGTCGGATCCAATTCAGGATGTTGCTACAAGTGACGGTGCGAGTTCTGCTGTGGGTGGTGCTTCTGATGGGATACCTACGGAGTCTTTATTTCCTTGGAAAGAAGAATTAGAGGTTCTTGTTCGAGGGGGAGTGCCAATGGCTCTTAGGGGAGAGGTGTGTATCGCATCTTTGAGCTGTCTTTTATACCATGAAGTGCATTATTGATGAATAACATCTGTACTTTATTACCAAATTTTCAGCTTTGGCAAGCCTTTGTGGGTGTAAGAGCACGGCGTGTGGAGAAATATTACCAGGATCTCTTAACTTCAGAAACCAATTCTGGCAACAAAGTGGAACATGGAGTCTCGGAATCAGAGAGCAAAACTAGGGGCTCAGCTCCAGATGCCACATGTGTACCTGAAAAATGGAAAGGGCAAATTGAGAAGGTTATTCATTATGTGGTTTTGTAAATTTCTGTGTTCTGTATGATTGCTACCTGCGTTTTCTAAATTCTATAAGCTCAAGTTTCTGAACTTATAGTTGCTGTTTCTAAGTGCAGGATTTGCCTCGAACATTCCCAGGTCATCCAGCTTTGGATGAGGATGGTAGAAATGCTTTGAGACGTCTACTTACTGCCTATGCACGGCATAATCCCTCTGTTGGCTACTGTCAGGTACTTGGTTTCAAATGTGTTGTTTGTTCCAGTGTACCACGATACTCTCAAATTTTTTGTCTCGAACGTTAAAGTTGTTGAATTCAAACTATATCTAGGCCATGAATTTCTTTGCTGGATTGTTGCTCCTTCTCATGCCTGAAGAGAATGCTTTTTGGTAAGTTCATAGGCTTTTTTGATAAGCTGGTAAGTTCATAAACTTGTTTGAGAAACCCTTTGTTCACTTTCCTGATCTGTCCCTTATACTCAATATTGACTTTGGTGTTTGCTGCCCATTTTACAAAAGCAGAGTGCCTTTAATATGATGGATATGTTATATTTTTATATGATAGATAGCTTTCAGTTTCTTTTTTTAGTTTCCTGGTATAATGCATGACAAAATAAGTAGCATGTTTCGCATTTTACTTTTCAAATAAGAACTTAATTGGCTATAATCAGGACCTTGATGGGCATTCTCGATGATTATTTTGATGGTTATTACTCAGAGGAAATGATAGAATCACAGGTAATGTTTGCTACCAAATTATAACTATTTGGTGTTTCGTACTTTTATTTTTATTTTTTTTCTGGTGTCAATATGATCATTTAGAAATTGATGGTATATTCTGTTGAATTCTTGCATTTTTTCAGGTAGATCAACTTGTTTTTGAGGAATTAGTGCGCGAGAGATTTCCTAAACTGGGTTTGTGTATCTTGATACTTTTCCCAAGTTCACTGTTTGATACGCGTTGCAAAGTTACTAAATGTCAAATTAACCATCAATTGCAGTCAACCATCTAGATTACCTGGGAGTGCAGGTGGCATGGGTCACAGGACCATGGTTTCTTTCCATTTTCATGAACATGCTTCCATGGGAAAGTGGTCAGGTTTTATATGTATCTTTAGAAATTGAGAATGCATCTTAGAATTTTCTGCATGTTCCTGATAGATGATTTTTTCTTTTTTTGTTTTGTTTTTGTTTTTGTTTTTTGTTTTTTTGTTTTGTTTTTGTGTTTGTTTTTGTGTGTGAATGCATGTCCCTGATAGTTGGCTATGCACTATTTTTGAATGCTCATAGTTGGCATGTAGTTTCTTCATCAAAGCTTACTAGAATTTTGATGGCTTTCTATTCGCTTCAGTTCTTCGAGTATGGGACGTGCTTCTTTTCGAAGGAAACCGTGTCATGTTATTCAAAACAGCTCTTGCTTTGATGGAATTATATGGTAATTTGGAATGATGTTGCGTTTTCTTTTAGTAAATTCAACATTTTTGTTTTGAAATTTAAAATAGCTTGGTTACTTGTAGGTCCTGCATTGGTTACAACAAAAGATGCTGGAGATGCAGTCACTTTGTTACAATCACTGGCTGGCTCAACATTTGATAGCAGCCAACTCGTATTGACAGCTTGCATGGGCTACCAAAATGTAAATGAAACTAGGTTGCAAGGGTTGAGAAATAAACATCGGCCGGCTGTGTTAGCGGCAATTGAAGAAAGATCAAAGGGACTTAGGGCATGGAAGGATTCTCAGGGTCTTGCATCTAAACTCTATAGTTTTAAGCAAGATCCTAAGTCAATTATGATTGAAACAAAGAAAGGAGAGAGATTGGTTGATACACAAACAAATGGCAATTTATCTCGTTCTGAGTCTGGGTCCTCTAATGCAGATGAGATTCTTATTAGCTTGACGGGGGATGGGGAGATAGATTCTCTTCCAGATCTTCAAGAGCAGGTTGTTTATATGTTTTTAATTTTTCTATTATAATTTCTTGTTTAAAAAACATGGGAAAATAATGCATTTTTTCCCTGCCAAGGAATCTAGGGTAAGAGCTAGATAATGAAGAAGTGCTATTACTCCTGTGTTCTATTTGCAAATTATCTTGATGAAGATTATCCATTAGATCTTACCATTTAACCTTGAGGGCATGATGTGAAATATGAATCATTACCACCATGCCATTTTTCTTTTTATTTCTGTATCTCAAGTCACATTGAAACGATGACCTGGATTTGTCATTCAGTTGTTTCACATGTAAATTTAGATGATTATTTAGATTGGACATGAGTCAAAGTGTACATTGGGAGTTAATACATGAACAACATGCAGGTGGTGTGGTTGAAGGTTGAATTATGCAGGCTACTTGAGGATAAAAGATCTGCTTTACTCAGGTTAATATTCTCTTTCTGATGCTGGTACAAAATGACGATCCGCTTCAATAAGTTGGGTGTAAGGTTTGTTGTGCTAGAGTGTGTTTATTCAAATTTTACTTCAGTCTTTTCTTTCTTACCCCGACAGGAGATTTTTTTTTTCCTTTTTTTTTTTTTAAATAAAATAAAATTAGCATTTGATCATTTGATACAGAATTGATCTTTGTTTTCTGCATTCCATGCCACTTAGGGGTTAAGGATCTTGTAGAAACTAAAATAAGCCTTCATCTTTGATTTATTAGAAATCATGTGGATTGAGACTGTTGGGCTGTTTGAACCGTGTTATTGTCTTTTTAGCATCAGGCATGTGAAGAGAGCATTTTTTGACAGGAAAGAATTTGAAGACTTTCTTGACTGAAGCTTTCAGTTGAAGTGTCTTTTGATGATCTTCCTGTGTTGCTAGGGACGTCTTTACACTTGGTTCTCTGCTCCATTATTTTCCTTTTGTTTTCATGCACAAGTGTTTTTTAACATGTTATGTTGACTGTTCCGAATATGCACTTTGCAAGGTTTTTCTGTTGCTTGGTGCTTTGCACGATTTTGTTGGTAGCTATGGATATCACCGGGCATAAAACTGAATTGGTGCTAATCTCTTTTGTGAGATTGATAGGGTCCAAGTACAAACAAAGAGAAAGAATACGGGAATGTAACTTTATTGATAACCGGAAATGGAAATACAGGATAGTACTGGTCTTTCGAGAGGACCAGCTCTCTCCCAAGTCTACTCAGAAAATGCCAAGATGCTTTTCTCTCCCCTGCCCCATCCACTAAATAGCTAACAGCTTGCCTAACCGTTTCCCTTTTCCCCATACACGGTCCCCCCTAATACAATTAACCTGCCAGCACACACTATTTCCCCACCTCCTAGTGGCCACCTCAGCTAGGTCACGTGCTTAGCACGCCTGGCATAAGTAAAGCGAATCGGTGGCTTATCAGTACTCCCGGCCCATAAAGACACCTTGTCCTCAAGGTGAAATTCCGGAAATTGCTCCTGAATCAGTTCGTAAGGCTCCCACGTAGATTCAAACGATGGCAGACCCTGCCATTGGATCAGAACCTCCAAGTGGTGGCCAGGACCCCCTTTCCCTTCTCGGAGGCCCAAAACCGCCTCAGGTGACACACAAAGCTCTAGGTCTGAGTTAAGCTGCGGTGGAAAAATCGGGGTAGCCTCCTTATTCCCGATGGCCTGCTTGAGCTGCGACACGTGGAAGACTGGGTGGATAGCCGCCCCTGAGGGCAAGGTCAACCTGTAAGCCACCGGCCCTACCCGTGCTTCGACAGGGAACGGTCCGAAATAACGGGGGCTCAGCTTCTCGAAGGGACGGGATGCCACGGTGCGCTGCCTATAAGGACGCAGTTTCACGTACACCAAGCTCCCCACATCAAACTGGACATCCCTCCGATGGGAGTCAGCCACCCGTTTCATGCGACTCTGGGCCTGCAACAAGTGGTTTCGTAGCTCGTCCAACATGTCGTCCCTCTCTTGCAGCAGCCGGTCAACGTCCGAGCAGACCGCGGTACCCTTATCGTAACGGAGCAGCGAGGGCGGGGGCCTGCCATATACCGCCTGGAAGGGAGTGGTGTTGGTGGCTGTGTGAAACGCTGTGTTGTACCAGTACTCGGCCCACGGAAGCCATTTTGCCCACTGCCGCCAAGCAGCGAAGATAGGTTTCCAAGCATCTATTCACCACTTCCGTTTGACCATCGGTCTGCGGGTGGTAGGCGGTACTGTGCTTGAGATTGGTGCCCTGCAGTTTAAAGAGCTCCGACCAAAAACGACTCATGAACACCTTATCGTGGTCCGACACTATCGAGTGTGGAACTCCATGCAAGCGTACGACGTCCTTGACAAATACGGCAGCGACTCCTGGAGCTGAATACGGGTGTCTGAGGCCGATGAAATGCGCGTATTTGGAGAGACGGTCCACCACCACCAAGACTGTATCGACGCCCTCCGACCGAGGTAACCCTTCCACAAAATCCATAGATAGGTCCTCCCAAATTTGCAAGGGAATCGGAAGAGGTTGGAGTAAGCCACCCGGGGACAACGTGGAGCTTTTCTGCTGCTGACACACCGCGCAATGGCTAACGTACCGAGCGATGTCACCCTTCATACCTTCCCAATAAAAATGTGCTTGCAGCCGCTTCCAAGTTTTCAAAAACCCGGAGTGACCCCCCAAATTGCCATCGTGATATTCCCTCAGCAGGGTCCCCACCAAATATGATAGCTTCGGGATGACCAAGCGCTGTTTGTATAGGAGCCGCCCTTGAACAAGGGAGTACCCTGGTTGCGAAGTTGGATCCCGAAGCAATGACTCCACGAGACCCCGAAGTTTGTCATCCTGTGCAACGTGTTGCTCGAGGTCATCAAACTCCACGACCCTGGGCACTGTCAACGCCAACAGAGTAGCTCCTGGAACCACCCGAGACAAAGCATCAGCCACCTTGTTCTGTTGTCCCGGCTTGTACTGAATTTCGAAGTCGAACCCCATCAACTTGGTCAGCCAACGCTGGTGCTCCGGACTGACCATTCGCTGCAACAACAAAAACTTCAGACTCCGTTGATCGGTGCGTACCACAAAATGGCGGCCAAGCAAGTAGTGCCTCCATTTCTGCAGTGCCCAAACTACAGCCATGAGCTCCCTCTCATAGACGGATCTCGCCCGCGTGCGCTCAGGCAAAACTCGGCTGAAATACGCCACAGGCCGCTGACGTTGCATCAGCACCGCCCCAACCCCATGCCCTGATGCATCGGTCTCCACCACAAAGGAAGCCGAGAAATCCGGAAGTGCCAGTACTGGAACCGACACCATGGCTTCCTTCAGAGTTTGGAAAGCTGCCTCGGCGCTGTCAGTCCAGTGAAAATTGTCCCTCTTTAATTGTTCAGTTAAGGGCCACGCTAGCCGTCCATATCCTTCCACGAAGCGTCTGTAATACCCGGTGAGCCCCAGAAATCCTCGCAGCTCCTTGAGGGAGCGAGGTCGTGGCCAGTTTGTCATCGCTGCCACCTTGGCCTCGTCAGCGGCCACCCCCTCACCCGACACGATGTGACCGAGGTATTCCAACTTCTCCTGGCCGAACACACATTTCTTACGGTTAGCAAACAGGTGATTAGAAGACAGAATTTGCAGTACCTGTCGGAGGTGCCCGCAGTGGTCCTCAAGGCTCCGGCTGTACACCAGAATATCGTCGAAGAAGACCAAGACGAATTTGCGGAGGAGTTCCCGGAAGAGATCGTTCATGAGCGCCTGGAACGTAGCCGGCGCATTAGTGAGCCCAAAAGGCATCACCAAGAACTCGTAATGCCCGGTGTGGGTGCGGAAGGCCGTCTTGTGCACGTCCTCCGTTTTCATCCGGATTTGGTGATATCCCGACTTCAGGTCCAGCTTGGAAAACACCATGGCCCCGTGCAATTCGTCAAGCAACTCGTCGATCACGGGTATTGGAAACTTATCGGCGATCGTAGCCTTGTTCAAGGCGCGATAGTCGACACAGAACCTCCAGCTATTGTCTTTCTTACGAACCAGGAGCACCGGGCTCTAAAACGGGCTCACACTCGGTTGGATAATTCCTGCCGTGAGCATGTCTCGCACGAGCCTCTCAATCTCCTCTTTCTGCACCTGCGGGTAACGGAAAGGCCGGACGTTCACGGGCTCCGACCCAGACTTGAGCACTATGGCGTGATCCCGAGATCGAGCTGGAGGCAAGCCATCCTCCCAAGCGAACACCTGTGGAAATTGATCCAGGACCCGCTGAACTGCCGCTGGGGTGCACACGGCCGTGTCCGACAAGGTCGCAGCAAGTTGACTTAGCTCGACCCAGTACCCCTCCCCCTCGTCTTTGATAGTGGAAAGCATGGTCTTCAAAGTCACCCTGGAGGTACACAAGGTCGGGTCCCCCTTCAGGGTCACGCCCGTCCCACCTATCCGGAATCGCATGGTTAATGCCTTCCAATCAACATGCATTCCTCCTAACGTGGCTAACCATTTCATCCCGAGGATAACGTCTGCGCTCCCTAATTCCAAAGGCAGGAAGTCTTCAACAATCTCGACGCAAGGCAACGTCAACACCACTCCCTTGCATACGCCCGCCCCCTTGACAGTGATCCCGGTGCCCATCAACACCCCGTACCCCGCGGTATCCGAGCAGGGCAGCCCGAGTTTCTCTACTACCGCCGTGGAAATGAAGTTGTGGGACGCGCCACAATCAATCAACACCACGACCTCTTGCTGGGCGATGGATCCTTTCACCTTCATTGTCCGCGGGTCGGCCAGACCCACCACAGAATTGATGGATAACTCCACAACCTCCGTGACGGCTTGCTCGGTGAAACCCTCCTCGTCGTCCACCTGAGGCGGTGGCTCGGTTGCGTCGAACTCATCGTCCACCATCAAGACGTGTAACTCCCGATTCTTGCAACGGTGTCCAACAAAAAACCTCTCGTCACAACGGAAACACAGCCCTTTCGCGCGGCGCTGTAAGAGCTCGGCGTCGGACATTCGACGGACGCTTGGCGGCTTCGACGGCGCGGAATGATTCGCCGGCGGCGCTAGGGATTTTTGGACTGAAGGGAGCTGTGTAGGATTCTGAAAATTCGAAGAGATAGCAAACCTGACGTTTTTGGCCGGTTCTGCCCCTCCGCTCGCTCCATGGGTCTGTGGGCCCCGAGGCCCAGTCCCTGATGGGCCCTGACGTTGGGCCATCAACATGTTGTTGCGCTCCTCCACTAGCTGAGCCCGGGTCATCAATCGGTCGAGGGACTCCGGGTGATACATGCGTACCTCTGCCCGAATCTCCGGCCGTAACCCATTGCTGAACGTGCTCTCGAGCACGTGCGTCGGGACGTCGACCACCTGAGCCGCCAATGCCTCGAAGAGTCGGCGGTAGTCTCGCACGGTTCCCGTCTGTTGAATAGCCAGAAACTTGTCAAGCGATGTACCTTCTTGGGACGATCGGAAACGATCGAGGAGTTACGCTTGAGCTCCAACCAAGAACGGATGGGATTCCTGCCATCCTCCCATTGGAACCACGCCAGTGCGTCACCTTCGAAACAAATTGCAGCAGCGCTCAACTTGTCCTCCTCCGCCAGTCGATTCACAGAGAAGTATCGTTCCACCCGGAACAGCCATCCCTCGGGATTGTCACCCTCAAATAACGGCATCTCCAACCGACGCACTCCCAGATCGCCGCGAACCCGCGACTCCAGGTACGCGTCCGTCTTCCCCAGCTCCGGATCTAGTTGATCCGGGGACACCATCGTCTTCCCGTTGTCTTCCGTAACTCCACCCGGTCGGGACACCCCACTGGACTCCTCCAAGGTCGACGGATTCCCGGCGACACGCGGAGACTCCAAGCGCTGGAGAGCCTTATCCACTCGGTCGAGGATGGAGAGCTTATCCATAACCATGGCGAGGTGTTGCTCCATTGGGCCCAGGCGCTGCATGTCGGAACAAAGGGATCCAACCTGTTCCTCCATCGCGGCAATGCGGGGTTCCAGCTTGTTAGCCATAAGAAAAAAAAAAAGAGAGGATCGAGTGCTCTGATACCAAATTGATAGGGTCCAAGTACAAACAAAGAGAAAGAATACGGGAATGTAACTTTATTGATAACCGGAAATGGAAATACAGGATAGTACTGGTCTTTCGAGAGGACCAGCTCTCTCCCAAGTCTACTCAGAAAATGCCAAGATGCTTTTCTCTCCCCTGCCCCATCCACTAAATAGCTAACAGCTTGCCTAACCGTTTCCCTTTTCCCCATACACGGTCCCCCCTAATACAATTAACCTTGCCAGCACACACTATTTCCCCACCTCCTAGTGGCCACCTCAGCTAGGTCACGTGCTTAGCACGCCTGGCATAAGTAAAGCGAATCGGTGGCTTATCAGAGATCTAACATTTAAAGTCACCATTTATTTTAAAGAAAGCTTGCATTCTCCTAAATTATGGTTAGCTTAGATTGAGTCATGAAGTGTTCTTGCCCTTAAGTCACTTAGATAATCATCTTCTGATATTATAGATTGGTTTATTTTCTTTTGTCAGAGCTGAGGAGCTGGAGACGGCTTTAATGGAGATGGTAAAGCAGGACAATCGACGGCAATTGAGTGCCAAGGTTTGATTAAAGTGCATTTGCTTACAATGGTTGTTCGTTATATTAATTATGGTGAACTGCGTTTGTTTTTTTGACCTCGTCAAATATTTTGTTGGAAAAAAAAATATTTTGCTTTATTACTATGAAAATCTGTCTCACGTTGAAAGTGAAGCTTTATATTCTGATTCTCTTTGATTCTTTGGATATAGTTTCTTCAGTGATACTGAAAACAATAGGGTTCAAATTAATAATGCACGGTGGTTGTTTTTCTTTTTCCAAAATGCTTCATTTATTCTTTTGTAGTCACTGTGTAGTTCTTGAAGTTTCAAGAGAAAATGGGTTTCGAATATATAACTTCTTATTTATTAAGATACTTCATCCTCGGAGTTTGTCTTATTGCCAGGTTGAGCAGTTGGAGCAAGAGGTTTCTGAGCTTCGCCAAGCTCTTTCTGACAAACAGGAACAAGAAAATGCCATGCTCCAGGTTTCTTTTCCTCTTCCTTGATTGCATGCCTGATAGCTTATATCCCTTCTTTCTCAAGTTGGTGTGGCCTTGGCATGATAATTGTGATTTGCTCACTGACTTCGCAGGTCTTAATGCGGGTCGAACAAGAGCAAAGAGTAACAGAAGATGCTCGCAGATTTGCTGAGCAAGATGCAGCAGCACAGAGATACGCTGCTCAAGTGCTTCAGGTTATTTAAACCGTCTTTTAGGCAGTTATTGTATCAGATGCCTTGTAAAATTTTCGTGGAGAATAAATTGATTCTTACATGAAGTTTCTGGCTGTAACAAGTTGATTGAGACCATATAAGATATGGTTGAAGTGACGCCTGGAATAAAATGGGGGATTAGGTCATGTAGGAAATAATCTCTTGGATGTGAAAGTTGGATTCATAAACCATTACACTCAACTCCCAAGGAAAAAAAAAATTAACCATCAATTCATCTGTCAAGAAAAACAAAAAAACTGGCATAAGCAACCATTTTTTTAATTCTCTCTCTTTCTACTTATTCATGCACCTTGTAGTGGTTTCATTTTTTCATGTCTTCCTTTTTCTCCTAATCTTACGAATAGAAAGAGTTCAGACTGTCCGTGCCTAATTTTTTCATATTTCTTCTGGGAGCTTAATTATGTTCTGATATTTTATGTTTGTTTTCCCAAATGTCTGCTGCAACAACTATATTGATACAGGAAAAATATGAAGAGGCCACTGCTGCACTAGCTGAAATGGAGAAGAGAGTGGTTATGGCAGAGTCCATGTTGGAGGCTACTTTGCAGTACCAATCTGGACAACTTAAAGCCCAACCTTCTCCTAGGTCAGTTGAAATGGTTCATTCTGTTTTAAGCGTATCGCTTAAACAAGAAAATTTTCTCAGTATCTTTTTCACTCTCCTTCGAGTTTCAAGTAATTTTTTTATTAAAAATATAATAATAACAAAAAAGCAAAAAAAAAAAAAAAAAGGACAAAAAAAAAAGATGTGATTATAGGTGGGTGGGTGCCAAAGCATGGATGAACTTGGACTGTGAAATTAAAAGGAAAGTGTTATTTTGTAGATCCTCTCGTCCAGATTCACCCGCACAAAGCAACCAAGAGCAAATGCAAGAAGTGCCTGCGAGAAAGATTAGTCTACTATCCCGACCATTTGGACTTGGCTGGAGAGACCGCAACAAGGTTAGCTTTGACATTTAGTCTCTTAATACTAGTGTAACTACTTGGTTGCTGCAACAATTGGTTAATGTAACAGATGGGGCTGTTGGATAAAGACTGCAGCCCAATTGTAAATTAAAGGAAAGGTAATCTAGAGCTGTACCTGTATTTCAATTATCGGTACATCTGCACCTTTACATTGGACAATAGCCATAGGCTGCCGTTCAAATGTCGTAGTTATGGTCACTTACGTTCAAGACTTTTGCTGTAGTTGGTGTTGCTTTACGGACTTGCTATTCACACAGCAAGATGTGCTTTAGTGCATTTAATACTCGCAGCATTAATGAGCTGATGCTATGCGCTTGATATGTGTACTCAATTCTGTTATATCTCTCAATCAACAGGCGAAACCCACCAACGTCGAGGAGGTGAAACCCACCAATGTCGAGGAGACGAATGATGGAAAGTTGACGAATCAAGAGGAACAGGATCCGAACACAGAGCAGAAAGAAACAAATGGCCATCAAGTGCAAGATAAGGTGTAGAGGAAAGCAGGTTACAGTGACGCCAGTATAAATTCACTCGCAATTGCCCTTGGTAGATATGCATTATTGTCTATGCCAATCCAGGGAGTCAGACAATTTTCCATGTATTTTTTTTTTTTGCTTCTTTAGACGACCAATTTTACACATTCAATTGCTTGTTTGTTCATTAATCAGAAGTAATATAGCTTAGGAGATAAGGTGATCACCAGAAATGTGAGAATGTCGTTTACGCAAATGTATAATTTTTTTTTGGGCGAATGGTCATGTGTAAGTTCAACTCTTTAATTATATTACGTATAGTTCTTGGTGGGCACCTCTAAAATGAGGGCTTCTACAATTTGGGTTTCCATTTTCCATGTTTTTCCTTTCTGTCTCATGCAGCATGTTGGATCCATGATGCAGAATAAACGTCTTATTCACCCCAAACAGAAGAGCCAGAAGAGAAAATTGTTGAATATGGTTTGAATTTTTATCCCTTTTATTCTTGATTAATATTCTTTTAATTAATAAAATTTTCTGATTAAAAATGATATTAATTAATTAATTAAGAGGTAAAAATTTAAATTCATACATTTTAAAGGATATTTATCTCATTTCTCTTTAATTAAAAATAAGAGATAAAATTTAAACTCATATACTCTAAACGTATTCGTCTCCTTTTCCCTATTCAGCATTTTTTCTTTTAGCTACTTGTGAATGTTAACAATTCATTTCTTCTACATTTTCATATGGCCATACCACGACGATGTTTAAACATACAACGTGTGGTCTCCCTGAGTTAAACACTCTTTTGTAAAGATACAAAACAACAGCCAAGATATGAATTGATCTGTTTTCCAACAACCCATGTTTCTAAATCCCATTTTCTTATTCAAAGAGAACCCCATTTCAGGAGCACAACTTTTTTTTTTTAGCTGTTTTTCTTTTCCCTATCTTATCAACCCAATTACACTGGAAATTTTGCTAATCAAAAGAAATCAAACAATGGTGAAACTGTAATCAACGTGTTAAAAAAAAAAAAAAAAAAAAAAAAAAAAAAAACAAAAACGATGGATGATTTGTGGCCTACCTGAAAACTGAAGAACCCCTAGATAGGAGGCGTTGTGAAATGGATGATTTGTGGCTCCAAAACAATGGCAGAAGAGGGGACGGTGAATGGTTGAGAGAGAAAGGGGGAAATAAACCCTAGAGAGGGAAATACCTTTAAAGCTCTTCTTCTTCTTCGTGTTTCTACAGAAAGAAAGAGATTTTGGAGCTGAAATTGCAAAGAAGAGAGAGACTGTGTGGAATGAAGGAGAAAAATTAAGGATAAAATCATAATTTATATTTAATATCAGGATTATGAGTAGCAATTTCATGGAGTAGAAAAAGTGTTAAAACTTTTTTTTTAACTCTAAATTAGTGCGAGACTTTATACATTTTCACTCACATTCTTAAATATAAATAGATAAATAAATATGAAATTGATTCTGAATTTTAAACATGTCAAAATGTCATTAACTCTTTTGTCTAGGGAGAGTTCCAAGTCCTATGATTATGATGAGGTCGTAATCTTTTCCGTTATAATTCATTGACCAATGCAAACTGTCCCATGAGACCGCATTGATCCACCTACAAAGAACATACATCCACCATGGGTCACACGAAGGTGTTTGCGGCAATTTTTAACTTTTGGACTAGCCATATTATTTATCTTTTTCTAAATGATTTAAAGAACTATATTGAATTTTGAGATAACAGAGTAGCCAAATTTCTCGATGAACATATGGCTCAAACCTGGTTATTACTTGCGTCTTTATAGCCTGGCCTTCAACCTCGCGCTGAAATGAATTGGCCGAATAAGCAAAAAGTACAAGTCTGAAGGAGAGGATCATTACTCAATCACTTAACCAAACCAAACACCAAAAAGATAATCTTGATAAATACTTTTTAAAAATGTACGAATCAAAATTTTTATGTTTAATTTTTAATTTATAATTTGTTTAATTAAATAATTACACTAATAAAAGAGTATTTATTAAAAATAAGAGATAAAAATCTAAACTCGTGTACTTTAAAAGTAAATTTTACAATTTTCTCAAACAAGAAAAGAAGATCTAGAGCCCGTTTGAAAAATAAGTTCAGTATATACTTTTGAATCTCAAATCAAACCATTATTTTGAAGTTTTAAATCAAAAAAAAAAAAAAAAAAAAAAAAGATTACAATCCAACCAACCAACCAACCCCCAACGCCCCCACCGGTCTTTAATGTTTTGAACCAAAAATTTAGATCAGATGTTTCAAACTTTCCATTTTAGACGGTAAAAACCATCATATTTTGAACCCATTTACCAAATAAGCTTCAAATCTGATACTTGTGCAAAAGTCAAAGCAGATCCTGTTTTGAACCAAAAATTTAGATCACATGTTTCAAACTTTCTATTTTAGACCGCAAAAACCATCATATTTCGAACCCATTTACCAAATAGGCCCCAAATATCATAATGATGCAAAAGTCAAACAGATCCAAATCCTATCTTCATTCTTTTCTTTCCAAAAAGTAGTTCCCCATAACTCCATCTTTTGCTTGTTGTTCATCAAAGTTCAAAACGATATATCCGTTAATCTTCATGAGTTGAAATTGAGAAATATCTCGAGAATCCAAAATAAGCATGGCACAAGATTATCTAAACCTTGCAACTCAAGCTTTGGAGACTGATGAATCAACATACATGAGCACTAGAACAGAGCTAAAGAAAGGACGAGCACATCTACTCACCAAAACAATAAAATTTCTACAATAAAATGGACACTCTTCTGTTGGGGAAGCCCAGTTTCTATATAGATACAAAAACCCCATTGCTCGCGCAATTGTATATAAAAGAATCTTGTAGAATGACAAAGAGGGAGAGTAATAAATATGAAATCGCGAGACAAGAAAAATAAAGAATATAAAGAGGAAAAATAATATATTATATATTTCTTTTACAACACACCGGGAGTGAGCCACCGCACATGCAACCAAGAAGAAGTTTGATGAACCGGCACTCTCGCAGATGCAGCCAATAATCGTGTTCCACCAAGCTCAAATGAACACCTCTTGATACTAAAACCTATTCAGAAGCAACATCCCAAAGCAATATGCATGGTGACAAGAGTGTAATCAGTAGCTGCAGATAAGGTGGAAGTGGAAATGTTGGCAATTCATCTTTTGGCTTGATCTCCTGCCTTACCAAATTCAAAATTCCCTTCTAGATCTAGGAGTGGATGAGCTGGTGCCAAAGCCCTGTACCGAAGCTGTTTCAGGATCATATTTTTGGTTAGCAAGATAACTTAGGGCTGTGACTACATCGGCTATGAGAGGTCGCATAGTTGGTTGTTCCTGAACACACATCGCAGCAACAGCAAGAGCCTGGTATAAGCCCCTCACTGGATATTGGCCTTGGAGCAGTGGATCTGCCATCTGCGAAAATTTTCTTCGATCTTTAAACAGAGGCCGTGCCTGCAACATAGTTTCCGTTCATGCTTTAGTGGTTTCGATCATCATGCAGAACAATGAAAGAATTCTCAGCAAAAAGTTTATTTGAAACAACATAATAGCATTGCATAGTGTAATTCCTCATGATGTTACCCGCTTACCCATGCAACCAAATTGTGTTCCCCAGCAGACCTTGAATTGTCAATTGCTTTTCGTCCAGTAATAATTTCAAGAAGAACAACCCCAAAGCTATATACATCGGATTTTAACGTGAGCTGACCCGTCATTGCATATTCAGGTGCACAGTATCCATAGGTCCCCATCACCCTGGTGGACACATGGGTTTTGTCTCCAACAGGACCCAACTTTGCCAGGCCAAAATCAGATAGCTTCGGATAATAGCCTTCGCCGAGCAAAATGTTAGAGCATTTCAAATCACGATATATTACAGGGGGGTTCGCTTTATCATGCAAGTACTCCAAGCCCTTTGCGGCACCAGCAGCTATTTTCATCCTTGTGGTCCAGTCAAGTCTTTTCTTATCGGGCGGTAGATCTGAATTAAAAAAAATAACGTTACTGAACACAATATAGAAGGTAGATAATAAAACACGGGTTTTTTAACCCTTAAAAGCTAACATTTCCTTAACAATAGTATGGTAATTAGTAATGACAAATGCTTTGCCTACGGGAAACTCCCTATACCTCATAAAGAGCATGATTGGGTGATTTGGATCATTTGTTTAAACTTTTCGTCAAATCTAAAAGAAATTGAAGAAAAAACATCAACACTCCTAACAATATGTAAAACTAAATCATTTCAGAACCACCTAGTGATTACTGCCCTTCAATGTTTTTATAGTCTGACCCACTTATACTCTCATATATCGTGGCAGGTGCGATATGGCAAGTATTTAAGAAGCTACAGAGATCAAGAATTTTGGACGATAATGACATTTAATACTTTATAGTATATACCATGTAGATGATCTTCCAAAGATCCCAGAGGCATGTATTCATAAACCAAAAGTCTCTGGTCTCCATCAGCACAATAGCCAATTAGGTTCACAAGATTAGGATGGTGAAGTAAGCTCAACATTAACACTTCAACAAGGAATTCCCTGTTCCCTTGCAAACCATTACGGTCAAGCTGCTTGATAGCAACAACCTACACCAAGCAAGAGAACACCTTCAAGACCCTAAAATGATCTCATCACGTAGGTTGCAGTCCAGAACATACACAAAGTTTATTTCTTGACAGGGAAAACAATATTCATATTTACACTATTTATTGGAATTGTAAAACCCCACAGCAACAAAAACGAACTAACCAAAAAGTTCAGCAACACATATAAGCACCAGAATACAAGTACAATCTCTGGCAAACAGAAATCAAGAATTTCCAAAAATGTGGTGACAACGTTGAAGTGCTCCACTGGCAAAAACTAATTATCCAGCGGACCAGTGGTGGTGGTGGTTATACGAGATTGTAATGATGGCTGCTATCGCAGATGAGTTGCAATGGCTTGAGGTGACAGATGAATTGACCATGGTGATGAGACAAAGACAGATATGTAACAGTGATCATAGATAGTGCCTTTTTTTTTTTTTTTTTTTTTTTAATCACTCATAGTGCTGAAGCAACAATGCTGGCAGAAAAACACGTGCTTCCATGAGGTCACACCCTCCACATAGGTTAAGTTACAATTTGGTCTTTTGCCATACAAACTTTGTTATTATATTGTTAAGGAATTAAGGAGTGCAAAAAGCAAATCATTCACTTAAAAATTGCAATGTCAAAAAAAAAAAAAAATCCCAATGTTAGATGATTAACATTGAAACCATAGAACCGAGTAGGAATATGATACGTGCAGCAAAGAAGTACCTGACTAGTACTCTCCAAGCGCCCTTTGTAGACTCGACCAAAACCTCCTTCACCCAAAAGACAATCAGCTCTAAAATTCTTTGTTGCCGCTGCCAATTCACGAAATGTAAATGTATGTGCAGCAATGTGATCAGACCCTCCATCCCTAGAGCTTTCCTTTTTTCCGTCGACTGAGTTAACTTTCGATTTTTCTTCAAAAATAAGTGAAAAAAGAGAAGGAATAAAATCCTTAGAAAATTGCTCACTAATGCATGAATTATCTTGGTAAAGTCCAAACGAGACTTGGATGTTGTCACAAAAGGTAAGCAATCCATTACCAAGATTAAGAGTTTACAAGGTAAAACAGAGAATAAGAAAAAGACAAAACAAGTACGTTAAAAAAATTAATATTTGGTTCCTTTCAACAATTTGATACAAAACAACAACCCATTAAAATATAACACCCAATCGTTCCCATATACATAAAGGACCTGAAACAATTTTCAAACCATCCGAAATCTTTCAAAGCAAGTTGGCCGAAAACAATATGTTAACTAACGGCATGCCTCTGAAACAAGAAATAAACCATACTCGTATGTAAATAAAGTATTTCTGACAACTTTCTGAAACAAATGGGTCTCAAGTATTAAAAATTTGGTTAATCAAGAGCATTGCTGCATCAGTAAGTATTATCTCTTCTTCAAGATGCATCTCATTGGCTAAAAAAAAAGACAAAAGCACACCCGATTCAATAGTCTTGTTTACTTAGGAACTAACATAAAAACTACAGAAAATTAACCTTTTTTTCCCTTTTTTTTTTTAAACAAATAAACATGTATCAGATAGTAGAAAGAAAGTAAGTAAATTAGCTACAATAACTCGACTGAAGTCTGATAATAACTCGTTATTGGACAATCCTGACATGAAGTCCAGCAAAAACCCGCAACTGAAAAAGAAAATTCCAATTTACCCAACACAGAATTCGAACGAATAATTCTATAACAAACCCACATTAGGTCGAGAAAAATGCCTTACAAGTGAAAAGGGTAAAAAATTGTGCCTCCCATAAGGTTCACTGAATTCAACTTAGATCGAAATTATGATGAAAACCCAGAAAAGAATTGACTTCATCATCTAAAAAAGTTGCATTTTCTTGTCAATCTAAAGCAAATCTATAAAGTCATCTGAATAGAATGAAGTAATGCTAAAAAAAAAAAAAAAGAAAAACATAATTTCGATAAGAGTGGAAAATTTTTGTCAAGTAATGTTTGAAGAGAATAGAGATAATTACCTGAAGCTGATGAGATCTGATCCTCTGGCTTCTGAGAATGCTTGTTCTTGTTCGGATTTTTGTTTGATTTTCCAGAACATAAGAACCAACCCATTGTCTGTTTATTTCTCTCTCTTACCTCAACCAGTCTCACTAGAGAGAGAGAGAGAGAGAGTTAAACTCAAGACAGGGGGTTTTTTTTTTTTTTTTTTTTTTTTTTTCTGTATATATCTTTCAATTTTTGCATGCGTGTCCCTTTGTCTTGCAAATATTCACGCCAAGCCCTTGAAGAATATATTTTTGAGCTTTATCAACACGTAACAAAGTTTTACTAGACAATAGCAAAAATTAATATCAATAAAATAATCATTGCGTACCTTTATAGTTTAAAATATGAATATCATTTAAGGCAAAGTCTTTGAACCGGCAGTACATGTTTGCCGGATTGAAACTGACTGTTGTATAATTTAACATAAATCTTGTATAATTAAGCATAAATATTGTATAATTCAGTATAAGTCTTGTATATTTACATGTAAAGATATATATGTTAAGTTGTAAGAAACGACAATGTATATTAATTTTTAAAACATGTATTTTTTATATCAATAAGTGAACACATAGCCTATTAATATGTATATTGGCTGATTTATTGTATTTCATGTTATTGAATGTCATTTGGAAGTCTTTTTTTTTTTTTATGTTCTTATGTAGGAAACGTCAATGTATACTACATCTTAAAACATGTATTTCTTATTTAAATTAAGTGAACATATAACATACTAATATGTATATTGATTGAGTTGTGGTAGTTCATGTTATTGAACTTGGTTTGGAAGTTATTTTTGTTTGGAAAAGTCTTTAGTCATTTGGAGATTAAATATTGTGGTCGTTCTAACAGGTTAGAAAGAATTAGTAGAGAGATACAAATAGGAGATCGAGGGAGGTCAAGGAAGCAGCGGCGGGAAAAGAGGAGGAAGTGGTGTTGTTTGAGGAGAGATGAAATGTGAGGGTGGAGGAGGGGAGAGAAGTGGGTTTGGTTGTGGGAGTGGTCGTGAGGTACCGGGTCTCCTTGTGGGCCTGTCGGAAGTTGCTGAAGGCAAGATGGCTGCGGAGGAGGTCGAGGGAGGTCGAGGAAGTGGCGGCGGAGAAAGAGGAGGAAGTGGTGGTGTTTGAGGAGAGAGGAAATGTGAGGGTGGAGGAGGAGAGAGAAGTGGGTTTGGTTGTGGGAGTTGTCGTGAGGCAGTGGGTCTCCTTGTTGGCTTGTCGGAAGTCACCAGCGGCAAGATGGCTGCAGAGGAGGTCGAGGAAGCAGTGGCGGAGAAAGAAGAGGAAGTGGTGGTGTTTGAGGAGAGAGGAAATGTGAGGGTGGAGGAGGAGAGAGAAGTGGGTTTGGTTGTGGGAGTTGTCGTGACGCAGCGGGTCTCCTCGTCCACCTATCAAAAGTCGCCTGTGGCGGCGAGATGGCTACGAAGGAGGTCAAGGAAGGTCGAGGGAGGTCAAAAGACAAGTGGGTTTGGTTGTGGAAGTGGTTGTGTGTTTGAGAAAGAGAGGTATTTTGAGAAACAAACTTTTCTTCTACACCGTCCAAATTTTAATCTAACGGCCACAATTACTAAGCATACTGATCAGGTAGTTTTCATATGCCGAATGAGAGACCATTCTTATCATTTAAACGTTTACTACGTAAATTTTTTATTTTTTAAATATGTCAAAAAGATTTTACTATATATCAACTCTACTCTTATAAATTTATCACGAAATATAGGGCGCGCTTTAAAACTTGTTCTACAATGATTTTGTTTTTTGTATGAAAATGAAAATGAAAACGTTTTCAATCTCAGACAGAAATCATTTTTAAAAATGCATTTTGTAGTTTTATCAAGAAATTTTTTTCAGTGTAAAAAAACCCATTAATGTCTCTCTTTCTCTCTCTGCTGGAGGGAGGAGAAAACGAAAACAAAAAAATTTAGTCATTTTTTATTTCTTTTTCATTTTACACTAAACCAAAAAATTGTTTTCATTTCCGTTTTTTGTCTTTATTGCACAAAACGCCGTTTTAAAAACATTTTCATTTTTTCTTTATCAAAAAACGTGAAAAAATGGGATCAATTCTAAACACAACCATAATATTTACTTTTTTTAACCTGAGTGTTGTGTTAGTCCATTAATCTTTTTTTTTATTATTATTATTTCATAAGGTTTCATGCAACATGACTGTTGAACTTTAAAAACATTTCTTTCGTTCCTAAACTATATAACTATTTGCAAATCACCTCATTTGTCTATAATACTAACAAAATAATGTGTTGCTACTTATAGCTTCATCTCTCCAACTATTGATTTTAAGGTTAACTAGCCTCAGAATTATTGATTTTAAGTTTAACTTGCTCCCAATTTCTTAAAAACTTAGCCGACAAGTTATACAAAAAAATAGCTCAAGAGCATTTATGAAATTAATTAACTGGGTGTTTTGAACGATTTTATATAACATAGATGTGAAATGGGCCATTTTTAAAATTTGGGAGACAAGTTAGTTCATAGAGCATTTATAAAATTAATCCCTTTTTCTATTCTTAAGATTGAGATACTAGTTTATTCAGAAGTTGAAAAGCACAAAACAACTTGTTAATCATGCTAAGTTTGTTAGAAACTTGGTGCAAGAAAACTTGAAACATATATATGATACGCTTTCTTTAAAGCATTATTTGTCCCCACTCGGTTGAGATTTGTTTTGAATTTCAACAGCAAATAGCTTTCAGAATATGACAAGTTTTTGGTGAATTTATAATAAGCAAACACTAAAAATCACATAAGAAAATAAGAATGCATTATATATATATATATATATATATATATATATATATATAGAGAGAGAGAATTACGAAATTGTAATTGGGGTGAGGCAATTCGTATTCTTTGTACCCATTTTATAAATTTTGAAACACCGTTTTAGAATATAACTGCTACTCATTCAAGAAGATTGTGACCTTTGTGAAACTTTAAAATTTGAATTACACTATTTCTGAAGTGGTAATCTTTCATAAACTTAAAATTTAATTTAAGTTAAAATCTAAATTTTAAATAAATAAAATATTTTATTTTAAGCAGTATTCTCTCTACGCGCCACATGTTATGTTTACATAAGCACCAATGTGCTTAATAAGTACTAAGTGGTGTGTTCTTTTGTAAAGTACTCAAAAGCCTCGTATCTTTTCCATGTGTGACAATGAAACACTACCATTTTTATATTATATTTAAACAACTCCAACAATACCTACTTTTTCAAGTATAAAGCAATATCTCAAATTTCAGACAACATCAGTGTTTATGAATACAATAAGATACTTCTCAATTTGAACCTTAACTTAGTGTAAGTACCACAAGGTATTTATCAAATCTCTAGTAGCTTAAAGCTTTGACCAAATATTCCTTTGATAGAAACCGGTGATACCATACACACAAACACTAAAGTGTTTTTATGTTCTACACCAAACTTGGTTGGCATTTTTAATGGCAATGTGCTCATCCTGTTTTTTGAACTTTTAGAAAGAAACTCCAATTCTCATATGAGGCGACACCACTTGAAATCGCATATATAAAGTTTTTCCAACATCCTTGTTAAGACTGAACTTCATGAAGAGTAAATTAAACTCAACTCCCAATTTGTAACAACCAGTAGTAATATCTTAGACACGGTCTCTTTGTTTTGTGCTGAAGACTCTCCACTTATCAACAATTTTTTATACCCTTTGACCCTAAAAACTGCTCATTTTGTAGCATTAAGTTGGGTTGCCATTATTGGTCGATTATCAAGGAGTTTCAGCCCAACCCTCTAGATGTCGATCTCACCAATTCTCTTGTAAGAGGTTTTGTAAACAAATTTGCCAAGTTACCTATGGATTTCACATATGGGAGTGAAATAATTCTGTTTTTAATTAACTTCCTCACATAATCATGTCTTAGACTAATGTGTCTAGACTTCCCATGATATATTTCGCAATATATTAGTACTGAAGTAGCTTGACAATCACAATGTATGGATATAGCCGATACATTGTTTGAAGTCAAGTGGAATTTTTAAAAGAAAATTCTTTAACCATTTTGCCTCGTTTCTTGCTACTCCATTGTCGAGTGTGTAAAGCACATTTGTTTCTTGGACTTCAAGAAATCGCACCTCCTCCAAGAGTAAAAATCGAACCTAAGGTAAATTTGTTGTCTTCTACACTTGATATCCAGCTCGCATTTGTATATCCTTCATGTACAACAGAAAACTTTGATATATTGTACGCTAAGATTTTTAGTTTTCTTCAAATAACCAAGAACCCTACTAATGGCATTCCAATATTCAACATTTAGGTTGCTAGTGAACTTGCTTAGTTTATTAACTGTAAATGTTATATCGGGTTTTGTACATTATATCGCATACATAAGACTATCGATAGCACTTACATACTCAATTTGTGCAACTGCTATTCTATCATTCTTTACAAGTTTTATACTTGGATCAAAGAGAGTAATCGCATCTTTAATTTTTAAGTGATTGTTCAAAACTTTCTCAATAATGTGATCGAGTCATTGTAAAATCCCCACTGTTTTGCATAGCCTTGATACCTAAAATAGTATCTATTTGTTCAAAATCTTTTATTTTAAATGTGGAAGACAGAAACCTTTTCGTTTTTGTTATGCCTGTCATGTCATTACTGACGATAAACATATCATCAATGTAAAGACAAACAAAAATCACACACTTACTATACATCTTTATATATAAGCATTTATCAGCTGTTACAATTAGAACTTTTAAAGAAATGATTAATCCCAAGTATAAAAATTAAATATCACTTGTGCTATTTTGAATCAACACTAGCGTTATTTTTAATATAATTTGTTTTATATATCTGTGACGTTAAAACTAAATCACAACAACTAATTATAGGATGCATTATCATGGTTAGAGTTAATTATTGTAATTATTTTCTTAAAAGTAATTATAATTATATTAGAAGAATATAACATGGCAGTGACGTAAAAATACCTAATAAAAATTCATGTTAGTTTTTAAATATTGTAGTTGTAAGTTAGACTTTTTTTTTCATTCAAGTTTAAGATTTAAGTTTATTATTCTTGATTTTAGATGGAATCATAAAAGCAATAAATTGGTGAAAAGAGGAAACAATTAGTGGATAATATTAAAATAAATAGGGGTTTTTACTTTTACAAATCTTTAAGCATAAGGCATGAGTTGTTGCAGTGTGAATTACAAAATATTTTACCTTTGATTTGAATTTGTTCATGAGAAATGAGAAATATTTATATTTGCCTCCATGTGAACTGTCAATGTCTATGATTTTTATTGAGCAAAAGGAAGATTATTAGTGTCATCTCATTCCTATTCTTTTATTATTTTGAAAATATCATAGTTTATCGATGAATTGAAAAGAACCTTACTCAATTATACTAAAAAAATGAACCTAATTTTCATTTATTTCATCACACACCCGTTATCGCACAACATTAGCGGATAAAGGTCCTAATTTATAGGTTGATATTTCTTAACTTAAAATTTTAAGAAATAAATTCATTCCCCTAGAAAAATAAATAAACTAATGCAAAGAGGACCGTTTCACAAATAATTACGAGTTAAAGGCTTCTAATGGAATACCATGCTTTTCCTGCACCCCCATGTGATAAAGTTGTAATTTTAATAAGGATAAAATGGAAATAATAATGAGCAGAAGAACTGAACTGTAATTCACTTTCATAACCACGGGACATCCAAGGAAAAGTGTCCCCACATCTTCTTATTTTTTGTAATAATTCATTAAACAAATAAATAATAGGTTTAAATTTTAATTCTCTGGTTGTTGCCTTGGCGGCACACTCGATGTTTTGAAAGCCCAATTTTAGTCAAACCGCTTTTTGAGGAATTCTAAATTTAAAAATAATTATGCCAATAACCAATATATCTGAATTCTGAGTTGCAAAATGATGAAAAATCTTATATAGTTTGTACGAAAGAATAAACTTTTATCCAATTCATAATTCACCATTAATTCTATCAAATTCATAATTCATCATTTTTAAAACTCTTGCCTGTATTCCTGAGCAAAAAAAAAACTCTTGCCTGTATCTAACTTTATAACTTGGTTGCTCTTATTTTCTTTTTAGTTTTAGTTTACTGAAATATTGTGCTTATTTGGAAGCATTTTCAAAAACGTTTTTTACGTTTTCTAAGAACAAAAAAATGAAAATGCTCTCATAAACGCGTTTGACATTGCATTTCTTGAAAAAAAGAAATTGAAAACGTTTTATTTCTTGTTTCCAAAAAGTGAGCAAAACTGAAAACGATTCCGCGTCGTTTTCATTTTCATTTTCCTTCTCAGTCTTTCCCCGACTCCCTCCCCCCCAACTCTTCTTCGATCTCCCTCGACCCTCTTGACCCCTCATCTTCTCCGATCTCCCTCCACCCCCTTGACCCCCCTCTTCTCGGATCTCCCTCGACCCCCCCCTCTTCTCCGATCTCCTCTCCGATCTCCCTCGACCCCCCCTCTTCTCCGATCTCCCTCGTCCCCCTCGACCCTCCCTCTTCTCCAATCTCCCTCGACCTCCTCTTCTCCGTTCTAAGCCTTGGGTTGTCGGTGGAATCGTGCAAGAATCTCCTTCCTCTTTCCTTATACTCGACAATTTCATTTCTGCCCATGCTCTCCAAAATCGACTGAGGTATGCACATTAATCTAGTGATTTAAGTGTTTAGGTTAGTATTATTTTTGATTTTCTGATGATTTTTGGGAATTAGGCCGGTTGTGTTCATATTTGTGTTTGTGGAGATTGTGTTGTTTGTTGTTTGCTGATAGTGCTTAGGTCTTAGTTTTCAATTTGATTGCGTTTTCAATTTTCTTTTTGTTGTTTGTGGAGATTGATTGCGTTTTCAATTTTCTCTTAGTTTTCAATTTTCTTTCTCTATAGTTGTAGTAGTTTAAAGTTGCTAGATCGTGCAAAATTGCAAAGTAAGATAATGAATTACTTGACTAAACTTAGAGGGTGGTCAATTTTAGGTTTGATTTGCCAAGTATTTGAGAAGAAACTTTTGGTCATCGAGAAATTATTTGCCAGCTCATATTATTGCTTTATATTACATCATGAGATGAATTTGCTTTATATAATATTGTGAAATCTCATTCCATTGCGTTTGTATTTCATAACCAACGGAGGGATTGAAGGAGAAGGTGATTCAATTATTCAATCGGAAAAAGGAGACGGGGGATGGGAAAGGTGAGGTGGAGTCATAATTTATTTAGGAGAAGAACAAGTATTTTAAGTTTTGGGGAGTGTTAAAATATAGGAGAAACTTTGGCAAAATTTTTAAAAATGGGTTGGAGGGCTTTAGAGACCATTTGGGCCGTTTTGGGGTGGCTGGGCGCACCATGCTACATGTTGTGGGCGCCCAACATGCTGCACCAGTGGGACACTGGCAGCCCCTGTGAGCGCAGCAGGAGGCGTTGGCAGCCCATGTGAGCGTATGTGTGTGTGTATATTCGTGTGTATGTATTCGTATGTGTGTGTGTGTGTGTATTTGTGTGTGTGTGTGTGTGTGTGTGTGTGACCTTCAATTGTGTTTTTTTGATCATGACATGCATAAAATTCTTAAGTTTATGACTAATTATTGGATGCCAAGACAATCGCTTATACCAATTACTTGTTGTGTGATTCACAATTTAATTAAGATGCATGCGCGAGATGATCCTCTATTTAGACAAAATGATGTCGATTTGCCCTTAGAAGTTATTGAGGGAGAACAAGAAGGCCAACAAGGACAACAACAAGGTATGGACACACAAGAATCAGAAACATCCGAAATGGGTAGTTGGCGACAACGTAATCACATGATTAGTTTTAGGGATCATTTAGTTGATCAAATGTGGGATTCGTATATACGGCAGTAATACAAGCTAATATTATTCATTAAGTAAACTTTTTTTGTACTAATCATTCATTAAGTTATCTTATTTTAAATTATTTATTATTTATTTGTAATGTAATTTAATTTACTATATTAATTATTAGTGCTTCTATTTGAGATTCAATTATTACTTATTTAATATATTATTATTTAAAATACAATTACATGTTTTTGAAAATTAAGCCACCAAACGCAGTTTCAGTTTTTTTTTTTTAACTGAAAACAATTTTAGAATAAAACTATCAAACGCATTTTCAGAAATGATTCCAAAATGGAAATGAAAACGTTTTCATTTTCATTTTCATATAGAAAATAAAATCATTTTGGAACGAATTTTAAACGCACACATTGTTATTTTCCTTTCCATTGTTGCTCTTTTTACCCTTTTTTTTTAAATGTTAAAACGAAAGTGATCCAAGTGAAAAGGTGATAATTTTTAAAAAAATAAAAGAGAGGAGACGAGGATGAAAGAGACATTTTTTTTGGGGTTGAAAATGAAAAAGACATTTTTTTCGTTGCTAAAGAAAAGTATGGGTGTAATTCGGCCGGGTAGGGTTAGGTTGAGCCGAAAAATTAAGCTGACCCGCTCAGTGCGGGTTGAGAAAACTTTGGGCCTGCAACATTCTCTTAACCCCACAAACCTGCAACCTTTCAGGTGACCTAGGGTAGGCTCAGGTTTCTCGGGTTACTCGGGTTGGTGAAAACTAATTTTAATCTATGACTTCATACCTCTTTTAACAGTTTAAAAGCATAAAATCTATAAACAGTCCATAAGCATTAACATAACATCAAACATACTTCTTAACAGTCAATAAAGTCTAAAAATAAAATTAACAATACGTCAAATAAACAATCCATATAAAGATAGTCCAGCAAAATAAATTTAAGAATTTAAGATTACACATCTAAATTGGATTGGGTCGGGGAAAATCGAGTTTAAAATGCCTGCCCCGCCCCCAACCTACACAACATGGGTTGAGGCTATTTGAAACTGAATAAAAAAAAACAAAAAAAAAAACCCCTACGTTTTCGGGTCGGGTCCGTGCATTGTTTGCATGACCGGAGAACTTTCATTGTGGTTAAAACGACATGTCCTTTACTGATATAAATAGCAGAATGACATGTCTTTACAAATATATCGTCAAAACGACGTGTCTTTCACAAATACAAACGGCAAAACAACATGTCTTTTACAAATATAAACGACAACAGACTACATACAAAACAACATTAAAATCTGACTTACTGACTATCTGCTGTTTATGAGGTAAAACTAAAAACGATGGGAATTTTACACAAAGAGGACGTGTTCAATCCGCACACCACATCTAAACGACAAACAAATAATATCAAACGACATTAAATTCCAAGGCAAACGACATGTTGTTTATAAATGTTGTGAATTTCCCTGAATTATGTCACTTCAACGTACCCCTTAAATTTTAAAAGGCACTTATTGTGCCTCTAGATATATAATACATCTCTAAATCTATCTCCGACCTTTGAAATGGGTCTTTCTTTTAAACCGTAACTAACCCGATTGAATTAGGATTCATTATCCACTTCTATCATTTTTTCTAATCTTGGAGCTAACTACTGTAAGAAGAATATATTTTTAAGGTTTGACTCCCGACTAAGAAGAATATATTTCGAACAAAGACATTCATTAATTTTTAAGGCTCTGTTTGATAGGAGGGATGAAGTGAGTGGAGGAATGTAGAGTGTGAAAGATGAAAATAATAATGATAATCTTTTATGTTTTTCAGTAAGGTAGAAAAAACGTTAAAAAGATAGATGAATGAATATTTATTTAATTATAATATTATTTTTTAATCATTTCATACTAAACTTTTTAAAAGATAAATTAGTCTTTTTTTAACCTTTAATCGATGGAGTGTATGAATCCTTCTATAAGTGAAAAGATACAAAATTGTGAGTTTCGAAAAAGAGTCTTCCCTCGCCTCTCATTTTTCTCTTACCAAACATACTTTAAAAGATGTACCTAATCTTAAGATAAGTGATACATGCTAATTCTATAAATAAAGAAAAATACTCGTCTTAAATTTCGAAGGATGAATATGAGGTCGTGTTATCGATCATGGTTGCAACAAATGGCAATAGGTTTCAAGCTACAAACCTCTTATAAATAAATAAAGAGAAAAACGTAAAACTATCATTTTTTAATAGTCATATTTCTATTATTGAACTCCTTAATTATAAAGTATCTATTTACTAAAAGAAGTCAATTTAAACAAAACGGATAATAGTGAATAAATGGGGCAATATTAATTCCACATTGAATTTAGAGTCAATTCTAAATAAGTTTCATAAATAAAAAGATTAATTATAAAAATTCTCCTTAAATTATACTTATTGTAACACTTTACTCTCCATTTTTAAAATATAATATTCGTTCTCCTTGAATAATAAAATGTTAATAAAAAAATTTCATCCGTTAAGTTCTTTTAAAGAAAATTGATATGTAATTTTTTATTTTGGATATTTTGGTAATTTTTTATGGTTTAAAATTTAATTTGATTAAAACTAATTTAAATTTGATTTTTTAATTATGATATATCTATTATTGATTGAATGCAAGTTAAAAATTTTATGATTTTTTGGGATAAAAAATTTTATGAAGTTTTTTTTGAATATTTAAATTAGTTTAGATTCAAATTTAATTTTAAACTATAAAATTATCAAAAATGCTTTTAAAATAGTAAATTAAATGTTAATTTTAGTTAAAAACTTAAAAGAGAGAACTTTTTATTACATTTTATTCTTTATGAAGAACATATATTACGTTTTAAAAATTATGAGGTAATGTGTTACAGATATATAATTTAAGAGAAATTTTTGTAATTAATCTTTTATAAAATTAAAAACAAAAAAAATGCTAAGGTCACGTGCACAACACGTGATCCACAATTGTGCGTAACTAATAACCTAATGAGCTGAACGAATCACCACTAATCAACGACTAGAAAGAAAAGGCTATGGAAGACACTGGCGGGGCTCCGTCGAATCTCCTTGACGACGCCGTCGGGGCTCTCGCCGGCCGATTTGTCGCCGTCGAAGACTCCGTCGAGACCAGCGCTGCCTTTGTCCTTCACTACCTCCTCAAGCGCGCTCTCTCTCCTCTCTCTCCCACCGTCGTCGTTTTCGTTTCCTTCGCCCACCCCTTCTCTCACTACGATCGCATCCTCCGAAAACTCGTACTCTCTCTCGCTATCGCACATTACTTTACGCGTTTTTCAGTCTGTGATTTTGTGTTTTTTTTTTTTTTTTTTGTTGTTGAATTTGAACCTCGTTCTGTGAACTGTTTGGAATTTTAGTTGTCGCAGAGTTGTTCATTCACGTTTGCTTGCTGGTTGATTTGGGGGAAAGTTTGTTGAACCTTTTTTTTTTCAATCTAAGTATTTATAGATTGTAATGATCTGTTTTTGGAGTCATTTTATTCCGTGGTTTGGGCGATTTGAACATGTTATTGGAAAGTTTATGCGGGTTATGTATGCATTGTGTAGTGTTTTCTATTGAACATTTCTGCTATTTATTTGATTGAACTTCATCATGGCTAGCCAAAAAAAAAAACCTTCAGCTATTGGTTTGTACTGGAATATCAGAAATATTTGAAGTGTTTTTTTAGGCCATGTATTATTATTAGAAGTAACATCTTGTTATTGTCACAAGCTTAGCCTGTTATGACCCGTTTGGTTCACCCATTTAAGTTAGTGATTTTGATTCTGAATTCAAATTTTATGAGAAAACCTATTGGCAGGAACTTTCTTCTTTTTGTGGGAGAAAAGTAATGGGTTCAAACGTGGGCCCTTAGTAGTTCTACCCCATTACCAAGTTGAGGTCCTAACTACGAGTGTCACACCCCTAATGGAAGAAAAAGAAAAATTAAATAGAGAAGGAAGAAGGAAGAAAATGTAATGTTTCATCAAGCTTCCCGAATTCATGATTTGCTCTTGCACATGGACGTCAAGCACGCACGCAAGCACGCACACACATAAAATATATAGATTTCTTTTTGTTCTGATTTTCTTGGGGTTGCTGAATTTGGGTGTGTGTGTGTGTGTGTTTTCCCTCCTACCAGGGTTGCAATTTAGCTGCTCAAAGGGACAATAAAAGATTCTTCTTTTTCGACATGCTTATGTGGGAATACCAAGGTGAGAAAATGAGGTATATACAAGCATTTTCTATGTTATTGTCTTATTAAACTTCAAAGGCAGTTAAAATAATTTGCATCCTTTAAGTGCATAGAAGTTAGCCTAAGAATCATACTTACATTAGGAGATTTAGCTTATGAATTTACATCAGCTTAAGAATCCTTTGTGTTATCAAAGAACTCTTTTCTGCGTCAACGTAATGATTGTCTTATGAGGATGGCATTGCTTTTTCTTGTATTTGTTTGAAGTACTTGTAGAAAGATAGGGAGAGATTGGTTTTAAGTTTTCTGGACGCCATGATAATTTTTCTTCTCTAGTGCTTGTTTTATATGAGACGCCATCTTATTCATTTAAATTTTAGATAGAGATGAAGAAAAAACCCGTCGGGATGGACTTGTTGCTCTTTATGGGGAAATCCAAAAGTTAATAAGTGACTTGCCTGAAGAGAGGAAGAATTCTGTTACCATCATGATAGATGATGTCTCTCTCATGGAAGTGGCTGCAAAAGGATCTACAAATCTTGTCTTAGACTTTCTGCATTACTGCCACACTTTAACGTCTGAACTCGTAAGATATCTCAACTATTTCTTCAATATGTTGTCTGAATGACATGACATACTACTTTTTTTGAGTTTTTGAGTTTATGTACATGTACTTTACCCTTCTTGTCATAGGGTTGTTCTTTAGTCGCACTTAATCACGAAGATATCTATTCGAGCACAGAGAGGCCATCACTTATTTTACAAATGGAGTATCTGGCTGGAATTCTAATAAAGGCAGAGCCTTTGGCCACTGGGCTAGCCAAAGACGTGCATGGGCAGGTAAATCTGTTGCTGGAAAGTTCGAATGCCCTTGTTCCATTTCTTAGACTCTTCATACTTAATTCATTTTTCTTTTGCTTGATTGTAGTGATCTTATGTAGCAAGTTCGTGTTGTCACTTATCTGAGCATTTATTCACAAACTACGTCTATCCCTTTTATCAATTCAAACAAGTTAGCACAAACTTCCTCAATTTTATCATTTTTTATGTGCTAACACAAACGTATACATCTGTTTTATTGAGTGATGCTTAAACGGGTGAAACACTGGATTTAATTTGTATTGAACTTTTACAGAACAAAGGGTTTGAATTCATCGTCTCTACTTTTCCTCTGTTGTTGCAGTTGACGGTTCTGAACAGGGGTGATGGCCAGGGATCAAGATACAAGTTGTCTAATTTTCACTTCAAAGTGAAGGAAAATAATGTCGAGTATTTCTTTCCGGGGAGCAGGTCTTGAGGAGACACATTTGTATTCCAAGTTGGGAGTAAATCGACATGGCACCGTTACCTACCTGGATATAACCGTTGATGGAGAAAAGAGACTTCTGATTACTAAGGCTATGTGCCGGTTACGGAGGCTCTTGTTCTCGGATAATTTATGGCATTATTTGCAAACTACATGATATCCAAGATCTTTCACCACAATGGGGATAACTAAGCAGGCTGTAATTATATTACTGGGACTTGAAGCATTCAACTCGTATTTCTTTGTATTTCGCATGCCCAACTGAAAGAGTGTACTTTAGTATCGGTGCTCCATTGAGACTGTAAACGGGGTTTAAAATGTTGGTTGGTTCATCCCGGTAGCTGCTGAAAAACACAACAATGTGTATCTACGGGGATTGACTGCATTGAGTGTATACTATGATTGCAACATGGTAGCTTGGAAATGAGCAAAAGATCCATTGGTTGAACTTTTGTCATTTTCATCTGTGAAAGTTTCAATTGTTTTTCCCATTTACTTCTTTTCCTTATGGGTTCTTGGGAATTATTTTTTCAACCCCCCCCCTCTCTCTCTCTCTCTGTTTTTTTTTTTTTTTTTTTTTTTTTTTTTTTTTTTTTTTTTTTTTTTTTGGGACAGACCCACCCCCTTGGGTAACCAAAAGAAGCAGCTCGCGTTTTTCGAAAGAACATTACGATGATGGTCAATTTCCCTTATATTAGTTAAGGCATGTGCTATGTATTTGGAGAATAATTTTGTAAGTTTGATCCTATGGTAAAACAGTCTTCTTAGAAATTAAGCCCATTGGTTGGAACAAGATAAAAATAAGTATTTTAAAAAATCATATCGAAAAAAATTTAAAGTTATATGAGAGTTTTTGATAAACATGGAAGCATTTAAAGGAAATTATTTTAATTAAAAGAAAGTGAGTAAAAGAAAGTTTTCAAAGAAGTATACTGTAAATAAATAAATAAATAAACTGTCAAAGGATATTAAAAGAAAAAAATAAAAAGACAATAACAAAAGAGATGAAGAAAAAATAAAAAAATAAAAGTTGAAAAAAGAAGAAAAGGAAAAGAATAAATGTAAAAAAGGAAAAAAAATGAAATTTATATAAGAGTTTTTGATAAAACAAAAAGAGACTATGATATCGTGCTTTACATATGTGATATCGGTAACGAATTTTCTGTATAACCGTTTGATTGAAAATTTACGATTCCAAATTGTATTTCTATGGAAACAAAATAAACCTTACGACGTTGAATAATCTAATTTAATTAATAATAAAAACTAAAAAATACTATTAAAAATTGGCGAACCACCCACCTTTCTGCCTTTGTCGTGGGTGGTGAAATCGTGATGAGGATAGGATCTTGTGACAAAATCTCAACCTCATAGCGAAGACAGGACCTTGCGACGGAATGCGACCTTCATCGTGACAGGTCGCGAGGAAATAACGATGAGCTGTGACCTTAACCTTTGTCCCGAGAGTCGCAACTTGAGTTGCGATGGCGATGGATTGCGATTTCTGATGCAACGGCTCGTAATGGGTCACGACAAAATCATAACCATGAAAGTGGGAGATAGCCAATTGCTCCCGCCATTGGGAGATTTGATTGTCAGTGAACCTATCCCCTCACGACTACGATGACAATTCAAAAAAGAGTAAATGTAAAAAAAGAAAAAATTATGAAAGTTATATAAGAGTTTGTAACAAAAAAAAAAAAAAGACTATGGTATCGTGCTTTACATATGTGATATCAGTAATGAATTTCTTTATAGCCGTTTGATTGAAAATCTACGATTCCAGATTGTATTTTCATGGAAACAAAATAAAACTTACGACGTTGAATAATCTAATTTAATTAATAATAAAAATTAAAAAATACTATTAAAAAATTGGCGAACCATATACCTTTATCCCTTCGTCGTGGGTGACAAAATCGTGATGAGGACAAGATCTTGCGACGGAATCACAACCTCATAGTAAGGACAGGACCTCGCGACGGAATGCAACCTTCATCGCGACAGATCATGAGGAAATAACGATGGGATGTGATCTCTGTCACATGTCGTGACCTCTGTCGCGGGTTGCAACCTCAACCTCTGTCTTGAGAGTCGCAACTGAAGTTGCGATGGCGATGGATTACAATTTATGATGCAACGGGTCGCAATGGGTCACGACAAAATCACGACCCATGAAAGTGGGAGACAGCCAATTGCTCCCGCCATTAGAATTTGATTGTCAGCGACCTCTCCCCGCACTCCTGTCTCTCTCTTTTTTCTTGTTTTTAATCTGATGTGTATGACTCACATTAACAAGGATGAGTTGTTTATTTATCCATTGTAGGATGCCAATCTGATGAACAAATATGTTCGTTATGGATATTAAAAAGTATTGTACGATATTTTAGCATTTAAAAAAAAAATTAAGAAGGGGTATATTTGAAAAGAATTATTTGAATTAAAAGAAAGCAAAAAAAAAAAAAAAAAAATTTCAAAGGAGGATATTAAAAAAATAAATAAATTGCCAAAGAATATTATGGAAAAAAAGGAAAAGGAAAAAACATTAAAAAACAAAAGGTTAAAAAAAAGAGGAAAAGAGAAAAAAAAAAAAAAAAAAAAAAAAAAAAGAAAAAGAAGAAGAAAGAAGAAGGGGAGGAGGAGGAGGAGGTCACGCGCCAAGTCTACTTATTTATACACGTAATATGTTAAATTGGATATAATGATAGTCATTAAAAGATTAAACTATAAAAGAGCACTTGGTAAAATAATAAAAAAAAACATGAAAAAACAAAAGAAGATGAAAAAAGAGCAAAATAAACGTAAAAAACAAACCGTAAAAAAACATTTATAAAGAAAAAATAAACAAGAAATTAAAACATGTATAAAGATAACTTTGTATAACGATCCGAACTTTACCTGATATGATATTTCTATTTTAAGCTTAAGTCTATACGGTTTTATTTTTGAACTTCACCCTAAAAGACCTCATACTATTGAGAGGTGATGTCCTTTCTTTAAATAAGAATTTATCTCTATTCCTAGATGACATGGGACTGTATAACTTACCTTTTTGTGGTCACGTGCTTTAAGAAATTAATGACTATCACAAGACTAAGAAAAAGGTAAGCTATGCAATTTCAAAGCAGATAATATCATATTAAATGCATATATGAGTTGTTCCATTATTATAAATGGACATAAATGATATACAAAGGTATCATTTCTTCTTGACATGGGATGAAGAACAATTTTATGTTAGAAGAAGAAGACTAGTAGCTGATGTTAGATTTTTTTTTTTTTTTTTTTTTGTTGTTGAGGTCAGAGGGCATTTTTGTCTTTCTATTAGAAAAAGAGGTATGTGATGGTCACACGTAAGATTATGCTATAATTAGCGAAAGTATGATGGAAATAGCGTAATTGTCAACGTTTTCAGAATTTAAGCATCATTTTGTTAAAATTAAAAAAAAAAAAAAATGTCACTTATTAAAGAGTTAAAGACTATTGGTGGCCATTTTTTTAAAAAAGATATTTTTAATAAGTTAAGCACTTAAAAAAATATTTTTATAATTTTCTCGTTGTGTTTTTTTAAGACTCAAATTGTTTTCCATAACAAAAAGAAGTGAACCCAAAATTGGGTACAACGTAACATGTAATAAGCTAAGCGGAAAATTGATGAGAACGACTAGCAGAGGCCATAGTATGAGTGGGTAGACGCTCGATTGTGACTTGTGAAACTCTGGCCGCCAAGTGAAACGGGTCTTCTTTTCCTATTTAGTTTGTTAGTTCAAATTATGTTAATTTAAACTGTGTTTAAATTATAATTGTATTTAAATGTATAGTTAAATTGTAAATTTAAACATGGAATAAGACTTAAATTGTGTTTAAAGGGCTGTTTATTTGCATTTTTTAGGTTAGAGTGATTTGAGTTCAAATTTTGATTTGAGTTAAGGTGCATTTGAGAATGGTTTGAGTTGAGATTCTAATTTGAATTTATGTTTGAATGTGTATATTTTAAGCTATTGTTTAAATTGAGAATCTATTTGAGTTTGTATTTAGATGAGTCAAAACTTAAATTTATATTTAGATAGTATTTTAATCAAAACTCAATGGTGATAGAAAATTTTAATAGGGTATATGAGTAAGAGTTTATTCGTCTATTCGTTGTGAACGAATAGAAAAAAATCATCTAAAGCGGAATTAAAACGGAAAAGTTATGACGTTTTTAAGAAAATAAAAAAATATTGTTTATTAACTTGAATTTAAATTTAAAAACTTGAGTTGAAGGAGGAACTTAAACTCAGATTTTAACTCTAAACTCAAATTAAAATTCAAAATTTATAAAAGAATATGAATTTAAATAAAGTTATAATTTGAATTTAAATTTTTTTTTAAATTTGAGTGAAAATGAAAATATAAAAAGTAAAAAAAAAAGCATCTTTTTATTATTTAAAAATAGTTAAATGAAGAAAGAAATTTTAAATTTAACAGTTTAAAAGGAAATATAATTAAAACTGTATGTTTATTTATTATACATAAAGTTTAAATTTAAATTATCTTTATTTTATCAATTTAATTTTAAAATTTAAATTTTATTATAATAAAAATTTTAAAAAATAATTATATATAATTTTTTATTATAATAAAAAAATTCTCTTATAAAATTATATCTCAATTCGAATTAAAATTTTAAATTACCACAATTCGAATTAAAATTTTAAATTACCAAAATAACGAGGCTCTTAGGTCTCTCTTTCTCTCTTGGATTCGTATCAAAAAATGAATGGCCCAGAGCATTCCATTCAGAACACAAATCGAATATCGCTGCGAAACGGCACACGTGGAGACAAAACCCACCACAAAAGCTCTTTGCCATCAAACACCCAATCGTTTCTCCCCATGTCAGCAATCACGGGTTGTTCTGATTTTACCATTTTACCCTTCTCCCTTCCTTTGTGCTACTGCGTGACTGCTGCAATTGGATTGCGATCTCTCTATGGTATAGCCTGCAGAGAGAGAAGGTGATATGTGCTACCATTTGCTAGTACCAAAAGTCATAGAGGACAAGAATTTTTAATTGATAATATAGGGAAACTAAAAATAAAGTAAAATAAAATAAAATTCTATTAAGGGCATTGGCTTTGTTCTCTTTTTATTCCTGTCTTTATATTCTGCCACTGCAGCTCAATTTGAGGTGGACGACTCAGCTCTGGTTAGCGTCTTACACTCTCTCTAATTGATCAATGAATACAAAATGGATAAATATTTCAACCAAATATATATATATATATATATATATATATATATATATATTCAAATAAAAAGTTCCCTTTTTTAAGCTCTCAACGTATTCAGTCATCTCTTGAATTTCCTAGTTCTGCTCCATATCATCCCTCCTGATTTTTTTTTTTTTTTTTTTTTTTCATTTTATTTTTCACAATGTTATATTGTTATCATGCTTTTATACGTATGGCATGATGATATTATATGAGAGGTTTTATTAATCTTTTTTTTTTTTTTTTTTTGAAGGAATTAATCTTGTGTTATTGTTCAGAGGGAATGAGCAGATGTTATGGCCTCTGTTTTTGTGAGTGGGACAGTTATCTTTTGGCTCGAGATCAATAAGAAGACTCTATATATCAACAAAAAGAGAACAAATTAGAACAGGAATGATTCATCCAGGAAACCACACCAAAGGAAAGAAGGTAAAGAAAATAGAGTTCTTCAACCATCCACTAATTAAATACTCCAGTCTTGAATTATATATATGTAGACACACACACACACACACATCTATATATAGCACACCCTTCTTAAGGATTTATTAGAGAAGGCTTTCCTTTACACTCCCATGAGTACTATAAGTAGTAATTATTATTTTTATTTATTTTTTTTTTTTTACTGCAAATACCAAATCCTTCATCAGGGAATGTAAATTATCCTATTGAGGGATTGAATCAGGTTCATAACTTATTCCTTTGCCTTTGTTATCCTGCATCCCCTTTCGGATAAATTGTCCCCGAACACGCGGTCTTTGCTCCGCCAGTTTTTTCCTGCTCTGGTATCGAACCTGAACAGATGGTAAATATGATAGATTGTTACAAGGAACTTAGTTGACTTTTGTCATACCAGTAGATCCCAAAAATGATGTTTTAAAGCTCTACAACTGCTAATAGAAATTCATCTTTCATAGACACTGCACGGCTGATTTTTTTGATCTGTGTCTAATTTTATAAATAGTCTATGGTTTACTTCTTAATAGAAAAATTTTCATAAAATTTGAAGAGAGAATGTGAGGATCCAGTACATAGTTGCTTCTCACTACTATGTCATGACAAAATTCCAGTTACCTTTTTCTCAAAGCATCTCTCTTGCCTCTTCTGGCGGAATCTTCTTAGAGCAGCTTCTCTTTGTGCAAAGCGATTTTCATCTTCTCCACTTATGTTTTCATATCCAGTCTCCTCGTTGGTTCCCCTTTTTCCCGGTATCCTTTTGCCGCTTCCCATTTTCTTCCATCTGGAATTTGAAGCAGTGGAGGTCTTCTTATGCCCATTGCTCCAGCGGCTGCTTCCTGAGGCACTCCTGTTGAGATTGCAATTACTGACGATGCCTTCAACAGGTGCTTTCAAGACATCCGATGAATCATACTGTGAAGCACCTGCGGCCATATATATTATAAAGACAAATCATCATGGATCAATAGCTGCTGACCTGTTGAGTTTAATAGTAAAAGTAAATTTGGAGGAAGAATTACTTTTCTTCTATAGATTTTCGAGAGTAATACAACACATATTTATACACAAGCCTCCTCAACAAAAAAGGGAAACTAGCCTACGGAAAAGGAAACTAGAAACTAACATCCCAAAAAATCTACTATACATCAAGATTCTGTTAACTACCTAAAGTATTAGGTAAATATAATAAGTCAATTATTCCAAATATGGAATAATGGATATTGGGTAATAACCGAATATTCCTACACTCCCCCTCAAACTGGAATGTAAATATTTGTTATTTCTAGCTTGTTCACCAGATCCTCAAAATTCGGTTTGTGGAGACTTTTTGTCAAGATATCAAGAGTCTGTTCCTTGGTTGGGATGTACGTCATGCAGAAGCTCCCATTGTTAATTTTCTCTCTGATGAAATGACGGTCCACCTCTACATGTTTTGTTCGATTGTGATGAACTGGATTGTGGGCAATGTTGACAGCTGCCTTATTGTCACAATAGAGCTTTATGGGAGAATGAATAGAGATCTTTAGTTCTTCCAGTAGTCTTTTAAGCCAAATTCCCTCACATACACCATGTGCTAATGACCGAAACTCTGCCTCCGCACTGCTCCTTGCTACCACGGGTTGCTTTTTGCTTCTCCATGTCACTAAGTTCCCCCAAACATAAGTACAATACCCTGATGTCGACCTTCGATCCACTGAAAACCTGCCCAGTCAGCATCAATATAGACTTCCACAGCCTTGTGATCTCCCTTTCTAAAGAACAATCCCCTTCCAAGAGTTTTTTTCAAATATCTCAAGATCCTAAAGACTGCCTCGAGGTGTCTTTCTTTGGGTGAGTGCATAAATTGACTGACAACACTCACAGGAAAGGCTATATCAGGACGGGTATGTGACAGGTAGATAAGCTTGCCTACTAGTCGTTGATACTGCTCTTGATCAATCTCCTTTCTGCCTTCAAGTCCAAGCTTGGCATTAGGCTCCATAGGTGTCTCGGCTGGCTTGCAACCTAACATGCCTGTATCTTGAAGAAGGTCAAGAACATACTTCCTTTGAGAAACAACAATTCCAGAACTGTTCCTAGCAACTTCCATGCCAAAAAAATACTTGAGAGCACCTAGATCCTTTAACTCAAATTTGCTAGCGAGATACTTTTTTAATGATTCCAACTCGGGTTGATCATCTCCAGTAACAATTATATCATCTACATATACTATAAGGATTGCTCCTTTATCATCCTTAAAGTGTTTGTAGAAGATAGTGTGGTCGGATTGTGCTTGTGTAAAACCCCGTTCCTTCATAGCTTGAGTGAACTTCTCGAACCACTCTCTCGGAGACTGCTTCAAGCCATACAGTGATTTTTTCAGTTTACACACTAGTTTTCCTTTCTTCTCAAACCCTGGAGGCGGATCCATATACACTTCTTCATGCAAATCTCCATTTAGAAAAGCATTCTTTACATCCAGTTGCTGAAGTGGGCAATCAAGATTTGTAGCCAGAGATAAGAGCACCCTACGGAGTTGAGTTTGGCTACGAGGGCAAACATTTCCTTGTAGTCTATACCATATGCTTGAGTAAAGCCTTTGGCAACCAGCCTTGCTTTGTGTCGATTGACACTACCATCTGCATTAAACTTGACTGTAAATACCCACTTGCATCCCACAGTTTTTTTCTTGCTAGGCAACTCCACAATCTCCCATGTACCTTTTTTTCCAAGGCTCCCATTTCTTCATGAACTGCTAATCTCCACTTTGGATCTGCAAGAGCCTCCTTAATATCTCTTGGTATCTTACCATTTGTTAGAGCCGTAGTGAAGGCTAAAAAATTTGGAGACAATTTCTCATATGAGATAAATTTTGAAATTGGATGTTGTGTGCATGATCTTGTACCTTTCTTGAGAGCAATAGGCTGATTTAGATCTGAAGTGTTGCTCAAGTCTACATCAACAGGACTGCTAGTGGACTCAGAACTAAGGAGAGGAACCGGTTCAGACGTCTGACCTTGCTGGGCATCAGGCTTGCTACTACCTTGAGAACGATTCCAGCATGAATAAACAAGCAACTGGGGTTTTGTGGAGTTATGAGAGTTATCTCCCCCTGTTTCCAATTGTGGCATAATAGGCTCAGTAGGTATAATAGGCTCGGTAGGCTCGGGTAGACTAGGTAAAGTAGGTGGTGGCAAGGGCATAGGTGTTCGCGGATCAAATTCTTCCCAAGATCCATCTTCTTCTAGAGTTTCCCCCTGAAGATGGGACATAGGGAAATATGGTTGAGTTTCATGAAAGGTAACATCCATTGACACATACATACGACGAAGGGAAGGTGAGTAGCATTTATACCCATGTTGTGCGGAAGAGTACCCAATGAAAACACACTTGGTTGCTTTTGGGTCAAGTTTTGAATGATTTTGAGAGTGAATATGAACAAATGCTGTGCAACCGAAGATTTTAAGGGGAACTGAGGAAAAAAAACGAAACATTGGGTAGGTTTGTAGAAGAACAGACATAGGGGTTTGGAATTGGAGAATCTTTGATGGCATACGATTTATAAGATGAGAGGCTGTTAAGATGGCTTCTCCCTAGAGATATTTTGGAACATGCATTGTGAACATTAGGGCTCTAGCAACTTCAAGTAGATGACGATTTTTCCTTTCTGCTACACCATTTTGCTGTGGTGTATCAGTGCAGGAACTTTGATAAATGATACCATTAGTTGCTAGATAATCACTTAAGATGGATTTATAATACTCTGTTCCATTGTCGGTTCTCAAGACTTTAATTGAGGTTTGGAATTGATTTTTTATCATGGAGTGAAAGTTTTGGAAGATTCTTGAGACCTCAGTTTTTTCTTTAAAGAGATAGACCCAACATACTCTGGTATGATCATCGATAAACGTAATGAACCATCTAGTTCCCGTGACATTTTTTACATGGGAGAGCCCCCAAAGATCACTATGAATTAAGGTGAATGGATGAGACTCTATGTATGGTTTGGCTGGATATGAAGTACGTGTGTGTTTGGCCAATTGACAAGTATCACAATGAAAGGAACTGGGATTTTTGTTAATGAATAAATTGGGAAACAAACGTTTGAGATAATGAAAATTGGGGTGGCCTAACCTACGATGCCACATCATTACATCGTTATTGGAAGCAAAAGAAATATTCTCGGCTATTGTAGCTTGTTTATCCACGGTTTCATCATTCTTAAAGTAGTAGAGTCCGCCATTCTCCTTAACAATGCCAATCATCTTCTCCAATCCCTGCTCCTGTATTTGACAAGAAGTAACAGAAAAATTAGCAGTACAATTAAGGTTTTGAGTGAGCTTGCTAATAGACACCAGATTGCATGCTAATTTTGGGACATGGAGTACAAAATGAAGTACAAGTGTGTCGGATAAGCGGATTGATCCTTTTCCAGCAACAGAAGAGAAGATTCCATCTACTATTTTTACTCTTGAGCTCCCATGAGTATAGGAGTAAAAAAGAGATTGGTTACCTGTCATGTGATCGGAAGCGCCATAATCAAATATCCAAGGAATTTGATTTTCTACATGAAGGGCAGTACCATGATGAGCAAAACTGCTTGTTGCTGTGCTAGGATTAGTCATGGCTTGCTGACTCAAAAGCTTGAACAATTGTTCGAATTGATTCTTGTTTAAGAAGACTCTAGTTGACTCACTGTTATTGTTGTTGGTGTCCTCTGATTTTTCCCTGTAGCAGCTTGAAATCCCTTGCTTTGATGCTGTTTCCTTGGCTTCCATGGAGGTCCCAACATTGTTCTCGGGTATGGCCAAGTTTGTTACAGTGAGAGCATCGTGGGCACTAATTTGACTTTTGGTCACCATATGGTCTGTTAGCCGTACCTTTCGTGATAAAAGCTGTGTTCTCAGCAGGTTTTTCTCCTATAGAGACCACAGATGAGTCCTTTTTTCCCACCAAGCATCACTCGGCGTCTGCTCTCTTCACGACGTACCTCTGCAAAAGCTTCACCAATGGAAGGTAGTGGTCTCCGGCCTAGAATTCGTCCCCGTACCTCATCAAGTTCTTTGTTTAGCCCAGCCAGAAAATCATACAACCGTTCCTTTTCTAAATGTCTTTTAAACTTTACGTTGCCTTCAAGATCACCCCAGTCCGCTTCATAGTGCATATCCAATTCTTACCATAGGTCTGCAGCATATTGTAATAATCAGTGATATCCAAACTTCCTTGCCGAATATCCTTGAGTTTATTCTTTATCTCAAAAACCTGCGAGGCAGTTTTGAGATCCGAATAATTCTCTCTGACAGCATCCCATATGGCTCCATTGAATAGGTGCGGCTGATATGTGGCTCCATTGAGTTAATTAGCCACGCCATAACAATGGAATTATTGAGTTCCCAATTTCCATAAATCGGATCCGTCGTATTGGGACGCCGAACCTCACCTGTGATATAGCCAATTTTTCCTCTCCCTCGGATCACCATCAAGACCGATTGGGACCACTGGAGGAAATTCTTGACGTTTAACTTGTGATTCGTGATCTGCAGTGACGATCCTTCTCCAAAGGACTACGCAACCACGGACGATGTGACTGGGTCGGATGTGGTAGATGATGACACATCCTTAACAGAACTGGTTGTCTCCTTCTCTGAACTCATTGTTGTCAGAACCTCGGTCATGAAGATGAAGACGATGAAGACGAGAAGACAGATTTTTTAAGAGTATGGCTCTGATACCATAAAAGTAAATTTGGAGGAAGAATTACTTTTCTTCTATATATTTTTGAGAGTAATACAACACATATATATACACAGGCCTCCTCAACAGAAAAGGGAAACTAGCCTACGGAAAAGGAAACTAGAAACTAACATCCCTAAAAATTTGCTATACATCAAGATTCTGTTAACTACCTAAAGTATTAGGGAAATATAATAAGTCAATTATTCCAAATATGGAATAATTGATATTGGGTAATAACCGAATATTCCTACAAATAGTTATGTATGCATTTGATGCTGATGTTTCTTTTGATTCTGTGAAATTGTATTAGCTATTTAGCATCAGATTTTACCTTGTATGGTAGGCTGAAAAGCTTGTCCGTTACGCGCTTGTTGTAAGGAGGGGGAGGATGTTTGGTATTTGATTGATGACTTGGGTGTTGGCTTATCTGCAAATGACACTTGTTTGGTGAAAACATCATTTGTTGTGGATCCCATGTCGTTGTTGTTGCTACTACCATTGGAGCTCTGGTTGGGAGGTGCGCCATTCGAGTCAGATTGAATATTTGGTGCTGATTCTGTTTTTGCAGCATCTGAACTATTATCAAGAGGAGAACAGCTGCCTACATTCCCTGTTGGGGCCTGGTTTGCAGTTGAAGCAGAATTGTACCTGCATGGTGCTAAGAATTAGTTTGATCCTTAATATGAGTTATTTGTGGCGCAACAACATATGTATAATTTGAGTATGTCTATACCTTGAGAATGCCGAAAGGTCCGAGTGTCTCATAACATTTCGATCATGGGCTCTGTTTTCCGTATCTTGGACATCTCTTGGCCTCTTTAAGATGACCTCAAAGAAAGGTCTCTCTTTATTGTCATGGATGGCCTTATCCTTCATGAAAGTGCCATTGTAGAGTCCATTTGAGATGTCAAGGACTACACTTTCGATGTGAGGATCAATACCATTAGTGGATGCTCCCATTAGATGAACAGCTTGATTCTTTTCTGCATTTGGATCCTCATTATTGAGGTCCAGCTCTCCTTTCTCGAGTTGCTCATCGTTTTTCGTCATGTTTAGTTCACAAGATTTTTCTGGCTTGTTGGACAATCCTTTTTTGCATGGGTCTTCGGCCTGCATACTCGGGATGCTACATATGCAGATCTTCAAGTCTTTGCCCATGATTTTTTTGTCTAACAATTTAAATGCATCCCAAGTTACTCTAGAAGGGAGAAAATAAGAGAACACTATGAAGACATTGTATGAAAGGATGCCTACCGAGCTCATCATCGTGTCCAATAGGTGTTCTTGTTGCACTCTCAGGCAGCCAGTTGTTGACAAATGGTTCTTCTCTTGGATGAATAGCCTGTGTACAAGTGCTATCTGGAGGATTAGCAAACCAGTCCCGTTGTGGCATTGCTCGAGGGCTTTCAAAGTCTACTGCCCTCGTCCAAGAGCTCTGAAAAAGATTAGCAGAAAGATTTCCAATCTCTTTCGTTGTTTTCTTATCTAAGTATCCTGCCCTCTTATATATGCATAAAATAACATAAATACGCCTCCATCAGGAGTTAAAACATGTGAATGATATCTCTTTATCATGGTCTAATCGTGGTTGTCATGGGGGATAAAATCTAAACTATGCCTGATGAAACTTGGATTTAGTCCTATTTCATTAGCACGTAAGAGTGCAGAACTCCATACATAGAAATAGAAATATAAATTATCTTTTATACCTGAGTTCCACTGTCACTTTCACCCCTGAAATCGAGACCAATGCTTTCAGTGTCATCCTCATCATTGCTGCCACTGTTGTTGTCTGAATCTTCTACAGTTCTTGACTTAATTGGTTTTTCAATCCATATGTCACTTTCACTCCCACTACCACCAGACTGATCAAAATATGAAAAATTAATTGCACAGCAGGAGCACAGTTCTGTATTTCTTCTTTGTATGCTGTCTACATGATTTTGGAGAAATCTCAATTTTTTTAGTTGCGGATATAAAAAACTTTCATAGGTTAAGTCTAGTCCAATGATGTGCTCCAAGGAAAGATCGGGGCATTTTCAATCAAGTATAGTTCAAAATTTGGTTGTTGTTGGCAATTAAATGCATAAATGAGAACAATCCTGAACCTAAAAGTGAACAAATTGGTCAATAATACAGTTGACATAATAATGAAAACTTACGATGTGGTATTTTCTCCAAACATGCTGCCAAAGGTTTTTAAGCTCATTCTTTCGAATAGGCTTCACCAAGAAGTCGACTGCACCTTTCGATAAACACTTAAAGACCATACTCCTAGAATCATGAGATGACATCACTGTGCACAAAACTCACCCTAAAGATACTAGAAGAAAGAGCAATAACCGTAACATAAGAAAAATAGAATAAATATACTCACTAATCACAGGGATATCCTTGAAAGTTTTGTTGCTCATAATCTTGCATAAAAGTCCAATGCCAGATAAACAAGGCGTGGCAACCTCAGTCAAAACAAGATCAACATCAGTTGTAATATCTTCCAAGACTTTCCAAGCTTGTTTACCATTTGGTACATCTTTTACTGCAAATTTCAGATTAATAGTTAGTTTACTGAGGGAAAGCAATAAACTGATAAGGAGAGTCTGGACTTTATGTTATATAATATATCTTCCAAACTTTCACTGTTTACTTATTAATCAACCAAACAGCCTGCATGTAGCAAAAAAAAAAAATACAATAAAATAAAGGATTTATGAATCTTAAACAGCTTGATGGTATTCAGACAAGTATCACTATTCCAATTTTGCTTCAGTTTTTCCATGTACACCCCCACTAAACTTGACATCTTTTTTTTTTTTTTTTTTTTTTTTTTTTTTTTTTTTCTCTATTTAAAAGAAAAGGAAAAAGACAACTAGTGTATGCCCTCACTAAAGTAGAAGACCGGCTCCGCCTCTGCTAATATGAAGACCTAAAATAAGAAAACCATCACTTGAACGAGTCAAGATTCGTCTTATAATGGCTAGAAAATTAGGTTTGTCAATAGGTCTCATGATGTTTAAACTTTAAACTTCAATTTGTGTAAATACTATTGTATGCTATCATAGTCACCTTATATTCCAATTTTCGGGAAAACAAAACTCAGTAGGAAAGAAAGAAAAGATATCTTTAGAATGTAAACATAAACCTTCCTACATCCTACCTCGTTTGGACTAAGTGGCTTGCTAAATTCTTACTATAATTTCACATTCTATAGGAACCTATATTTGGCTGATTGAAAACTACAGATACAATTGTCTTCAAGAAGGATTCTTGGTAAAAATTGGGATTTAGAAACTGTTTTGTAATCGAACTCAATGGAATACAAGTAATAATTATTTTTGTTACAGAGAAACAAAAAGGGTGACATTGGGATTACAAAATTATTGAAAACTCTTGCCCACCAGGCCACCTTCCCAAAGCTTTTCATGTTGTTCTTGAAAAGCTTCTCGAGGAAGCTATATTCGACCAAATGTGGCTTAAAATTCTTCAACTCTTACAAAACTATCCAATACTGCTAAAGCAGCTTCTGAGGCTTGTAAGCTAAAAGAAACTTTTCAGACGCTGTAATTGTGCCCTGATAGCAATTATGCTGTAGTTTGGGTTACTAAAAATAGTTTAAGATTGCATGCTCTCCAACACTTATTTTACTTTTTGCAACAAAAAGCTAGTTGGTGCATCATGTTGATAAAAACAGTGTAATTTCTTCAAACAGAAATGAATCAAGAAGAATGAAGGTATGATCTTTATTGAATCACCAAAACGAATTACAGAGCAGTTCTTCGAGGTACTGCGAAACCTCCCCCGCTTAGCCTAAGCCAAGACTTCCTCAAAAAGACTCAAGTTCTTTTCTGCCCTGACACTTACTCTCTGTTTCTATTTATTCCCTCTCCTCCACTAACCCATCCCTTATTCACACTATATTTTCTAACTGCTAACAAACTAACAATTCTAACTGCTAACAACAACTAATATGTGCTCACACCCCTTTATTCTCTCCTACCCTTCCTAACGAAGACTTGCCTAAGCAACGACGGAGAGACTGATGGCACTTAGACAGACCGGAGGTGTGGCAAACTACCGTTACACCTTCGAGGCACTTGCTACCTCCATGAGAGGCATGCCAGCCCATTTTCAAAAGGGCTTTTTGAATGGGCTTCGTGAAGACATACGGACTGAGGTAAGAATGCACCGGCCCGTTAACCTGTTAGAGGCAATGGACTTGGCCCAACAAGTAGAGGACCGTTTGGAGGCTGTAGACCGGGGTCAGGAGGAACAAGGTGGGGTGGGTTCCCAGGCCAGAGTATTAAGGTCGACCTGGCACAAGTCCTTACACCCCATATAACACTCCCGATCTAAGAGACAACTCCCTTCAATCCCAATTAGGTCGAGACCCCAACGGCCACCAGAAGGGGCTCATGGCTGCGACCACGAAAACTCAGCCCTCTACCGGCGGCGATTCCAGATTCTGACGTCTGACCTTCGATGAGGTACAGCAACGCAAAGCTCGTGGGCTTTGTTTCAAGTGTGACGAGAAGTACAGCCCGGGGCACGGCTGCAAGAATCGATCACTACAGGTGTTGATGCTGGCAGACGAAGACTCGGAGGAACAGTGTAATTTCTTCAAACAGAAATGAATCGAGATGAATAAAGGTATGATCTTTATTGAATCACCAAAACGAATTACATAGCAGTTCTACAAGGTACTGCAAAACCTCCCGCTTAGCCTAAGCCAAGACTTCCTCAACAAGACTCCAGTTCTTTTTTGCCCTTGACACTTAACTCTCTGTTTCTATTTATTCCCTCTCCTCCACCGACCCATCCCTTATTCACACTATATTTTCTAACTGCTAACAACAACTAATACACGCCCACACCCCTTTTCCTGCCCTTCCTAACGAAGACCTGCCTAAGCAACGGCTTAGTCTTATCACATATATGCAAATACTAGTTAAATACTAGTCAACACACACACACACACACATATTGGAGACAAACAGATGGCACAAGACAAGCTTGCAATGTTTACCAAATTTCTTAAACCACAGACAGAGATGTTCAACATTGTGTTTTACACAGTATTCACACACACGCACACAGACCTACACATTAGTAGTACAATATCATGTGTAGTTCACAGTTATCATCGATAGTATCAATAAATTTCCACCAAAAAAAAAAGTTAGAAAGTAAAGAAAGTATAGTTCACAACCGCAGATATGCATAGACCACTTCCATTTTGCTAAATTTTACTGACCTTCATAGCCACAATTTCTAAGTAGTGCACTGACAATATCACGAGTTGAATCGTCATTTTCCACCAGCAGAACCCTCAGAGACCTGAAAGGCAGGAACCTTTCCCAACGAACCAAGTGCCCTTGAGGCTGTTGGTTAGACCTCCTCTGAGCAGAGCAGGTTTGGTCCCGGTCCTGGACCTGGATTGCCTCCATCTGCCTGTTGTTGACATCCTGAACATCCACGTTAATCCTAGACTCAAAATGTTCCTCCGAGAGCCCTTGGACCTCTCCCCTCAACCCATCCCTCGTTTCCTTGTTCTTGACTTGAGTATGGTGATTCAACCTGGCGCTTCCATTGGCTATGGAAGCTTCATTATTCATCTTTTTTATCCCCATCATTCGGATTCAATAAGATCAATGATGAGAAGAGTAATGGATAGAGCCTGTGAGAAAACCCCCTCTAGTCCACGGTAGAGTTTGCGCATCCCCTTTCAACAAGATTCAGCCTCGGTTAACTGATCCCCTTCAACAGATCCTGAAAAATCAAAGAGGAAAAGAATACAAAGAACTCCTACGTCACGAAACCATAAGAATGACGATAAGTGAGTGGAGATTGAACTCCTCATTACAAAGAACAAAAGTTCTCCAGTTAATTCTCAATATCTATCCCTTTTTCTGTACTATTTTCCTTAAATAGGTGAGTGTTGAAGAAAAAAATTTGCTAAGAACCAAAATTAGTCACTAAAACTACAGCTGTCGAGGAGAATTAATATGAGCTCATTCTCAACATCTACCCCTTTGTCTGACAATTTTTCTGTAGTAGATATGTATTAAGAAAAAAATTAACATAAATTAGTTACTAAAACAACAGCATGCGATCCTTAAAAAAAAAAAAAAAAATACAGCTTTTGAGGAGATAAGAATATTTGAATAAATATGAGTTAATTCTCAACATCTACTCTTTGTCTGAACTCTGAACTAATTTTCTCTAATAGATGTCTATTGAAATAGAAAATTATATATGAATCAAAAATAGTCACCAAAACTACAGCTTTTGAGGAAGTAACAAAAAGTTAATTATTACGAGCTCATTTCTTAACATATATTTGCTTTTATGTAGTAGATATGTGTTGAAGAAAAAAGTTTGCAAGCGACGAAGCAAAATTAGTCAATACAGCTTTTGTAGACGGGAGGAGAAGCATGTGTAAAAAATAAAAAAAAAAAAAAAAAATAGAAAAATTAGATGTTGTAATTGCCAGAAATAGAGAGTTATCCATTCAAAGAAGCCTTTCCAGTTCAGTAAAGGATATCAGAAAAGATTCTAAGCATGAAATTCAAAAGAAATTTCTGATTAAACCAAAAAAAAGAAAAAAAGAAAAAGAAAGAAACTGAAAATTAGCGTAAATAAACTTTTGAGGAAATCAGATATAGTTTACTCAACTAAACCTATAGTTGATTTTCGTTCTCGTTTTCTCAATTAAGAAAATTTGGTCAAAAATGAAAAACCGCTTCAAATCTTTCAGATTTTCGTGAATAATGACGACGCAGAAAACAGAGTTATTCTCTCGGCTAAGCCATCAAAACCTTGTTTACTTCACTTAAAAAGGAAAAAGCTTCAGCAACAACTCAAATTCCTCCCAATTTTCCGAGCAGCCAAACAAGAAGAAAAAGCCTGAAGAAAACAATATCTTCCCTCCCGTTGCTTCTGCGTCAGAGAGTACATATGTATATACATACACATAAATACACGCATATATAAATATATATATATATATTTATATATATATATATATATAGAGAGAGAGAGAGAGAGAGAGAGAGAGAGAATACCTCTCAAACTCCATTTCGAGCTAAATCCTAAACGGGCTGAGAATTTCAAACTTTGCAAAACCAGAAGTTCTTTTTATTCTGAAGCTTAAGACATTTTGATTTCTGTTTTGTTGTTTTTTTTCTTTTTTTTCCCCTTATTTATACACACTCTTTATATATATATATAAGATGGAGAAAATTGTTAAAATTATTTTAGGAGTGCATAACTTATCTTAGTGCATGGGTCTGCATTTACTCCTTACCCTTTAATTAATATAGTTAATATAATTACTTAAAAAAAAAATTAATTCATAGTAAGTAATAAAAATTTAGACTTAATAAATTTAGTATTTATCTCCTTTCTCTATGTAAAAATTGTGTCTTGCAGTTGAATTAATCTAATAAATATAATTTTTTTCATAATGGTGTGTGACATTATTTTTTTTATATAACACTCGGTTCATTTAACTATTAACATTTTAAAAAAATATAGTATAACACATAATATTGAGTATTATACTTAACACACCAAAAATTATGAAAACTATTACATAAAGAATATAAACGAAATTACATTTGCCGGACCAAACTGTGGAACTTAAAACTTTTACTATATATAATTTAAAAGTTGTTTTGATAAACAGTTTTTATTGGTTGAGGAATGAAAAGAAGAAAAAAAAAAAAAAAAAATAATAAAAAATAGGCTAATATAAAAAATTTAAAAAAAATATATAGTTAATTTTTAGTTATAAAAGTTTATAAATCATAACTTATTAAATTATAGTTTATAACTAGATAAATTATAAACAAATTTATTAAATTATAATTTATAATCAGACAAATTATGAATAAAAATTATAAATTATTGTTATAGATAATAATTTATTAAATTATAATTTAAAATTAAATAAATTATAAATAAAAATAATAATTTAACCTATTTATTAATTTATATAAATTATTAATTTAAAAATTTAATTCATCAAAAATCATAACCTATTATCCTCTTTCTCTCAAAAGGAAAAAGTGAGGGAGTGATGGATATATCTAAGGAAGACATTAGAGGAGTACCCACAGGGGAATAAAAAGTCTGCCACGTCGGATGCCACGTGGGATATAGAAACTTCGCTGTGAATAGTTTTGCTTGGATTCCCGATACGCTAGATCCGATTTGGACACGTGGCACTCCCTCTGTTGAGTAAAAGGTTTTTGTGATGCAAGTGGCTGGAATTTCTTGCCTTTCCCCTCCTCCCCACTCCGCGAGCCCTCGTGACAAAGCTATTAAAAGCACAAAAAAGATGCCGTTTTGTAAAACTGTCGCTGCCTGTTTGATATATTAGGAGACTATCTAACTAGTGGTACAGTTGACTTAGCAGTAAAGGACTATCGTAATTTAATATGTACTTAATTTAATAAGAATAGAGTTAGAATTTAAATTAAGTGAGGCACAATTAAAGATAATTTGTAAATTAATTTTTTTTAATAAAATAAAAATTTTAAGATATCTTAGAATAACAATTTAGTACAATTGTTCTCTATAAATTTTTATGTTTTAAAATCATTGTAAAATAACCTTATTATCAATATTATTAAACACATATTATTGTAAAAAATACATATTTTAATATAGATGGGGGAGAGAGAACGTGTAATTGTAGGAGTAAAATAATTTTTTTTAAAAAGAAAAAAGTAAAAATTGTAGGACTTAAAAAAAAAAAAAAAAAATTCTTAGCAAAAACAAGAAAAGGAAGGGATATCTCACTTGTGGGAGCACTTAGACTTAGTTAAAAAACAATATAAATTTTTTAGCAAAACCAAAAAAAAAAATTGTATTATTATTATTATTATATATATATATAATTATACTTTTCATTTTTTGGATAAGGCACGTGCCTCCACTGCTTTAACTCAGTGGGATTGAGTAACACTTAAAAAAAAACATTCATTTTAGCATATGAAATAACTCCTTTGATAGTGTCCAAGAGTTTATACTAACGTCGGTTGTCTACTTTTTGAGCTTTTTGAAACAAAGAAATATATTAGCAATAATACAAATATTATAGGGAGAAAGGAGAAAAATAAGTCAAAACTTAAGATGAATTAAAATTAATAGGCCAATAGTTTATATAAGTTAATAAATAGGTTAAATTACTGTTTTCATCCATAACTTGTCTGGTTATGAACTATAACTTAATAAGTTATTGTTCATAATTTACGGTTTTTATCCATAACTTATCTGACTATGAACTATAATTTGACAAGTTTGTCCATAATTTATCTGGTTATGAACCATAACTTAACAAGTTATGACCTATTAATTTTTATAATTAAAAATTGGTTTATATTTTTCCTTAAACTTTTTATATTAGCATGTTTTCTACTATTTCTCAATATATATGATGAATATTAATTAATATATATTATATTCAAATTCTACAATTTAATGCCAACTTTTTTAGTGCTACCAATTTAATTCTACTATGTGTTATGAAACTTTTTTTTTTTCACAACGTTTATCATTTTCCTTCGCATGTATACATATCCTTATAAGTTGATGAATTGAACAATGTGGTTCCATACATATATAGGTGTTAATGTTAATGAGTGATAAAAAAAATCATATAAATTGGAGGGGAATAAAAAGTCTGCCACGTCGGATGCCCCGTGGGATATAAAACTTCGCTGTGAATACTTTTGCTTGGATTCCCGATACGCTAGATCCGATTTGGACACGTGGCACTCCCTCTGTTGAGTAAAAGGTTTTTGTGATGCAAGTGGCTGGAATTTCTTCCCTTTCCCCTCCACCCCACTCCGCGACCCTCGTGACAAAGCTATTAAAAGCACAAAAAAGATGCCGTTTTGTACAACTGTCCTGCCTGGTCGAGCGCGTTAAGATTAAAAAAATTTGAATTATTTTTTATAATTTGTTATTATTTTTTTTATAAAAACACACGTTTAAAAATATAATCTCATATTTTTTTATAAAAAAAATACATAAATTTTCAAAAATAATTTTAATCTCATAATTTTGAATCGTGATTCATGAAAAAAAATAAAATCAAAAATGGTTCAAATCACATGATTTGAATCCTTGAACCAAACGGATCATAAGAGACTATCTAACCAGTGGTGCAGTTGTCTTAACGGTAAAGGACTATCGTGATTTGATATGTACTCAATTTAGCAGGAATAGAGTTAGAGTTTAAATTAAGTGGGGCACAATTAAAGATAATTTGTAAATTAATTTTTTTAAAAAAATAAAATAAAATTTGTAAGATATCTTAGAACAACAATTTAGTACAATTGTCCTCTATAAATTTTCATGTTTTAAAATCATTGTAAAATAACCTTATTATCAATATTATTAAACATAGATTATAGTAAAAAATACCTATTTTAATATAGATGGGGGAGAGAGAGAAACGTGTAATTGTAAGAGTAAAATAAATATATTAGCAATAATACAAATATTATTTGATGAATGTTAATTAATATATATATTATATATATTCAAATTCTACAATTTAATGCCAACCTTTTTAGTGCTACCAAGTTATAATTTAATTCTACTATGTGTTATGAAACTTTTTTTTTTTTCCACAACGTTTATCATTTTCCTTCGCAAGTATACATATCCTTATAAGTTGATGAATTGAACAACGTGGTTCCGTACATATATAGAAGTTAATGACTGATAAAAAAATCATATAAATTGTGATTTTAACTTTCTTTTATATATATATATATGTATATATATATATATATATATATATATATAATAACTGGTAACGAATGTACAATTGTAAACAATGCTAGCTTACTTTCGTTGAGTCAACACATTAATTGCTGTTTGCTACATGCTTATAAGAGCCAGCTCAACCCTTCGGTGATTTAGGCAATTGCCTAAGGCTCCACTTCAAATTAAGGCCCCCAATTAATTTTTGTAGAAGGGGAAAAAAAAAATAATCAGCCTGAAACTTTTGTAGAATTGAGTCGAGAAACAATAGCCGGGTTTTTCTTTTTTGGCTATTGTTGTGTTGTACTGAGTTGTTTGGTTTATAAATTAATTAGTTAGGAACAAATGTGTCTAAACTTAAAAAATTTTAATTTTTTAACAGGCCCCTTTATATACTTTTTGCATATCATAAGGCCCAAAAGTTACTTTGACTATGTTTATATGAGCCTACAATTCATTTGTAAAAAAATGTCATTTATGGACTATATATATATATATATATATATATATATATATATATATATATATATATATATAAACGGTGAGAGAGGAAATCTTACTAATACATTCCACTCAGGTTGGTACCTACTAAGAAAATCATCCTATATCAAATCTCCAACTCAAATAAACAGCGGAGGAAAAAGAACAAGATACACACGAAACTCAAAAAGAAATTAGTTTGATTGTACAATAGGTGAAGCAAAACTAAATTTTTTATGCCAAGACCCTTCAGTGACTTTTATGTAAAACCCAAAGGAAAAACTTGGATTTGTGCACAACTAAAATCGTGTTTGAAATTGATCTCGTTTTTATTTTTCACGTTCTTTGAGAAAAAAAAAATAAAAACGTTTTTAAAACAGCGTTTGGCGCAATAAAGATAAAAAAAAGAAATGAAAATGATTTTTTAGTTTAATGCAAAAGAAAAATGAAAAATAACTTTTAGTCATTTTTCATTTTTTGTTTTCGTTTTTTCCTCTCTCAGGCCAGGAGAAAGAGAAAGAGATATTAATGAGTTTTTTATACTAAAAATAATCTCTTGATAAAATTACTAAACATATTTTTAAAAATAATTTTTGTCTAAGATTGAAAACGTTTTCATTTTCATATTCATATAAAAAATAAAATTATTTTAGAAATGAGTTCCAAATGCGCTCTAAGTAATCTTGTTTTTTTTTTAAAGATGCATTCTATATGAAAGTTGCTTCTGGTTTTCAGCAATTGGACATCTACACGCACTTTCGCCCTTCTCTTTCATCGAATTTGGAATGTATAATTATTTTTACATATATGCACAAAAATCAGACGAAAAATGTTCCATGGGCTTCATAACTAATAACATGTGAAACTAATTGTTTATCTATTCGACCACAAGAAACAAATTATTTTCTCTCTTCAATACCATATGGTAATTTATCCGGACACGTATAATTTGTGTTCATTTTAAAACCGTTTTATTAAGACTAAATAAAATAAATGTTCATACCATGTAATAAGAATCATCTTCTAATTAACTACAGTTTAGAACTATATAATATGTGTGTGTGTCTGTGTTTTTAAACAAAAGGAAAAAAAAAAAAAAAACTTGGTAAGTAGGAGATGTTCGAGTTTTACTTGTTTTAGAATACAAAAGCTAATGAGAAGAAATATTCTAATATATATATATATATATATATATATATATATATATATAACACATAATCATTAGTACTCGTCCATGCCGTAGCTCATGATGCTATTTCAGTTAATCATAGTAATAATTTAGAGGAAATGGCTTAATTATTTAGAGCACTAATAAAAAGAAAAATGTCAATTAAGACCCCACCTACAATCCCAATGTTTCAATAACAACTAACATAACAGGTGAATTGTTTTATTTGTTATTTATTATTTTTTTGAAGAATTCTTGTTTTATTATCACATCAATTAGTAAAGATTACATCTCTACTATTGAAAGACGCCAATTCATCTCTACATGAAATGGTATCAAAAAGATTTATGATTAGATTTGGAATCTCTAATACAACTCATGAAAAAAAAAAACTTAGAGAAATACTTGAGTGTGAAACTACTTAAGAAATGGAATGGGCAGAACACTTTAATTTAGAAGATACGATCGTCAATATCCATCTTTCCCTTTTATTAGTTTAGGTCCGTTTAGTTTGTTAATTTAAATTTTTAATTTGAATTGAGATGTGATTTTATGTGAAAATTTTTTACTGTAGTAAAAAGGTTAGATGTGATTATTTATAAAAAATTTTTACTGTAACAAAACTCAAATTCTAAACTCGAATCAATAAAATAAATGGGGTCAAAGTCGATGTGATTGTTTGGCTGGTCTTCACTTTTCAGAACTACACTTATTTCGTTCGTTTCTTTTTCAAGTTCAGTTTTCTTGTTGGTAAACTTAAAATAGAACCCTTCCCTGTGTTTTTCTTTTCAGAAACGCCCACGTATAGAACTTAGGTTTACGTAACTACCCTAATGATTGGTCCATCTGGTGCCACGTAAGAGATTGACCAAGTTTTTAATCAATTTAGTAATAGTGCTAGTGAACATCGGACATGTATGGATTCATAATCGATATGATACTGCTTTTAAGCTCAGAGATATAGGTTTAGTTTGGTATTGTTTTTTTTTTTTTTTTTTTTTTTTTTCAAAATCAGTTTTTGTTTGTAATAAAAATTGATTTTAGTGTTTTATAAATCTTCTCAAGAGTGTTTTTTGAAGAATTTTTTTTGAATTTACAGTTTAAATTAAAAGCAGCCTAAAGATAATTTTAACTTTTAGATTATATGAGAATCAATATAGTACAATTAAAAAAACTTTTATAATACCCATTATACCACTAATAAAATTTAAAATTTACAATCTTCCTAATCTAAAATTCAAACTCGTAATATAATATAATAGTAATATTGTAACAAATAATATCATAATTATATTAATAACTCTAATATTATTATTTTATCATATAATATAATATTATAATTATTATTATATATATATTATATATTATATTGTAGTGATATAATTATATTTATTATATTAATAATATTACAATAATATTATTACATTATATTATATTGATATAATTATATTTAATATATTAATAATATAATAATAATTAATATAATTAAATATTAATATAATCTTATAATTCTAATATTATTATATATTACAGTGTATTACACATGTTATAGTTATATAATATATTAATTATAATATATTTGTTTAATATATTATATTATAATATAATATAGTTTTTAATTTTATTATAACTTAAATATTAATATTTCTTATGTAATATTATAATATGTTTTACAATATTGTAATTATATTAACCATTTTAATAATATTATTATATTCTATATCATAGTTATATAATAAGTTATTTAATAATAGTTTTATTATATTATATTAAATGTAATAATAAATATACATTATATTGTAATTATTTATATTATAATATAATATAATCATTATTTTTAGTTATTTCAGTTATTATTTTAATAATATTATTATATTTTATATCATAATTATATAATAATAGTTTTTTTTTTATTATATTAAATATAATAATAAATATATATTATATTGTAATTATATATATTATATTATTATAATATAATATAATATAGTCATAATTTTAACTATACACAATAATTCAACCTCATAATTTACTAAACGCTATCACTCTGATTTTAGAACAATCACAATTACTATAATTATAATTTATCAAATACATAAATTGCTTTTTTATAATAGTTGTTTCTTCTTTTAACAAAGCTAAAAGTAATTTTTTTAAAATTTATAGCACTACCAAACTAAGCCTATATATCTTTGAAGGTGAATTTGTATTCTTTAGGGTAGAATATTCAACTTTTATAGTAAGTAAAAATTGTTGCGTAACCCCCTAAAAGTATTGTTACGTAACTTTCACAATAGGGTTATTTACTCTTTTAAACTCGATATTTTGAGTTTATGAAAAATGTATATCATGTGTTTGAAACTGGTCCATCGGGTTTCAAATTTATTTCAGATGTCTACCTTTTCAAGGTCAATAGTTTATGGTTAATTAGTTGAAGAATTTATCCTTTATAGTTTATGGTTAAACATGTACAAAACATGACTTAGACGTTATGTTTAAGAAAAGTATGAAGAAAAATCTAAAAATGGTTATAGAATTGTTAAGCTAAGTTGTAAATACTCCTTTCATGAGTTTTACTACAGAAAAAAAAAATTTCAAAAACAGTCACATTTATTTTTTTTATTTTAATAAAAAACTCTCACATAAATCACATTTTAACTCAATAAATACAAAAGGTAAATTTGTATTCTTCATAAAATATACAGTAAATTCATCAATTTAGATATCAGAATCAACTGTTGACTCAATGAAAAAAACAAGTTAGACATGAATTTGGAATTTAAAGGTCCAATCCGTAAGAACATCCGAGATCCAAGGTACAAAATGATCAATATTCCTTCTCACGGTATTGCATGCCAAAATTCAGTGAAACGGCCTGTCATTATTACTCTTGATCAATGCGCACCATGAGTTTAGAATCTGAATAAGAGAAAAAAGCTATATGAGCGAGCTGGAAGGGAAGGCGACTTGTGTGTGCGAGGCTATTACTTTTGTGTTTTTTTTTTTTTTTTTTTGCATTTTTTCCTTTTTGCTGAATAAACCCTTTGCATCTTATTCCTTCTTAGTGGCCATGGCTTGTTTCGAGTTTTCATTTGAACATCACGAGAGAGAGAGAGAGAAAAAAAATGATATTCTTCAACCTTTTGGAATCTCCTTAGTACGTCTTAGTATGTATCCATTTCTCTTTTTGTCCAATTGTCCTAATCTTATCGGCGGTTCTCCTTGCTCGGGACTTCTTTTTCTCTTTCTCTTCTTTTTTTTTCCTCCCCTATTTATTTCCCTTTTGTCCCACTGTTTACAGCTTAAAAAGTACAGATAAGATAGAATAGTCACTCTCACTGTGGGGGTGTTGAAGTTTAAAAAGTTGACCATAACTGATTGGTCATATTTGGTTGAACCTTTTTATAAGGCCATGTTTTTGTAGTTTATATATGGTATTCTATTGTATAAAATGTATTGTATTAAGTTGTATTATCTTATATTATCATAATATAATGACGGTATTTAGTTTTATAACGTATTATATAAGGAGTTAAAATATAATTTTATAAAATTTTAGGGTTCAAAATGTAATTTTATAAAAATTGAGAGATTAAAATTTAATGTTTGAAAAATATAAATTTGCATTGTGCGTTTATATAAACAATTATAGGTTCTGACATGACTCTATGTCGGTCCGACCAATCCCTACATGAATTATGGATCCTCTATAAAATAATACAATACAATATATTAAAAATTAACAAACAAATGAGGTGTAAAATAACTATTTTAACTTTAATCATTTATTATATTTTTATCTGTATCGAGATATTATTGTAAAATGCACTAGATTTGACATTTTGTTTTCACTTTTCTTTCTCTTCTATTAAACAACATGAGAGAAAATTCTCATTCTATCATTTTACTTTCCCTTCCTTCCACTTTTATATCCATCGTACCAAACATAGCATTTAATCACCTTTAGCTCTTGTCCTCTTTAAGATGTTTCGTATGTTACTTATGAAGTCTTCACTTTTTCAATGGAGTTCACCTTGGGTTCTCAATTTTTTTGCCAAAATTAGACGACAAAGAATAGATGTACAATTCAAAATTCAACTTTAGATGATAAAGAAAAACAATTCAAACCATTAAATATTTTGACTTGTGAAAAAAAAATATGTGATCTTATATACATTGTGGTGATCAAGGTGAAAAAAAATTTAAACTGCTAAAATTGTTTGCTTTCATCGATAACCCAAATTTGAATTGCAAAGTACACAAAAAAAGGAAAAAAATACAAAACTATACTACTCAAAAGATTATATTTATATTTACACTATCCAATGGCATAAATGTAGTGTCCATTTGTTTGGTGAGTTTTTATGGATCTGAATCTAAAAAACAATTCAAACTAGCATTTGGTTGTATATTACTTTTAGGTTTTGGGTTCACTCCGACTTAAAATTGAAGGTTTTATAGAACTTTACTTAACCCCCAACTCTCCCTTCAAAAGTTTTTTAGATTCTAATCTAAAATACAGTTCACAAACCTAACGTAAAAGCTCCCACTAATCATTTTTACTCGCATTTTATAAAAACTTATAATTCTAAAAGTATAACCAAACGTTAGTTCAAACATTATTTTCTGTTTAGACCTTACACTATTTATTAGAGTGAACAAATAACCGAATCAAGACATAGAAAATGGATCAAGAAGAATAGAATTCCACAGAAAAATCTTGAAGCTTTATTATCCAGAAACAATCTCCCAAACCAACCAGAGAAATACATCAGAGAAATTCTGAATTTACAGACTCTCTCTCTAGTTTTCTCCTTCTGAACAGTTCTCTCTACACTCAGTTGCAAGTTTTCCTTATATATTCATTGCCTCAGCCAATGAATTCCTATTTACACTGATGACCTGCTCACCTGGCTAAGCAAATAGTCTACGGGAACTTTCCTTATAACCGACTCTTCTTGAACACGTGACCTCCACGTGACCGTACTTGAATACAGAACAAACTTTAACCATCTCCATATTTGTTCTTTATTCAAACTTCTTCACTAGACTTGACATTAACAACATTCAGTAACTTCAGACAATATTGAAACTTCACTGAAGGTAATGCCTTTGTGATCATATCAGACGGATTATGCTCAGTTGAGATCTTCTATCCTTCAACTTCTCTGTTTGCTACCACCTCTCGGATGAAATGACACTTCACATCCACATGTTTGTCCTCTCGTGATGCACCTGATTCTTAGTCAAGCAAATTGCACTCTAGTTATCACAGTACACAGTCACATGTTTTAGTCTCTTCTGAACAAGTAATTCAGAAACAAGCCCTTTTAACCTGAGGGCTTCTTTAATGGCCTCTATAGCACAATATACTCAGCCTCTGTGGTTTGATAATGCTACTACAGGCTGCACTTTTGCTTTCCAACTAATTATGTTACCATGAACTTTGAAGACATAACCAATTAAAGACTTTCTGGTGTCATTACATCCTGCAAAGTCTGAGATCCTGTTCACTTCACCAATTCGAGTTTAAAATTTAAGTTTTGTTAGAGTAAAATTCTCAAAAACAGTCATATCTAACTTTTTACTAAAGTAAAAAGCTCTCACATAAAATCACATCTCAACTTAAATTACAAACTCAAATCAGCAAAGTGAACGGGTCCTGAATCAATATAGCCTACTACTGTTTCCTTCTCCAACTCAGACCTTCCATATTTCAGGCATTATTTAACAGTACCCTTCAAATACCTTAGCACCCACTTTATATCTTCCCAATGTTTCTTCCCAGGTTTGATGAACGGGTCAAAAATATATATTTTTATTTATATTTGTTTTTTAAAATTAATACATGATTTTTAAAAATTAATGCAATAAGTGACGTCAAAATATTCTTAAATTTTGCGGACGTGATCTTTACATTTTTCGGAGCATGCCTCCAAAAATGGCCTGAAAAAATGAAAAAAGAAAAATGCTGTCAAAAAGCCCCTGTCCCGTGCAATGAGGCGTTCAAAGGCCGGGATGAGTCAAAATTTTACATTTTTATTTATTTTTTGCATTCTAAAATTAATACTTGATTTTTATGCGGCACCATTTTTTATGTATATTCTATTTTTTTTTTTTTTTTCTCTATTTTTTGTCTTTAAAAACTAAAATAAAATAAAAATGACATCAAAATATCCTTAAATTTTACAAACATGATCCTTACATTTTTTTTATAATGCCTACAAAAAATGGCCTCAAAAAATAAGAAAAGAAAAAAGATGTCAAAAAGCCCCCGGCTCGCGCAATAGGGCACTCAAAGGTCGGGATAGGTCAAAAATTTAAATCTTTATTTATGTTTTATATTATAAAATTGATACATAATTTTTAGAAATTAATGTAGCAAGTGGTACTATTTTTTGATGGATACACTATTTTTTTTTTATGATTTTGTTTATTTTTCGTCTTTGAAAAATAAAATAAAATAAAACGACGTCAAAAGATTCTTAAATTTTGCAGATATGATCTTTACATTTTTCAGAGCATGCCTACAAAAAGATTACCTCAAAAAATGAAAGAAAAACAATGTCAAAAAGCCCCCGGCCCACGCAGTGGGGCGCCTAGGGGTTGGGATGGGTAAAAAATTTACCTTTTTTATTTATGTTTTGCATTCTAAAATTAATGCGCGATTTTTAGGAATTAATGCAACAAGTGATACCATTTTTTGATGAATATTCTATTTTTTTATGTTCTCTCTTTTTTGACTTTGGAAAATAATTAAATAAAAACGACATCAAATTTTAGAGACATGATTCTTACATTTTTTTGAGGATGCCTAGAAAAAGTGCCCTCAAAAATTGAAAAAACCCGATGTTAAAAGCCTTCGGCCCGCTCAATAGGGCGCCTAGAGGCCGGGATTGGTAAAAAATTTACATTTTTATTTGTGTTTTACATTTTAAAATTAGCACACGATTTTTAAGAAATGATGAAACAAATGGCACCATTTTTTATGCATATTCTATTTTTTATGATTTTCTCTTTTTTTGTCTTTGAAAAATAAAATAAAATAAAACGAAGTCAAAAAATATTGAAATTTTACAGACACGATCCTCACTTTTTTTTAGCATACATGCATTAAATTGCCTAAAAAATGAAAAAAGAAAAAAGTTGTTAAAAAACTCCCAGCCCGCGCACTTAGGCGCCCAGGGGCCAGGATTGGTGAAAAATTAATATTTTTATTTATGTTTTACATTTTAAAATTAATACATGATTTTTAGGAATTAATGCAAGATGCAGAACCATTTTTTTTTATGAATATTCTATTTTTTATGATTTTCTTATTTTTCATCTTCGAAAAATAAAATAAAAATGACGTCAAAAAATTCTAAAATTTTGAACACACGATCCATATATTTTTCTAAACAAGCCTGCAAAAATGGCCTCAAAAATTGAAAAAAGAACAACATTGTTAAAAACTCTCCAGCCCATGCAGTGGGGCCTCTAGGATCCGGGATAGATCAAAAATTCACATTTTTATTTATGTTTTACATTCTAAAATTAATACACAATTTTTTAAAATTAATGCAATAAGCGGCCCCATTTTTTGATGAATATTCTATTTTTTATTATGTTCTCTATTTTTTGTCTTTGAAAAATAAAATTAAATAAAAATGACGTCAAAATATTCTAAAAATTTTGCTAACACGATCCTTATATTTTTTTTAACATGCCTGGAAAAAATAGCCTCAAAAAATAAAAAAATAAAAACACAGTAAAAAAGTCCCCGGCCAAAGCGGTGAGGCTCCCAGGGGCTGAAATGGTTCAAAAACTCATATTTTTATCTATAATTTCCATTCTAAAATTAATACACGATTTTCAGTAATTAATGCAAAAGGCGGAACAATTTTTTTGACGAATATTCTACCTTTTATGATTTTCTCTATTTTTCGTATTTAAAAAATAAAATAAAATAAAAATGAAATCAAAAAATTTTGAAATTTTACAAACACGATCCTTATATTTTTTAGAGCATGACTGCAAAAAAAATGGCCTTAAAAAATGAAAAAATAAAAACACTGTAAAAAAATGCCCGACCTGCGCAGTGGGGCATTCAGGGGCCGGGATGTGTCAAAAATTTACTTTTTTATTTATGTTTTGCATTCTAAAATTAATAAATGATTTTTAAGAATTAATAAAACAAGCGGCACCATTTTTTTTTATGAATATTATATTTTTTTATGATTTTCTCTATTTTTTGTCTTCAAAAAATAAAATAAAATAAAATAAAACGATATCAAAAAATACTGAAATTTTGCAGGCACGATCTTTACATTTTTTTGAGCATGCCTGCATGAAATTGCCTGAAAAAATGAATAAAGAAAACGCTTTTAAAAAGCTTCCAGCTCGGGCAATGGGGTTCCCAGGGGCCAGAATTGGTCAAAAATTAATATTTTTATTTATATTTTGCATTTTAAAATTAATACATGATTGTTAAAAATTAATACAAGATGTGACGCATTTTTAGATGAATATTCTATTTTTTTATGATTTTCTATATTTTTTGTATTTTAAAAATAAAATAAATTAAGAACGAATTCAAAAAATCTGAAATTTTGCAGACATGATCCCTATATTTTTCTGAGCATGCTTGCAAAAAATGGCATCAAAAAATGAAAAAAGAAAAACGCTGTAAAAAAGTCATCGGCTTGCGCAGTAGGGCACCTAGGGACTAGAATGGGTCAAAAATTCATATTTTTTATTTATGTTTTGCATTCTAAAATAAACACACGATTTTTAAGAATTAGTGCAACAAGCGGCCCCATTTTTTATGAATATTCTATTTTTTATGATTTTCTCTATTTTTCATGTTTGAAAAATAAAATAAAATACAAATGATATCAAAAAATTCTGAAATTTTGTAGACACAATCCTTATATTTTTTTAAGCATGCTAGCAAAAAATAGCCACAAAAAATGAAAAAAAAAATCTGCTATAAAAAAGCTCCCGGCCCGCACAATAGGGTGCCCATGGGCTAGAATAGGTTAAAAATTTAAATATTTATTTATGTTTTATATTCTAAATTAATACACAATTTTTAAGAATTAATGCAAAAAGTGACACCATTTTTTGAACAATATCCTATTTTCTATGATTTTTTTTCTATTTTTCGTCTTTGAGAAATAAAATAAAATAAAAACGACATGAAAAAATACTAAAATTTTGCAAACACATCCTTACATTTTTCTGAGGATGCCTGCAAAAAAAATGGCCTCAAAAAATGTAAAAAGAAAAATGCTATAAAAAAACCCCGGCCTGTGTAGTAGGGCTCCTAGGGGCTAAAATGGGTCAAAAATTGATAATTTTTCTTATGTTTTGCATTCTAAAATTAATACATGATGTTGAAACAAGCGTCACTATTTTTTGATGAATATTCTCTTTTTTATGATTTTCTATATTTTTTGTATTTGAAAAATAAAATAAAATAAAAACTACATCAAAAAATACAGAACTTTTGTAGACATGATCCTTATATTTTTCTGAGCATGCTTGTAAAAAATGAAAAATACAAAATGCTACAAAAAAAACCCCGATCGGCGCAGCAGGGAGCCCAGGGGCAGAAATAGGTAAAAAATTCACCTTTGTATTTATGTTTTGTTGTCTAAAATTAATACACAATTTTTAGGAATTAATGTAACAAGCGATACTATTTATTGATGAATATTCTATTTTTTATAATTTTCTCTATATTTCATGTTTGAAAAATAAAATAAAATAAAAACAACGTCAAAAAATTCAAGATTTTGTAGACACAATCCTTATATTTTTCTGAGCATGCTTGTAAAAAATAGCCTCAAAAAATGAAAAGAAAAAATGCTGCAAAAAAGCCCTCTACCCGCGTAGTAGGGTGCGAAGGGGCCGGAATGAGTCAAAAATTCACATTTTTATTTATGTCTTGCATTCTAAAATAAATACACAATTTTTAAGAATTAATGCAATTTGATGAATATTCTATTTTTTTATGATTTTCTCTAATTTTCGTCTTTCAAAAATAAAATAAAATAAAATGACGTCAAAAAATTCTAAAATTTTGCAGGCACGATTCTTACATTTTTCTGAGCATGCCAGCATAAAATGGCCTCAAAAAATGAAAAAGGAAAAACGTGCCGCGGGTCGAAAAAGCCCCCAATTCACAAAAGCCTTAGGGGATACGCCGTGGGCCGAAATGGATCAAAAATTAACATTTTTATTTATTATTTGCATTCTAAAATTTATACCCAATTTTTTAGGAATTAATGCAACGAAGGGACTTTAAGTTATTTTTAGTAATTAAAATTTCACCCCAAAGATTTTTAGAAAATACACTTAAAATTTAATACATTTTTTTTTTCATTTTTCATTTTTTTATGAATATTCTATTTTTTTATGATTTTCTTTATTTTTCATCTTTGAAAAATAAAATAAAAAAATGACGTCCAGAAATACTGAAATTTTACAAACACGATTCTTATATTTTTTTTGAGCATGCTTGCATAAAATGGCCTCAAAAAATGAAAAAAAAAAAAAAAAAAATTTTCAAAAAACTTGCCCCCTATGACCAAATTTTAAAGAACCCTAAATGTTAAAAAGTCATTGTGGATTTGCGCCCATAGACGGAATGGGTCAAAAATTCACATTTTTATTTACCCTTTGTATTTTAAAATTAATACACCATTTTTAAGAATTAATGCAACAAGCTGCACCATTTTGTTAATGAATATTCTATTTTTTATGATTTTCTCTTTTTTCATCTTCAAAAAATAAAATAAAATAAAAAGACGTCAAAATATTCTGAAATTTTGCAGACACGATCCTTATATTTTTCTGAGCATGCATGCGAAAAGTGGCCTCAAAAATGAAAAAAGAAAAACGTCAAAAAAAAGTCCTTGACCAAGACAAAAACTTAAATGGGGACGCCACACTTACTTATATTATATTCATGGGCAAACTGGTCAAAAATTCATATTTTTCTTTATGTTTTACATTCTAAAATTGATGCACAATTTTTAGGAATTAACGCAATAAGCGGCACAATTTTTTGATGTATATTCTATTTTATTTGATTTTCTCTATTTTGTCGTATTTGAAAAATAAAATAAAATAAAAAACAATGTCAAAATATTCAGAAATTTTGCCAAAACAATCCTTACATTTTTTTGTTTTGTTGTCTAAAATTAATACGTCTGCAAAAATGAGCTCTAAAATGAAAAAAAAAAAAAAAAAAAAAAAACTCCCTTATATTTTTCTGCATGCCTGTAAAAAAATAAAAAAATGAAAAAAAAAAAATGTAAAAAACCCTCAGGGGCTAAAATGTGTTAAAAATTCACATTTTTATTTATGTTTATATTCTAAAATTAATACACGATTTTTAAAAATTAATGCAAATATTCTAATGATTTTCTATTTTTTCGCCATTATGCGAAAAGTGGCCTCAAAAAAAAAAAAAAAAAGTTGAAAAAAAAAAAGTTTGACCAAAATTCACATTCTCAAAAAAATTATATTTCTTCTTTATGTTTTACATTCTAAAATTGATGCACAATTTTTAGGAATTAATGCAATAAGCGGCACAATGTTTTGATGTATATTCTATTTTATTTGATTTTCTCTATTTTTCGTATTTGAAAAATAAAATAAAATAAAAACGATGTCAAAATATTCTAAAATTTTGCAAAAACAATCCTTACATTTTTTTGAGCACGTCTACAAAAAATGAGCTCTAAAAATGAAAAAAAAAAAAAAAAAAAAAAAAAATTCAAATTTTGTCAAAAACTCCTTGTTTTGTTAATGAATATTCTATTTTTATGAAAAATTTTTCATCTAAAAATGGCGTCAAAATATCCATGGGCTAAAAAAAAATTAAAAATTCACATTTTTATTTATGTTTATATTCTAAAATTAATACACGATGTTTAAAAATTAATGCAACAAGCAGCACCATTATTTGATGTATCTTCTATTTTATATGATTTTCTCTTTTTTTGTCTTTGAAAAATAAAATAAAATAAAAACGACGTGAAAATATTATGAAATTTTACAGACACGATCCTTACATTTTTTCAAAGCATGCTAGCAAAAAATGGGCTCAAAAAATGAAAAAAGAAAAACGCTGTCATAAAACTCCTGGCCCACGCAGTGCAACGCCCAAAAGTTGAGATGGGTAAAAAATTCATATTTTTATATATATTTTGCATTCTAAAATTAATACATGATTTTTCAACAAATGACACTTTTTTTTTTTTATGAGTATTCTATTTATAAATCTACTTATAACACTCAGAGATTATGCCAAACATACCATAGCATACATGATGCTTCCAACTGCACTCTGACATTGGACTCTTTCCATATACTGCTCATCTTCATCTACTTGTGCCATACTCAGTTTAAATACTGAGCTAAAAGGGTTAGAACCGGTTTATCTTCTATCATACCAAACCTTTCTGGTACCCTTTTCACATAAGAACTCTGTGACAGAAAGAGTTCTTTTGTTCTTCTTTTCCTTGCAGTCTCTATTCCTAGAATTTTCTTGGCATGTCCAAGATCTTTCGTCTCAAATTCTGCCTTCAATGGTTGCTTCATCTTAAGACCTCTTGAAGACTCTCACTAGCAATTAACATGTCATCAGCATAGAGTAGCAGGTGCACAGATTTCACCACCCCATGACTCTTTAGATAAACACACGAGTCATTCTTTCTAGAGAATCCAATCTTAAGCATGTACTCATTAAACCTCTTGTACCACATCCTTGGTGATTGCTTGAGCCCATATAGTGACCTTTTTAACAGGCACGCTTGTTCAGTTCCCCTTTTAACGAAACCTTCAGGCTGCTTCATATAAATTTTTTCTTCCAATTCTTCATGTAGGAATGCGGTTTTAACATCCATCTGCTCAAGTTCCATGTCGAAATGGGCAACTAGAGCAAGTAGAATTCTAATAGAACTCTGTTTCACAACTGGTGAAAAGATCTGAATAATCATCATCTTCCTTTTGAGTGAAACCACTTGCTACCAACCTTGCCTTGTATCTGGCCATTTCAACTCCTGGGATTCCCTCCTTTCTTTTAAAAATCCATTTACAATTTACTATTCTCTGCTCTTTTGGTCTGTCCACAAGCTGCCAAGTGCCATTCTTGAGTAATGATGTCATTTCTTCCTCCATTGCTTGCTGCCACAAATCCTTTTCTTTGCTTTTCATAACTTCAGCGTATGAACCTGGTTGTCCATCTTCTAGTTCTAGTCCAGCAATTAAAGCATATGAAATTAAATCTGCCTGGCCATCTCTTTGTGGAGCTTTGTGTGCCCTTCTAGTTCTGTCCCTGGCTAGTCTATACTCTTGAGTTGAGTCTTCTGCTGTTGCTTGATCCTTTTGTTCATCAACCTGTTTATCATCCTGGTTGCTCTCATTTACAGCATGCTCAAGTGACCCAGCTTACTCCACCTCAACTTCTAATGTATTCGGCTTGCTTGTGTATCACCTGTTTATCATCCTGTATTCAGCTTGCTTGTCCGCATCTGATTTCTTAATCAGATTCGCCATTTGGTGCTCATTAAACACCACATCTCTGCTTATAAAGCACCTGGAATGTCCAACCTCTAAGCACCACATCTTGTAGCATGTCACTCCCTCTGGATACCCAACAAGCATACATTTCAGTGCTCTAGGTTCCAGTTTATCCTGTTTGATGTGAGCATATGCTAGGCATCCAAAGGTTCTGAGCCTACTATAGCAGGCCTCACACTCCACATCTCTTGTGGGGTTTTGAATCTGATCGCTGAGGAGGGGCACCTATTTACAAGATAGGCTGCAGTACTCAATGCTTCTACCCAGAATGTTTTAGGCAGTCATGCATTGTTCAGCATGCATCTTACCCTTTCTAAAAGGGTTCTGTTAAAGTGCTCAGCCAACCCATTCTGTTGTGGCGTTTTTCTCACTGTGAAGTGTCGTTCCATTCCAATTTCTTTGCAGAAATTAGTGAACAAATCTACACAGAATTCCAACCCGTTGTCTGTCCTCAACTTCTTGATCTTTTTGCCTGTTTGAGTCTCGATTAGTGCCTTCCATTCCTTGAATTTTCCAAACGCGTCATTCTTATTCTTTAACAAATATACCCAGACTTTCCTATTATTGATAGGAAATATCTGGCTCCACCATGAGAGACAACTCGAGATGCTCCCCAAAGATCTGAGTGCACATAATCCAGCACTTCCTTAGTTGTGTGTTCTGCTACTGTGAATTTCAGTCTCATGGCCTTTCCCATCGCACAGTGCTCACAAAATTCAAGTGCCTCAATTTTGTCACCACCCAACAACCCTTGTTTGCTCAATTCTTCAAGCCCTCTTTGACTCACATGGCCTAGGCGTTGATGCCACAGCTTGGTCTTGTCTGGTCTTTCTCTGACTAGATTAACAGACCCACCAATGACTGTCTTTCCAATCAAAAAATAAAGGCCATTTACCCTGACTACTTTCATGACTACTAATGACCCTCTGTACACTCTTACCACTTTCACATTTGAAATTATATCCCGCATTATCCAGTACACCAAGGGAAATTAGGTTCCTTTTCAATTCAGGAACGTACCTCACATCTTGAAGGAGCCTCTCAATCCCAGCAAACATCTTGACTCTGATTGTACCCTTTCCCATGACTTTACAAGCTTTGTTGTTGCTAAGAAGCACCACTCCTCCATCTAGCTCCGTGAAGGATTCAAACCAGCTCTTGTTTGGACACATGTGGAAGGTGCAACCCAAGTCCAAAATCCATTCCTTACTGGAATCTTCCTCAGAGACTAGCAAGATTTCAGCACTCTCATGGCCATCTTCTGTTATTGCTGCATCATCGGTTTCTTTGCCCTTTTCAGGGTTCTTGGTTTTCTTTCAGGACATTGTTTCTTGAGATGTCCTTCTTTGTGACGCAAGAAACATTTCCTTCTGGTCTTCGACTTAAATCTTGAGTTGTTCTTGCCCCGAAATTAACGCCTCTCTGATCTGCCTCGAGCCATTAGTCCTTCTGTTGTACCATCCTCCTTAAAATCGCCATTCTACCGCAATTCCTTTGAGCTCAGAGCAGCTTTAACCTCTGACATTGATAGAGATTCCTTCCTATAGAGCATTGTATCCACGAAGTGTTCAAATCTCTTCGATAACGAGCTTAGCAAGATAATCGCCTGATCTTCATCGTCGATTTTGACATCGATGCTCTTCAGCTCCATGATGATTTTGTTAAAATCATCTACATGCTTCTTTAGTGGCTTTCCATCATCTATCTGGAGGGTGTATAGGCGTTTCTTGAGGTAGAGACAATTCGCCTGAGATTTCTTCATGAACACCGTTTCAAACTTTGTCCAAATTCCAATGGCGGTTGTCTCGTCAGCCACTTCTCGAAACACTTACTCTCTAGGCTCAGAAGAATCACAATGTGAGCCTTCTTGAGCATATCAGGTCACAGCTTCTCGTCAATCTTGGACAACACTTCGACAGAAAGGGCACCAAAAACGCATTCATATTGATTCGCCATAGATTGAAGTCATTAAACCCCGTGAATTTCTCGACTTTGATTTTCGCTATCACCATTATTGATCTATGCAAGCTCTGATACCATTTGTTAGAGCAAACAACAGAATCAAAACACAGAAAATAGATCAAGAAGAATAGAATTCCACAGAGAAATTTTGAATCTTTATTATCCAAAAACAATCTCCTAAACCAACCAGAGAAATACATCAGAGAAATTTCTAATTTTACAGACTTTTCTTTCTCTAGTTTTTCCCCTTTATGAACAATTCTCTCTCTAGAGTTAGTTACAAGTTTTCGTTATATTCATTGCCTCAGCCAATGAATTCCCATTCACACCGATGACCTGCTGACCTGGCTAAACACATAGCCTACTGGAACTTCACTTATAACCAACTCATCTTGAACACATGACCTTCACGTAACCATACTTGAATACAGAACAAACTTTAACACTATCGAACGCTAGTTTGAACTATAAAAAATTTATATATAGATTCAAATTCAAAAGTTTGAGGGAAAAGGAGGCAAATATATGTTAAAATGTATGGATCTTGTATTTTTATTTAGTTAAAAAGGTAATAATTAAAAATAAAAAGTAAAAATCTTAGAACAGGTGAGTTCATTAATTTTCTTCAGGTTCAAGTCCAAACAATTCAAACTCGCTTAGCAAACAGGACAGTAACATCTATGCCCACTCAATTCACCAGAAAATATGCCATAGAAAAAGCTCGCCAAAAAATATTATTGTAGAATATTTTTAATATGTTATTAGATTACTTTTTTCTCCTCTATGAAATGATCAGACTTTTCCGGCTTGATTGCTCGAAGAGTATTTTAGTAAAATATCAAAATCAACAAAAATAATAAGAGACTAGATGACATAAATATAAAACTATAGATTTTGATCGTATAATACGTAGTTTTCTGCAAAAATAAAATGCTCTACTAAACTAAGACAAAACATCATATTCAGTTTCTAGTATGATCAATGGTTACATATACACATATATTTGATAATATATTGAACAACTTGTAGGCGTTGAAAATGAAGAAAAAAAAAAAGTTCTTTTTTTTTTTTTTTGTCGAAAATGTTTTTTTGTGGGGTTTAGTAGAGTTGCACAAACAAACTTATCGTTCAAATTAATCAAGCCACTTATCAAGTTTTTTTCAGTTTAAGAAGTTTAAGTTAACAAAATTATGAACTTCGACAAAATCTCGAGTCCAACGCTCATACAGTCCAATAGATCTAATTTTTTTTCATATTCTCGTTATAACATTATTCATATATATGTGGCATTCTATTTGATTATGTGTGTAAAACATGGACAAATGATATTACATGAGAATACAGAATACATGAAAAGCTAACGTTTATCAGACCGATCTGGATGCTGCACTTTGAGTATGTTTGGTACGAGGGAAAGAGAAATAGAGAGGGAGGGGTGGAGGGAGAGAATGAATCCTTTGTTTGGTTAGAAGGAGAGGAGGAGGGATATGAGATATGAAGGGAGAGAATCTCTCTTTGAGCCAACTATTTTAGATCCTTCCATATGAAAAGATCCAACCAATTTATTCAAATTTTAATAAAATGACTTTTTTACCCTTTAAAAAAATTATTAACAAATAGCAAACTAGACAATATAATTAAACAAATAACTATCATTCATCTTCTCAATTCTTCTTCCTCCTATCAAACAACATAAAGAATTATTATACTCTCTTCATCCTTCACGTTCTCCGTTCCTCCAACTCTCTCCATCCTTCTTTCTCTCCATCTCTCTTACCAAAAATTCCTATGAGTTTTGAATGTATAACGTATGAAAGAAATTATATTAATAAAAACAAAGTGAAAGAGATAACACATTTTAAAATCACTCAAATAAAAGAATAGAGAGAATAAATGTACTAAAAATAATGGTTGCATAAATAAGGCGTATAGAAAGAAAAATACATGTCACAATAAAAATAATTCAAAATAAAATTTTAAAAATGAGACACATTCAAAAGTATATAAAATCTAAATATAGAAACCGAAAAAGGAACCAAAATGGAAAAAAAAAAAAAAAATAAAGTTTAGGGTAAGAAGCAAACAAAAAGGTCAGAAAGGACCAAAATGAAAGAATAAATAAGTTTTAAGACAAAAGAAACCAAAATGAAAAAAAAATAAATAAAGCTTTAGGATAAAAAGCAAAAAAAAAAAAAAAAAAAAAAAAAAAAAAATAAATGTTTTAGGGTAAAAAGTTAAAAAAAAAAAGAAAAAAAAATAAATAATTTAGAAAAGAAAGGAGGTGCAAGAACGAGGGACCAAAAGACAAAAGGAGAACCTAAAAGAGGACCAAAAACTAAAAAAAAAAAAACATGGATGGGGAATTGTCCCGCCCGTTTGGTAATATTTTTATAATGATTTTATTTTTAGTACAAAAGTGAAAATGAGATTATTTTAAAAATTATTCTAGGACTGATTCTAAAATTGCGTTTGGTTAGTCTTTTAAGAGATTGTTTTGAGTATAGTAAAAAAGTAAAATCATGTTTGGTTATATTTATGAAATTTTGTTTTGAGTAATTAATAATGTTAAATTAATATATTTAAGTAATCAAAAATTGATAATCACTAAGCAAATAAATATTAATATATTAATAATACAATAATCATGAATATATTATAATTAATGAGTGCATTGGTAATTAAATTATATATAATGAATTAGTATGATAAATAATAAAAATGTAATTAATAATCAGTTATAAGTAATTATTATGTTAGTAACGTACTCATATTTATTAGTTATAAGTAATTAATAAGTATGTTAAGAAAAAATAATTAATATATTAATATTCTATTTACTATTTAAATAATTAACTTTTAGTTACATAATTAAATAATTAGTTTATTAGTTACTAACATTTATTTAATAATCTATTATTTGATATATTGCATGATCCATTTTTAATAATTTTTCTTTAAATAATGATGAATTGTTAATTAACAATTATTAATTATTATTGATTAGTATATTACAATTTATTATATAATTTAATATTATTATTAATTGAGTAATTACTATTTTTATTTATCATATATTTACTAATTAATAGATTATAATTAATATATATGATTGATATATTAATTATAGTTATTTATTTAATAACCTATTATTAATATATTATAAAATCTTTTTGGCAATTAATCTTTAACTAAATAAATAATTAATATTTATTATTCATCATTTTTATTAATAAAATTTAATATTTAATATTAATTAATAAATAAGTAATTAATATCTATTTATTAGTTATAATCATATCTATTTATTAATTATTAATTAATATATTATATAATTAGTAATTAATAATTAATAATTTAATGTAACATTATTGGTATGTATTAAAAAATGAAAATGGAAAACAACTTCTAATTGCTTTCTAACTTCCTTTACAAAAACTATTTACATTGGGTGCGTTTGAAATTCGTTTCAAAATGATTTTATTTTTTGTATGAAAATGAAAATGAAAATTTTTCAATCTCAAGCCTAAATCATTTTTAAAAATGTGTTTGGTAGTTTTATTAAGAAATTGTTTTCGGTATAAAAAAATCCATTAATGTCTCTCTCTCTGTGCTCGAGAGAGAAAAAAACGGAAACAAAAAATGAAAAACAACTATAAGTCGTTTTTCATTTCTCTCTCATTTTACACTAAACCAAAAAATCATTTTTATTTTTGTTTTTTATCTTTAATTGTGTCAAACGATGTTTATCTCCCATTTTCATTTTTTTCTTTCTCAAAAACCGTGAAAAACAAAAACAAAACCAACTTCAAATACAACCATTGTTTTTTGTTTTCGTTTTCAAAACATTTACTAAATAAACGCGATTTACAAATCCATTTCCATTTTCATGCCTCAAAAGACGTGTGAAAACGTTTTTAAAAACAATCAAAAAAAAGTTCTAAACGCACTTGCCGTTTTGGTCGAAATACCCAAACAGTGAAAGCTTTTGTGCTCTCTATTCTATAGACCATTTCATCGTAACTTTACACAAACGCCATAGCTACAACCTCTAGTTTGATTTTCACTTTGAAAAAGAAAACTCTCGTACAAAATGTGACACAACATGGGGATGGCAATAAGACAGGTTTGGAGTAGGGCGGCCTTCACTGCTCTCTACCAGCCTACCTTGTAGAGGAAATAAGCTTTTATTTGCTACTTTGTGCATCTTTAATGTAAGGTCTACTATTCCAGCTCCGGTACATGGTGCTACAATGGTAGCAGCTGAAATTTTTCTCGGAGCTCGTCTTGTTAATTAAATAGAGTAAGATGAGATTCCATAGTAACCTTCTTACCTGTTTATTAAATATGTATTTTACGATTTCAAATTTTAGTTTAGTAATATTGTAAACTCAAAAGTCCAAATAAAACAAGAATAATAATCACACATTCAACAATGGAGAACTGAGATCTAAGTGCAATCATAAAAAGATGGATATCTTAAAAACCTTTGAAAATATCAAAGATAACCTTGAGAGCAGCATCATACCTTGATACCTACAATAGCAATCAATGACCAACAATATTCTAGTCTTCTCCTAGCCATGGTTTGCAACCTAGGCAGGCACTCTCAGGCATGTGTTTGCGACCAAGGTGCCAAGCAGCCCGTCTTACATGTTTTTTTTTTTTTTTTCCTCCCGGTATTCAATTTCTAAAAAAATAAAAAAAAAAAAAATATTTGTACTTACCAACAGAATACTTTTGTCTATTCACATGCTCTTTTTTATATTTATTATAAGAGAAATTCTCTAATACACTTAACATACCGGTAGTAAATCAGGTTTTTTTAATCTTCATGACTCGTTTAGGAATAACCAATTCATGGGGGGTTGGAGTATTACCAGGGGGACTATAACGAATCCAGGTATTTGGAGTTACGAAGGTGTTGTTGGTGCACATATTGTGTTTTCTAACTTGTGCTTTTTAGCAGCTATCTGGCATTGGGTGTATTGGGATCTAAAAATATTTTGTGATGAATATACATGCAAACCCTCTTTGGATTTGCCCAAGATCTTTGGAATTCATTTATTTCTCTCAGCCCGAGTCTCAGGAGTGGCGTGCTTTGGTTTTGACAGTTAAATCTGTATACTTTTTAATTTTTACGTAATTTTATGCAAATCTTACGGATAGAAAATTTAACCTGCTAATATATTGACGCACCGGAGCAGCTCCCTTATTATAAAAGGGATTTTTTTTTTTCTTTTCTTTTCTGGAAATACAGGGTGCCCCATAAAGGATCAATAAGAGAAACTTCTCTTTTGGACAGAGCATACACTCACCTCCAGGCTTTTTTTTCATAAACATTGAGCAGAATGAGAAGGAAAATAAAACTCAGACGTTCACAAAATAATCACTTATTAGCTGAACATCAGTCCACCAATTAACATAAACAATACTTTCACATCTCCTTTTCTCTCCGAACAATCTTACCCTTTAATATTTACACGTCTCTTAAATCACAATTGGAAGTTACCTTGCATAAAATTGAAGGTTTCTTATTTTTATTTGCAAATAAAAACTTCTCCGCTTTACTTCAATTAAATAAATGCGTGTGCATGCTCACAAGCTCACAACGCAAAGAATGATCTAACTCTTACCTACTACAAATGGAACAGAGCATTAGAAGTTCATGCTGCTGCAGACCGTTGATCATGGTCTTCCAGATTCAGAGCTTGAAGAAGCTTTGGCCACGATTCTGGGATTCCTCCGGGAAGATCAAATTCCAACAATTTCCCGCGACTACGGTAGAACTCCTCCAACGGTCGACTCTGTCAAAACAAGTCAATTTAGAAGTCAAACTTGTTGCTTTCACGGTAAAATATCTCCATAAAAGTATCACAAACAACACAATTAACTGGCCCAGTAACAGCATGAAAGCCTTTTCATGCACTTTAGGTGGACTTAACTTCAGAGTCAAACTAGACAGAATGCAGCATGGTACCAAAAATGTGCTCTCCCTCGCGAGGAGTATTCTAATTTCGCCATGTACAATAGGTTTCTCATTCCGACAATATATAACTTCCTAAATTTCATCTACAAAACGGATACTTTTTTCGCTGAAATGTGAATAAAATCTCATAGATAACGGAGGAATACCATCTCATTATATACACGGAGTCGTTCCTTAACAACTTCTTCTGTGTCGTCAGAACGTGTGATAAGCTTCGATGCACAATGAGGAGGCGGATCTAGTGGAGGCATGTATATGCCAGGCTTCCCATCCTCCCCTTTAATATCAATGCAAGCAATGTTAAAGTTTCCACCACATTCACTACAAATCCGTCGTCCCAGGCACTTTGCAAGCAAAGCATCTTCTCGAAGTTTTAGATTAATCACCGAGTCTATATCTATCACTCCCTCTAAAATTTCCTGCAAAAAATAACAACAATAATAATAAACTTACTACCATTAAAGCGGTTGTCTAAAAATTAATACTCTACTCGTAGCTATCATCAAAGTAATGCTAAAGTATCACGACCATCTTTTGGCAACATAATCAAAGGCCCAACAAGCTGACAAAGCCAAGCCAACTCAACAAATGCCTACTGGAGCTATTCTAGGAGAAACTCCCAATCTGGTTCATTCAAGTTTCTGCGAGTCACATTGGAAACAAACGTAATGTGTGTTTCATGATTGCCCGTGAACACATATCTAATTATGTTCCAAAACTTTTAGATTAGGTGATAACTCTACAAACTAGTCTAACATCTCATTAGTCCCTAACTTAACTGAAAGGGATGTTGATGGGAAACCAAGCTACTTATGATTTAACTGTTACAATCAGTTTAACCATGCCAATAAAAGCTAGTACCTAAAGCACTTCAATCTTTCGATCTGCCTTTTCCCTAACAAACTCAGGTCCCCACATGAAATCAGCTAGCATACACAAATCGAGAGAAAACAAACAAGTACACCTGTCTTGCTTACTCATATATTTAATATAAAAAGAACAAAAAAACAGAACAAAACTCTAATCCTGCAGCCATCGATGTTTTAAGTAACAAACACTTAACATTTTATCAGACGTAGTATCAAATATACATAGCTTTTCAATTGTTTTTCCCAACCCAAAAGAACTACATACTTACCGCCTGTCTTATAGTTCGAGGGAAACCATCAAGTATGAATCCAGATTCACCCTTTGCCTCACCAGCTTGAAGACGGTTGGACAATAAATCTATCACAATTTCATCTGAAACCAATTTGCCTCGGTTAACAACCTCTGCGAGCTGCAAAAATTTATAGTTGAAAAAATAAAAAAGAAAGGTAATAACCATCCAAACGTATTATACATATATGGTTTGACAGGCTTGTCTTCAGACCATTCTATACTGTAACATATAAAACTAGGACGTGTAACATGTTATTTATTATCCTGTAATTATAATTTCTTTACAAAATAAAATAATGTTACACCCTTTATTCCTCCACCAGAGGCAGAGCTACATTGTCCTAATTTTGCCCCTCCAAAACTTTTTTAACTATTTTTCTTACTATTTGCCCTCCTAAAATTTTACAAATTGTAATATTGAGGTGGAATTATACAAAACATTTCACTTCAAGTTTGACTTTTAATTTTTGGAGTAAATTTATCGGAGGTCCCTCAATTCTTTTCTCTCTCTAAAATTAGTTCCTGTAGTCAAATATGTCTCATAAATAGTCCCTCAATTGAAAAATTGTCTTATAAATAGTCCCTCTGTTAAAATTTTAGATGGAATTTGTTAAATTGGATGGTGGTTATGATTTTTAGGTTATTTTGTTTTACACTATTGTCTTATTTGAGATCTCTAAGTTTGCGTTAGGTATGAGGGTTCAAATTAGGGTGGTTTTAGTTTTAGAACCAGAATCACGATTTATGGTTTGAACGTCCAGACCATAGTTCTAAAACCGGAATCAGAACCAGAGGTTTGAACCATCCAAAATCAAGGGGGGAGGTAGTTTTATTTTTTAGGGTGGTTTTAGTTTAAAACATCACATCATGATTTAAACCTTGAACCAGAACCATCCAAACTAAACACTGATTTTCAAGAACCATTTTTTACTTTTTACAAACAACAAAGGTTTGAACCAGAATCATGGTTCCGGTTCTAGAACCCTCATACCACGCAACCTAAATATTTTTTACTTCTCCAAAATTGGTTATTAATATTTTTCTCTACAATTAATCTCTAAATTGTTATTTTTGTTGTTTGAATCAAATTTTATCCAAGTAAAAGTTACGTTTTTAAAAGGATGCAACAACTCTTACACAATTAAGATAATTATTCTGAAAATTATTATTATTGTTTCAATTGTACAAGCATTATATAGTGCGTGTGTGTGTGTGTATATATATATATATATATATATATATATATATATATATAGACACACACGGCCGCTTATTAATTATATCAAGTATTAACATAGAAGAATTTATTGATAAAGAGGGAGGCATTCTTTTTGTAGTGCCTTTTTTTTTTTTTCAATTGATAAGAATAAAGTGAAGGTGGAAATATCCATAAAACTAGAAAAAAAAAAAATGATAATAGTCCCTCACAAATTAAGGTATGGCTGCTTATTAATTATATCAAGTATTAACAAATAAATAACCCCACAAGTATTAACAAACAAATAAATGATAAGAATAAAGTGAAGGTGGAAATATCCATAAAACTAGAAACAAAAATTAATGATAATAGTCCCTCACAATATTCCAATGTTAAGAAGGAAGAGTGTAAATTCTATCTACTTCATCAAAAATAGTTTAGCTATTTCATAACATAAAAAAATAAATAACTAAAAGCAAAAAAGAAAAGAAATAACCCAAGAAGCATAACTACCATCCAAAAATTTAAGGGACCATTTATGACACTTTTAGTTCAGGAATTTTTTATGAGACAAATTCAACTACAGGGACTAATTCTAGAGAGAGAGAGAGAGAGAGAGAAAAAAAAAAGGGACCTCTGGGACCTCTCATGAATTTATCCTTAATTTTTAAATATACTCATATCTCAAACTTAAAGTCCAAATAAACCAAAAACCAATTATAGTAGTACTATGTAAACTTATATTTTTGGGACTTTAAAATTTAAAAATTACACGCTTAGTTCATTCATAAGAAGAACAAAGCACATAATAATAATAATAATAATAATAATAATAATAATAATAATAATAATAATAATAATAATAATAATAATAATAATAAAATGAAGACAAAAAAGAGAGACAAAAGTTAAGAAAATAGAGTTTACAAAAAAAGAGAGACAAAAGTTAAGAAAATATAGTTACGTTGTAATTTTAACACAAAATTTTGGTTCCACCACGCCATCCGAAACAATTTCCTGGCTCTGCCACTGTCATCCTCCTTACATGTAGGACCTGACTTTATGAAGTACTTAAGCCTTTGCCTATAATATAATGTATGAAACTATGTATATACAATTTTTAACAAATGTAACTATGTATATACAATTTTTAACGAACTGAAGCCAATGAAGTACTTCATTTTCTCTCTCTAAGCAATAAGCAGGGGCCAATGTAAAAGAAGATGCATCCGTCGTTTACTTTTGCTTTCTTGTCCGTGAAGAAAGAAATAAGCTCCAAAAAAAAAAAAAATAAAAAAAAAATAAAAAAAAATAAACAAACAAACAAACAAACAAACAAACAAAAAAACAAGAACAAAAACGCCAAAAATGACAAATTCAGTTGAAAGTGAGAAATTGAAAGAATATGAAGATCGAAGAAAAGGAAGAAATCGAGTTAGAAACTAATAATTAAAGTCAAGAAAAGTTTCTTTAGTCCTTACAAGCTAGATATCACCAAAACGAAGAAATTAAATTGAAGAAAGTTTTAGGAGCGATCAGAAGATAGCAAAATCGAGCCAGAAAAGGATCAAATTCAAAGATAAATTAAAGAAATTAAGCAATAAAGAGGAAACCCTAATTACGGACCTTGGGAGCGAGAGGACCAGAAGAGGCGAGCTCCTCGCGAATGAGATCACCGGTGGCGATGTGGGGGACGCCTAGGAGATTGGAAAGGCGGGAGGCGTAGGTTCCCTTGCCGACGCCCGGGCAGCCGAGGAACACCCAATGGACGTCGTTTCTGCCGTTGGGCTTTCGCCGGAGAGGAACGCCGTTCGCCGGTTTTTGCAGGTTAACTCCAGAGTCAACGACAGAAGAAGAAGAAGAAGAACTGAGGTACCGAACAAGAGAAAAGACCAGGGAATTTGAGGAAGAAGAAGGAGAAGAAGAAGATCGCAAAGCGCGGAAGCTAACCCTCAACGCCGCCATTGGAGTCTGAGTTTAATTTGATCAAGCTTCTTTTTTTTTTTTTTTTTTTTTTTTTAGCGTGTCGCTCCTTCAAACGAGAAGGAGATTTTTGTAACAATTTTTTTAAATAATTAGAGTTTCGTTAATTATGTTAACAATTTATTGTTTATATTATTTTGCGTCTAAAAACGAGCCACGATAACGTGTATTGTTTTTTTTTTTTTAGAAGACAATGAATGTGTTTTCTTGTATTTTGCTATTTGAATTTATTCGGCTTGTTCTTATGCATTTTTTAAATTTAAATATAATTATAATTGAGTCTAATTTTTTTTAAAAAAAAACTAAGTGCAAAAGGATGTAACATAGGAAAGTGCAACGTGTTAAAAAATAAATAAATAAATTTTTACTGCAGGAACTTGTAATCCGTAATTGTCCAAGTCCAATTAAAAATTTAACAATAGTTTCTACCCAAAATTTCTTGAAAGAAAATTCAGCAAAAAAGAAAAATTATGATGATGATTCTAGAGAGCTACCGAGATTTTCTTTTTTTTTTTTTTTGTTGGCTGTTACCCTTTTTTTTTTTTTTTAACAGAAAAACAACAAGAGATGGCTGATCGCCTTTTCCACGTGGGGCACATGGCGACCGACCAAGTTACGTTGGCCGTGGGCTTGAGGTTTTCTTCCCGTACTCTCCAGTGTGCAAAAGAATCACGTGTCCATAAAGAGTGAGACTTTTTCTTCACCTCTTCGCGTCTTTTTCAAGCTTAGGCAGTAGACACAATATTCACAATATAATAAGGCCTCGTTAGTTTTGAACACAGATACCGATTTAAATTTATAATTTAATTTATTGATTTAAATTTTTAATTTAAATTAAAATATAATTTTATGTAAAAAATTTTAATTATAATAAAAAAATTAAATGTGATATTTTATAAGAATTTTTAATTATAATAAAATTAAAATTAAAAATTTAAATTAATAAAATAAATGAAAAACTCCTTTAGTTGTCGTATTCGTACTATGATTTGAATTATAGTTTATAGTTTGTTATAATATTTTCTCACACAAAAAATACACGTAAATTGAGAATAATTCTGAATCATGATTCTGAATTTATGAACCAAACATCATATTATCTAAAACTTCGTTTAGTTCACATATTTAAAATTTTAAATTTAAGTTAAGATGTGAGTTTATTTGAAGGTTTTTAACTGTAGTAAAAAAAATTAAATGTCACTGTTTTTAAAAAAATTTAACTGTAATAAAATTAGAATTAAAAACTCAAATTAATAAAATAAATGAGACTTAAAACTTTAGAGAATGGTCTTTCCAAGGTAAGACCTCCTTATTTATAAATGTCAATTTTTATTTTTTAACTATTAAATTCAATTAAAATCACATTAGATTAAAAAATATAGAAAAAAATAATTTTTAATACAAATGACGGCTGAAAATAGATAACTACCACTAGAGAAACTTCAACCTTTTAGAAAAACAGTTCTAGAAGATGTAAAACATGTCTTTAATGTTGCTTAAAATCCTTAAAAATTAGAATAATTAGGGTGCGTTTGAAACTCATTTTAAAATGATTTTATTTTTTGTATGAATGAAAACGAAAACGTTTTCAATTTCAGATAAAAACCATTTTTAAAAATGTGTTTGTTAGTTTTATTAATGTTTCTCTCTCTTTCTCTCTGCTTAAGAGAGGTGAAAATGAAAATAAAAAAAAAAAAAACTAAAAAATTATTTTTCATTTCTCTCTTATTTTACACTAAATTAAAAAATCATTTTCATTTTTATTTTTTGTCTTTATTACGTCAAACGTCGTTTTAAATACATTTTCATTTTTTTTTTTTAAAAAACGTAAAAAAAAAAAAGATCAATTTACACACGACCTTAATAATTGAAAATTTTCAAGGTTTATGCAAGGAGTACGAGAACATACGATTACCTCTGTTGAAATTCAAGATTTTATGTTAATTTTAGTAGTCAGAATCAAAAATGCTCAAAATTTTAATTACAAACTAATACACTAAAAAAAAGTTTAGTCCTCATTTAATAACAGAGAAAGCAAGTGAAAATTTCCTTAGACTAACAACAAAGACTAATGCCATATTAATTTGCTAGTGAAAGCTTTCACGGAGACTTAACATATTTATTATTATTATTATTATTATTGCGACTTTATCCAAGATTATACAAGTAGAAAGAATATCGCTTTGATTTTTAGACACAAACTGGTAGAGAAACACCATCAAGAACAAAGAACATTATTCTACAACACTGACAAACCGATTCAACCCCAATCCATCTACAAGATATAATAATCACAAAGAAAAAAACAATGAAGCAATCGCAATGGAAGGATCTGCCTTATCGCACAGCATCGTGTCATATCGGTGCCGTTATGGCCGATGGTATACATATTTTGTTCTAGGATCCACAATTAGACCTTTACCTCCGTTCACCTCTAAATCATGCCTGCGTAATAATGCCCATCAAAACATTAGACTCAAACATCTGAATTTTAGTCACATAGTAGCAACGACGTGCAATAGGTGGAATCAAAAGCACTATGAAGATCTGCAGGACCAGCCTTTCATCACAGGCAGCTGGCCTTTATCCAACACGTCGGCTTAAGGGAAAGACAAAACATTTTTCAAACGGGCGCAGGCAAGGGAAAACATGACACGCTTTTGACACACTTTCAAAGGAAAAATTGAAGACTATTGCTGCAGAGTACTCGAGAAAGAGAAAATAAATATGCAGAAACAAGAAAAAAGAGAGTTCGACTCAACTGGAAAACGAAGTCAGGAATTGTCAACTGCTCCCGAGGAACATATCTGAAAAGCTGAAGAAGCCGATCAACGTATACTACTTTCTTCCATACCTAGGAAAATATCAGAAACGTCCAATTACAGCAGACTACCGAGGAAGCTTAAAAACGCAAACCAATCAAACAAAAATAGGCCTACCACATTGTCAACAAACAATTGCAATGCGAATACAGCAGCCTTAAGTCCAAAGGTTGGATGGAGAACATAAATTGCCTACCATTGAAAAAAAAAAAAAAAAAAAAATCAGAATTATAATGAAACACATGCATAACTGCTACATACTGTATAGTGAGATAGAGAAAGTTAGTAAGTTCTATACATGCAGATTACGTTGGTGTTTCCGACCAAGTATTTGTTGTAATCTTCTCATCCATCCAAGGTCTGGCTGACTGTTTCAGAAGCGTATATTAATCTAATTAGCAAAACAGCATTACTTTTAAGAAGCTTCACTTGCAAATAAAACCATCCACAAACACATAGCACACCAACTCTGATGGTAAGCCGCATAATAACGCTTACATCTGTAAAGATGCTGCCGAGTGAAAGTATACAATAGTATAAGGCTTCTGTATCAAAGGCTCAAATTCCTGCACTCAGTAAGCAAGAAGAACAAATGAGCAAACAAATAATCTGACCAGTAAGTATGTATCTGTGACTTTATATCTAAAATGACAATAGTAGAATTAGAAGCAATTTCATTACCTTAATCACGTAGAGCACAAATCGCTCCAGATCAAGACATCGCAGCAGAAAATGAGCTCCCACGACAACCATTACAGGTCTACCTTCACTGTCAACCCCACCGCGGTAACTGAAATAAAGAGCATAAATTTATATGCAATTCAATGTTAACCTCAACCCAAGACCACTAAGACCATAATAACTTACACAATTTTCATCTCTGCGATCTCAGAGAGATTAAGAGAGTTTGCCTTAGCAAGATATCGCGAATGAAGTGAGTATTCTTCAGCAGCAGACAACGGAGGTCCACCAAGGTCACCAAATCCAAGCAGTTTAGCGAAATTGAATCCACTTCGTGCTTGAGCAGTTTTTTCCCATTGTTCCTTGCGTCTTTGGTCTGGGTCTTTTATTAATGACATGAAGGCGGGATCCAAATAGGTATCCAAATATGACGAGTTTCTATGAGAGTGAAAATCACAAGTAACACCAGTTACTGTCTTTTCACACAAAAAATAGGCTAGATAACCACAAAAAAAACAGATCACATGTGTGAGGAAAATTATGAAATTTTATACCAAAAGTACCAAATTACCAACAGTTATTTACATTATTCATTCCATCACACAAGCATAAAGTGCTGTGGCATCCGCCTTCAGTAACCATTGTCACACTGTTTATCCAACTTTCAGGAATAGATAAATGAATGGTATGTAAGAATCTGCAGCATTAAGAGTGATAGGTCGTATATGCACTCATATCTTTGTATTGATGAGTCATTTGAACATGTCCCATTAATGATGAAATTGCTAACCAATAATCATCGAAATGCAGCAGAAACATAGATGATAATATATCAAAGACAAATTGAAATCTCCTGACCTTCGAACCAAGCTAACATCACTGACAGGTAGATCTATTGGAGCCTCAGTAGGCTTTGGAATAGTCTTTTTGGGCAATGGCTTGATCCTAATTTTACGTTCATCAATAATTGTCTCTCCATTTTCATCTCCAACATCAGCAGGTAGTTTTGAAAAGGCAATCTCCTCTTCATGCTTATCTCGAGGAAAATAAAGCGGGAGCAATCTATATGAGGACAATGACAATGAAAACAATGAATCCTCAATCTTTTATCAGAAACAGTAAGAAACAGCAAAGATTCACATATGCTGAAAAAAGTTGCATACTCCAGTCTGCAAGTTAAGGAGAAAAAGAAACTAATTCAAAACCTTTTATATATCTCAGTGTCAGATGAGGTAGTAGTACAGAAAACAACAGCCTTGATTTTATCTTTCTGCTTTTCAAGAAATCGCCGCACAGTCCCTGAAAAAAAGAAGAAAAGAATACGCTAGTCAGAAAGAGAACAAATAAAGTTCATTCTGATGGTGGATTTGTATTTTTGCATGATAACATGAGAAAAGAGCGAGCTAGTACTTTTACAGTAGGTTTTTCCTACACCATACAAATAGTTAGTTAGATAATGTACAAGATCTGACGTTACAAAATCATCACGAGAGATTCATACTGCCAAAGATAGCAGGAAAATACCACAAGAAAAAAAAAAAGTTAAAAAGTGCAACAAGCAGCCAAGTAACTCACTTATAGCAACATGGGCAGCTGGTTCACGAGGATAGTTCTTAGTCTCTGTATATATGCAGCCCATTGCAATGCTACATTCATACATTCAAATCAAAATCAGCTCCAAACTGAACAAGACTGTAGGCAGAAGTGAAAAAAGTTAACAAACTAGAAAAGGAACCTTTGTAATCCATTTTCAATAAGAAGTTCGAGGCAAGACCGATAGCAGTGGCTCAGAGCATTTTCTGCGGCAGTATGGTACTTTACTGCATACTTAGGACCTACAGTATGGATAACCCTCCTGGAATATTTTTTTTTAAAAAATTAATAATAAATAAATATATAAATACAGGAACGCTTCAGATAACCAATAATGTCCACCGCATAAGGAATAATTGAGATAAATAACAAGAAGGATAAAACAACGAGGGGGAAAAAGAATAAAGAAAGACGTTAATATATAATAAGTGAGATATATGATTGATCACTAACATGATCAATGGAGAAGCATCTTATATCACAAAATAACAAATCGATAGATGCTATGTAATCAAATCAGATGACCAACTAAAGAAGTACACAAGCACCTAGGCTTTACATATTTCCACCACAATTACTAGGGAAACAAAATGGCTATAAGATCTCAACAGATATACGGTTGCAAAATTATGCCTTGAAACAATAGGAAACAGAAATTGGCCTTTTACTCTAAAATCCTATTGACAAGAATGCATCAAGATACCCACCTAGCAGGAAGGTCGTATGCATTTGTAACTTTAGCCATCCCTGTTCGACAGCCACCCTGGCATAAACAAGGACATACCAAGTAAATCAAAGCTTTATTCTAATTGATTTCACCACAAACTATGCATAAGTTAGCGATTAGCATTGAAATTTCATATTAGTTTCACATGTAGTATTCCACACTTTCATTATAAGAGCCTTATCGTGTCACGGCATTTCGAGTGATCTAAATCCCACATCAAACGGAGGCTAATCCAAGAGTGCTCAAGCACACACACAGACCAAAAAAAAAAGAGGATATTAACAAAAGGAACTGAAGGTTCAATACCAATGTAGCACATTCTTCTGCAAGACCAGGTCCAGCTGCAGCATGCAAGCCAGCGCTGCTGTGGGCTTCATCCAAGCTCTGATAATCATCCAATTGATGAACATATTAGGACTTAAGCCTAACTCATATAAAACCAGACAGTTTTAATAGTTTTTATTGATCTCTCAAATAGTTAAATTCAGGGTCTTTAAGGTCTCTAAAGGCTGATAAATCTTGATACTTTCCACCAAATTCTGACTCCGATAAATATAAAAGATAAACATATAAAACCATAAAATCCGGTATTATAAAAACTTAAAAGTTTGTTCTCCTCTAAAATAGATAATATCCCAGTTGTTTCATAAACCATTCTCATAACAACTCTCTGGCTGACCTCGTTTGTGGAATTCACAACAGCATCCACTTCTAGATTCCACGGATTCCCTCTCCAGAGATATATCTTTGAATTAATTTCATGATCAACGGGAAACCTTGAGACCATGTCATTGCTACTACTCTCTGCCCCAGATGAAGATGTCAATGGATCGGGGAAGTATGAAGTAGAAAATGAAGGATCTTCATTCCCGAATTCCAAAGACGATCTATACTCCGCGTCACTCCACCGTGGAACTTGATCCAAGCTGACAACATAATCCACATTGTCGGTTGGCGATCCACCTCGGGTCATGGTGGCGGCTGTAGCCGCAGTCCTATACATTCTTAGCAAAGCACAACGCACAACGCACAACGCTCAACTATAATTCCACTCTTGTAGTGAATAGTTCTACCATTTACACCAATATTTTCTCCAGATCAAAACTTCCTCCAAACAAATTCTACAAATTTCACATCCAAACCAAGCCCAGAAAACCCTGGAAAACCATGAAATACCCATGAGATTGATCAAAATATCCCACAGCCAAATTCAAATAAAAATATAAAAATAATAATAATTCAACACCATTGTCGAACCCCCAGGTACTAATGTACGAACAACAAGTCATAGTTGAACAATTTGCAAACCTTTTTCCCCAATTAACCATCATAAATCCAACTACTAACTTGAATAATGAGCTGGGAAACCCACAAATCCCAGTACGAGAGAAATACCTATTACGGATTAGTCCAATTCCATTTCGATAGAATAAAAGATGTACGGTAGAAAATCAAAATGCAAAATTTTGCATAAGATTGGAGGAAAATCGAAGAATCTACCCCAATTAAAACAGCTCAAGAAAAACAAATTGCTTAGATAGCAGCTCAATTCAAACAAGCCTTCAGCATACAATCAGAAGGATTATTCCTCAAGCCCTGGCCTGGAATTTTCCCAGAAAATGAAAAACAACAAATTGGGGACAAACTAAAAGCTTCAAGAAACCCTAATAATTGTTGGAAAAGAAAGATACCTGGGACTTTTGAGTCTGGTAATCGGAATTGGTTTTTCGTTTATTATTATTAATTTTATTTTCCTTTTTTATCCGTAGGAAATATGAGTTTTTTTTTTTTTTTTTCTTTGTAATGGGGAAATACAACTATATATTTGCTGGGCCGATGAGCTAGCAAGGATCCGAGGAACATTTGTGCGAAAAAAGAGGTTACACGTAAAAATTTGAATTTAAATTTTTAATTTAAATTAAAATGTAATATTTTTTTAAATTTTTTTATTATAATAAAAAAATTAAATATGATATTTTTTAATATTTTTTTATTGTAAAAATTTAAAATTATAAAATAAACAAAATTTTAATAATACTGTATATTTTAGAAATAAAAATTGTTTGATTTATTTGTCTTTTTGTGTTGATTGACTTCGGGTTCGTTTGGTTCCTAGATTCGAATCTCTGATTCGAATCATGATTCATGATCGTTGCAGTATTTTCTCTCATAAAAAATACACGTAAATCAAAAAATAGTTCAAATCACATTATTTGAATTCATGAACCAAACGGACCCTTCGAATATCAACACCACCCCTCAATCTCTTCTGATTTCCAAATGAAGCATATAATCATTGCAATGATTTACTATATATAAATGAAAAATGTTATAAATTAGTAGAAATACTAAGGATTAAAAATTACCATGATTCGTGTACCTGAAAATATATAAGGGCCGTTTAAAAATATATTTAAATTATTATATAAATTTAAATTTAAATTTTTTTAGAGAATTATTGACAAAATTTATTTTTATTTAAATTTTTTATAAAAAAAATACGGTAATAAAATTATGATTTTAGTTTTAAATATATGTACTAAATAATCCCTAAATATGTTTCATTATGTTCCTTATTTATCATTTACTAAAAGCAAAAGCCAAAAACAAAAGAGAGAATAAAATAAATTACTTTGATCCAATAGAAAATGTGTTCTTGCTCATTTTTTAATTCAGTGGACAATGTAGTACTCGTCATTTTTTATTTTTTGTTAATCTAAAATAACAGTTTTAATTAAATTCTATATTATTTGTACTCCACAGAGAAAATTATTGAATTTATTTTTAAGAATGCATAAATCTAAATTTTTATCATTTATTCTTAATAAATACCCTTTTGTTAATGTAATTATTTAACTAAAAAATTATAAATCAAGAATAAATAATAAAAATCATGATTCATTCACTTTCAAAAAATATTTATCAAGTTTATCTTACTCCGCAACAATAGTGTCCTTTAAAAATGAAAACATCATTTTGTCGTATTCCACAAATAATTGTCGTTGTTGGAAATAATGTCGAGAAATCTACAGAAATGCTCAGCTAGTGAAAGAGTATGTTTAGCAAAACAAAAAAACAAAAAAACAAAAAAAAAACAAAAAGACTAGTGAAAGAGTATATTTATGTTCGTTAAATATTATAAGATTTTTGTCATTAAAGATTCTCCGGTAAGTCTTGGAAAAATTCAGAACTAGTAAGACTCTAATTTTTTAAATTTACATTGAAATTTGTATGTTGTACATATTATATATATATATATATATATATATACATATATACACACACATATGTATTAATTCTATTGTGATTTTAACGAACTCAAAACGAGTCTAATGTAGAGGGTGAAATTTACTATTAAATTTGTTAGGAGGCCAATGATTTAATTCAGATAATTAGAGCGTTAGCATCATAATCGCAAAGAAAATAAACAGACAGAAAAAATAAAAAAAGCGAGACATAGAAATTTATAGTGGTTCTCCTGATAACACAGGGTACATTTACTGTAGAGTCTTCGGATGTTTCACTATGATTGTAGAAGATGAATATAATAGAAATCTCCATAAATGTTGGGAGAATATGTGAAAAATATAGGAAAATGTCTAGAAAACCATTGGAAAACTTCTTAAAAAATGTGAAAATGAGATAGCATGTGTCACGACCCCAAAGATAGGACCGTGATTATTGAGATTTAATTAAAGAAAATTAACTTAATTAAAATGAGAAAAATACATATTCACAAAGTATATATTAAAATATATGGCTCCGGAGTCTTTTTTTTTATAAACATTATTTAAAACAGTCCACAAAATGCAAGAAAAATACAACTCTGGGATATTGTCAACCAATATAGTTTATATACAGAAATAAAGTACATCTCAGAATTAAACACTGTAAATTCAAAACAAACGAACCACTTCGAATCTCTCATCTTCAATCCATTAGCATCCACTTGTCATGCTGTAAATCTAAACCGCTAACTCCAGAGGGGAGTTAAAACATTGAAAACTAAAAAAAAAATGAACAGAATGCCCAATAGGATATATTTTAGAAAACTTTAGAAAATTAAAAGAAAACCTTATAAATAAAAAGTATGCACTGTCTGAACAAATCATCCGAAACTGAACATTCTTTTTCTGAAAGGAAAATAAACTAAAATTTCAGTTATAGGTATCAGCAAGTAATTTATAGCTATGATAAATTACTTACAACCAATAGCAAGGCCATAATCCACCGTAGTGACCCGTTCGGATTTTGGGTCTTGCCCCTAAAGATACTATCTCTGTATCCTGATATCTAGGACATCAGTGGGCTTACCAATTCATAACATATCTTACTTTAAAAAAATATGTGTTAAAACCTTAATTCAATTCATTATGATTTCAATTAACAATATTCATGCTATCTCCTTAAACTATTTTTCTTTACAAAACATATTTTAACTTCAAAACATTTTCATAAGCCAAAACTCTTTAAAATAGGCTAACAAGAATATGAACAAGAATATTCTACCTCTTAGATAGCAATTCCACGGTTCACTCTGAACTTTAACGAATCCATTCAATTCGTCTCGATTCACGTGCACGGTATCTGTAGACTTTTTAATGGAGTGGAATTGGCACAAACGGAGGTCACCGTTGCGTTCAATGCGTCAAAACGAGTCGGGATATGGTCTCAGATCTTTGATCTGACGTCGAGAACCTCAAGAACTGAGACTCGCAGGAGTTGACCATACGCGGCAGCACAAGGCGGCGCATGCAGGGGCTTGGGTGGTTGAACAGCAATGATGCTTCAAGTCCCACCAATTTTCGACCTCTTAAGTTCAATGGTGGAATCAATTTCACCAAATTCAGCCTCTAACGGCTTAGATCAAACTCAAAAATGTTGGTAAAATCCAGTAATTTTGACCTTAATTCTCCAACTATGAAACCTCAAAATTGGTCAAGGGCTTTTGTTACCCCTTTCTTTCTGAATTTTTTGACACTAAAATCATGATGATCCAATGGTTAGATCATCATGACCACCCTCCACCACAATAGCGGCGGCAATAAGCTCCGATCTCCGGCAAATGGTGGCGGATTCGGGCAGCTGAAGGTTGTTTCATGCTCTGCGTCGTCCTCTGAGTCCAACGATACCGGCGATGTCATCAACGAAGGTCAGAATAATGCACAACGGAGATGTGGTGTGACAGTCAAAATTGGCAGCTCCGACGATGGCGTTTCGGCGAGAATCGAGCTATGAAAATAGATGGGCTTTCTTCTTCTATTCACTATGAATCTACAGGAACTGAAATCACCTCGATCGAATATCAGACGGAGGAGATATCACGATCGAAAGTTTCGGTTGTTTTCAAAACTTCAGCGGGTGATTGTGGCTAATTCCGGCGAAGTTGGAGGTCATGCAACATGTCAACATGCTTAGCTCATCAAAATCTTTACAACAAGCTGGGAGATGTCAAAAATGGACACTGGAATCCTCATCGGTGTGTTTTGGTTGGCGTGGCGAGAGTGAACGTGGAAGAGAGAGAGAAGGAGAGAAAAAGGATAAAAAGAAAGAAAAATAAAAGGAAAAAGAAAAAAATAAGCTCGGACTTTTTGTACAAATTTGATTATTAGACTTTAAAGCCTAATTTGAATAGAGTATAGAATGACTCATTACTCCTGTTCTGAAAAATTAACTACCGACACTTTAAAACTATTCGGAGGACAACAGTGTCAATTTCAAAACAATCCTCTTTAAAAGGAAAGGCCCTTTACTAGATAATTATTACTGAATTTTTTTCACTAATCTCATATTAGATTAATTAATCCCAATTAATTTAACCGGGTGTTATAGCGTGTCTCTATATGTGTGTAGCCAACCCCTTTGTGGTCGTGCAAGGGCTGTAAAAATAGACCTTGATTGCTGAAAAAATGATTTTGAGCAAGTTTTTTCTTTGACTTTTGATTGATGATTCTTTCCTTGTAGGGAGGTGACTTAGGGAGCAAGCCTTGGTGTACTTGACTTTCCCTTTTGCTTTTCTAGGCAAGATCCCACGGTTTGGTGCTAATTAAATGATGGAATCAGTCTATAATCTTAGAATAATGATGTGGCATCTTCGCGGCTTGAATAGTTGTTCGAGCAGCCGAACCTGCTAACGGGTAGTGGGTTGTTTCTGGCAGCCGATTTTGTGATTCAACCTCATTTTTTGAGATGCATGAGGACAAGAGTATGATGAGAAATAAAGAAGGAAATTTGACCTTAACTATTATTAATATTAACTAAAAAGATGCAGACTTCTATACAAATTATAAATATACAAATGGAGAGCTGTTGTTTATTGTTCATTCTCTCACAATTCATTGTTCCCTGTACAGTGGAGTGACGGCTTTACCCTTCTCATTTTCTTTGTCTGTGTGTGGAGGTAGGTATTTTAGTCTTTTTGCATTCTGGCTGTGGAAGGACGCTTTTGCCTCTGTTGTTTATGAATGCTCCTTGTGCTTGTTGTTCTTTTACCCTTCATTACTCACTATTTTGTTTCACTCTTCATCATTTACTACTCTATTTTCTTATCCTTTTATTTTGGAGCCTTTGTGTTCTGGTTGATATATAACAATTAAAGTAATATTTGGAGTGCTTCAGGTACTATCAATATTTCCTTTTTATTTTTTTTTTTTGCAACGTCACTAATATTTACTCTTTGTTTGTTTTATTACTTTTATTAATTTATATCCTCACTGTTTTATTATTACTTTATAACATTGACCTATTACTTGATAGTATTGATATATTTACTTACAACTTATCTGTTTCATGTTAACATACTTAGATGAATGTCCTTGCTTTATATCTTTTACAATTAATTTCTCTTTTTTGGTGTTTTTTTTTTTCCTTTTCCTATTCGTTTCTTTTTTGTTCTTTTTGTTTCCTTGATTCTTTTTCCCCTCCTTTTCTTAATTCCTGATGGCAATGATGATTATAAACAATTTTGACACTTTGATATAATTTCTCCAAAGATTACTGTGAATGTGGTTCTTTCAATTTGTCCTCTTGTTGTCTACATTTTTTGATTCAAAATCTTTTCCCATGTCTTTTTCCTTATTTTTTAGCATATTCTCATACTTTTGCTTTCTTTGGACCAGTAACCAATTTAAATGTTGTTTAAGTTGATATATATATATATATATATATATATATTATTTCTTGTTATTCAATTTTCCTATTTTTTAACCAATTTATTTCGATCAGTTCTATCTTTTCCTTTTTTTCTGTTTTTTTTTTTTTTTTTTTTTTTTTTACCTTATTCACCTGGTAGTTGTTGGACAAATTAATATCTTACTCAAATTACTTGTTCTTTGTGTTACACACTTTATTATATGTGTGATGCATTGAATATCTTATAAAATTTTGGTGCTTTTATGTAGTTGCCCATAATAGGTAGCCATAAAGTGCCTATAAACATATAAGTTTATTTGTTCATCACTTTGACGAAAAATTCAATACATCAGCCATGATCATTATATAAAAACACTGTAATATTTATGTTGTATGAATTTGTTCTAATTCTTTTCTTTTTCGTTTACTGTTTTTTTCCTTAGTATTTTCTTTTGTCCTTTTTACTCTCCTTTATTTCTTGTTTCTTTATTTTTCCACTCACTTACTTATTTATATCTATTTTTTCAAATTATCCTCACTGTTTTATTATTATTTAATAACATTAATATATTACTTAATAATATTGACATATTTACTTGGAACTTATATGTTTTATGTTAACATACTTAAATGAATGCCTTTGCTTTATATCTTTTGTAACTAATTTCTCTTTTTTGATGTTTTTTTTCCTCTCTCTATTCCTTTCTTTTTGGTTCTTTTTGTTCCCCTGATTCTTCTTTCCCTATCTTTCTTATTTCTTCATGGCAATGATGATTATAAATAATTTTGATACATTGAGTTTGATATAATTTGTCCAAAGATTGCCGTAAATGTGGTTCTTTTATTTTGCCCTGTTTTGTTTATGTTTTTTGATTCAAAATCTTTTCACCATGTCTTTTTCCTTATTTTTTGCCTTATTCTTATACTTTTACTTTTTTTGGACCAGTAATCAATCCAAATGTCATTTAAGTTGATATATATATATATATTTAATTTTGCTTTGTTTGTCATTAAATTTTACTTTGTTTAACGTACTTTTCTTTGCGTATGATGCTTTACTTTCTTCCGTTCTTTTTTTTTTTTTTTTTTTTTGGTTTTTTTTCTTCTTATTCACCTGGTAGTTCTTGATCAAATCAATATCTTACTCAAATTATTTATTCTTTGTGTCACAGACTTTATAATTCGTGTGATGAATTGAATATATTATGAAATTTTACTACTTTTATATAAAACATATAAGTTTATTTGTTCATCACACGTTGATGAAAAATTTAATACCTTAGCCATGATCATTATATAAAAATACTGCAATATCTATCCAGTATGAATTTGTTCTGATTCTTTTCTTTTTCTTTTTCTTTTACTGCTTTTTTCCTTGGTCTTTTTTTTTTTTTTTTATTCTCTTTTTTTTTTTCTGTTTCTTTGCTTTTCCACTGACTTACTTATTTATATCCATTTTTTCAAGTTTCCTATCATCTATTGTTTTGCATTCCTATTGCTTTATCCTTTTTTTTTTTTTGAGATTTGGCCTTGGTTGGCGTGCCTCTCCTCATCGGGATGTTCTTTACAGGACTGAGGTATGTCTAAAAATTTCTATTCATACATTTTTAATAAATGTTGCTGATGATAGATGGAGTAATTTTCTTAATATTATTAATGTGTGATGGTTGTTCAGGATTATCTGCATCCATATAAGCTTATCTTACATTATTGATACATATTATTTATAAAAAAAGGAAATAACTGTTCCTTTTTGCTTTTAGTGAATATTTTCGTTCATAAATAGATAACTATGGTATATGAAGTGTTTTCTCTATCATTTCTTAATTCATAAAAAAAAATATGTATATGTATATTGGCAATGATGATCGTACTCAATTTTCATGTATTAAAGTTTGTTTGATTTGTCTAAAAGATGTTGTGGCTATGTCTTTCGTACTTTACTTTTTACTCAACCTATTTCTTCGTTCTTTGCCTCCTTTTCTATTCAATTTGTCTTCCCTTTTCCATTCCATTTGTCTTCCCTTTTCCATGCCTCTGTCTTGCTATAAAAATTTTACAAATCATTATTATTACTATTCTATATACTAAAAGAGAGCTGTTGTTCACTGTTCATCTACATATATTTTACTCTTCGTTGTACAGTGGAGTGATTCATTTAATGACTGATTACATGGTGGAGTGACAGCTTTGCCCTTTTCATTTCATTCTTGTGTGGGTGCTAGGTAGTCTTCAAGTATATGAGTGATACATGGACACTTTTGTCTGTCTTTTTATCCTTTTCCTTTTTCTTTTGTGTGGGTGCTATTTATTTTAGTCTTCAAGTATATGAGATGTGGACACTTTGTCTGTCTTTTTATCCTAAAAAGTTTTTTTTATTTGTGAGGTTTTTCTCAATCATTTTAAATTTGTATTAAGCGAAATGAACGACTAACATCTTCTTCTTTCTCAACTTCTGTCTTCTCTGCCATCTTCATTTTTTCTTTTTCCTCCTTTGTCTTCCTCTGATCTAGTCATTATAATTAAATCTTTTTATATTTTCAGTTGTATATGAACACTTTTGTTTCTGTTCTTTATGCCTTCCTTTGTCTATGCGGTCGGCTTCTCAATCATTTTAGAAATGTAAAATGTTGACATCTTTTTCTTTCTCAACCTCTGTCTCCTACTCTGATCCCGTCATTATAATTAATTTTTATTAAAGACAATGTAAGGAAATAAAAAATATCAATACTTCTTTCTTTTAAGTCACTTGGAATCAACATCCTACTTTTAAAAATCATTGCTTGGAATATTTGTGTTAATACTAATATGATAGATATATTATTACACTAATATTTCTACTTTTATACAATGTAAACAAATTTATACTACTACATTGTACATATTTATTTACACAGATATATAAATTACTTTTCTTTTTATATAATACAAAAATATTACCCACAGTAACAAACTAGTATATATGTCTTAAGAAATTGGTAAGAGAAACAAATTTTCTAATTTTCTCCGATTTTTGTTCTTTTGTTAAGCCCAAATACTACCATGTACATTGATACTTTTCGTCTATATAAAACGACACTTCGTTCGGTTATGCAAACAAATATGGCATGATCAGTATTAAACTAAGCAACATATGTACTTTTCATTAGCCAAAAAAAAAAAAGGTAACATGTATAATTAAAAAAAAACAGAATTGAATTAACAATTATAAAAATAAATAAAAAAATCTTTGATTTTAATCTTTAATTTTTAATCTTTAACATACATAAAAAAATGTCAAAAGCTTCTCTCTTTTTGACATGTGGCAAAATTCAATTTACAAGGAGACTTCTTTTTGACACATGAGTAATCGCATTTTTGTTTTTTTTTTTTTTTTTTTTTTTTTAATCATTAATTGTGTACACGCGTCCTGTGTGTGCATTTCTTACAATTTTTTTATTTAAAAATTAAGGTCTCGTTTATTTCACCGATTCGGATTTTTAATTTTAAGTTTTTACAGTAAAAAATTCTTAAAAAATGTCAAATTTTTTATTTTTTATTTTTTTTTTGCTACAATAAAAAACTCTCAGAAAAAATTACATCTCAATTCGAATTAAAAACTCGAATTCACGAAATAAACGAGTCTTAAATTTCACAGAGCTTAGTAGAGCACATTTAAGAGAAAAATAAAAAATTAAACAGTAAATTATTTATGGATACATGTAAAAACCATTTGAAAAGGTTGCATGACAAAAATGTTTAGACAATGATAAATCTGAAAGAAAAAAAAAAAATTATTTCAAGAGAGAGAAACAATTACGAGGGTTACTTTTGAAAAAAAAATGACTATAAGAAAAAATATTTTGGTAATTACATATTTGAGAGTAAATTAGGGAGAAAAAGTGTTTGATAAGATTTATTTGACAAGTAAAAAAAAATAGCAGAAAAGTGAGGAGGAAAAAAATGATGGACCAAAAGATGTCAAGGACTAAAAACTAAAGCAAAAAAGCAAAAAGTAGGCCAAAAAAAAAAAGAGAGATCCGTCGAACAAAAACTTGTTATATTATGTGATGGAGATTATTTATTTCGGCACATATAAAAATACATTTGAGATGGTTTCACAAAAAAAAAAAAAAAAAAAAAAAAAAAAAAAATATTAGGACATAAACGAGTTTGAGATCCAAAATTTTCTTTAAAAAATGTATGTAAATTAAAAAAACTTTAACGCTATGATAATTATAATAAAAATATATTAATATATATACTTGTATTATACAATATTTTATTATATAATAAATATAAAATTTATACAAACATATTTATAGAGACATATATAGTATTATTATTTATAATATTTATATATATATGAGAATATCTGAAATAAAAAAACATTGTTTGTGGTCCCCGAAAGCAAAGTACCATGCATATACAACCAAAGGAAAAAAAATAAAATATAAAACATCGAAAATATATATAAAAAAAAAGATGAAAAATGAATAAATCTGGCGAAGGAAAAAAAAAAATCTAGAAGGTTGCGGAAAGAAGAAATATGATAAACGAAGAAATCTGGCAAAAACTTAAAAAAAATAGACGGATCTAAAACATTCAAGAAAAAAAAAATAGAAAAATATTGATGCAAAAAAAAAAAAATAAACATAAACAACTCATGTTTGATATTGGCCATGGTTTCGTTCGTGCAGGTTATATATATATATATAATATATATATATATGTGTGTATATGTGTGTGTTGCTCGAGTGAAGACTCGGTCTCAAAAAAAAAGTCTAGAAAGTCACGGAAGAAAAGAGATGAAGGAGAGAGAGAGACTCTACAAAGGAATGGAAAAAAGAAATGAAATGAAAGAAGAAGAAACGAAATAGACAAAAAAATTAGTAAATGACCAAAATGGTCACAAAAAAAAAAAAAAGAAATGTAAAATGGAGGGCAATATAGTAATTTTACAAAAAGGGACATAACGGTAATTAAAATTTCAAAGAACAAAAAAAAAAGGGTTAAAACGGGAAGACACTGTTCATTGCACTGTTATTTGAACACATATAAAAAATCCATTTAAAAAAAAAAAAGTTTATATATGTATAAATGAGAAGAAATTATTTTAAAAGAACTATTCATGAAAAATATATTTATGAGGATCACATTTAAAAAGAAGGAAAAAAAAAAAAAAGAAGAACATATAGTTGGGAAAATTATATAATTAAATAAGGGGATAGAAAAAACAAAAATAGCGGACTAACAAAACAAATTAAAAAGGCAGGAGGACCCAAAAAATAAAAAAAAAAACAATTGCGTAAAAAAAAAAAGGACAAAACGGGAGAGTCGCGTTTGCGGTTTTTATATAATAAAAGAGATGTAAAAGATTAATAAACGTTCCAATCAAAACTTGTATTTTGGTCGAATATCACATATATATACTTAAGTAGAATATGTGTGAGAAAAAAATATTTTAACGGGTAAATCGAACAAAAAGCTAATTAGACAGAACATATATATAAAAAAAAAAAAAAAAAAAAAAAAAAAAGTAGTTAAAAGGGACATGTAGAGAAGAATGTTTAATAAAATAATAGGGACATATTTAAGAAAAAATGCCTTAACAATGATAAATTAGAAAAAGGTTTTTATCAAAACAACAAAAGTTGCAAGTGTAGCGTGAAAAAGCTGCCTAAAAAAAAAGATGTTTGAGAAAAAAATTGTTTTCAATTAAAAAAATATATTTATAAGATCATTGTTGATATGTAAAAAATATTACATGAAAAAATTAAGTAGAGACTCATTTGTAATAAATTATTTAAATGGAAAACGCGGGAAAAAAATTATTTCCAAAATGCACGCCGAAAAACAATTGCAATGTACATGAGCTGTGGAAAAAAAAAAAAAAAAAGTAAGGATACATTGGAAAGAAATAAAGCAGGGAAAAAAGTATTTAAAAAAAAAAAACATCATAAAAAATGAATTGTACAGGAGCTTTAAGTATAAAGGTAAAACAGGAAAAAATAATGGAAGAAAAAATGAAAATAATTAAAAATGTGATACACAAAGAACAAAACATAACTATTTAATGTCGAATATCTCTGACACTTTTCTTTTCTTTCTCTCCCATTCTCTCTTTTGGATTTCTTTTTTTTCTTTGTGCACTGCTCACTTTTCTCTTTTAAGGCCAGAGTTCGGCTCCACTTCTTAGCTAGTCGTTGGACCCTAGGCCCAAAAGATGGGGGCGTAGGGGAGGGATTAAGATGTGCCCATTTTTTGGCGATCATGTTGTGCATGTCAAATCTTTAGCGTATCTACAATCTCATGATCTCGCTTTTCTCATCACGGTGGTCATGGAGGGGGAATTGTGCGTGGATAAGCACTCAACATCAGTGGTGGAGTCTTGTGGGTCCTCACTGATCTATGGTTTATGATTTTGGTGACCATCTTATCATCGAGGATCTTGTCTGTGTGGGCTAAGGAAATTTATCTTGTTTTTATTTCATATTTTGATGTAATAAAGGCGATGTTGATTCTGCCATTTCAGTTTTTATGTTTTCGTCATGTAATAACGAAAGTTGTCTTCCTACCTTTTCTATGGTAGTGGTAGGTTTATCCTGTTAGAGATTCTATGCGATGTTGTGAATGACCCAAGTGCTCTGGGTCTTTTGGTCTCGGTCTACTGATTTTATTCATCGACTATAGTGGTTTTGTTAAATGAGATTTTATTGCGCTTGATTGTTAATATGTTGAGCGAGTCTTCCTCTATTGGGACTCGGTGCCCATATTCACCTTTGTACCTCATTTGTCTTTACTGATGGATCCAATTTTTTTTTGATCGAAAACCCTTGTATTTGGTGGTCATTTACCATTATTTTAGAGTCTCGTAATTATTGAATGAAATTTTCTCATTCAGAAGACAAAATATGAAAGAAAGAATGAGAGGTTGACACATGGCCACAATAGAGAAAACCTCATTTCCTTATTTTCTTTTATTTTTTTCTCTATTTTTTTTTCTCAAAGTTCCCATACAATTTAATTTTGTTTAAGATGTGTTGCTTTAAAATACTTTTTTTTTTCCTCACTTTGCACTTACTAAAATAATTTATTCTAAATATATTTCTTTTTTTCTTTTTTATTAAAGATTGTTCTGCAGTTTAATCCCTCATTTTTGTGTTTCTCGAAACAATTTTTCTTATAGCCATATTTACATAAATTTTTTTTCTTAGTGGTATTCTCAACTACTATTTTATCTCATAAATAAAACTACTCTAATTTAGCTTCGTTTAAATAATTTCTCTCGCATATAAGTCTACTCAATATTCTTTTTCTACATGCGGCGTTTATAAAATATTTTTTTTCCTAATTACTTATTGATATCATATCTTCTCAAATGTGTGTCTACTTAAAATTTTTTTTTTTTTTTTTTCCTTATAACCCTCATAAATACTATTTTACATAATTAATTTATTTTCTAATTTGTTCCACTAAAAACTTTGTTTTTCTTTTAATTATGCTCTACTTAAATTTTTTAATTTTTATATTTTGCAAACCAAACTCTTAAAAGAATACTAAATCAATAAAAAATTGAAGAAATTTAAAATATTTATATACATAAAAAGACAACGTATTGAATAAATGCGTGTAGTGCGTGCAAATGGTTAAGCATTAGTTGGTCTCCGGAAGACAGCCATGTCTCCTGTCCTGATCGAACGATCACAGGGTACTATCACATGTTCAAGTAGCAAGGCAGTACAAACTTCTTCTGAACACGTGACAAATTTATCATGGAAAATCTGGCCAGGTGCTTGTTGCTAAACGCATAGAAAGAGAAATATCAACTGCGTGGAAATTCGGTGGCATATTTAACAAGGTCCAGATTTGGGAGAAAATTAAAAGCACAGGTTCAACTAAGAAATTTGAGTTGAAAAACAAATTTAAACACTATAATAAAAAATTTTAATTTACTTTTTATGAAAAAAATACCATAATAAAAAGTTTAAGTTGTAAATGTCCATTTCCCATATCCGCTTTCGGCTTTAATATTTAAGGCTCTAGGTTAAGCTTGAACCTAGAACCTTAAATATTAAAGGCTCTAGGTTAAGCTTGAACCTAAAATGTTAGTGGACGTTTAGTTTATAAAATCCACGTTATTTAATGAATAAAGTAGAGCTAAACGTGATGACAATTGTGCTTAACAAGATTATGTTTCTAGGACTTTTAAGGTCAAAGGAACGTATGTATGACAAAAATAAGTTGAAACTTTGAGAATTGAACTGTACATTGCTTTTATATTAGAATTATCAAAATGAAAAATAAAATAAAGGAAGTTTGAAGCTAATAGCTTACAAAGGTAGTGGCCAGTGGGCATGGTGGCTAATTAAAAAGTTAAAAGGGCAAGCGTTCACACATACATTCATCAAGCAATTTCGCCAGTATTAAAATATATATATATATATATATATATATATATATATATATATATAATAAAAAAAACACACATCTCAAATTGGCAAAACTTGAACTAAGGCACTCAGACAAAAGCACTAAAATCACGTCAGAATACATATTACATAAGATCACTACTCATTTGATGAGAATTAATGGTGAAGAGTTAAAATACAGGATAAAATACACTAGTAATGCAAAGCATGTAATGTAATCACTCAGCTACATAAGGTCAGACCTGCCCATCATCCTCACCGAGTCCATCCCCTGCATGCCTGCAGCCAATTGTAACGGTTTGTCATAACAACGCCCTCATAGACGAAATCTGTAACCAGAATACTTTGGAAGCCTGCTTTCATTTCTTGGCTTTTTTGGTTATTAACCACAAAGTGAACAATAATTATTTAACGAAATATATCACTTTCTAAGTAACTGATACATGTTGGCCGTGTTGCCTATTCATTAAAACTATGTTTTGGGACAATTCTACGCTAGTCTAATCTCGAGGAAAGAATAACTGAGAAATATAGTTAATAAGGGTCCAGAACAAACCGCCAAGATGTAGTTAGATTTCGAGCTTTTCTATCCAGCTGAAGGTTTTCCATTGCAGCTGAAGCTCGGATTACATCCTCCGGAAGTTCATCAGTATCATATCTCCAATTATACTCATCTTTCCTGTAGCCGGACATGGAGGATCCACCTCTCCTATCTGAATGCTAAAATTTATCAGGAAAAAAATGATTGCAATCATATAGGTAGCCAGAGATTAAAGCAGCTTTATTACTTACCAGATGACTGGGAAGCAGAAGAAGGCCTGGTATGAGAAGACCAACGAACTAAAACCAATGAGTTACAAGTAGAATGGAAAAACAAAAGGCAGAAAGCAAATGAAACTACAAAAAAAAAAAAAAAAAAAAAAAAAAAAAAAAAAAAAAAAAAAAGCTGAAGTAGGAAAAACACCTTCCCAGAGGAGGGAGGCCACCAGCAACAGATGATGAAGATGGCCTTCGAGTGTTACGAGACTCTAGATTGGATAACGACTCCGTTTCTGAAGTGGTTAACCTCCTTCCAGTACCCCTTGCTTGGGATAAATTCTGTTGGCAAAAAAACAGTTGGACATTATCTCAAACCAAAAAAAAAAAAAAAAAAAAAAAAAAAAAAAAAAACTCTGCACTTAAAAGGCAAATACCAAACCTCGAACTTCAAGAACCCTTCAAGCACGTCCAAAAGCAAAGGACCACTATCTCCATTTCTGTTAAGATCATACCCGTTCTTGCTACTAAATTCTTTCAACTCAGTTTTCCAAAAATCTTTTTGCTGCAATTGTAAAATTGGAGCACCGATCATTTCCAAAGGAACACCAAGCACAGCAGTCAAAATTTAATTAAACAATTGCAGCGCTGCTATGCGGAAAAGAATTTACTTGATTACCAAATTACACTCTGGCAGATAAACTTTCATTGTGTGGTTTAGTTGCGCCCACTCTAGGTATTCACATATTAATGCAGTAAGCAGCCTTCCTGCAGTTTGAAAATCAGACAGCAATTAAAATAGAATGAAACATTGCACAATATCCTAAGACTTAGCAAAAAAGCTTAATTGTCAGTATGTCATGTTCTAAAAACAAGAATTACATCTTTAAGTACATTATCAATTCCACATCTAGCACGAAATTGGTCAAGAAAACCTATCAAGGACTTTTGGTCTGAGATAGATGCAGGAAGATCCTAACCTATATATCAAACATCTCTCCCTGTGTCTCGTTTTTTCTTTTTTTGAAACGTTTGTAGGAAATTGTTTGTATAGAGACGTGCATTGAAAGACGGTGAATCTAGAAAAGGTTAATATCTAATGAACGTCTTCATTTCCCATAGACTTTGAGTTTGCAATAAGAAACATGGCAGAAAGACAACTATTCCCAAAGATAACAATTCCCAGATGCAGTGACATGTTAAAAATATCACAAGAAAAGAAAAGGTAATCAATGAAATGTGACAAGGAAACAGTTAATGGCATTCACGGGATTGCATATTATCTAAAGGAA